>CM041518.1:12753594-13382327 GCA_023091065.1 Dianthus caryophyllus | reverse complement strand
AATCTACCTCAATTTCAAAAATTGAAGGCACAAATTCATATTCAAAACAAAGATCAAACAAATATACTTCATCGAAGTTGATCACCTATAAAATCGTAATAGGACAGTAATAGAGCACAAGTGGTTGCAACAATTAGAAGACAGCATTTATCAACAATTGATATCGTAATAGGAATTTTTTTTGTTTGGTTTTTCAAGGGTTTTTGGGTGATATAGGACACGAAGAAAGAGCATGAGGCGTGAGAGGTGTTATATATATAGATTTGACGTGACAAATTTGTATGACGTGGAAGAAGGAGGTGTTTTTTGGGTTGGTTTTTCATTGTTTTTTTTTTTTTTTATGTGTCATAGGAAGGGGATTGTCTTTTAATAGGTATATATAGATATATAGACATATAGATTAATTGAAAATAGCAATTTTAAATTATTTTTGAGTTTAGAAATTACCTTTAAGGGGCTTAAGGGCTTTCACCGTTTAATCTTTGATAAATAAATGAATAATTTTGATGAGCAATCAATGAATCAAAGTCCCCAATATTTTACGAGTAGTTTTTTTTACTGGAATCCTTGATTTTTCAGTTACAAATTTGTATAGTAGTAGAGTTTGTTTTTTGAATAGTAATATAAGTAAATTTAATTTTCCACAATAAGATTTTTTTCCAAAACAATTAAGTTTTAGTTATATAGTTTTGGTAACAATTTTAATTAGTTTAACTTGACAACAAAAAATTAATTTCTTTTTTTCTTTTGTTCTTTTGTTCTTTTTTTTTTTTTTTTTTTTACGTAATTGGAAAATTTTCTCGAGATCAACCTGGCCGGAGCCTGTTGGGCCTACCAACAGCTACGTCCTTGCTTGACTACCACCCCACCCAGCCACCCCGACCCTTGCCGTCGTGCTGCCCAGCCACCTAGCCGCCGTGTCTCTTGCCATCCCGCCACCGCTGTTTCACCACTAACACCACCCTTTATTTTTTTCCAAATAATCTCAAAACCATATTATTATTATTATTATTATTATTATTATTATTATTATTATTATTATTATTATTATTATTATTATTATTATTATTATCAATTAATTAAATTTACTAAAAATTAATAATTTAACACAAAATATAGATTATAACATGTTATTACTTAACCTAATCGATGATTCGACTTTACAATTAAATATTTACGTTCACGATTAAGAAAAGAATAAAAAAAATTACAAACATAACAAAGCCTTTTGTATATTATAAGAGTAATAAGAGTAGAATTGAAAAACCAAATGAAAGAAAATATACACAACAAATGTAAAATTCGTATACAAAAAATTAAGGGATATTTGCCATGGTACCCCTGAGATTTGTCACTTTGCCCATGTTACCCCTCTTTTCATGCTAAAAAATTTGACAGAGCTTAACTTGTAGTTATGAGTTTAGAAATTGACAATCGTTTTGCCTAAGCTGTAAATATCGTTGAGACGATCAATTTGAACATCGAATTTTCCAGATTCGCAACTCGTGACTAGTAGATATGGTCGGTCAATTTTTTTCGATAAAATAACTTTGACCAACTATAACTTGAAACTACGTGTTCTAAACATGAATTTTTTTTTATGTCAAATCGAAGAGCTCGAAAAGACGATTACTTTGAAAATAATAATGATCGAATTTTAAATTCATAACTACAAGTTATGATCAGTTAAAGTTTTTTTTTGGGTTTTTCTACGATTGTCTGCTCCAACTTTTGGTTTTCTCAGTGTCACTCTTTTTCACTTACAGTGTCATTTAAATTTCATTACTCATTCTATACAGTGACCTAAAGTCACTAAAGCATTAATTAAACATTAACACCGTTAGAATAAGCTCTTATTTCCCCATTTTTTTATACTTTCCCTTCAAAATTGTGCAATATCCCCATCTTTTTTCCATTTTTAGCGTTAGCCCAAAACACAAAAAAAATGTAGAAAAGTGATGAAGTCACCAAAAATATAAAATAGAAGTAAAAACGGGAGGGAATATTCATAAATTTAGAAGGAAATATTAAAAAGTGGGAGAAATAAAAGCTTAATGTAACGGTGTTAGTGTTTAATTAACGGTTAAATAACTTTAGGTTACGGTTGAGAATGAGTAATGAAGTTTAAGATCTGTAGTGTAAGCGAAAAAAAGTAGAGTGACACGATAAACAAAAAGATGGCGACAATCTGTAGAAAAACCCTTTTTTTTTTTTTCCCCAAAATAAAAGGTATTTCGAAAAAAATTACAAACCTAAAGGGTACCGTTGAAAATATCCCAAAAAATTTAACGGAGTTAAACTGACGGACAATACTGTCAAGTTTTGAATTTTATTACTCCGTAATTGTCAATTTAGCTTGGTTCACTAAAATTGACCATCTTAATTTCAGGCTTTCGGCCATATTTCCTTAGATCCAAAGCAAAGGCAACATCAACTAATAAAATCGATGATCCATCAACTCGGCCATTGATACGAGTCAACTCGGGCGAGTTAACAATGGCGGACAAGCCTGACTCAGTGACGGCGATCCGCGTCCCCTACCGCCACCTCAAGCGCGACACTGAGGTCGAAATGATCGGCTTCACCGCCGATTCTCCGCCGCAAACTCGTGTTTCCGGCGACGGCGGTGATGTTCATCGAGCTTCGACGTCGGAGAATTGTGGCTTATTGAAGTTGATTCTCAGTTGTACGATTGCTGCTGGTGTTCAGTTTGGTTGGGCGCTTCAACTCTCTCTCCTCACTCCTTACGTTCAGGTGACTTTCTCTTGAAACTCACTTTACGATCTTCGATGTCGATATTGTAGTTTTGGTAATGTCATTTGAGGTTTCTGCTGCTGATGTTGCGTGTGATTATGTTAGAATTGCGCTCATTTTGTCGCGAAATTTATGTCGGTGGATTGATGAAGCTATGTAATTCTTCAAAAAATCTGTAATTTAGTGGAGTACTAAACATTTTATGAATGTAATGTTATATTTTGTAGAATTTGATCTCAAGTTTTAGTTGAACTAGAAGAATCTGTTCGATGTAGACTGTAGTTGTTGCTAGATTTGGTCCGTTTTGATTTTCGGATTTGAGATAGTTGAAAGTGATTTGATGCAGATGGAGAATGAATTGAGGAGAATGCATAACCTCTTTCCTATGCAATTTTTACTTTCTCGTATATTTTCTATATACTAGTTTTTCTACAATTTTTATGTTTAATTTCGTGAGTTCATTTGATTATGGCTGTTAATTCCTTACTTTGATGAAATAAAATCAAATTTATTAAGATATGTTTGAATGAATAATTTGGTTAGTCGTTATTAAATTTAAAATTTGGGTTTAGTGTTGTTGTTGTAAGTGGTGGCTCGTAGAGTTAGCAGTGGTGGGCGCAGGGTGGAGGTGAAGGCAGGTGTAGGGGGCACAATTGGTTCAATTCTGAAATTAAGTATCAAAATCCAAGTATCTAAACATACCGTTAGTGCATTTGCAAAATCTAACTGAGGTTAGATTATTATTTTTACGAAGATGATAATTTGTATGAGGTATATATTTTTCTCATGATTTTGCAAAATCTAGCTAAAGATGTGGTTAGATTATAGTGATATGAGACTCCATGGAATATGAGCATGAAGTGAATTGATAAGATGTGGTCTCATGATCTTTCACAATCTAGCCTATAATGTGGTTTGGTTATGGCGGTATGATACTCCAATGATTGTGAGGATGAAGATGAATTGAATCGAATTAATAATTTAACAAATTTGTAAACTGTAATAGACTGAAATTAGCGGTGCTCTAAAGTGACAAACATGAGATCTAATACACTAAACTACATGCACATGAATATCACTCTAAATTAAATAACAATGATGATCAATTTTTGCCCCACTTTAGAAGGTTTCAAATTGAGAAATGCAATAATGTCGTTAGATGCTGAAATTGTGCTGCATATATAGACTTGGGATTGATTTCAACACATTACTACTAGTCGATGTGATACATCAGATATTCAAAAGCCTGTTATGTCTTGTATTGATAATGTGGCGTATAAGAGAGAGTTTTAAGCGCTTTAGGATAAATGGTCCAA
Source organism: Dianthus caryophyllus (assembly GCA_023091065.1). Classification (NCBI taxonomy): domain Eukaryota; kingdom Viridiplantae; phylum Streptophyta; class Magnoliopsida; order Caryophyllales; family Caryophyllaceae; genus Dianthus; species Dianthus caryophyllus. Next base: position 13,378,257 of record CM041518.1, on the reverse strand, counting down.
ACTTTCCGTTGTGCCTCTCGATTGGAATAAAGGACTTTTGATTTTTATACAACAAACACTTTCCAGTGACTCAATGGATCCTGCAACTAGCGGGATAATGGTGGTCGGATTTATGCATTCTTACCCTTATGTTAACACATATTGGTTGCTCCAGATGACCCAAAAACAAACATTGCATGTTGCAGCAAGTGATTGATACTTCACGGTAATAGAAAAACGCAACCACTTTAAGGAGTCATTTGGATTTAGCCCATCAAATTAAAAACGCAAGAGTGATGAATCTTTAAGTCCAATTTATATGCACATTTATTTATTCTTCCAAATACACAAAGATAAAGAGCCTAGCTATAGGTAAGAATGTAAGACCATGATATGATATTGTTTTATATAGTCCCAAAATTATTTTCCTGCACTTCAACTTTCTACTTTAGAAAGATTTAAGATATGGTTTTAGTGGAAGAGAAAAAATTAAAATCCTTTGTTTATCTTTACTATAAATAGAAATAGGAATATTAATTTGGAAAAAAAATTGGGATAGAGGAAGTATTTTTATCCTATGCTTAGTTTTCTTTATACGCTGTTGCTGGATTCTATATTAGTTCGCAGACCAAATTTTTAATTGTTGGACTCTCTCTAAATGTCAAAAAAAAAATCTTCTGATATACTTAGTATATTTATGTTGATTATATCGTTTTATGTTGCTTGATGTGATTCCAAGATTACTTTGGGGAAAGGGGGTGGGGTTGTATGTTGTCCATGTAGTTACATAGGTTAGACTTGCGCTGACATGCTTTCCCTCTCGGTGGATCTATGGCAGCTGTAGGAACTGTTCGTTGAAGTTAAACCACAACTTGAAAGGTATCTATAATTCATTGTTGACGTGGTATTTTAGTTTGCACAGTATATTTTAAGTTTTGGTTGAAGAAGATATTCTTTTAGTGTAGTATTACATAGGTTAAGTTATGTTGTAACTTGTAAGTTAATAGCTGAAGAATTCTTGGACGCGTGAAGTTATTCTTAGGCGTTGAGAATTCAAATGTTAATCGTCAGTCCCTTTCAAATTTATTGGATCTCTCAAACCCGTTGGTGATGATATTTGATGTGTGCTGGGAAAATAGTTTTTCTCTGAGTTTTTAGAATTAGAGGCTAAGTTGTTCTGGTTGCATAAACTAAACAAAATGACAAGAAACAAGAGTTATAATGAATAAGCGCTGAGTTGGTGATTCATTGGCTTGTCATTTGCCTACTGTACCCACATATATTTTTGTTTCACAACTTTTTGAAATTTTTAGCAGTTTTTGCTTCCATTTTCTTTTATTTCATGTTGACTTATATCGCTTAACCATGCTAGTTTACCATCTGTTGCAGACACTAGGAATAGGACATGCATTTTCTTCATTTATTTGGCTTTGTGGACCTATCACTGGACTCGTGGTAAGTAGCTACTCCGTACTAACTAATTCTTGCTGCTATGTAATTTTTTTTAGTACTTTATTTGGAAGACTTAAACTGAGAGTTTTCTGCAAATCTTAAATAATGTTGTTTCAGGTTCAACCATGCGTAGGTATTTGGAGTGACAAATGTACTTCAAAATACGGCAGAAGACGGCCTTTTATTCTTGCTGGATCTCTCATGATCTCTGTAGCTGTGAGGACATAGTTTTGGTTGTGTTATGTCATTTTTTTTTTTCCGACGATTAGATGAATTCTGAGTTGGAATTTGTTAATATAGGTGATAATTATAGGCTTCTCTGCAGACATAGGATATCTGTTAGGAGATACAAAAGAGCATTGCAGGTAACAACTCCTTTTAGCCTTTTAATCTCTTTGCTGTCCACCCATATCACCTTCAAATCACTTACTTTTGTTGACAGCACATTCAAAGGTACTCGAACAAGGGCTGCTTTCGTGTTTGTTGTTGGTTTTTGGATGTTAGATCTTGCAAATAATACTGTACAGGTTAGTATTTCAGCCAATAGAACTAGCTACGTCCATCTTCCATATTTATTTGTCATAGCAACAAAGCTTTTGATGGATTAAGGAAGTAAGGTGAACTTATGTTTCTACAGGGCCCAGCTCGAGCTCTTTTGGCCGATTTATCAGGTATCTGTGATATGTTAGCTATTTCTATGATTTTGAGATTGTCAATTTATGGATGCCTGTTTTAATTTAACACGCTCTAGATAGATGCGCCTCTCCACATTCTTGTCTCCACTGATGTTCACCAATGCTGCATTGTAGGACCTGATCAACGAAACGCTGCAAATGCTGTTTTTGCCTCGTGGATGGCTGTTGGAAATATCTTAGGATTCTCAGCTGGAGCTAGTGGGAATTGGCATACGTAAGATTTATTGCAATAACATAAAACCATTTGGGTCGAAAAAACTTTGAATCCAAATTCGATCAATATGATTCAACAATTTAGGAATGGTTTCAATTATGAAACATGAATGGGATTAAGTGATTGTGTCACATGTATAAGCTTCCTTACAAAGACTCCCTGAACCTCTCATTTTTTAGCTGAACGCTGAACAGGGCATGCACAAGGATTTGCCAAACAAAGTTGATGCTTTTGAAATTAATCATGAAGTAAAATGCCTTTTGGCTACTCTAATCTCGGCAGAACAGCCACAATAGGAAATTACTACAGCTGGCTCCCCTTGCTTTATTGTATATGGGGGCTTTCAAGTATAAGAATTATGTTTCCCGAAATTGCTGCTGACGTGCTTAGAAGTATGAACATGGAAGCAAGAAAAATACAGAAAACCCTTAGTTCTTCATTTTCTACATCACCAGGCCTAAATCTCAACACCCTTTCCCTTGGCAATATCTCAAGGAAAATTTAGTGAAGTAAGAGGGACATACACCTCATATGATCAAGCTTTCAAAGGATTACATAGAAGCCTGTATAAGTTCTCCTTTTACATGATATTTAAGTATGTATAAACTAATCATTTGCAGATGGTTCCCTTTTCTGATAAACCGAGCTTGTTGTGAGGCATGTGGAAACTTGAAAGCAGCATTTCTTGTTGCAGTGGTAGGCTACTGCTATATCAGTCACTTAAGCTTTGTGTGTAAATATATATGATCCTTCAATATGTTTTGTTACTGTTTGGTACTTTTGTTTATCACATGTTTATCTTGGTTTATACTCCCTCTACCCCACTTTAAATGTCATCTTGTCTTTGTCTGTCTTTGTTTTCAAAAATCTTAAAATAAATGTCCTAATTTTAGTGATGCAAAGTGTCAAATTTACTGTATTACCCGTACTAAAATCATACTCCATAGTTTATTCCTACTTCTAAACTTCAGCTAAGTGAGGACATTCCCAATCGAGTTGAGGGATAAAGATGGTATGTGACCATAAGTATCAGTAAGAATAAGTACTGTATGTGATTTCAAATTTTGAATTATACAGTCCATCAGAATGGGAACTAATTCACCAAGATATATTTGTCAGGTATGCCTGTTTGCTATCGTTAGCAGTGAGTTGATTCAGATACTCTGTCTGATATTTTGCAGGTTTTCCTGACTTTCTGCACACTTATAACTCTTTACGTTGCCAAGGAGATTCCACTGGAGGTAAACATACCAAGGAGGTTGTCAGATTCTGCTCCTCTATTGGAGGATCCTCAACGAGTATCTTTGGATATTTCCAAGTCAATGACAAAAGATAGTGGTCCTCGTTCAAGCTCTGAAAATGGACGAAGGGTGGAAAACGACATTGGTTGTGAGGAGTCCAGGAATGACGAGCATTTCGATGTAGATTTGAATGATGGACCTGGATCTGTTATGGTCAAGCTGTTGACCAGCCTAAGACACTTACCACCCGGAATGCATTCTGTGCTAATTGTAACAGCTCTCACTTGGGTATGTCCTTCTCCACTTTTGATATTTCTCAATTTTTTTGTCTGCGCTTTTACTTGGAGGTTGGGGCAGTGAAGCCGATACTCACATCCGGCTTGGTGCTGTCAATAAAATTTCCTGCAGAGTTTGAGGGACAGAAAATGCAAGCAGTTGTCCTGTATTCCTGTCTGAACTGTAGATTAATACTAGTTATCTAGTATACTTGCTGAATGCCGGATTTTCCAAATATTACTATTTCTTGATTCTATTGAGTACATTTATTATATTTCACATAGATAGGAAACTTGTGAAATAATATGTCAACAATATTGTTCTAGTGCCTGAAAGGCTCCCATTATGACAGGGTATTACTTGGGCGGTTGGACGTATGTTATCTCAATTCTGTGTTGATTGGTGTTTGATAAGCGTAGAGCAGTAGTTGTAGTGAACAGCATTCGTTTATATGGTACTTCAAATTAAAAATAAAAAATGCACGAAAAGTTTAGTAAACTATTTTGCTCGCTCAACTGCATTAATCTAAAATCAATAAGTAGCAGTCCTTTGCTTTATTCAAAGTGGACTATTTTTTTCCCTTTTTTTGAAGATTTAGCTATAGCCCATCTCAGCATATCCCTACTTATTAGATGATCATTGACGAAACTGTGCTGCACTGTTTAGTGTTCCTTGCATTCAAAAATGAAGAGGTTGTTTTGGCTGTTTTTTTTTCTTTGATATAATATTATATGGTCAGATCGTTCTTCGTATCTTGTTCTATTGAGTAATTGTAGGTCATGTGAGATTTCATGTCAGCAAGTTTGAAAATTGTCTTGTCAGTTTTTATTCTTATCAATATTATTTGGGGCATATTCTTAATCTTATTTACACAATAATAATCATCAGCGTACTCGTCAAGTTTGCAAATTGCTAGTTTACACAGCATATATTTTGTAAAGGATAATGAATGATCGCTGCTCCATGTTTAGAGGAACCTTGTTTCTTCTATGTTGTAAATGATGTTCATCTACTTTGAATTACTGATTATTTTACTGGGTGTCTATTACTTAACTGGTGCATGATGTGTGTAAACACAAATTTTGTAATATGCAAAAAACAAATACAAAAATGCGAACAAAATATTATTCTATTAAATTATATTTAGGTTACAATTTCTTGACTCCACTGGCTCAATTTTCACAGTAATTTATGATTCTGGCTTGACTTTGAAAGAGGGACTTGGAAGTCTTCAATCTCTTTCTTCGGTCTTCCTCTTCAAAATCCGACTGAATTTAAATGTTTGACGCCAAGATTAGAATGGATGAATTTCTCTTTTATGTGGGGCAATTGAAAGAGTTCTGGTTTTCTCTTTGTGAAGAGGATTTTGTAATGATGTTGAGAGCTTTTTTTTTTTTTTTTGGAGAAAATTTGTTATCTTGTGAGTGTTTCTTTTTTTATTTTTTTAATTACTGACCCTCTAAATGAAGAAGAAGTGATCTATTTATTGAAAATTAAGATTTTCTCATTTTGAACTGAAAGTCTTTTTGGTCGGACCATTTTCACAAATGGCCAATTCAAGTTGTGGTATCATGTAATTCAATTACATGAATCAGGAGTTAACTTTGACCCTAATAATTAGTATTAGACATTCAATTTGTAATTGAGATAACAATGTACATTATATCTTTGTTTTCCTATATCTTATATTTTTATTTAATATGCAGCTTTCTTGGTTTCCTTTTTTGCTGTTTGACACTGATTGGATGGGAAGAGAAGTCTACCACGGTAACCCTATTGGGAATGGCTCTGAAGTAACATTGTACGATCGAGGTGTCAGGGCAGGTGCTGTCGGCTTGCTGCTGAATTCAGTAAGTCTGCTCAAATCATGGTCTCTTCTTTCATTTGACCGGTACGGTCATTTGATTTTGCTATATTATTTCAGGCGTAGGTGTTGATGCAATGGTGTTATGTTATTTTTTTAAACGCAAAAAAAAGACATGAGTTTCCGCTTCGTTATTGATGTGAAGTTTTGTCTTCTTTTTTTTTTCATGAATGTCTCCAGGTTGTCCTTGGTGTTGGCTCCTTTCTCATTGAACCCATGTGCCGGCTGATGGGAACCAGAGTTGTTTGGGCTTTAAGCAACTTCATCGTGTTTGTCTCAATGGCAGGTATCACCGTAATCAGCTTGGTTGCACGCAAAAACTCTGAAGACAGTTCATCAACCAAAACTGCAGCGCTGGTTGTTTTTGCTGTTCTGGGTTTCCCGCTCTCTGTAAGGCTTAATTCCCCTGAGCTTCTAGTTATATAACTTCCTGAATGCCATCCTCTGACTTCATTTCATGATTTTTCACCTGTATTTCAGATAACATATAGCGTACCCTATTCTGTCACTGCTGAGGTGACTGCTGATTCAGGGGGAGGTCAAGGTCTGTATGATCGCATCCATCTTTAAGTCATCCACTAACTTGATGCTAAAATCTGTATTCTTAGGCCGTAGTTTTTGTGTAGGATTGGCACTTGGAGTTCTTAATCTTGCAGTGGTGGTTCCTCAGGTAACGTTTGAAGTTTTTCACATACCATTTTCATCGCTAATAAGAGAGCGCTGTTTATTGTGTGAATATCTGATTGTTTGTTTTGACGCTTTCTTTCACCTTCATATACAAAGTTACAAACTTACGTGGCATGAGCAAATAACACATATCTTGAGGGCAGTTCACACTCATATTAGCATATACGCCTTGTGCTTTGATGCACAACCTGATTATTTTGATTTTATGTTGTGCGAACCAGTTTACTTACATGTACTTGAAAAGTCATATATCCGCATTATGCATGCCCAGTTGTTTTCGGTTAGTTGTACCTGTATGGTCTAAATTCTGTTAGATTGAGTTGAAATATTGATCAAGTTGGTCGAAATTAGTTGTAATAATTGCAAACAAGACTTAAAAACTCGACAAATCCTTTACAATTATCAAGAAAAGTAGCTGCTATAGCATGTCCAGTTGAAGTTGAAAGTCTAAACACTGTCCCTCTTATATGTGCTCGTGTTATGCCATTGTTATACCTGTATCCTGATTCCGATATTATGGTGCTGCCTGCAAGTTAACGTAAATCGAGCCTCTGCCAAAGGAACGGAGGACTAACACCTTACTTTCACGTAATCACGTCCCCTCTAATCGTGAACAAATGTTTTGTAGATGATTATTTCACTTGGTGCCGGGCCGTGGGATGCTCTATTTGGTGGCGGAAACATACCAGCATTTGTTTTAGCCTCTTTAGCGGCGTTTGCAGCTGGCGTCATAGCAACACTTAAGCTTCCCAATATTTCTGGCAGTTTCAAGTCAGCTGGTATGCATATCGGGTGATTCACCTTCACGTGACGTCCGACACCTACAGGCAATGAGTTGAAACGCTGTCAACGTGATTCTCTTTGACATGAGTGTATCATCTCATAGAATTTTGCTTTACACGACCATTCGATTCATTTTTTTAACACTCATAGTGACTAGCTCCTGTATCTTATCGTTAAATAGCGAGCACTAAGCCTATGTATTTTGTCTTGTTATCAATGTAAATGAACCCTGATTTTCTGTAGAAATATTCAGCAGACAATTTTTTTAGACTCAGCCTCATAGGCTCATAGGAAAATTTAGTCATTTTGTAATTGATCTTCTGATCCTAGTTTACATTGGGTGGGCCATGGCCTAGTCGGAGAGGTTACTCAGCTCGGCCTAGGCCTGACCAATTGGTCAATGGTATTTCAAGACGAGATCATTATTGTGACAATATATTTTCAATTAATTTCAAATGATGAGAAAATTAAATATCAAAATTCAAAAGTATGAAGTTATCGGATTCCATTTAGGTTTGGGAGGTGATCTCAAATCCCACCAGAGTGTTTCCAACCATGGATTTGACTCGCTGACTGGGTGGAGAGACTCCCAACTGAGATATGTAAATTGGTAAACTTGTGAGTAGAGTTGGCAATCGGGTCACTCGGGTCGGGTTGTATCGGGTCGGGTCGTATCGGGTTCGGGTCGATTCGGGTCATAACAGTGTTCGGGTTGGTTTCAGGTCGGGTTCGGGTCATGTCGGGTTATAACAGTGTTCGGGTTGGTATTAGGTCGGGTCCGGGTCATATCGGGTCGGGTCGTTAAAGCTAAAATTGTCGGGTCAATCGGGTTCGGGTCAAATTTGGATCACTAATAATTTAGGCTTAAATTTTGGCGCCAAAACAAATTTTAAAATTTTAATATTTTTCAAACCAATATTTGGATTTTTAACTATATCCCAATCTCAAAATGTCAAATATTATATTTGGTATATATTTGAAAGATTGAAATTTTTGAAAAATTTAAAAAAAAAGTTTCAAAATTTCTTTAAAATCTTCAAAGTTTCGGGTCAATTCGGGTCACGGGTTATTTCGGGTCGGGTCAGCTATCAAATGAACTTGGGTTGAATCGGGTTACGGGTCATCTCGGGTCTGGTCGGGTTCGGTTTCGGGTTAGACTTTATCGGGTCGGTTTCGGGTCCTATCGGGTCGGTTTTGCTCGAGCTCGGATCGGGTCAACCTTGCCAGCTCTACTTGTGAGATTCAAGTAACTCCATTAATAAAAATCGACTTTTTATCTTCATTGGCAAAAATTTTGAAATTTTAGTTTTACACTACATTTTTAACTTCTAAAGTATTTACCGCTACGGCGAAGTTACGTATGGTTTAGTAATATGCCGATTTTGAATAACGATCCTAAATAAATGTTGTGATTATAAGATTGCCAATAGCCACACATTGTGAGCCCAAGTTAGTGGTTAGCCACATGAGAACATGATCACCACACACCACCTAAGTCACATGAGGAAAAAAACATGATCACCAAAACATCATCCACTCATCTCCACTACTTGTTCATCCAATAACCCCTCCACACAAACCACCATGTCCACCACCACAACCACATGCCTCCTCTCTCCTCACCCCAAAACCACCACAAACCACCACAAAAGACACCACCACCAACTATTTTACCCTTTCCCCACCTTCAACACCACCACAAAAACCACCACAAAACTCCATGTTTCCTCCCCAACAAACAAACCCACTTCAATTAACCCAAAACCCACCTCAAATTCCTCCAAAGAAACCATCTTTTTTGATGGTGGAGCCCACTATGGTGACTTAATTGCAAATTTAGTCCTGGGTTTTACCCTTTTTTGGCTTCCCTTAACCCTAGCTGCTGTTTCTAGGGCATTTTTCTTGAGGTATAGGTTCACCAATTTAAGGGTCACTGTTATTTCTGGGTTTACTGGGGAAGATAGAAGTGATTTTTCTTACAAAGTTGTTAAAGATGTGCAGGTTGTTCCTAGGTTTATTGGTGAGTGGGGTGACATTATTATTACTCTTACTGATGGTACTATTGTTGATTTGAGAAGTGTCCCTAAATTTAGGGAAATTGCCAAGTATTGCCTTTCTATGTCTGAGAAACCTTCTGTTGTTCAGGAATCTGCTGCTCCTAAAGGGTTTTGATTTTTCGGGATTTCGGGTAAGTCTTGTGTGAGGCGGTCTTACAGGGAGACGATGTGTTCCGTGTTTGTACATTTTGCATTGGTTGTATGTATGGAGTAGTAGTTAAGGTGTAACAACATACTGTAACATGTGCTGTAATTCTTTTATATATTGAATGTATCAATGAAAACTGATTTTATGTTATTCTGCTATCTCAATTTTAGACCTGCTGTTCTTCAGTAATCTGGTGCTGAAGGGTTTTGATATTCAGGATTTTGTTGCACGATTAGCGAGTCTCGTGCAAGACGGTTTCCAATGATTTGTCGAAGGGATTGGAGTGGTCGAGGAGGTGTGTGTACGTTTAGCTTTGCTTTTAGTGGTCAAAGTGTGACAAGATACCGTAATATGTGTTGTAATTTTGCTGTTAAATGTATCAATGAGCACTGATTTTGTGCCCTAATATCTCGGTTGACAGAGATTATCTTCTTACAAATGCAAGCATTTAGCTATTGTTTCTGGAGCTGAATTGTTGTCTGCTTTTAGGCAGGCGTTTGGATTTGATGGTTAGTGGATCGTTTACGTATGATACAAATATGAAACATACATGAGCCGAGCGTTTAGGATCGATCCAGATTTTAATAGATCTACGCATTTCAACCGGTGCTTACACTTACAACTTAGATTAGGCGTAAGAAAAATTAATTGACATTTCTCATCGTCTAGCATTTTTATACGAATTGGCATTCAACGGCGCTTTGGCTTAGCTAAGTACATAACTAGATAGGGAAAGCGAAATTGCTACTCTAAAACCTAGTTTATTTATCAGTAACCACCGTATGCGGAAATTTATCATTAAGTTGATATTGAGTGGCGTAGATGAGATTTATGGTTAGAATTGAAGAGCGGAAATCACAAATTTTCCATGATTTATGGAGACAGACCGCCCAGTCGCCCATGATGGTCCCATGTTGGGCTCGTTCCGCCCCGATTAACACCAAAATTTTAAGGTTAACTCGGCTATTTTGAAAGTTTATTTAAATATTAACTTATTTATCAATATAAATATGCCATATATATTCCTTCCGTCCCAGTCATTTGTTTACACTTTCGATTTTGGGCTGTACGGGTCATTTGTTTACATTTCCATAAATGGTCGTGAGTCCTTACAACTTTAACCAATTACATCTATTAACTTTGATAAAGTGGGCCCTCCATTGTACTTTTATTATTATTTTATTAGTTTTTTCTCTATCTCTCTCATCACATTAATAAATGTGTATAAAGTAAACCAAAACAAATCACCAAAGCGAAGGGAGTACAAGAAAATATGTAATTACCTACATCGAAAACAATCATACGGAGTACAAGTAAGATTTATAAATACAAACTTTTGATTTGGAAGTACAAAATATTCTGTGTTTTTTTATTTTTGGTACAAACAAAATTTTCTTTGTTAAGATTTTTTAGTCTTTAGATTTCATCAGCAAGCATACAATGGGCTTCAATGACATCTATAAACATATCTTGACACATTAAGCCCAACTCAGAACTATAGACACGCAGATAAAAATTTTGATATTTTAAAGCCCATAAATCTTCCTTTTTAAAATCTTCATAACTCTTTTGGTTATATTTTCATTAATTTTTATAAACGGTTCATAATATGGATTCACGTTAGTCGATTCCAAATAATTTTTGGACTAAATTATTTTTGTGATTGTTTTTAATCAATGTCATGTTAGGAACCAACTCAACCAAAAGATTAAGCTGATGGGTGGAGGCCCAAGATCGGTTTTATATACTCTAACACGCCCCTTCACACGAACGCCTTTCAAGCCAGTTATGGACGCAACTACGTACTGGCCATACCTGGTGCGAAATTATCCACTTTGAAAGAGAGGGGTGGTGAGATTCGAACCCGTGATCTCTTGTCACAAGACTTTGTTATCATGTTAGGAACCAACTCAACCAAAAGCTTAAGCTGATGGTTGGAGGCCCAAGATCGATTTTATACACTCTTACATGTCATAAGGCAACATATACGTAGTACACAATATAAACTTGATTTAAGGTATAATATGCCAAGCTACTACGGAGTATTACTCTCCTGTGAGATTGTCGTTCACTGATATCGTAGGAGATATTTTTCATATTAAACGCCTGAAAAAGTTCTCAAAATTACGAGATTAGTTATATATACAATGTCACCGTAAAATTATAGTAAAATCGTCTTAACTGAAAATTTACGATGACCCCTAGTTTTGGAACCTGGGGCTCCACCATTAAATAGGAAGCACAGTAGTGATTGAATGTGATTCTGCAGGACCATTTTGTGGTTGCTTTTGTATTCAGAAGTACAGAAACAATCACTCATGAACGCCATTTTACAATCATGTCTTGTCTTAGTCTTCTTGTTTTTGAGCTTCTAACTTTATCATAATTGTTTCATTTATAGTGTGTTTAGGTGAAAAACAAATCCATATTTTCCAATCAAACACCAACATTAGTCTCAATTATTCTTATATTATTGCTAATCATATTATTGTTGTTATATGAGTCACTTTTTAAAGGACATGGTTAACTAATTTTAACGTAGATCTATTAAAATCTAGGTCGATCTGATCTCGATTTATATTAAGCTAAAATGTGTTGTTATTTAACCTGTAGTTTGACATATCTTATGTGGAACTTTTGAAATATTAACTTACATTTATTAATTGATTTTACTTAAATTTCTAGATTACTTTGCTAATTGTAAAAGACAATTACGCAAAGTGTAATATGAATATAGAAATACACGTTTATCCCCTAATTTAATGGTAGATATATCCAAATATGGATCGATCCCGGTCTAGATTTATATTGAGTTAAAATGTGTTATAAAATTAACCCGCACTCATCTCAACCCATATTTTGACATAACTTACTTGACCTTTTGAAATATTTACTTACATTTATGAATAAATTTTACTTCAATTTCCCACTTTATCTCACTAATTGTAAAAGACGATTACGTAAAGTGTAATGTAAATATAAAAATTCAAGTTTATTCCAAAATTAAAAACTACATATTCTTATGACTTAAAAGGTTGCATCATAAACATACTTAAATTTATAAATCATTTACCGGGGAGTAAAGATCAATTTAACCATATTTAAAGTGATAAAGTGTAATGTAAATATATAAAAATTCAAGTTTTGTCCAATTATATCTACTTTATAATCATTTACAGGGTAGTAAATATCAATTTAACCATATTACCTAAATTTGAACATACATATGATATGATTACTAACTTATAGGATACTCCCCAAAGACTACACTTCTTGGTAATTTTTTATATTCCCTTAAGATTAATTATAAAAATATTAAGTGAAATGATGGATGTTTTGCGAAGGATAATGTTATATTATTGTCTCAAAGGATATGATTTAAGCTAAGGAATGATCATGTTTTTTCTTCATTCTTTGTCATGTGAAATACGTAGTAACATATCATGCTTCTTACATAATCACTAATGTATGTAATATCTCCGATTCCTCGAGATTTTATCGTTTGATCAAAATCTCTCTTAATGTATGTAAGATCTTCGATTCCTCGAGATAATTTTATCGTTTGATCAAAATCTCTCTTATACAGGGCCGTCTCAAAAAATTTGGAGGCCCTGTGCGAAATCTCATTTGGAGGCCCTACGTAGAAATGTCAATATTATGTTGCTTTTCTAAATATTGTACGAAATATATATGTTTTTTTTAAGTGGTTCTTTCTTATTTTACGTCTGACTTTAACCCCTAAAAATTATTCTATATAATAAAAATAAGGGAAATAAATAGAGGTGACATTTTTGTGTTAAATCTTTTTCAGTTAGATATATATTTTAAATTTTCAAGGTAGGGTGCGAGTTTTGTAAGCTATAATAAAAAAACTATATACTCCGTACTATAAAATTTAAAGATACATAATAATTAAACAGTAATTATTGCATGAGATCGTTGAACAATTAATTATTGTAAAACCTCCCCATTTGTATCCATTTATATACTCCGTAGTATTTGTATCATTTTCAGTTATAATTGTCATACTATTTTTTCCGTAACCATTTTCAAAGTATTTGTATTTTTTTTATAGTTAATTGTAGCTAAAATTTATTGTGACCTTATAGGAGATATAATCAAAATATAAAGTTAAAAACAAAGTGTGATATTACACTTTGTGTCTATGTCCATAGAAATTTGAAACACAAAAAGAAAAATAAAATTAAAAACAATGACGAACCCAAAAACTTTAGTAGGAAAATAAGGGTTGGATTAGTCTCCATAATAATGAAATCAAATATTTTTATGGGTCCTATTTGTGAAGCTACTTAGAAAAATTGAAAATGAAAAGTAAAAATGAAATTACAAAAAATAGAAAAAATTTGAAGCTATGAGATTTGAACTCGGGTGGGGGTATGACACATGAGTGCATGAACCAACTGCACTGTGAGGGAATTAATGTACAAAATTAGCGTTGATGTATATATATACTATATATGTACAGTTGAAATAGTGAGGCCCCTTCGAAATGGAGGCCCGGTTCCGTCGCCCGTGTTGGCCGGGGTGTTAAATAACTTGTTAAATGATAATAACATGTTAATCGGAGGGAGAACGAAGTAATCTTCATTGGTTTGAATATGATATCTTCATTAACGTATCAAGAAATGCGACAATTATGTACGAGTAGCTTTTCTACCTACACTACATAGTACGGTAGTACTGAATACAAATGAATCACACCTAATTTCTTGAATTAATATAAGATTAATTCTCACAATAATGATGGCCTTTGTGAGTCATTATATAAATAAAACAATGGATTATTCAAACATTTTCCCTTTAACATGAGTAAACCTCAAAATTTAGTATTTCCTCCGTTCGAATTGTTTACATTTTTTATATTTTATAAAGGAAAAATGACTAAAGATTAAATAAATAGCTGAGACAGAAAAAGTACTAATGATGATTAAAATATCAAATCAATCATTCGACTCTAACTATCGACTCAACAATTAACTTCAATTAATTTTTTAAAGAATGGTATAAAAAATTCACGATCAATAAATGGAATAATTAAGAAGTTATCTTTTTCTTTGGTCGGGTAATTAAGAGGTTATCGGTACAATATAACGGAGTACCTTATCGAACCTAATATAATATTTCCTCCATTCCAATGGTTTCAACACATTTGTATTTTACACATACGTCGATGCAAGTTTTATTTGGTTCATATCTTTAGCTACATATATATTACTAAAAATTATAAATACTCTGTATTATATATATATATATATATATAGTAATAGCATACTGAATAAGACGATTAAAACTAGATTACACATGATTATATTTTATTTTATATGTTAAAAGTTATAACGAATATTTTACTCGCTTATAAATAGTGTCCAAAAAATAAATATCTATATACAATTCAAATGGAGGAAGTAAAATACTCGGTATTGGTATGTTAATAAGGAATGATTTGGGGAGACTGTCAAAAAATAAGGTAATGTGCCCCATGAATTAAGGGGTAGACCGGCAGTAGGTGTAATCAATTTATTACTCTTCTCCTGCTAACCGGCAAAGATGAAATGAGAAAGCCAGAAATGGACCTAACCTTAACTTCTTTTATTTAACCTATATATTCTGGCTATAGGGCCTATGTATGTTTTGTGAGTACTATTCTTTGACCATCCCTTTTTTTTTTTTTTTTTTTTTTTTTTTTTTTTGTGTGTTTTTAAAGAACGTAAAGATACTACTCTCTCCATCCCATCTTTTTCCTCCCATTTACCCAAAAAGGAAATATCATCTTTTTTCTCTCATTTCACAATTTACACTACAACTTTCTAAAAATGGACACCTACTTTTTTGTGGGACCCATTTGTAACACACTCATTACCATTTGTTTACTATTATTTCTTATTCTAAGTGCCGTTTTCAAATGGGATGAAAAAGATGGGACGGAGGGAGTAATTCATAGATGAATATTAGAGGATAAGATTAATTTATTTTATTTTTTTCAGATGAGTAAAATAAGAGGTAATCATTAATTTTCAAATATCTCAAAATAATTAACAAAAAACGCAAATTTTACCATTATGTCCGCAACTTTAATTGCCTCATGAAACAATGAGGGACTACTCTTGAGTGGAAATATTCAGTTTCAACTTTCATGTCTAAATTAGAGGTTTGCAAAATAAACATAATCGTTAAACGGAACTGAAAAAACCAAAAATCGCACATTTTAATGGTTCGTTCACCGAACCGATAAGAAAGAAGGTTCGATGCACCGACCCGTTAACGTAAATGGTTAAAGGTTCGGTTTAGGTTCAAGATTTTTGATTAATGGTTAATCGAGAAACAAACCATTGAGCAATTTTATCATATTTTTGTACCTTTTTGATAAATGTTAATTTTTTTTTTTTTTTTTTTTTTTTTTTTTTTTTATCCCAGTCCCAACTTGCTTTAATTGTCAAAATGCACCGTACGGGCCACTTTTTCTCACATTTCGTCCGAGTGACAGATTTTGTATTCGGTCCGCGATTTGCAGGAAATTCTATATTTCCGTACATTTGAGCTAGATTAATAAAGACGACGGAATCCCGAAACAATGACGTGAAGTCGAGCTCTGGACTAAAAAGTATTTCCCCTTTAACAACTTTATTCAAATATTCAAGTTCATACTTTGTTTGATAAACTTAATTATTTTAGATTATTTTCAATTCTTTTTTTTTATTATCATGTTTAGTTTTCTTATTAATTGTAATTTAGTTTTAACTTTCATTATGAGTAACAAAATTTCAGTTTAGGGTTTTAGGTGGATCGCTGTTATGATTATGTGGCTATAATTTGATGATTTTTTATTACTTTTAATTATAGCTAACCTTAAGTGCATGCTTTCATTATACGATTGACTGATCAAAGGCCACGATTAATTGATTGACCTAGTAAATCTAAACCTAAGATCAAACGTCTAGTTATGAATAGACTTGCTTGCAATTAGATAGGGTAGATTGATCAATGCGAAAGTTCGTTAGTTGAATCTTAAGGTAGATTAATATCTGAAATGATTAATTGTTCCCATAACATAGTTAATTTACATGATTCTTCGCTCACCACGTTTTTTATAATCGTGAACCCGTGACCCTAGGCTTTTCCTACTATTGACGTATGTATACTCTTGCAGTCTTAATTTTAAGTCTTAATTTTAATTTTAGTTATTTTAGTTTAGTCTTACAAATAAACCAATAAACCAGTAGTGTAATAGTCTTTAAGTTTAGAAGAATCTAACCTTCTACCTGTGGATACGATACCCTACTTATTACTAGCTACTAGTTTGTAGTTGTTGGGACCAAAAACCCAGGCTGGTCCAGAACCCTGGGTCAGGCCTAGACGGCACAGATCCACACCAGACCGTAACGCATGCAGACACGGCATGATGCATAAAACAAAGGTGCAGCCAGAGAGAGAAAGTCGATGGGCCAAGCCCAACAAAAGAATTAAACATCAAAGAAAAAAGCCCAAAGACTAGGCAGCAACCCTAGAGGGAGTCGTTGGAAGACTTAGTCAAGAAGCTGAACTGAAGTCTGAAAGATAGGGACTGCTGGAGAAGAAAGGGGAAGAAGTTACCTACAAGCATGGAGTTGAACGTTGGAGCCGACTACACTATAAAAGGAGTAGATTTTCAGAAGAGGAGACATCAGATTTTACACAACTCAAGCACACTATACTCTACAAAACTCTCAAGCTCTCAAACACTTAATAATTATTTTACGCCTCTATTGTATTCTGTACCAGTTGGTCCAGACTCTGTACCTAATATTCCTGAACTAGTGCATAACCTCTCCTGGCTTGGCGCCCGAGGTTTTTCCCTTAACATTTAAGGGTTTTTCCCACGTAACATATCGTGTGTCTTGTACCATTTTTGTTATCTTTCGTACATTTAAAATCAATCACATAAATCACCACTAAAAGCAACCTAAGGGATAGTACTAGTAGATCCACAATCACTTAAACGAACCGTGTGAGAAAATCACCCCGAACAGATTGGCGCCGTCTGTGGGGATACTAGTTTATTAATCCTACAACATTTTCCCAATCAACGAGATCAACCAACGCGAAAGATGGAAGGTACAAGTGCAGAAGCCATGCTGAAGCTCCAGGAAGAGTTGCAACAAGCCAAGCAAGTTGCAGAACAGGCCAAGAAAGCTGCAGAGGATGCTAAGGCTGAGGCTGCAAGGCTGAAGGAGGCAGAGACTGTCCTGAAGAAACAGCTGGAGTCCTCAGTCCAGAAAAAAGCCTCAGGATCCAGGATCCCACCAGGTACACCATTCTCTGATGTGATCAAACAACTTGACTTCTCTACTTTCTCTTCTGCAGGGTCAAAAGGTACAAAAGGCGATCCACTCCATGTGGAGGAAGATCAAGAGAACAATGGTGCAGGAGGAAGCGGTGAACCAAAGACACCAGAGGGAGTAAGTGCAGGCAGTCATGGAATACATGATGATGGAAATGCGAAACTCTCGTAGTCAGTACGAAGGTTCCAGGACTTCCACCACCCATCAAGAGGCGGCGCCAGGAGTTATGCCGATTCGCACTTTGACGACTGCATTGCAATGGTGGAGATGCCAAAGAAGTACTCAGCACCCAACCTAAAGCTCTATGATGGGACAGCAGATCCTCTGGAACATGTAGCACAGTACAGGCAGAGGATGTTCAACGTTCCTATCCCAGCAGAGAAGAGGGAAGCCTGCATGTGCAAAAGCTTTGGTTCAACTTTGACTGGTCCAGCCCTCCAATGGTACATCAACCTGCCAGTCAAGACCATCAAGTCCTTCGCGGAGCTGATCAACCTTTTCAACATCCGGCCACAAGAGCGTATTGTTGGAGAAGCGGACCCGGTGATCTGCGGGTGATCCGTAACGAACGAGTCTCTGAGGGACTTCCTGCACCGCTTCAACAAGGAGAAAGTGTCCATCCCCAGATGTGACATCGGCACGGCCATAGAGGCCTTCAGGCAAGGTTTGGTTAGAGATTCTGATCTTTATGTTGAACTAACTCGCTACCCTTGTTCTACCTTTGAGGATGTGCAGGCTAAGGCCCTGGCCCAGATCAGGGTAGAAGAGGACCAGCAGTTCAGGGCAAGGTATCAGGACCAGGGCAGGGCTGAACGAAAAGTCACCACCCAGAGGCACAGCAACAACAGGCCTGGTCCATATCAGAGGCCAAACAGGAGGGAGGCAAACGCTGTGGATGAACAGACCGATGCACCCAGAGTTCCACCTCCAGTTTCAGAGTATTGCTTTTCTGTAGACCTGCCAGGCCTGATCAACAAGCTGGACAAGTTGGGCTCAGCAGTTAGATGGCCAAAAGCAAGTGAGAAGCCTAATCCAAGGCGGGACACGACCAAGTGGTGTGAGTACCATTATGATATTGGACACACCACAGAGGATTGCATAGCCCTCAGAAGGGAGATAGCTCATCTACTAAAGAATGGTCACCTGAAGGATATCCTGCCCAGGAACAGGAGGAACAAAGATGAAAGAGATGAGCCCAGAGATCTTCCACCACCACCGCCAACACATGAGGTAAAATTTATTTCTGGTGGTTCGGGATATTTGTGGACTAACATATTCTCGCCGCAGCGTGTGGCTCTGGAGAACAGGCAACAACCACCAGCAGGACAAGCAGGTCCAGCCCAGGAGATTGTGTTTGATGAGTCAGACCTACAAGGAGTGCATGGGCCACACCACGATAGACCGTGATCAAGATCCAGTTGGAACTCGCATGGTCGACGGTCCTAGTAGATGGAGGCGCTCACCAACATCATCATGATGGAGGCGCAGGAAGCTATGGGGCTGAAAGAGTCAACCGTAAGGAAGAAGTCCGGCGTCCTGGTAGGATTCAGTGGAGAGACAAAGCACAGCTTGGGAGAGATCACCCTACCAACCTATGTGGAAGGAGTCACCTCTTTCGAGAAGTTCTGCGTCATCGATTGCTGTCTTCATACAACGTGATTCTAGGGCGACCACCGATCCACAACCTCAAGGTCGTACTTCAACGCACTCACGGTGCATAAAGATACCAACAAAGTGGGACAAAGAACGGCCAGAGGAGAAGAACAAACAAAGACAGAGTGTTACAGATGACCACGAAACCTCCTAGTCCGTAAGTCCCTCAGATAGCAATTAAAGCACTGTCAGTTCTGTTGAGAATCTGTCCCCACGCATGGAGACAGATGAAATTGTTTTGGTCAAGAAAGACCGACAGAAGGTTACGGTTGGTTCTGACGCTCCAGAGGTAATCAGACCTGCTCTAATTGACTTTCTGAGGAAGAAAGAGCATTGTTTTGCCTGGTCCCATTTTGATATGACTGGTATAAGTTCTGATGTTATTACGCACAAGTTAAATATTGACCCAAGTTTTAAGCCTGTGAAACAGAAACGCAGGAAGTTTGCACCAGAACGTAATGAGATTGTGAACCAGGAGGTACAGAATCACCGGACATGGACATGATTAAAGAAGTGATGTACCCAGATTGGTTGGCAAATGTAGTTGTGGTCCAGAAAAAGAATGGCAAGTGGAGAGTATGCGTGGACTATACAGACCTGAACAAGGCGTGCCCAAAAGATTCATTTCCACTACCACACATAGATGCCATGGTGGACGCCACCGCAGATACGAGTCTTGACATTCATGGATGCAAACAAGTGGATTCAATCAGATCAGGACGCACCCTGCACCAGGAACATACAAAGATTCATGACCAGCAGAGGAATCTATTGTTACAAAGCTATGCCGTTTGGACTAAAGAATGCAGGTGCAACATATCAAAGGCTCGTAAACATGATGTTCAAGGATCAGATTGGAGACACGATGGAAGTCTACATTGATGATATGGTGGTGAAGTCAAGGAAAGCTGAGGATCACATCCTGGACCTGGACAAAGCGTTTGAGATTCTGGAAAAGTATAACCTGAAGTTAAATCCTACTAAATGCACTTTTGGCGTCACTGCAGGAAAATTCTTAGGTTACATGGTGACAAAAAGGGGCATAGAGGCTAGTCCGTGAGGCATCTCAGCAATAATCAATTTACAATCTCCCCAGAACTCGAAAGATGTCCAGAAACTGACTGGAAGAGTAGCAGCGCTGAACAGATTCATCTCCAGATCTTCTGAAAGGTGCAAGCCATTCTATGATCTTCTGAGAAAGAACAAGCAGTTCAACTGGGGGACAGAGCATGAGAAAGCATTCCAGGACCTGAAAGCATACCTATCATCAGCCCCACTCCTGTCTAAACCTGAACCAGGGGAGTCAGTCCAAGACTGCCTGCAAACGAAGCCTTCCGTAAGTGCGATCCTGGTAAGAGAATCATGGACAAAGAACATCCTGTGTATTATGTAAGTAAAAGTCTTCTGGATGCTGAGACCAGGTATTCTGTATTGGAAAAATTTGTTTTGGCTTTAACAGTTGCTTGTACCAAGTTGCGCCCATATTTTGAGGCGCATCATATTATCATTCGCACTAATGTTCCTGTGAGATCAGTGTTGTCTAGACCAGAACTTTCAGGTCGTATGTCAAAGTGGTCAGTGAAGCTGAGCACCTATGACCTATCCTATGAGCCTAGAACAGCAATCAAGTCTCAAGCGTTAGCAGACTTTGTGGCTGACTTCACTCCCACACTAGAAGAGCAGGTAACAAAGGAGATCTTCCATCTGGACCAGAAACAGCAGACCTGGGAACTCTGGACAGATGGTTCAGCCAACATCAGGGGTACTGGACTAGGTGTGGTCTTGAAGTCGCCACAGGGGGACAAGATAGTACAGGCTGTATCCTGTGAATTCAGGACTACCAACAATGAAGCTGAATATGAAGCACTCATAGCAGGACTAAATGTATGCCTGGACATGAAGGTCCAGAATCTCAAGGTAAAAATAGACTCTTTGTTGGTTGCAAACCAAATCAATGGTACGTACGCTGCTAAAGATTCTAAAATGATTGCATATCTTGATTTGGTTAAGTCTCTTTTTCAAAAATTTACTAACATTGAGGTTGAGCAAGTCCCTAGAGATCAGAATGTGCAGGCAGATGCTTTGGCTAACATAGGATCAGCATTTGAACCTGGTACGCTGGACAGTATACCTATTGTACACATCTTGGAACCAGCAATCCAGAAAGTTCAACCAGTCCTACAGAACGCAAATCAGCTACCCGCACTGACCAAACCATATTACGAATGGCTGGTCCAGGGCAAGCTACCACAGGACAAGATCGAGGCCAGAGCGTTCAGAATCAAGGCATCCAGATACACAATCATACAGGGCATACTATTCAAAAGGTCCTTTAACGGACTGTACTTGCGCTGCCTAGAACCTGACCAGGTCAGGACAGTACTATCAGAAATACACGATGGACACTGTGGAAACCACACAGGTGGTAGAAGCATGGTCAACAAAATTTTGCGAATGGGGTATTACTGGCCCACAATGAAAACAGATAGCATCCAGTATGCCACAAAGTGTGACGCTTGTCAAAGGCATGGTCCAGAGATACATCAGCCTGCACAGAACCTGCACTCGATATCTGCACCATGGCCATTCATGAAATGGCTCCAGGACAGAAGGTGTTCATGCTTGCAATGACAGATTACTTTTCCAAATGGATAGAGGCAGATGCGTACAAAAATGTTACAGAGAAAGAAGTAATCGCTTTCATCAAAAAGAACATCATCAGCAGGTACGGGATTCCTTCAGAGATAGTATGTGACAATGGACTTGCATTCGTGGGAAACAAGACCAGAGATTTCTGTACAAAGTGGAACATCAACTTGGTGACCTCTCCACCAAGATATCCTCAAGCAAATGGACAAGCTGAGTCCAGCAACAAAATTGTGATCAATTGCATCAAGAAGAAGCTGATGGAGAAACAAGGAAGGTGGGTAGAAGAATTGCCACTGGTACTGTGGGCGGACAGGACTACACCAAAGAGAGCAACAGGACAAACTCCCTACTCAATGGTGTATGGATGTGAAGCTGTACTCCCAGTAGAGCCCAAGAGCTCAGAGACTTAGCAGCAGTAAGGTTAGCAGCATACCAACAATCTGTGGCCAGAAGTTACAACAAGAATGTGAGAGTACGAATGTTCAGGACAGGAGATCTGGTCCTGAGAAAAGTATTTCAGAACACAAGGGACAAAGCAGCAGGCAAGTTAGCCCCAACCTGGGAAGGCCCATACCTTATTGATTCAGCAACAGGGAAAGGCTCTTACAGACTACAAACTCTGGAAGGAGACATGATCCCAAGACCTTGGAATACACTCCATCTCAAGCTCTATCACATGTAGAGTGTTCTGAACCAAGACATCTGGTAATCCACAAAACTCAAAACTTTTCCTTTACAAATTATCCAATGCAATTTATCGACTGAAGCGTCGGAGGCGTTGGCTATTAACGCCTTGGCCAAGCCTGACCCTCCTTTTTGTGCAGACAAAACAGTGCAAAAATCTAGTCCAGCCCAGAACCAAAAACAAATGCAAAGACAAAGACAAAATCTTGGGCTCCAGCCCCAGTACGACTGCAACAACGGGACAGGGAGTAATGTCCGTTAAGGGAGCCCCAAAGTGTAAGTCGCCTAAATTATCAAACGCATGCATGCTACTAGACAGATTCACAACAAATTATATGCGCATCATAACAAAAAGCATAACAAAACATAACATAAGCAAAACATAACATAACATAACCTAACATAGCTTAGCATATAGCAAAAGAGTCAGAACCAAGCAACCCATGCCAGCACATGGATGCAAGTGTCAGAACAGAATTCAGAAACGAAGTCCAAACCAAAAAGCAAAGTCTAAATATTTACAGACCAAATAAACACAGGGGACATTCCCCCCCGGCAAATTCATAGTTTGTTCAAAAAACCAATAACGAGGCCAGAGTTCAATTGATTCATTCATTCGTCTGACTCACCAGTTCTTTTTCAAAGATGTTCCTCTGTGGTCGTGGGAAAGACTGGTCTCATCAAAGACTAGTACTGAATCTCCACCGCAGCCCAACGCTGACTGGTTACTCCAAAGACCAGTCAGATAAAGTGACCTCGACTTGCTTCGGGCGACTTCATCGTGGAACAATTGTTTGAAGGTGGTAATCTCCGCGGAAAGATCCCAGCCAGCGCGAGCTGCAGAACTGGCATTCATCATCTCGATCCTGGTACGAAGTGTGTGGAAGATACTCAGTCCTCACGGCTGCATTATGTCCTTTGACCGCCTCCTCAGTCCTCGGCTCCTTGGTCAACTCACCAATATGTTTGTCCCGCCGCTCGATCCTTTTGAAGTTCGCCTTGTCCAGAGCAGCTATCTTTTCGCAGCGAGAGTTCACACTCTCAAGTTCCTGCCTGGCTATATCGAGGGAAGAGCGAAGCGTCTCATTTTCAGCCTCAGCTTTACTCCTACCACTCTCCAAAACTGACACTGTAGAACCAAGGCTGGCAGACATGACCAGCAACTACAGATACAGAGCAAAAAATCAGAGCCATATCAAAACAACTCAACAAAAGCGAGCGTAAGAAAGGATACGCACTGGGCACAACACCCACCATCTTGTGCGCCCGACAGTGGTCCAGTGGCTACCGTGGTGCAGAGGACAAAGTAGCAAAGCTCTCACTCAAAGACTTCCCCAAAGAGACATACTCGGACTGACTTTGAGAACGCAGAGGCACAGATAGCACAGGATTCACTTGAGGTAACTTCCCTTTCTTCCTTTTCTTCTGGTCTGGGGCAGGATCAGGAGATTCAGCAACCACTTTGGTGGACCTGGTCTGAACCCCCTCTGGTGCTTTCCTCTTGGAAGACTCAGAGGCAGGGGCCACCAGACTCACAGCAGGGATAAGGCTACCACCAGACTTCGTGGCCTCGCGTGCCTGGGTAATCGCAGCAGTAATATCCTCCATAGACAGGAAGCTCTTCTTGCTGGACCCAGACGCTGCAGACATCAGTAGAAGCAAGTTACGAAAGAATGACAAATAGATGAACTCATGAACTAAAGAGAAAGAAACAAAAATAAGGGTATTTATAGTGAGACAAAAAAGAAGTTGGATGGTTTTTACAAAAATAAACGCGCGAAGAGATGTGATATGACCCACGACATGACGTGCGCAGTACATTGAGCGCCAAAATAGGGCGCACTTCCCCACGAAAAGCTAACTACTTCATTAAATACAAAGTTCAGGTCTCAGGACCAAAGGCACAGCAAAACAGAAGGAGCCTGGGCCAGGCTCAGTCCTGGACCAGGATGAAGGACAGAAGCATCTCCTTACCCCCCAGTTCAGGACTGTAGGGCAAGGAGATGGGGGACAAACTGTTGGGACCAAAAACCAGCCGGTCGAGTAACCCTGGGCCAGGCCTAGACGGCACAGATCCACGGCCCAGACCAGGAACGCATGTGACAAAGCACCAGACAGGACAGACAAAACAAAGGTGCAGGCCAGGAGAGGAAAAGTCAGGATGGGCCAAGCCCAACAAAAGAATTAAACATCAAAGAAGAAAGCCCAAAGACTAGGCAGCAACCCTAGAGGGAGTCGTTGGAAGACTTAGTCAAGAAGCTGAACTGAAGCCTGAAAGATAGGGACTGCTGGAGAAGAAAGGGGAAGAAG
This sequence comes from Dianthus caryophyllus, assembly GCA_023091065.1. Classification (NCBI taxonomy): domain Eukaryota; kingdom Viridiplantae; phylum Streptophyta; class Magnoliopsida; order Caryophyllales; family Caryophyllaceae; genus Dianthus; species Dianthus caryophyllus. The sequence goes on along the minus strand of CM041518.1, from coordinate 13,353,226 downwards.
TTACCTACAAGCATGGAGTTGAACGTTGGAGCCAACTACACTATAAAAGGAGTAGATTTTCAGAAGAGGAGACATCAGATTTTACACAACTCAAGCACACTATACTCTACAAAACTCTCAAGCTCTCAAACACTTAATAATTATTTTACGCCTCTATTGTATTCTGTACCAGTTGGTCCAGACTCTGTACCTAATATTCCTGAACTAGTGCATAACCTCTCCTGGCTTGGCGCCCGTGGTTTTTCCCTTAACATTTAAGGGTTTTTCCCACGTAACATATCGTGTGTCTTGTACCATTTTTGTTATCTTTCGTACATTTAAAATCAATCACATAAATCACCACTAAAAGCAACCTAAGGGATAGTACTAGTAGATCCACAATCACTTAAACGAACCGTGTGAGAAAATCACCCCGAACAGTAGTTATGTAGGATTATTTTTTTATTAGGTGATACGACTAAGCCTTGTCACTTTCACTATTTAAATTACATTTTGTTGCCGTAAAAATAAATGTTTAGGTGGTATCGTGAACCAAAGTGTTAGTAAGACGAACTGAATCGCATCTTTAATTAATCACAACATTAAACGGTTCAGTGCACCAAACCGCTAATGAACATCCCTAGTCTAAATAATATGTGATAATTCTCAAGGTACTCATGACTAGTATTTAATTTCTTTACTTTCGATTATACTTCACGTATATAGAAAGTTGAGGAGAGATTATGAGAGTTTCTTGGACAAATTTTAAAAAATCGTCATCTACACTGTTTTGGTAAAAACATTACAAGTATGAAAATGGTGAAAAGTGGATCAACTAGTACTATTTGCGGAACAGAACAGAACTGAGCTGACTGGGATAGAACTAAGGACACAGGGATTTGATGACGCAGAAGCCCCGAGAAGAAGATGGGGAAACCTGCGGGCTACCAAGCCAGGAGTACTTTTATTAATATCAGAGTTGGGGTTACAGAGTACAACTGTGAGAATGATCACTTCTGTAGTAATTCGTACAGAACTAAGTATAATTATCGTATTGTGATTATCTAGTGCTTAAGTATGCTAATGAGAGTAAAAAAGACGAATCAAAATGTACAAATGAGCCTCTATATATAGGCAAAGCTAGCTGAGAATTGGTTCCTATTTTCTAGGGCATGTTCTCCATGACTTCCATTATCTTTGGCGGTTAAATAACTTCCATTGACTCCACTTCTGCTCAGCTGAAATATCTTCCATTATCCCATGATCTTTGTAACCGCCATCGTTGACCTCTTCTGACCATAACTGCCATGCCTCTTCTGACCTGTTATGGGCTATAACTGCCATTGCTCTTATATCCTGCTCTGTACCATGTATACGACGTCTATCCAGAACTGCCAATTCTGGGTAGTGTGAAATCTGGTCATAACAAATGCCCCTTGTTTTCTCAAGTGCAGTGTTCAGCAAGCTTGAGGAAACAATCCTGTACAAACAGATCTATACAGAACAGACTAGAGCAGAGGTAACGGTTATAAATTTGAATAAGGACTATGTACTTAGCCAGACTTGTGCGCAACATTCAAAGAGATAACGTTTAAATCAGAGGTAGGTGAGAATTAAAACCTGATTTGACTCCTGCACAGTAGCAACGACTGATTCTAGGTTTGTTTCGAATTTTACCAACGGTAAAATCCTAATCCCACTTGAACTCTTTTACCTTTGCATATAAATAGGAGCCTTCAGTAATTTTCGAGAATTTTACCTTGCAAACTTTACTTTTTACCTCTACTGTTCATCATCTTCTTCCTTTGTCATCTTCTTCATTTTTACCAAATCAAAATCAAATCAAAATCATGGCTAAACAAGTTATTGATCTTGAGATCCCTGAGATCAGCGAGATCATGTTTGGCGATCAAAAATTCGTCAAAGGCGATTCTTTCGATGATGAAACCAAAAATACGCTCTCTCAATCAATCAAGAAACATTTGAAAGATCATCAGATCGTGCCTGAATCTGCTGTAATTTTTGTTCCTTGTGATGATTACGTTACGGCTTCCTGGACTTCTCCAGGATGGATCTGCATACATGAGTTCCCTTTTAGGGCTGGTCTGAGGGTTCCTTGTAATTCTTGGATCAGTGGAGTGCTTTCCTCAATGAAGCTTGCCCCCTGCCAATTAATGCCTAGCATGTGGAAAATTATCTGCTTGGTTGACAAGCTCGCATAAAGTACAAGGTTGCAATCGACGGTGCAAGATCTTAAAAACGCCTGATTCCGTAAGGGCCAGCCGGGAAGATTTATCTTCAGGATCGTGAAAGGCCGAGCAACTGCCGAGCACCACGACATCTGGGGATGATAAAGACTGGAAAACAGGTTTCCTTTTTCAGAAAAGCGACACTTTGGAGAACAACGGTTGCTTGGACTACCCCATCGCTGTGAGAGGTTAGCCACTTCTGATTCAGATCTGCTGTTTTTAGTTTTCTATTCTGTAGGTCCGAGGGTTTCTTATGTTTTCATGCGTTTAGCGATTCTTGGCAGCCTGTGCCAAGTGAGGATTCCAAGGCTAGGATTGCTACATTCATGGCTTTGCCCCTCAAGGAGAGGACTTGGTCTGAGGAGGATAACAAAACGGCGTTCTCCACATTCTGTAGGGCCAAAGAAAGAAAATGTTGAAGGTTCATGTGCCTATGGTGTCTGTTATCAAGGGTAAGTCTCTTAATTTTTCTTTTTGGTCAAGTCTGGTCTGGATCTGTAGTTCTAAATCGAATGTGGTCTACGCTAGGTGAATCTTCTAGCCAATCACTAGGGTAGACTCAATCCCCGCCTTCTTCAAGAGAAGATGGATGCTATCCTGGCCGGGGTCCAGGATGTAAAACCTCGCCTGCTCCTACCGGTATTCCTACTCCGTGCTCTGTGGCGAAGGTTGAGGAGCCCAAGGGGAAGGTCCAGGTTGAGCCAGAGAAGAGTACTCTAGACAAGAAATCAAAGAAAAGGAAGGTTGAAGAAATTGAAGGTTTGTCATTACCAGGACATTTTCGCCCAAAGACGCCATCAACAGGCGTGGAGAACATCATCCAACAAGCAGCAAAAAGGTTCGACCCAGATCTGATCGGGGTCGACACTACAGAACTGGCGTTCAGAGCCACTCACTCTGCTCTTCAGGTAACTACCTGACTTCTAGTACAAATGCTCATGATAATTCTACCACTATTGTACCTTACACCATAAATTTTGCAGACTCTTGATTGTATATCAAGCTTGGGGCACATAATTTCCACTTCTGGGGATCGTGTAACTGCGCTGGAGGACAAGCTTGCTCTGAAAGAGCAGGCCTGCACAGACTTGGAGAAAGCTTTGGACAGTATGAAGGAGGCGGCTGAAAAAGTCAAGGCCACTGCTGCCAAGTCTGAGGAAAATCTGGCCTCGTTGAGGTCAGAGAACGAGAGTCTCCAGGCGCGTGTTCAGGAACTTGAAAGCCGCCTGCAACCGTGGAGACCGACCGCGCTGTTTTACACAGCCCAGACCAGAATTCAAATGATGCGTGCTCCGCAGTCCGAGCGTGAGGAGTGGAACGTAGATCTTTGCTGGAGAAGTTTAGCAGCTCTTCCCAGGTGTGCGGTTCCCAGGAGAGGAGACCGCCGGCACGAACAGGAAGAACCCTCTGCGTCTGGCGATGGTGGTGCTGGCGAAGATGCCCAAGCTGATGACAATCCTTCTGAAGAAGAAGAAGAAGAATGAAAAACAGTTGTTAACTTTCTGTGTAATTATTGAACAATTTGCTCTATCTGTGGTCTGGCCTGGACTGGTATGTCCAGGTCTCAGAATTACTTCGTGGACTTCTATCTGCTGTTACCGTGGTACTTTTTGCTTAGTCTGGCAGAGCAAGACATTTTTCTAGTCCGCTCGACAGATTCGGTTGCTAAGTAATTAGCCTTGGTGGTCCAAGGACTTAATCACTATTGTCGCTATTGCTTCTATCGCTTCTATTGTTCTGCGGAATGCACTAACCTCGCAGTGTACACCCTGCACTTATGTACGCATGATCATGGCTTACCTTGAAGGATATTATAGACATCTCTCAATCTACGCTAAGCCCTGGTCCGTCAATCCGAGGACGCATCTTCTACAAATAGGATCGCCGCTCTGCAGATCGGCTGCGCTGTGGACTGGAGGAAGATCTCCACTGCAGGACTGGCTGCTTAAAGCTGAGGACTAAGCTCAAATCTGGAAGACAAGTTCCAAGGATCTGGGGACTAGGCCCAGAACTGGAGGTTAAACTCCCTGAGTAGAACTGGAGGATAGACTCCTTAACAAATCTGGAGGATAAACTCCTTTATTTGTAATATGTAGCATACTATTTTTACTTTTTTTTTTTTTATTTGTGATAAAAAATATTTACATTTGAACCAAAGATGTAATCTGCAAAACTTAGAAATAAAGTTAAACTATACCATTGGAGTTCAATGGTCTTTATTGAATAGAAATGAAATATTTACAAAAAACAATTAAAGAGTGCAGAATTGAAAATACAGAATTGAAAGTACAGAGTTGAAAATACCGTATTAACAGAGATAGAGTTTGAGGTTAGTTGCATTCCATGCTCTAGGAATCAACTCCCCTTCCGGAGTTACCAATCTATAAGCTCCTTGGCCTACAACTGAATCAATCAAGTATGGTCCTTCCCAGACTGGGGCTAGCTTTCCTGCAGACTTTTCCTTTGTGTTTTCGAATACTCTCCTCAGGACTAAATCTCCTTCTCTGAAAACTCTGGCCTTGACATGCTTGTTGAAAGTCCTGGCCACACTCTGCTGGTAAGCTGCTAACCTTATCCTGGCTGCATCTCTTAGTTCCTCTGCAAAATCAAGACTGGAAGATAAAGCTTCTAAACTGTTCAGGCCATACCTTGCTGTTGGAACAGACACTTCTGCTGGAATCACCACTTCACTCCATACACCAAAGAGAACGGAGTCTGTCCTGTAGACGTCTTTGGTGTAGTTCTGTCAGCCCACAGAACTAATGGTAGCTCTTCTGCCCATCTCTCTCGCCTCTTTTTCAGCTTCTTCTTTAGGACCTTTATGACAATCTTGTTGCTAGATTCTGTCTGACCATTACACTGAGGATATCTTGGTGCATAAGTAAGCAGTTCAATACCCCAGGTTGCACAGAATTCTCTAGTCTTGTTCCCTACGAACTGTGTACCATTGTCACATACGATCTGGCTTGGAATTCCAAATCTGCAAATGATGTTCCTTTTGATGAATGAGATGACCTCCTTCTCAGTCACACTTCTGAACGCTTCAGCCTCAATCCACTTCGAAAAGTAGTCTGTCATTGCCAACATGAACACCTTCTGTCCTGGAGCCATTGGAAGCTTTCCAACTATGTCCATGCCCCACTTCATGAAAGGCCATGGTGCAGAAATAGGATGTAGAACCTTAGCTGGTTGGTGAATCATTGGAGAATGCTTTTGACATGCTTCACACTTGCTCGCGTACTCCACAGCTTCCTTTCTCATAGTTGGCCAGAAGTAACCAACCGAGAGCTTTCTTTGGCCGGACTTTCTTCCAAAGACTGTGGTTGCCACAATCTCCTTCGTGTAATTCTTCCGAGCAGTTAAACCTGCTTTGGTTCTGCATAACGCAAATATGGACTGACATAGACTTCTTGAATGTAACATCATTAATCAAGACATACCTCGAGGCTTTAAGCCGAAAAGCTCTAGCCTCAAGTGCATGTCTGGGGTAAAACACCATCTCTAAGAAAAGAATAAAAAGGTGCACCCAAGAGCCAGGAGTGGGGTAGATAGGTTCAGAATGTGATCGACTTCTCTATAGAAGGTCCGAGGAGGTGTCTTATGGGAATCCCGTCTGTGTCTGCAGGTTTGAAACTAGAGCCAAGACTAGCCAGAGAGTGCACTTTGTGAGTTCTCGGGTCTCAGGGGATCCGGTCAATCCTAAATCGTCAAACTTCAAACCAAGGATCTAACCTTCTCAAGATAGAGCAACATCTTAGTAATCTTTGGCCGCAAAAGAACCATTAACTGATTGACAATAAGTAAAGAGTCGCTTTTTACCTCCGGGTTCTTGACACCAAGACCAATCTGCACCATCAAACCTCGCGATTAATGCCTCGTACTCGCCTCATTGTTGGTGGTACGAAATTCACAATCGACACTGGGCTAGTATGTCCCCTCAGGGCAATTTCAGACAATGCCCAGACTGTAACCTCGACATTAGCCGCTCCATCGATTATAAAGACACCAGGTTTCTCCTTTTCGCCTGTGTGAGCTTCAACACTTCCATAGCACCACTTTCTTCCAGGGTCGGTGAAATCGACCACAAAATCGCCAAGGCTTGTGACTTTATCGCCGTTACGGGTTCATAATCGATGTCGTATGTCTCGAGCCGCACGCACCATTTTGCCATTCTCCCGCGATTCGAGGCTTTCTCAAGACTGACTTAATCGGAAGGTTAGTTCTAACACGATATGATGACTCTCAAAATAAGGTCTAAGCTTAGTAGTTGACATAATTAAGGCAAGAACATACCTTTCCGTAAGAGAATACCTGGTTTCAAAGATCTAGCAAGCTCTTACTCACGTAGTATATTGGATACCGCAAACCATCTTCTTCCACGACCGTAATCGCACTTATCGAATGCTCCGTGGATCGATGTGTACAGACTTAACGGTTCTCCCTCTTCTGGTCTGGACAGCAACGGTGGAGTTGACAAGTAACTCTTCAGATCCTGGAACGCTTCCTCGTGCTTCTCACTCCATTGGAATTCTTTGTTCTTCCTAAGCATATCATAGAAGGGTTTGCACCTTTCTGAGGATCTAGAGATAAATCTATTCAGAGCTGCTACTCTCCCTGTCAACTTCTGGGTGTCTTTCACAGATCTAGGGGGCTCCAGATCTAGGATTGCCTTTATCTGCTCTGGACTTGCTTCAATTCCTCTTCTAGTGACCAAGTAACCCAGAAACTTTCCAGAAGATACTCCAAAGTTGCACTTTGTGGGATTCAGCTTCATATTGAATTTGTCCAGAATTGCAAACGCTTGCTCTAGGTGCTTCACATGATCTTTGGCATCTTTAGACTTTACCACCATATCATCGATATAAACCTCCATTGTGTCCCCAATTAGATCTTTGAACATCATGTTGACTAGCCTTTGGTAGGTGGCACCAAAGATTTACGAGTCCAAAGGGCATGGCGCAATAGATAGATACTTGCCTCGTCATGAAGGACGTCCCCTCCTGATCTGGAGGATACATCTTGATCTGGTTAAAACCACTTGAGGCATCCATGAAAGTCAGAACTTCATGGCCAGCAGTCTTGTCTACCATGGCGTCGATGTGAGGAAGAGGGAAAGGATCCTTGGGACACGCCTTGTTCAGATCTGTGTAGTCTACACAGACTCTCCACTTTCCGTTCTTCTTCTGCACAACTACCACATTAGCTAACCAATCAGGATACATTACCTCTCTTACCATGTTCATGTCCAGCAACTTCTGGACTTCTTCATTGATGATAGCATTTCTCTCTGGCGCAAACTTCCTGCGCTTTACGGTGCACCTGCCTGCGTACTTAGGATCAATGTTGAGCTTGTGTGTGATAACGTCAGATCGATTCCACCATGTCAAAGTGGCTCCATGCGAAACTTGATTTCTTAGACTTCAGGAAATTGATCGGATCGGACACGATCTTGGATGGTACATCATCGCTTACTAACACTTTCTTTTCTGGGCAGGTCTGGTCTACACTGATCTGGTCCATCTCCAATCCCGACTCTTTTGGTTCCACCGCCACTTGATCGGTTTACGTAATTGCTATGCGAGCGATTTGTTGGTGATTTGGGGGCTTCAAGGTCGCTTCTGTAGCACTCCCGAGCGATCCGCCTCTCTCCTTTATCACCGTAACTCCCCATTGAGTTGGAACTTTGACACATTGATGGTAAGTAGACGCCACACCTTGAGATTGTGGATCCAAGGCCCGCTTAACAAAACATTATACGAGGTCATAGAATCAATAACATTAAACTTCTCAAAAGAAGAAACTCCTGGGCATAGGTTGGAAGTGAGATCTCTCCAAGGTGTGCTTGGTCTCGCCATCAATCCTACCGTAACATTGGAGTTCTTACCACTTTGTCCTGGCCTATACCCATTTCCTTTAATGCGCCCAAAGATGATCAGGTTCACGTAATCGCCCCATCAATCGTAACTCGCGAACAAGGGTGCTTCCAACTGCAACTTGATCACTAGTCGTCATGATGCGATCGGGATGCCTTCACAATCTTCATGATCGAAAGTGACAACTTCCCAATTCTTCTCTACTTTGGTTGGAGGCTGTATTTTCTCTTGCTTTGCTATCCTCTTGGCTGCAGAATAGGTCAAACCACAGATATCAGAACCACCATTGATAAATTTTACCTCGTGTGTGTAGGGTGGTGGATTTGGCGGCTTTTCTGACTCTTGTCCCCTGGAATCCTGGGACCTGGCGCTTTCAGTTCTGGCCTGATTCCTCTGGACTGGTCTGATGATGTCCTTCAGACGTCCAGTTCTGAGCTGGTAAGATATCTCCTTCTTGAAGGCATAGCAGTCTTTCTGCGGCCGTGACCAATGTCTCCATGGTACTACAATACTTGTTTGGATTCTGCTTGGATTTGGATGATCACTCCTCTTGGGCCATCTTGCACCATTCCCAAAGCTTTCCAACTTGGCTATCAATCGTGGAACCTCAACACCAAGACTGGCCGATATCGAGGAGTCATCAGAATTGACTGTCTCGTAATCGACAGCATGCACTTGTGTTACGGGTGGCCTCTTGTATGGTGCTGGCTCGCTCTGGGTGCGTCAACTATCGACTTCTGCTCACCTTCTCATACCCGTAATCGCCCCGCCGATCAAAGCATCTTCTTCAAGTCTAATCTGGGCTAACGTCTTTGCCTGCACATCTTCAAAAGTAACACAAGGATACTTGGTTAGTTCACGATAAAGCTTTAATTGACCACCAAACCTTGCCTATAAGCCTGGATAGCTGCAACGTCACGGTTGGGGATAGAGATCTTCTCCTTGTTAAATCTCCGGAGATAGTCTCGTAGGGGATTCATCTTTCTTCCGCATGCCTGCATGCATCACTTGTTCGCTTCTCTAACTTCCCCGCCGCTAGCAACCGGGCAACAAAAACATTCACAAGATTAGCAAACGATTTAATAGTACCATTGGGAATATTGACAAACCATTGCAGAGCCGCCCACCAGTAGAACCAAAGCCTTTGCACATGCAAAGCCTGTACTCCTTTGGGAACCGGATTGTGGTACATCCTCTCGCTTGTACCGGGCAACGTGGTCCTGTGGATCTCTGTACCATCATACGCTTTCATCCCTGGAACACCGAACTTCTTTGGGATGTCCCGCATGGTTATGGCCTCATTGAATGGTGAATCCGCATAACACTCTTGGGAAGCCTCCTCAATTGCGCCGGAACTCCTGGAATCTTTGCAACCTTGTCATGTAGCTTCCGGAGTTCTTGCATCATCATGAGGGTGAAGTTGAACTTCTTCTTGCCCTTCCTCTCGCTTCTGCGTTCTCGGATGTTTCCTCCTCTTCTTCACCACCCAGAGCCGGGTCTTCGAGATCCTCATCTTCGCCCGTGATTAGAGAAATCTATTCTCTTAATTATAGAACTCAAGGATGCCCCAGTGTCCGATCTTTGAGGTATCGCCATGGCGAGAATCTAATTTAGTCTTCAGAACAGACTCTGTTTCCTTCAGTTTTGCATTCTCTTCTGAGATTTGCTGAATCTTGGATTGCGCATCTTGTAACTCCTTGGACAATTCCTCCAAAGTTCTATCAGCCATTTGAATATGGAAAAGTTGACTTTTGTGAGATTTTTGTGAGAAAAGTTACGCAAATTAATAAACTAGTTGCCCCACGGTGGGCGCCAATTTGTTTTGGTAAAAACTTTACAAGTATGAAAATGGTGAAAAGTGGATCAACTAGTACTATTTGCAGAACAGAACAGAACTGAGCTGACTGGGACTGAACTAAGGACACAGGGATTTGATGACGCAGAAGCCCCGAGAAGAAGATGGGGAAAACTGCGGGCTACCAAGCCAGGAGTACTTTTATTAATATCAGAGTTGGGGTTACAGAGTACAACTGTGAGAATGATCACTTCTGTAGTAATTCGTACAGAACTGAGTATAATTATCGTATTGTGATTATCTAGTGCTTAAGTATGCTAATGAGAGTAAAAAAGATGAATCAAAATGGACAAATGAGCCTCTATATATAGGCAAAGCTAGCTGAGAATTGGTTCCTATTTTCTAGGGCATGTTCTCCATGACTTCCATTATCTTTGGCGGTTAAATAACTTCCATTGACTCCACTTCTGCTCAGCTGAAATATCTTCCATTATCCCATGATCTTTGTAACCGCCATCGTTGACCTCTTCTGACCATAACTGTCATGCTTCTTCTGACCTGTTCTGGGCTATAACTGCCATTGCTCTTATATCCTGCTCTGTACCATGTATACGACGTCTATCCAGAACTGCCAATTCTGGGTAGTGTGAAATCTGGTCATAACATACACTAAGAAAGTAAAAGACATGTTTCTTAATAAATAAGATGCGAGAACATTTAGGCCAATTGTGACCACTAATGAGAATAATGTGACCATTATTTAGAAGTATAAAATTAGTCACAATTTTTTGGCCACATTTTATGTATGAGGAAAATCGTCTTTTACTTTTGTTTGTGTAGACAGCGTGATAATAATTCCATTCAACTAATTTTATTTGATAACAACCACTAAGTAAATAAGAATCCACATACAACATAATTTGATGAAAGTACTTGATGGGGCATGTTCAGCCGACACCTACGTGGCCGGCCGGTCTAACCAATGAGATCCTTAATTGTGGTTTTGGGTATGCCTTACCCACGGCCAAGTGTCAACGGTCGGCCTGGTATGTAAAGGCTCGTCTACCTGAGCCAGAGGACAAATGTGTCAGAGTTTGTCTGTACTTGATCACAAGGATAACCTCTATAAAAGGAGAGAGAGAACCATGGCTAGGATTTCATATACAATAACATAGGAAAAAGTATTACTTAGACTTTCTCTCACTACTTCTCAGAGGACGCCCCCGAGGCTAGGTTTGTCTCATTGTGTAGGTCAGTTGATCAGAGGAAGCCAAGTCATACCGCAGCCCACAGATTCAAATAGTTCACATTACTTTGTTTGAGTTGTAAAGCATTCTAAGTGTTTGTAACCCGAAACAATTGGCGCCGTCTGTGGGGGAAAAGACACAAAAGCCATGACAGATCAAGGTAGGAATCCTAAGAAGCAACCTGAGTATGCAGGACAGTCTGGGGGGGTCGTTGGGGGCACCCCATTCGAAGAAGAAATCCCCACTCCCACCTAGCGGGGGAGGATTCTGGACTCGGCTGCGGTCGGCTCTTGAGGCACAACGAATACGTTGTGTTCTTTAAGTGGGGGAGTTTGTAATACCCCATAAGGTTGAGGTTTAAGGAAAGTCCCACATCGGGGAATAATATAAGAGTATATATCTTTATAAGAGATACACCCACCACTTTAGTATAACTAGGCCTTGTGCTTTTAAGCTTAAGTGAGGACAACGAGCCAAAAAGTGTGTGTTTCACCATTAGGCGATACGTATTACAGCGGTAGTGGGTCGGACTGTTATAGGAAGAGAAGACTTACTTGAAACAACGATTTAAGGGTCGGTTCATTGTGCTCGGCGAACGGAACACATTTTTTCCATTTATCTACACTCATTCGCAGAGGGAGAAACCATATCAGGGGACTCCTTGATAATAATGGGAATTGGATTCATGATGAGAGTACTTTCCTTGCTATTGCAACTGATCGATTACTTTCGTGGCCTCTTTGCCGAGAGTAATAATCCAGTTGAGATATAGTTAACACTTGCAAATTTTCTTCACATTTGCCCTGCAAACTTAGACTCATTGAACTTGAGTTTGAGTGACAGTGAAATTTAAGCTGTTGTGCAACAGATGGGTGCTTTCAGGACGCCAGGCCCGAATGGGTTTTCACCAGGCTTTTTCCTGAAAAATTGGTCTGTGGTGGGGTCTGCTACTTGTGAACTTGTCAGAAATGCTTTCACCTTCGGAAAGCTACCTCGGGGTATTAATCATACTTTTATTCGCCTGATACCTAAAATATCAAACCTCGAGAAAATCAGTGACTTTCGACCTATCAGCCTCCTGAATGTTTCCCACAAAATTATAATTCGTGTATTGGTAAATCGCCTTCATCCTCTCATGGATGGTCTCATCGCTCCCACTCAAGATAGCTTCTTGCCCGAACGAGGCATGATGTCTCGTATATGTACATACTGTTAGCCCCCTTGTTCACAAGCGTTTCTTTGCGATTCATGTGCTTTTACTTGCATTTCGCTTCCTATTTCTCTCCGTATTGGCCCTGCTGTGTTTTTATGTCTATTTTGTAGGTAAACGCGCTTATTTTGAGATTAGGATGCTTGTAGCGAAGTTTCGTGATGTTTCGTAAAGTTTCGTGATGTTTCGAGTTGGTTTCGTGCTGTTTCGGTTGCGCACGAGCCACGTTTCAATGATTGAAGGTGTCTCGGGACCTTGGGATGGGATTTGAAGCTCACATTATCATCCTAGACCTCGTCCCTACTCCTAGGCCTCGTCCCTATGCCTTGGGACGACAAATATTGCAAGAAAAGCTAAGTAAAAGAAGTGCCAAAAAAAGTGAAGAAAAGCTGTACAACTCGGGATGCTCGTCCCGTATGCTAGGGACTGAGTTGCTTGGTTGTCCCGATCGGTTACTTTTGAAACTTGCACATAAATCTCAACTTGCTTCTTCTAATCCTCAAAGGAAGCCGGGTTCTCTTCCGTTGCAAGGATCACAACCGCAACAACATGAGTCGATCAATGCCATTTCCTTGCGAAGTGGGACGAGCTATGATGGTCCGCCTATGCCTACTTTTGATGCTCCACCCGCTAAGGTGGTAAGTAAGGTAGACCCTTCTCTTCTCCCTAATGTTTTAGGTGCTTCTAGTGGTGGTTTTGCAGGAGCAGGTACGAATGGAGCCGGAAAAGGAGGGCAGGCCGTGGGCCAAAGTAGGGCTAAAGAAGGTGGTGTGGCCGTGGGGACCAATGGAGGAGGACAAGCCAAGGAGGCCGAGAAGAGCAAGCCGGTTGAGCCGCCGATTCAAATCAAATTGCCATTCCCGAGTCGAGTGGTAAAGTCTAAGCTTGATACGCAGTATGGTAAGTTTATGGAAGTTGTAAAAGACTTGAAGGTAACCGTTCCTTTCACTGAACTTGTCACACAAGTCCCCGCTTATGCAAAGTTTTTAAAAGACATCCTCACCCGTAAAAGATCATTTAGTGAGGTCGAGACTGTGGCTTTTACTGCGCAATGCAGCGCTCTCTTGCAAAACCAGTCTCCTCCTAAACTAAAGGATCCGGGTAGTTTCTCCATACCTTGCATAATTGGTACAGTTTCAATTTCTAACGCTCTTTGTGATTTATGTACAAGTGTAAGCGTTATGCCTTACTCCGTATGCGAGAAACTCAACATGGGGCCGTTGAAAGTGACTAACATCACACTCCAGATGGCGGATCGTTCTGTCAAACGCCCTCTCGATGTTTTGGAGGACGTTCCTGTCAAGGTTGGTAAGTTTTTCATTCCGGTCGACTTTGTTGTTCTTGACATGGCCGAGGACTCCCAAATTCCTATCATTTTGGGTCGGCTCTTCTTGCACACTGCTGGTGCAATCATCGATGTCAAGAACGGAAAGTTGACGTTGGATGTAGGAAGTGATAAAATCACTTTTAACTTGTCAAACGCTTTAAAGCGTCACATGTTGGAGGAGCATGTCTTTGCTATTGATGTTATTGACGATTGCGTGGATGAGAACTTACCTAAAGTCCTCGAGAGGGACCCTCTTGAGGCCGTGCTTTGCTGTCATGATGTTGTTGCAGGTACTTTAGGGAGGACGGTAGCGGATAGAGCTGTGATCAAGGACGATGTGCCTGGTGCTGCGTTGGGCTTTACTGCAAGCCAACGTGTTGAGGTTGTTTGCTGCGTGAGAGGTGATGATGATGACCGAGCTGTTGATGATGGTGATGGAGAAGGATATGACGATAGAGAGGATGATGGAAGCGGGTTCGTGTACGACGCGACCCATGGATGGTGGTACTTCTAGTACCTTTGCTGAGCCCCCCGTTTGAAGCTGGTTTGGGGGGCGTTTCATTTTGTAAATATCTTGTATGTACGCTTTTCTTTTTGACTCGCTTTTAGACTTGCTTTTATCGTTTTTCTTCCCTTATTTTAAGGTCCCTGTGTTGATGTGCTTTCGGACACATTGGGGACAATGTGTGGTTTGGTTTGGGGGGAGGAACGCTTTGTTTTCCGCTTTGCTTTTCATTTTTGCGTTTTCTTTTTTGTTTTTCATTTTCCAAAAACTCACAAAATCCAAAAAATCTGAAAAATCTCAAAAATCACAAAAAATAGAAAATTTCTCAAAAAAATATCAAAAATACGTATCCCGTTCCGTTGTTTGCGAGTTGTTTTTACCTTTGATCTTTCCCGACATCCCTTCCCTTGTATGCTTTTGGCTTTGGCTTGGTTTACATTGTTGGATTAGCGCTACGGGGATTTTAGACGCGCTAGTAGATGATGGCATGCTTGACGATTTGACTTTATCATTTGCGGACTATAGCTACTCTTTTATTGTGAGGTTTTGAGCCTCTAGAGGCCGGTTCATCTATCCCGGTCCCCGTGCTTTGATTGTGAGTAGTTCTCCTCGTGGGGTACGTAACATTAACGCGCATAAGTGTGGCCCCTATCCCGTGTTCCCCGCGATTTTGTCACTTGTCTATGCATATGAGGCTTTAGTCGATTTCCATTTTATTCACCTTGTTCATACATTGTCTTATTCCTCTCATATATGATCCTTTACCCTTTACCCACATGAGTTTGCTAGCTACATTGCCAAATAGCCTACCCTAGCCTAGCTAGTTACTGCTTTTGCTTACTCTTGTACTCGTTCGTTGGGTTGTGATCATTGCTACGACTTGCTGATGTCGTGAGCTTGAGAGTGTTGGTGAATATGAGTCGGGATTGCTGTTTTCCCGACTTTGATGAGGTATTTTCGCAACTTGTGAGTGTGCTCTTTACTCAAGAAAAAAAACAAAAATCTGAAAAAAACAAACACGACACAAAAATACAAAGAAAAGGAAAATGTGTGCACAAAATGAAGAGTTGTTGTTGTTACATGAGTGAGCACTTGTAATCAATTGTCTTGTTGCGATGATGTGTAGAGGAGACCGATTTGCTGTTTTCGGTCCGTTTATCATGAGAGTTGGGTTCCGTTTTGATTGGACGAGCACTTGAGTAGTACTAGCGGTTACTAATGGCTTAGCTCCACGATTCCATAACTATTTGTCCACCTTCCTACCCTTACCCTCTCTTTGGCCTTTACACTCCTCATTTCCTATGTAAGCCCTCATGTTTGATTTGTTTTGTGACATTATGCGTGTACGGGAATGCAAGATTTGGTCCACATTAGATTGCGAGCGTGCTTCCACTAGTCGAGTAGGTGAGTGTCATCACATATATCACCTTGTTCATCATTTGTGCTAGTGTGGAAACCGCGAGAGGTCCGTGATTTGATTGCTAGAGAGCCAAAGTTTAAGCCATGCTATTCATTCTACGCCGTCTTGTAATTCTCATCCGTTAGCTAGCTATTTCCTACGTCCCATGCTGCTTCGGGATCGATTGCCATTTGCTAAGCTACTTGCGGTTTGGTGATTGTTTGGGGAAGTTTTCTTATCTTGCTTTGTCCTCTATTTTCTGTCATGCTTGGTTGCTTGAGGACAAGCAACGGTTCGGTTTGGGGGAGTTTGATGTCTCATATATGTACATACTGTTAGCCCCCTTGTTCACGAGCGTTTCTTTGCGATTCCCGTACTTTTACTTGCATTTCGCTTCCTATTTCTCTCCGTATTGCCCTTGCTGCGTTTTTATGTCTATTTTGTAGGCAAACGCGCTTATTTGGAGATTAGGATGCTTGTCGGGAAGTTTCGGGAAGTTTCGGGAAGTTTCGTGAAGTTTCGTGAAGTTTCGTGATGTTTCGAGTTAGTTTCGTGCCGTTTCGGTTGCGCATGAGCCACGTTTCAATGATTGAAGGTGTCTCGAGACCTTGGGATGGGATTTGAAGCTCACATTATCATCCTAGACCTCGTCCCTACTCCTAGGCCTCGTCCCTATGCCTCGGGACGACAAATATTGCAAGAAAAGCTAAGTAAAAGAAGTGCCAAAAAAGTGAAGAAAAGCTGTACAACTCGGGATGCTCGTTCCGTATGCTAGGGACTGAGTTGCTTGGTTGTCCCGGTAGGGACACCTGTCCCGGAGGCCAGGGACGGGCTCTGACTCCTCGTGTGCTTAAAATACTTCGTCTATTTGAAGGGGTTTGGATGCATATTTCATCCCATACTTTTTACATTGTTTTTAGAACATCTTAAAGTACTTTCTCTCAAAAACCTAGGTTTCATACTTTTCATATTTTTTACTTTGAATTCTCGACTCGGTTTACGCTAGTTTTGATCATCTATTTGGCTTTGTTGCTTGAATTCATCCTTTTCTCCTTGCTATTTTCTGATTGGTATTGAAATTCTCTACTCTCTTTTGATTATCATTTCATTCTATATCATTGTTGATCATGTTTTCATCCTTCTCTTTTGCTTTTGTTGTTGTTTTCGCTATGTGTGAGTAGTCCTTTATCTAGGGAGAAAGGGTGATCATGGGTGATTAGTCTAGGATGTTTTTGGTGATGTTTTGATTAGGGTTTTACATGTGTCTTTGGTTATCTTGCTTGATTGTGTTTGTTGATCCTTTGGCCAAGGATTAGTGAGCGTTTAGCACCCTTAAACTTAACAACGAAAGCCTAGTTTAAGGTAGGGCACGAGACTAACCATTAGGACCCTCGGTAGTTAGTAGCGAGAGCCCGTTACCGAGACCTAGAGGACGCTTAGGACCGAGAGGCCGAGCCTATTCCTTAGCACATGTGATTCCCGACTCTTAGCGATCACCATCCTTAGCCCTAGCTTTACCTATGCTATCCCCGACTCCCTAGACCTTTCTCTTCTTGTTTAAACCCTTACCTTTTCGCTCTAGTTTTAGTAAACCTCAAACATTCGAACCGAGACTAGAATCACTCAAAACTAACCAACATTACAACCATCTCCCTGTGGATACGATCCCGACTTACCCTAGCTACCCTAGTGTTTGTCTAGTATTATTTTTGAATAGGTGACGCGACTAAGCCTATCAAGGGACTACTGATAACATTATGCTTGTGCAAGAGGTGATGCATTCTTTTAAGCTTAAGAAATGACGAATCGGCTATATGGCTATCAAAGTGGATCTCTCTAAGGCCTACAATAGACTAAATTGGGTCTTCATCAAGGATACCATAATGTCGATTGGTTTGCCAACCAATTGGATTTCGCTTATCATGGATGTAATCACCACCACATCATTTCAAATATTATGGAGCTACATTATCTCGGAAGTTTTTCATCCCTCACGCAAAATAAGATAAGGAGACTCTTTGAACCCATACATTTTTAATCACTGTATAGAGAGACTCTCTCAAATTATTGTTCTCAAAGCAACTGATGATGGTGCTTGGAAACCATCCGTTATGATCCAAAAATTTCACATGTTTTCTTTGCGGATGACCTTATGTTCTTTGCGGTAGCCAATGTTAGCCAGATGCAATTAATCATGAATTTGCTCACCTTCTTTGGACTTGAACCTGGGCAAACAATTAATTGGGATAAATCATCAATTTACTTCTCCCTCAATACTTGCGAGAGTATACGAAGGGCCATTAGTAGAGAGAGTGGGATTCCAATAGTTGAGGATTTGGGATGTTACCTCGGAGCACCCATTGTTCACAATCGAGTATGTAAATGCTTCGTCTTTTTGCTAGCTTTTGGATAAAGTTCAGAATAAATTGAGTTCGTGGAAAGCTAAATTCCTATCATTAGCAGGTGGAGTGACCTTGGCCCAGTCCGTTTTAACAGCTATGCCTACTTACATAGCGCAGACAACAAGAATTCCATCATCACTCTTTGCTGATATTGAAAAGATAGTAAGACGGTTCATTTGGGGTCGATTTAACATGGAGGAAAAAATTCATTGGGTATCTTGGGATCAAATGTGTAAACCTAAAGAGCATGGTGGTCTTGGATCATATGTGTAGCACGAAATTAACTAATGATGCTTTCCTAGGGAAATTAGGGTGGCGATTTGCAAGTGGTGATGGTGCTTTGTGGGTTAGAGTCGTCAAATGTAAGTACTTTGCCAATGGTGACTTTTTTTCCGAGACAAGAAAAAACGAACTTATCTATGGTAGCACATGGTGTTTATCGAGGCTTGGAGGTCATTAAAGATGGAATCCAGTGGGCAGTAGGTAATGGTAAGTGCATCCGTTTTTGGGTTAACCCGTGGATAAATGATAAACCTCTTATAAGTTGGGCGAATAACCTTATTTCCCTGTCGGACCAATCTCTAACTATCTCAGACATGGTATCGAAGAACGAGAGTCGGATTTGGACTAACTGTGAGAGTAACCTCCCACTTAACATGGTAATGAGGATTGCTAGTATTCCCGTGCTAGCAAGTCGTGATGAAGAAGATAGTCTTGTGTGGTGCGGGACTTCAACAGGGTCTTTCTCAGTAAGCTCAACGTACAAAAACCTTGTCCCACAAAATGCTGGTGTGTCGAATTTCAGATGGGATAGCGTATGTAAGCTAAAAGTGTCACAACGAGTTCGTATATTCCCTACAAATGAGCAACGAGTCAAAATAGGCTTCACCGAACAATCCGGTTGCAATTTGTGCTCGAGCCCTCTAGAAGATGTGCGACAGCCGACATGTGTTTGTAGAGTGCTCCTCTGCCACGATAATTTGGGATACACTACGAACTTTGATAAATATACCATCTTTTTATATCGGGAATTTCCACGTGTGGTTCCATCATCACCTAACACTAGATGATGTCAACGTTCGAGATATACCGTGGAACATTTTATTTGCCATTTTTTTTGGTGGATATGTAAATGACGTTGCAACGCTTTTTTTCAACCAAGTTTTCGTCATCCTAGTGATATTCGTGGTTTTCCGATAGACCGAGCTAGTGAATCCATAAAGGCTTGGCTAGATTTTGGCCCCTTGTCTATCCCTCGTTGTCTGAGCCACACCCTGATTAAATGGGAAAAGCCACCTAATGATACGCTGAAACATAATATTGATGGGTGCTCTAAAGGAAATCCTAGTTTAGCTAGAGCTGGAGGGCTATGTCGTAATAAATATGGCACCTGGTGTTTTGGGTTTGTTGTGAATCTGGGATATGCTATTGTACTTCTTGCCGAATTACGCGGGTTATGGACTGGACAAACTATAGCAAGACGAATTGGTGTCCAAAAGCTCATTATTGAGTCTGATTCTCAATTAATTGTTAATCTCATCAACAAAGGGGGAGACATCAGTACCATTACGCACCTCTAGTGAAAGATTGCTTCAGGCTTCTTCATGAAGGCGGAGGATTGGTCCTAAAACATGTGTATCGTGAAGCCAATTGTGCAGCCGACAGATTACCGAAAATGGCTCTAAATTTTCCACTCGATGAACACGGGGTTCAAGGCTTGTTAGATCATGATGGCCGAGGCTGTGGCAGCTCTCGTACTATAACTATGTAATCGGCTTAGGCCTCCTTTACCATCCAAAAAAAAAAAAAAAACTAAGTTCTTCTTTTAGAACTAAGTTCTTAGAAAGAACCACAAGCTTTTTCCTACAATGGAAGAACTTCTTAAATAAAGTTTATCTTAACAAATCTTAGTTAAGATCCTATGCATTGTTATTGCCCTAAACCCGCCACTGCATACCACCATGATTTATTTTCGCATTTTTTTCTTTTGGTATTTGGTGATTTGAAGCATATGGCTCCCATGGAACAATCTTTATTTAACTAGCTTTAACCAACCCGTCACCAGTTAGCTTAATCGCACAGTCTCTCAAGCCTAACAATTAAAAGCTTCCCACCTCAGACACCCTCGTGGTCGCGTAGGTGACCAAATTAGACTTGAGCAGCCTGAAACCCGACCAATTTTATAGATCCCGAAAGATTGTTGAACTAATACCAACTAGATCGACTAGCTTTTAGTGTAGCCAATATTTAATATCAACAAAAAATGATCTAGCTTAACCCAAAAAAAAAACCCTAAGCTGAATAATCGTGATTTGTTATTAACTACCTCATTGATGATATAGCAAAAAGATTACTCTACATGAATTATCCAGATTATAAGGATTTAATATTTAACTCAATATTTTTAACTAAATAACATAATCTTTCCATAAATAGGTTTAATTGTAATACCAACAGTTTTAACAATATAAAAAGTCAGTTAAGCCCGAGGTGGCAGAAACCCCCCCAAACCGAAGGGTTACGAAACTAATATGTGAACTACTCTAGTATGCAAAACGAGCTACGCTCATTAGCACACTTGTGTCCTCCTCAAGCATGCATACGCACCTGTCAATCAAAAGAATGAAAGACACGGTCAATAGGGAGTAACTTCGGACATCCTGTAAGCCCTATTACATCAAACAATAATAAATGATCATGAAAGAATAAGCGATTTGGGCTTATATGTTTAACATGTGATAATAGCGCATATATAAAAATCATCAATATCATAAATCATTCGAGGTATTATTCGACAACATGCCTATATACCCTAAATCTCAAGTTATATAAC
Organism: Dianthus caryophyllus; assembly: GCA_023091065.1. Taxonomy (NCBI): domain Eukaryota; kingdom Viridiplantae; phylum Streptophyta; class Magnoliopsida; order Caryophyllales; family Caryophyllaceae; genus Dianthus; species Dianthus caryophyllus. Next base: position 13,332,407 of record CM041518.1, on the reverse strand, counting down.
CAACGACGGTACAATTCGGCAAACCGAAGGCGGATATATTACGCACGCAACCAATATTGACAAATGTGTCAGCTTATAATAGAGGTCAACCGATAGACCATAAGTCACTCGATCGGGCGCCAGACACACGATCAAGCCACCATATAGAACACAACATCATTCTCTACTAAGCAATCCGGTCAAATTAGCATGAGAAAAAGCTAATTAACGAAACATGTGCAAGAACATATAATCAAAAATTGATACTCTCTGTGTGTCAGTCATTTATTTACACTTCTTTCAAATCTCTCTCACAAAAAAATCAAAGTGTAAATAATTCACCGTAACGGAGGGAGTATACAAATTAACATTTATCACAATCAATGCAAATATCCATGTAAATGTTTCTTTAGTTAACTTTTTATCATATCTCCTAAAAGCACATTTTAAAAAATCGTTATACTCCCTCCGTCTCGGTGATTTGTTTACATTTACTTTATACACATTTATCGATGTGAGGAGAGATGTAGAGAAAAAACTAATAGAATAATAATATAAGTCTGAGAAATTCCATTGCTTAAAATTATGAAATGTAATTGGTTAAGGGAGTAGGGCCACTTACACATGGCCACCCATGACCATTTATGGAAAGTGTAAACAAATGACCCGTAACCCCCTAAATAGAAAGTGTAAACAAATGACCGGGACGGAGGGAGTATATAATTATTATAATTACAAATGTAAATATCAGAGTACTAATACTCCGTGTATAATAAGGTGATTTTAAAATTAGAATTTAAAGTGGCTTACATAATTTGAGGCCCATTTGTTTAGTTCACTTATACCTTGCACGTAGTTGTTTGTATTGTCTAACTTTGTGTTTTTATCTCTTTGTGGACTTCATTCTCCGTATGTACTAGAGTAGCACCATCGACCATCGTACTCGTATTATTGAAAAGCGGTAGAAATATGAATATACTGTATATGTTCAGAAGTGCACAGTGAAAATGCACTTGTTTTCTAGGTAGTCTATAGTCAAAAGAATCTTCTGCTCTCTAATTATTGGGCTGTACTATTCTACTCTATTTTACAGTTTACAGGCCGTTGAAGGTGCTATTTACAATGCCTAGCCAACTACTTATAGGCCATTGTCCTTTTCAAGTTAGTTCCACTTTCACCTTTTATAAATTTAATTTAACTTAGATAAATTTAATTTTTATAAATTTAAGATTTACTCCCTTCATTTATATCCACAAGGCATATATATTATTTTGGTCCATTCAAATCCACACTATACATTTTCTTATTTGGTTGTACTTCTATTATTATTATTATATTACTAGGCCCCACTTTTTCAATATAAATAACATATAATATTAACCTATTCCACCCACTAGTTGTACTTTTTAATAATATAATATAACTTTCTTAATACCCGTGCATAAAGCATATCTACCATGTAGATATGAATGGAGGGAGTAATAATTTCAACTCTAATTAATTCAACGTGATAATATTATTGAGATCTGATAAAATGGTGAATCCAAGAGGAATAGTGTATGAATCGAGTTAATTTACACATTTTCAACATTTGGAGATGATGAGTCGTTGTATACTTGTACGTCCCCTTTTATATTTTGATTCGATTATTTGTGTTGTGACATAATCATTTTAGGTATGCAATAATTTTAATCGAGTCAATTTCAATGAGTCATTTTTTAGCATGAGTCTAGTGGATCAGTTTACTTAAACTATAACCGTAAAATAATTTATTTTATTTACTGTGATTATATGTATTCATTTTTTTAGTATGAGTCAATTTAAACGAATCATCTTTTAGTATTTCTAATAATAATTTGAATTTGATGGCTTTACGGTTGCATTGTTATTCACTTCGGAAAACTTCAACCATACTCCATAATAAATATTTACATTTTATCCACAAATTATAAGTATATAAAGAAAACATAAGAGAAAAGGTAAAACAATAATTTAAGGAGTAAAAAAGCATAGGATTCCCAAAACACACTAAAAAAGGCCCAAGGCATAATCCACTTTTAGGAGAGCGTACTTTGCAGGAAAATGTGGGAAAAGAAAGAAGAAAAAAGGGGCAGTAATTGTGAAACTTGAATGAATGAAATGAATAAAAAGGTGGTTTTGATGTTGAACTGCTTGTATACTTTGAGGGTCCTCTTCTATGCTATATATGCTTAAGGCGCCCACACGGTATGCCAAGGAAAAAAGTATCCCAAAGCTTACTATCTGTCTGCAAACGATTTCTTATAAAACAGTTTCACGATAAGTTATTCGAAAATTATTTATAATATATATTAAAAAAAATATGAAAAATGAGAATTGAATGTGGTTATCTAATGTTTAAATTGAAAAATAAGTGTTCATCTAAGTTATATATTAAATTATTAAAATTTGGACTTTCTAAATCTAACTACGTAGCGACTAGTTAAGGATTTTTTTTTTGACTTATGGTATACTCCTCTGATTTAGTCATTAGTTTATCTTTTTACTTACGAATTACCAAAAAATAACGTATTTTTTTGGCTTTAAAGTAATGGAGTGTATTTGATTTAATCGTAAAGTAAAATCACGTAATGACAACTAGTCTCATCATCTCTCATCGATTTTAAATTGTCAAATACAGAGTAGTAATGTTATATGGAAAAAACACTCATTTCAAATTACTCTGTAATTCTCAAAATAGAAAGGTAAACAAAGAATTGAATTAGAGAACGTAGTTTAATGTGTGATTCTTTAAGTTATTTATATATACTGAGTATAACTTATGCTTTCAAATATTTCATCTCTTCAAGTCCATTTGCTGCATGTGTTAGTTCACTTGTTGAGCCACATTTTTTTTTATATTTTATTGAACAATTACTTATGCATTCAAATATTCCATCTCTTCAAATCCATTTGCTGTAAGCCTGTATGTGTCATAGTTCACTTGTTGAGCTACATTCTGTAGCAATAATATTTATTTATAGTTATATATTTATTGTAGAAAAAGTATAAAACTGATAAAAATGTTATTGTTTAGAAAATAAATCAAACAAGATCACATATATTGACATACATGACTATATTTTCAATTATATATTGACCATAATGTCGAGCATTCAATCTATAAGATCATAAACGGTGAGAAATAGTAAGATGTGTCAAATAAACTTTAAAAGAAGAATTACAATTTTATGAAGTATGTAAGATTCAAATATTTAAAACGACTTACTAAATATTGACTCTAAAGCATGAAACATTAATAGGTTAACAATAAGCCTACTTAAGACTAGGCATATTTGTCTTAAGGGTAAGACGGGTCAAATATGACCCATTAAAGGTTTTCATTTTTATTTTTTTGAAACTTTTTTCAATACCAATTTTTTTTTTTTCCGAAAACTTAACTTAAAAAGCGGAAAAGACAAGTAATTAAAATGGAAAGTTTAATATGGTAACAAATTTGACAAAAATGGTAACATATTATGTTTGATTGGTGACATATTTTCAAACATAAAAAATATAACACATGTTACGTATATAAATAAATTATGTTTGAATTATAATATATTATGTTAAGTATTATTAATGAATTCTATCAAACTTTTGAATATGAAAACGCGAAAATCAAATATATTTGTATTATAGTATAATATGTCACCATCTAACATTGACCTGTTTTCAAATAGAATTGAAAAATATAAGTACATTAATATAATACAGTCCTATTTTACATAAATGATGTGACCATGTTTATCTATTTTGTTACTCCTATAGTCCTATTTTACATGGAGTACAATTTTGAATTATTAGAATCCTATTTTACATGTGTTTTTTTGCTTTTTGAGCAAACTTTTTTTAAAAAAAAATATTCAGGTCTTGAAAAAACATTCGAAAAAGATCAAAAAAAAAAAACGAAAAAAGGTACTTCCTCCATTCCGTTTGATTGTATACGTTTGGTTTTTTGACACTATTCACGAGTGAGGATAATGGTCGATATAATTTTTAACATATAAAATAAAACATAATCATGTGGGATCTTGTTTTAATTGTCTTTTCGAATACATTATTAATATCAAATTTTTATAATTTTTTGAAATACGTAACTAAAGATATGAACAAAAGAAAACGTGTATCGACGTACGTGCAAAAAGCAAACGTATAGAATCAAATGGAATGGAGGAAGTATAAAATAGGTCATATTTAACCCGTCTTAAATTTAAAACGGATGCTCAAATAGTTCGTTTTAAATAAGGGCTTTTCTATCCTATGCCCACTAGGCATAGGATAAGGGAAATAAATTCATAGAGTTTTTTCATCTCTCACTCATGGGAAGGTGAAAAAAAAATATTTTCTATTTATTTTTTGTCATTAATTATGGGTGGTTATTACTAATTTTAGAGCATCCATATCCATGAATATCACTCTCTTCATAAGTTGAATGGAGAAATAAATCTCTCCATAAAATTTTATATCAATGGAGAAAGTCTCCATTAGAATGGAGAAAAAGGTTTTTCTCCACAAATGTGGAGATCTTCATGCCAAAAATTAGTGAGTCCCACCTTTTTTTTTAAATGAAAATGGACCTAAATACATTTTATTATTGCTTTAATTAAATATGGGTCCACAAATGGAGAGAAAAATTTGTCCATTGATATGAGTGTTTTTTTGGAATGGAGAAAATAAGATGAAATATAAAATAATTTGAATTTTAGGTTCACCATGAAAAGAAAAGTTCTCCATTAATAAGGATGCTCTTAGGTGCTTAACCTATGCCTAATGGGCATAGGTTAGAAAAACCCTTTAAATAATTGGCCATAGGTTAATCCATTACTTTCAACAATGAAGACTTGATGACATTGAGCTGCAACAATCCTTTCTTACACGTGGGCCTTTTCTTCTCTAATTTTCGACCTTTTTATTTTCCTTGGCTATGGACTTTTTCAGTTAACTTTTACGTGGGGTTAAAGATCAGATTAACGTTTCTTTTTCCTCGCCTTTATAATTTGTTTGTTATTTATTTATTTTTACCGTATGTTTTCTTGTGACGTATATATATATATATATGTACCATCGTGCTAGCATGCATGCATGTCGTATACATTAATGTTACGTACGTGCAAGCTCCATTTAATTTATTAGCTAGCTCTATTCGTACAATTCTCTCTATTTCTTTGAAACCTTCCATTTTTTTATATATATATAGAGAGAGATAAGTTCTTTTGAGTCATACCCTCCTAAGAGAGTCATCAAGTCGGAATTGCAGCCGTTAGATGCATCTAAATCAATGGTCAAGATTGAACTTGTCATTTAATGTGAATTAGGGAAAAAAAAAAAAAACAAAAAAAAAAAAAAAAAAAAAAAACGTATTCTGGTGTTCCCCAAAAATTTACACCGATATTCTACATTCATTCATTCACTTTTCAATTCATCTCTCTCTCTCTTCCTTCGACTATCCTAATTCTTCATCTTTTTCGTCTTCATCTCTCTCCCAGAAATCCTCCAATTTTCTGCCTTGCAAATCTCTTCGATTTTTGCTACATTCCGTTTCTCTTATTTTGATTGTTGCATATCATTCTCAGTATATTAGAATCGAGGTATTTTTTTTTATCTATTTAACATTTGTAATAGTAGTTTTAATTTTTTCTTTAACAGTACAAAACATTCATCAATTAAGTATAAAGTCTTTTAATTTGAAGTATCAAGTAAATCATCAATTAAGTATATAGTCTCCATTTTTTTGAATTTGTATTGACCCTTTTGTTATTTTTGCTCCATCTTTTCTTTAAAGTGTCAATTATTTTCGTTTTTTTTTTTTTTTTTTTTTTTTTTTTTTTTTACAGAAATTAACTTTTGCGGGTTCAAATCAATATTCATGTCTGTTACAATCATTGTTTCCAATTTTTAGTTTTTTTAGTTTTTATTTTTAATTTCAATTACTTTAGAATTTAAATCATACTTCCTCCATTTTGGTAGATTCTATACATTTGCTTTTTGGACACTATTCACAAGTGAGGAGAATCTTCGATATATCGTCTAATATATGAAATAAAAAAATAGTCATGTGAGATCTTGTTTTAATTGCATTTTCGAGAGCATTATTTATATGTAAATTTTATAATTTTCGGAATTATGTAACTAAAGATATAAACAAAAGAAAACGTGCATCGACGTACGTGCAAAAAGCAAATGTATAGAATCCAAAGAAATGGAGGAAGTAGTTTTCATTGTACTCCGTAAAGAACGCTTCTTCCTTCTTCTTTCTAAGAATTTGTTTTATCTAGTGTTTAATTTTCATTTTTCAGCGAATTTTTCTGGTAAAATTCACCAAAAAAATTAAACAGATTACAAAGTTCGGATATTTTAAAAAAAAAAAAAAAATGTTGAAGATGAATAAATTACAAATAGTGAATTTTAATGATGGAAATTGTGTTTATTTAATTTTTTTTGTTTGTTGTGTATGTGTAAGGTGCCGTTTATGGTGAAAGTTTTTAGAAGCAGTGAAAGAGGTCGTGTTTCGATGTTCATTACCATCCGTGTATTAAAATCAACTTGCAAAAGACATTGAAATTAATTTTATTTTCATTATAATCAATTTTTTTATGACTGTTGTCATTCGTGGTTAATTACAATGTTCTATTAATTGATTTTAACTACCATCGAATTGTGAACAGGGACGTTAAATGTGAGATGCAGTTATATGCTGTAGCAATCGGGTTCGATATTCGTCTTTATACCCAACATAGATGTACAAGAGGAGATAATTTTGTCGGTTGGAAATTGCAGATGCACGGGGTATAAGGAGGATAATACGAAGGCAGCGTTTGATGATGAAAATATTCGTGCGAAGGCGAACCGACGTTGTCTTGTTGTTGAACTTAATTTGCTCTTTTATTAGCTGATTTTAATAATGTACGAGACAACTTGCTCCAAAAGGTGAACGACTTCATCGAAAACAAAGATCCTATGTGGAAAAAGATAAAGGACCACCGTGACTTGATTAAGGAGGTGGCAAAACAAACTCGCCGTTAACTTATGTCATTGAAAAAACATGCTCTGCTTTTATTTTTTCTTTTCGGTTCTGAACGTTATTGATCTATCACTTTTTGTAATGAATATTTGGTATGTATTGACTTTATTATTATTGTTATTATATGTTATTAGTTTTAACGAACGAGGTAAGTTATATCTAGTCAATGGTGTACGGCAAGTCATTAAGTCAGATTTCATATTTTAGATTTTAACCCAAAAAAAATCAATTTTAACCAAAACATTTTGCATTTCAACAGAAATTGGATTTCAACATAAAATTAGCATTGTTATCGGCCGGTTAAAATGCCATTTTTTTTTTTTTTAAAATCCAACCTCTTTCTCTTAAAATCCAATAGTTTCTGTTTAATATACTTTCCCGACATTCTTCAACCTCTTTCTTAACCTACAACGTCACTACTTATTCAAAAAAAAACCGTCATTCTAAACGAAAGAAAACGAACTCCATTGTTATAAAAATATATTTCTACTACCCTCAAATTATTTCAATAAAGTCCAACATTCTTACTGACAAATTAAAAATACAATTTTATACAAAGTGACTTAAAGTGCCCAGAAATAACATCGATAATCAATAAAAAAAAAGAGGATTTTAACAGCAATAAAATTAATTCTAATGTAATAGTAATTAATTTTAACACACAATAAAAATCAGGACAATAAAATAAAATTAAAAAAGATTGTAACTGTCGATTAATGAATTCCAACGTCAAAAAAATTTATTTTAACAACCCACATGTATAGCCAAAGATGCAATAATTGATTTGCAAAATGTTTCACACAATTAACACATCTACACTTCAGCCTTTATTCTTCATGTTCATCGGCTTGCCTTCCGTCCCCTTTTCCCGACCAACACAATCCCTTCATACTCTCGCCAACATCACAAACCGAATCTTTCATCCATCGTCGGGACACAAACATTTTTGGTATTTCTTCAACCCCATGACCAGTATATATCCATGTAATGTGTCTGCATAAAATCCCTAGACGCTCATAAAGTCTACAACTGCATCTCACATTTAACGTCCCTGTTCACAATTCGATGATAGTTAAAATCAATTAATAGAACATTGTAATTAACCACGAATGACAACAGTCATTAAAAAATTGATTATAATGAAAATAAAATTAATTTCAATGTGCTGCAAGTTGATTTTAATACCTGGATGGTAATGAACATCGAAAACACGACCTCTTACAGCATCTTCCACTGAGGAAATCTGTTCCTCATTATCCTCCTTATACCCCGTGCATCTGCAATTTCCAACCGACAAAATTATCTCCTCTTGTACATCTATGTTGGGTATAAAGACGAATATCGAACCCGATTGCTACAGCATATAACTGCATCTCACATTTAACGTCCCTGTTCACAATTCGATGGTAGTTAAAATCAATTAATAGAACATTGTAATTAACCACGAATGACAACAGTCATAAAAAAATTGATTATAATGAAAATAAAATTAATTTCAATGTGCTGCAAGTTGATTTTAATACCTGGATGGTAATGAACATCGAAAACACGACCTCTTTCACTCGTTCCCGAAAAACTTTCACCATAAACGGCACCTTACACATACACAACAAACAAAAAAAATTAAATAAACACAATTTCCATCATTAAAATTCACTATTTGTAATTTATTCATCTTCAACATTTTTTTTTTTTTAAAAATATCCAAACTTTGTAATCTGTTTAATTTTTTTGATGAATTTTACCAGAAAAATTCGCTGAAAAATGAAAATTAAACACTAGATAAAACAAATTCTTAGAAAGAAGAAGGAAGAAGCGTTCTTTACGGAGTACAATGAAAACTATGATTTAAATTCTAAAATAATTGAAATTAAAAATAAAAACAAAAAAAACTGAAAATTGGAATCAACTTACCGAAGATGGAGACTTTGATAGAACAATCGATGCAAATTTGAAACCCCCAAAAAATAAATTACAGAGATAATTTCTGGAAAAGGAATTCGAAAAAGATTGAAAACCAAGAAATTTCGTAGTTTTCCAATTTTCTCAAAAAAAACGAAATTAAAAAACGAAATTTGTTCTAGAAAAAAAAAATTCGAAATTAGAAGATGAAGAGCATGACAAAATAAAACTGAAGATGATAGAATGAGAAGAAGGGGAATAGACTAAAATACATTGAACAGGGAGGAGGGATCCCTCGTTAAACCCCAATGTTCTCATTGGCTGCTCCTTTTTTATTTTTCTCATTGGCTGTTTCTTTTTTCTTTTTTTTAATTAGGCGATTGAATCTCAGCCATCCATTTAGCTTCAATCCAAGGGTCCTCATTGCGACTTTATGACTCTCCCCTACCCCTTGACTTGCTAGAACCTATATATATATATATATATATATATAGAGATAAGTTATATCAAGTCGATTAGTAGAGAAAGTCGTCAGTCGAAATCCATTTTTGATTTTAACCAAAAAAATTGGATTTTAACCAAAAATTTTGCATTTCAACAAAATTGGATTTCAACAAAATTTTGCATTTTAACCCGCTTGTTAAAATGCAAAATTTTGTTAAAATCCAATTTTTTGAAATGAAAATTTTGGTTAAAATCCAATTTTTTGGTTAAAATCCAAAAGCGAATCCCGACTTGACGACTCAAAATATTTACTGACTGGTTAACCTCATTCTATATATATATATATATATATATATATGTAAATAGGATCACATTTAATCCCCTCAAATTTGGTGAGTCATGCATCCCTTCCTCAACCCTTAGATCTACTTGATCTAATGGTTGAGATCTTACCACATGATATCTCTCCTAATTTATTTTTAGATTTTTTTTCTCCCTTCTAATTTTTTCTTCGATTTATGTTTTTTTTTTCTTAAATTGTTTGGTCAACCTTTTTTTTAAGTTTATTTTTCCCTTTTTTTCTTTTTCTTTTTTTTTTTCTCTCACAATTTTTTTTTTTTTTTTTTTTTTTTTTTTTTTGACGGATTTTTTTTTTTTTTTTTTTTTTTTTTTTACAATTTTTTTTTTCCCTTTAATTCTTATATTACTTGATACAATGTCACTGTTATTTCGAAGTACAATCAATGTTATTTTAAAATGTAACACATGTTACTCTAATATTTTTAATTTTTTTTTTTTTTTTTTTTTTTTTTTTTGTTTGCCTTTAATTCTTATATTACTTGATACAATGTTATTGTTTCTTCGAAGTGCAATCAATGTTACTTTAAAATGTAACACTTGTTACTCTAATAACTATCTTAAAATGTAACACATGTTACTCTAATAATTTTTTTTTTTTTTTGTTTGCCTTTAATTCTTATATTACTTGATACAATGTTATTGTTTTTCTTCGAAGTGCAATCAATGTTACTTTAAAATGTAACACCTGTTACTCTAATAACTATCTTAAAATGTAACACATGTTACTCTAATAATTTTTTTTTTTTTTTGTTTGCCTTTAATTCTTATATTACTTGATACAATGTTATTGTTTCTTCGAAGTGCAATCAATGTTACTTTAAAATGTAACACCTGTTACTCTAATAACTATCTTAAAATGTAACACACGTTACTCTAATAATTTTTTTTTTACTTTTTTTTTGCCTTTAATTCTTATATTACTTGATACAATATACTGTTACTTCGAAGTGCAATTAATGTTACTTTAAAATGTAACTCCTGTTACTCTAACAACTTAAACAGAGTACATGTTATTTTAACAAATTTTTATATATTTTTATATATTTTCTTGATACGATATTCAATGTTACTTTAAAGTATAACAATTGTTACTCTAATAGCTTATATGTGTTATTTTAACAATTTTTATTAATTCTTAAATATTTTTTGATACGATGTGCCTGTTACTTCAAAGTGGAACAATTGTTACTCTAATAACTTTTACGTTTTATTTTAACAAAATTTTATTAATCCTTCTATTTTTTTGATTCGTTGTTACTATTTCTTTGACGTGAAACCAATGTTACTTTAAAGTGTAACAATTGTAACTCTAATAACTTGTACGTGTTATTTTAACAAACATTTATTAATCCATATATTTTCTTGATATGATATTATTGTTACTTCAAAGTGCAATCAATGTTACTTTAAAGGGTAACAACTGTTATTCTAATAGCTTGTACATGTTACTTTAAGTTATAATACTTGACAAAATCATGGTAATAAAATTTTATATAATTATTAAATCAATTGTTACTTTAACGCTTTATTTGTTATTACCTTAATATAATAAAAAAATAACAAAAACATTGAAATAATCAAGTAATTGAAAATTAAAACAATTCAAAAATAGCAAAATCGTTAAAAAAATAACAAAAACAATGAAATATTTAAAAAACGGAAAAACTAAAAAAATTAAAAAAAAAATTCGTAAAAACAAAATCGTAAAAAAAAAAAAAATAATCGAAAAAAAAAAAAAAAAAAAAAATTCGTAAAAAAAAAAATTTGTAAAAAAAAAAAAGAAAACGTAAAAAAAAAAAAATAATAAAAAAAAAAAAAAAAGAATAGAAAAAGAAAAAGAAAAAGAAAGAAAGAAAAAAAAAAGAAAAATAAAAGAAAAATAAAAGAAATCTCAACCATTGATTTCATTAGATCCAAGAGAACTAAGAGTGTCTGAAAGGATGCACCAAATATAAAGGGATTCATGTGATCCTTCTCAGATATATATATATATATATATATATATATATATATAAATATATATATATATATCTATATATATTTACATATATATATATATATATATTTATTTATATTTATAGTTTTATTTTTACAAATATTTTCGAGTCCTGTCCCACAATAACCTTATTATGAGACTTTTGATAGTAAAAGTAGTTACTTCGACTTTTCAACGTTTATTTTATAATTGATAGGTCTAACAAGTAACAATGTGATACTCCATCCTTTTCATCCAATAAGCCCCATTAAGGGTTGACACAAGGATTAAGAAAGTGAGAAAAAGTAGGGGTATAAATGTATAATGTTTTTTTTCTTTAATATAAATGTTTTGTATATTGAAAATTGTGAAAAAGTATGGACATTAAAGTAATTTTCATAGATAAACGTTGATAAATGTGAAAATGAGGCTAATTGGTTGAAAGTTATTTAAAAGGAAAATAGGGCTAATCCGATGAAAAGGAGGGAGTACTTCGTATAGAATTACAGAAGACTTTTTCAAATGTATAGGGTTTACATACTTTTTCTCTGATTGATTTTTAATTAATTTGTTATGCTTCTTAAGAAATAAATTAATTATTAAAAATGAAAATATCAAGGGTATGGAGGGAGTAGAATAAAGCAGTCCATATATGTATATATAACCTCTTTGTGTAACTGTATTATATTCTGACTGTCTGTATATTTATACATACAAAAGTTTTAACTTTTAAGTCAATAATTCAAATCACTAATCTTGTTTGGAATATTTCAAATGTAGATAGAGTCATAATTAAACAGTAATGTATTGGTATTAGAATTTATCATTTAAAGTAGAAAATAAGAAAAACAATACTTGTAGTAATAATTCTAATTTTATAGATTATCAGCAAGTATATAAATAATAGAATAATTAAATATCTAAACAGTAGATTGTTATGGAGTACTTTATATTTATTCTTAAAAAAAGTACAAAAGTACTCCATACGACCATACTACCTCTAGTACTACCTAATTTCTCTAAGTACATCTCGACAGAAGATGTAGCCATGTACTCCGTAGCACTTTGAATTACCTCAAATTCGATCGTTCGTAAACTTTTCTATTTATAAAATTAACGTAAATTAATCTATATACAAAAACTAGTCGATTTTTTTTCCTTAAAAATTTGATTTGATCAACAAATCATATAAACAAGTTTTGGTACCCGGTCCCGCCCGGGCTAACTATGCTTACATTATAAATTTAAATTTATAAGTTCTTCACCCAGGTAAGATACAAAATTTATAAGTTCTTCACACATGGCTAATCAGTAGTGTATTTTGCCTTTCTTAACCAGTTTACCTAACCACTTCACACTTTTTAGTCTGTTGTTCAGGTTCTCCTAATTTGACAGATGATATTATAGAAGATGACAAAAGAATTTTGCTTCGATTTAACTCTTTTAGAGATGCGTCTTCAATATCTAAAACTTCCTCTTCCTCTTTTGTTTCTCCAAGAAAATCATGTTATCAAATAGATCCTTCTTACACTCAATACAAAGTTTATCATAAAACTCCTATTCCAGAATATCAAGCGGTTTCATCACCTCCTCAATCACCTACAATGTCAGATTTTCAATCTGTTAATGCCATAAAAGAAACTTTTCAAATAGATAAGGATTACTTACGTAAAGATTTTAACTCTCCTAAAAATACAGAACGTAGAAAATGGTTTCTAAAGTTTAATAGTGACGTCAAAGATAAAATAAGAAAAGAATGGTATAGTGATATAGAGAAATATGAAATTAATATTCCTTTCTTTACTTGCACTACTACAAATTTGAGCAAATACAACGGCAAAAAAACAATACAAATTATGGCCTTGTGTTGTTTTTAATATTATAAACAACGACTAAAAAATATGTGTTGTTTAAAGTAATGGCGCCAAACCAAACTCAGTATTATAAACAACGCAAAAAAAACCTTTAAACATCGGTTTAATTATAAATAACGAGATTGAAGAATTTGTGTTTTTTTTTTTAATTAAATCAAATAAAACGGTTAAATAATAAAACAGTTTTATATATAATTACTAAATAAAACGGTTTTATTAAATAACCGTTTTATTTACATAATAATTAAATACAACGGTTTTTTTTATAAAAGCCCGTTTTAAATACCTTGTTATCAATTTATTGTCAATTGATTTTTTTAAAATGAATAACACTTAAATATAAAGGTTTTATTCAAAAAAAACCATTTTATATAATACTATTTAAAATGGTTATTAATAAAAACCGTTTTAAATAGTGTTATTTAAAACGGTTTTTCAAAAAAACCATTTTACGGAGTATATAATACTATTTAAAACGGTTATTAATAAAAACCGTTTTAGATAGTGTTATTTAAAACGGTTTTTCAAAAAAACCGTTTTATATAATACTATTTAAAACGGTTATTAATAAAAACCGTTTTAAATAGTGTTATTTAAAACAGTTTTTCAAAAAAACCGTTTTATTTGATAATATACTGAATTTAAAAAAAACGCTTTATTTGATATTTAGAACGGTTTTATTGAAAAACCGTTATTTATAATACTTTTTAAAACGGTTTTTCAATAAAACCGTTATTTATAATTAACCTATCCAAAATTTTAATTTGGCGCTGAAATATAAAGTTAGGGTAGTTTAAACGTTTTTTTTTTTTTCCTCTCATACTCTATATTTTTCATTCGTACTTGGGCTCATTTTCTCTCGTAGTCTATATTTTTTTCTCTCATTATCTATATTTTGTTTCAATATTTTTCATTCTTTTAATTTTCATACTATAATCTAAGGTATGTTCTTTCACTTTTGTACCCTAATTTATATTGTTAAATTGATATTGTTGTTTGATTTCGTTTTTTTGATCGATTTTATGTAAATATTTGTTGTTGTTGTTGTTAATTGTTGTCGTGAGGTGGAGGCCGAGGGAGGGGCAAGGATGGGGGGGGGGGGTGGGCAAGGATAGGGCCGAGGGAGGGGAGATGTCGGTATTACATAGGTGGTGGTGGTTGTTGTTGTTGTTGTTGTTGTTGTTGTTGTTGTTGTTGTTGTTGTTGTTGTTGTTGTTGTTGTTGTTGTTGTTGTTGTTGTTGTTGTTGTTGTCGTCATCCTCGTCCTCGTCCTCGTCGTTCTTGTTGTTGTTATTATCTTAGGTTTTTCGACAACTCGATGACAAATAATGTGTATATTATGTTTGTCGCTTTATGTTTGAATACTTGTTCGTTTTGACCTATTCAAAGTTTTGTCGTCCTCGTCCTCGCCCTTCGAAGTTTTGAAAACCTATCAACTTTGACGACCCATTCCTTGGTCACCGCCAGGCGGAATACATATTTGTTTTCACCTACCAAAAGGCCTTGCTGCACTCTACGTCACATAGGCGTTCAAAGATTGGTGGGTCACGATGGCTTGATTAAACGGCTTGAACTATGATGGTCGAGAAATGAAGCAAGCTAAGTATGTGAGTTCTTGTAGTTTTTGATAATTTATATAAATTGTATTTGGATAATTTATTAAAATTGTATTTGGAAAATTTATACAAATTGTATTTGGATAATTTATATAAATTGTATTTTGATAGTTTATTAAAATTGTATTGGGATAATTTATATAAATTGTATTTGGAAAATTGTCGTGCAATTATAGTAATTTAATTTAGTAATTTTTTTTTTAAAAAAATAGAGCTTATTAAAATGGTTATTTAGAAAAACCGTTTTAAAAAGTCCACCATTTATAACGGTTATTTACAAATAACCGTTATAAAAAGTCCATTATTTATAACGGTTATTTACAAATAACCGTTATAAATAATCATTTATAACGGTTTTTAATAACCGTTATAAATGCTATTTGTAACGGTTTCGTATATTTTTTTGCGTTGTTTTTGATTTTTTTTCAACGATCAAGGAAACAGCGGTCCTTTTTCTTATAAAAAACGGTTTTATGGCGTTGTTTTTTCCTTGTTTTGTGGTAGTGTTGGTTTGAATTATATTGTCAAAACCAAAAAATAGATAACCTTTATAAACAATCTTATATTCAAACACAAACTAAATTAGCAAAAAAATTGGAATATGTCTGATGGGAGAACTGTCACTTGTGTTCATCCTCCTCCTTCTGCTTTTAAAGTCAAATTTGGAGAAAAGGAAATAGAAGCAGCCCCTTATAAAATAGGACGAGAAGAACAGAAAAATCAATCTGTCATAGTAGAGGATATTCTTAAAGTTTATCACCAAAATAATTACTCGAACCAAATTCTTCAGACAATAGCAACCCAAGTTGATCATGTGTCCACTAAATTAGATTCTAAACTTCAAATAGATGGAACTCCAAAAAATCATAAAACCTCAAAATTTTCCAAATCAATTGTCACATCCCCATTTTAAACCACAATATCTTCCTTTATCAATCACTTCAAAATTAGCAAAACATTTTGAAGCCTCTACTTCATCATCCTCAGAGATTTTAAATAAATTTTCAAATAACCTTTCTCAATTAGCTTCAAAACATATAAATGTTGATAAAGTAGGTTCAAGTTCTGGTTCTGACAGTGAGACAGAAAGTGATGATAGTATATCTCAACTAAAAGATCAATCTAATGATAAAGAAGAGATTAATAAGATTAGGAATAACAATCCTTCTTGGCAAAACACTTCTACTAGGAACTATTACCAAAGACCTACTCCTCCTGACATTCAATTTGAAGAACGTTCAAAGTTTAGGACAAACCAATATTCTCCTCAAACCATTCATGAGTGGAACATAGATGGAAAGTCTGAGTACGAAATCCTAAACACACTCCAAGAAATGGGTATGGCTAAGGCAGCATATAAGCTTAGAGAGTCAAATGAGCAAACAGTCTTTGGAATGATTGTTGCTGGGTTTACAGGTCAATTAAAAAACTGGTGAGATAACTCATTAACCTCAGAAAATAAGTTAGAAATCCTAAATCATAAAACTGAGTTCATGGATGACATTGGAAACGAAATTCAAGTAAATGACTGTTGCGATTTTCTAATCATTACCATAGGTATGTACTTCATAGGAAATCCTCAAGTAGAATTGTCCTCTCAAAAAATCATCCTTACTAATCTTAGGTGTCCTACTTTAAGTGACTATAGGTGGTACAAAGATATGTTCCAAACCTATGTCCTTAGAAGACCAGAATGTAATGAAGGATATTGGAAAGAAAAGTTCATTTCTAGTCTCCCAAACCTCTTTTCTCAAAGAATTTTTAGAAAACTTAAAGAAGTCATAGGTAGTGAAAATGTTCCTTATTCAAATATAATTTATGGTCAACTTTTTGCCTTTGTCAAAGAACAGGGATTAGCCCTGTGTGAAGAACTTAGGATTCAGTCAAAATACAATTCTGAAAAGAAACAGTCTAGAAAAGAATTAGGATGTTTCTGTGAAGCCTTTGGCATGGAAAAAATTAAAGCTCCTTCTTCCAAGAAAAAATCTCAACTTAAAAGATTTAATAAGAAAAAGTTTAATTCTAATAGGTTTAGTAGAACCAAAAATTTCTCTTCTCCACCTAAATACTACAAAAGAAAGTCTAAAAGACATAATCAAAAGCCCTCTAAAGAGATTATATGTTTTAAATGTGGAAAACCAGGACATATGGCTAACAAATGTTATGTTAAGAAATAAATAAATCAATTGTTTCAAGATGATCCTGATATGTGTAAAAAATTGTCAAAACTTATCCTAAAGTCATCCTCCTCAGAAGAAAGTAATAATGAAGTAGAAGTTATTCAAAGTACTTCAGATGAGTCTTATGACTCTGCTTCTTCCTCTCCTAGGTTCATAATAAACGTCATCTCTACATCTCAAAAAAATGAAAGAAACTTCCTTCTAGATGTATTAGATAAGGTAGAAGATCTAGCCATAAAAAAGGATGTCATTGCACGTTTAAAAGGATTAGAAACCAATGAACCAGAAATTTCTTCTTCTATCCCTCCAACTGAACCTTTCAGCATCTCAAAACTTTTCAATAAATATCCGCCCAATTCTTTCAAAACTTTAGAATTCAGTAATTCACCTATAAATCAATTACAACATGAGATTAATTATTTGAAGGTTCAAGTCAATGACTTAAAAGGCCAAATTCAAGGTGTTCAAATTAATGAGTCAAACTTAAATCAAAGACTTTTAGTTATAGAACAAAATATGTCTAAAACGGAAACCTTAGATAAATCTCCAATTCAAAATTCTGAAACTACCATCAAGCAAGGTTCAGTAGAAGATCCAGTTGTAGATAATAATAGTAATAACCCCGATGGTGAATTTGTCCAAACTATTCAAAAAATATATTTTCAAAAATGGAACGTAATTGTAACTTTAAAAATTAAAGATTTTACTCAAAACTTTTTTGCTTTAGTTGACAGTAGTGCAGATCAAAATTGTATCAAATATGGAATTATTCCTGAACAATATTATAAGTCTACTACTACTCAACTATATAGCGCTAATAATCAACCCCTGCAGATCAAGCATAAACTCACAAACGCCTCTATAGTCAATAACGGTTACTGCTTCAAAAATACCTTCATAGTAGTAGAGGGAATTAGTAATGATATTATTTTAGGAAACCCATTCATTACACAATTATGCCTTTTCAAAGTCGATAATGAAGGGTTCATACTAGAGTTATAGGTAAGAAAATATCCTTTAAATTCCTTTCACCTATTATGCAAAAAGATATAAACTTGCTCCAAAACTGTTCGATCTATCAGAAAATTGAAACTATAAATCAAAAATTGTTTCACATAAATCAAATAAAAGAGAAAATTTCTTCTCAGAAAATAGAAGAAAAATTACAAGATCCTTCCATTCAAAAGAAAATTCTAGATTTAGAAGAAGTTTTTAAAACTAGTGTTTGCGCTGACATTCCTAACACTTTCTGTGATAGAAAGAAACATATTGTCACACTACCCTACATTCCAGGATTCGATGAAAAACTCATTCCTACCAAAGCCCGTCCAATTCAAATGAATGCTGAACTCTTAGAATTCTGTAAACAAGAAATTCAAACTCTGCTAGATAAAAAACTCATTAGGTCTTCTAAATCACCCAAGAGCTATACAGCCTTTTATGTTTACAACGCTGCTGAAAAGGAACGAGGTGTTCCTAGACTTATCATAAATTACAAACCTTTAAAAAAAGTTCTCCAATGGATTAGATACCCTATACCCATTAAAAGAGACCTACTTAAACGGCTCTATGATTCAAAAATCTTCTTAAAATTCGATATGAAATCAAGTTTTTGGCAAATTCAAATAGCTGAGCAGGATAGATATAAAACTGCTTTCACTGTTCCATTTGGTCATTATGAATGGAACATAATGCCCTTTAGTCTCAAAAATGCTCCTTCAGAATTTCAAAACATCATGAACGATATTCTCACTCCTTACACTTCATTCTCTATAGTTTATATAGATGATATTCTTATTTTTTCAAAAACCATAGACCAACACTTTAAGCATCTTCAAACCTTTTTACATGTAGTCAAAAAGAATGGATTAGTTATATCAGCCCCTAAAATGAAATTATTTCAAGCTAATGTTAGATTCTTAGGACATTAGATATACAAAGGAACCATGACTCCTATTGCTAGAGTCTTAGAATTCACAGATAAATTCCCAAATGAAATCAAAGACAAAACTCAATTACAAAGGTTTATCAAAGACTCTAAAAGAACTCTCCTGTATGGTCAGAGTCACATACAAAACTGGTCAAGAGTCTCAAACAAAAGGTCAAAAATCTTCCGTGTCTTGTCCTTCCACATCCAAATGCATTCATGATTGTAGAAACTGATGCATCCGAAATAGGGTATGGTGGCATCCTCAAACAAAAACTGCATGACAAAGAAGAGTTAGTAAGATATCATTCTGGAGTCTGGGTAGGCCCTCAAAAAAATTATTCAACAATTAAAAAGGAAATTTTATCCATTGTTTTATGTATTTCAAAATTTCAAGATGATCTTTTCAATAAAAAATTTCTTTTAAGAGTCGATTGTAAATCAGCAAAAGAAGTTTTAGAAAAAGATGTCAAAAATATTGTTTCAAAACAAATTTTTGCCCGTTGGCAAGCTATTTTATCTGTATTTGACTTTGATATTGAATACATCAAACAGAGGCGTTTTTAGCATGGGTGCCATGGGTGCCATGGCACTCATACTTTTTTCAGGAAAAAATTAATAGTCTGATTTAAAAAAAAAAAAAATTGTATTAGAAAGGATTCGAACCCTATACCAACAACTCACAAATCAACAACACTACCATTAGACCATATGCATTTTGATAATTATTGAGTCTCCATTTATTAAGATATATTCATTAAGTTGTTAAACTAGATTAAACATTTAATTATCAAATTTCATTCATAATTCTCTTTTTCAAATTTATCCTATTTGTACAACTTTTATCAAGACATTTTTTTCACCTACTTTAATTAAAACATTACTCTTAGTTTTTATTACTTTGTATATAATAATTTTTGTTCTTTCAGCAAGACATAGACTTTATTTGAAACCAAGGAATAAACATAGTCTTATAACTTAACTTAATTTCAGAAAACACCTTTTGCAATGACGTTGTTTCTTCCTTTAATTTTTTTAAATTACTTTTGTTCTTTTACTTAGTTCATTGGAAACGCCACCTCAAATGATGTTTTATTGTGCGACTCATTTATTTTAATTCATTTAGTCATGTAAAACGCATCGTTTGATAGCGTTTTATGGATTAAAAAAATCTGCGTCTACTTGCCCATAATTCTAGATAGTTTTATTTTCGACCTAAAGCTCTAATATTTTTTTTTTTTTTAAAAAAAAACACTATTTTACCAAAGAATAAGGCGTTAAATGCTCGTTTTGACCCAGATTTTAACTTTTATCTGACTCATATTTTGCAGCCGGTATTTTTTTCTTGACTCATATAACCTGACGGACCCGTTTGTCAAGTTTAGTTGGCACCCATCGTGTGAAAAGTCTAGAATCGCCTCTGACATCAAAGAAGATCAAAATTCCCTACCAGATTTCCTAACTAGGGAATTCTTACATGGAAAATGTCAAAAGAAAAAGCTCCAACAGGAGGATACCAATCCTCAGAAGACTATGAAATAAAAATTCATGTTACAAAACCCTCATGTTCAAAGGCCGCTACGTAAAACCCTCAGACCACTCAAAATCAAATACAAACCTCCAATCAATTTACTCATTTAGCTGATTTCCCAGCTTTACCTTATTCCCAAGCCTTAAAAAATCAACCTCAAAAACAATTGACCAAAGCTCAATTAATTCAAGAACAGAAGAAAAATACCTCTTCACCTTCGACAGGATACTTCACAAAAAGTTTCATTGAACCTTTATGCCTCACCAAGTATAGAGAAGGACCTCCCATTGAAGAATTCAAGAAAAACAACTACAAAACCTTTCCCCAAGGACTTCAATGGTTCTCTGATAATACCTCAAAAAATCAATGGTTCTACGAATTCATTCTAGTTGACTCAGATTCTGCCGAAATCAAACACGAACGTTCAACAAATGGTGCCATTCAGTATTCAAAATTAATCATCAAAAAGTTGAGACCCCTGAAGAATGGATTGAACCCTTTGCTGAAAAAGAGTTTACAAAATGCTTCATTCCCCAAACCTATTCCTACACAGACTACAAAAACGCCTAGTCGAGAACTCTCCTTCTGAGAGTTTATGATCACTCTTGGTTCATTACCTTTCACAGAAATTGCCCAAAAACAATTCCCAATTTAGTTCTACCAATGGTGTTACTATTTTGGACCAACCCAAGACATCTACCCTCCTATCTGCAAACAAGGTTTAGACATTTTCGTTGCTCATACCAATGGAGAATTGTATCAAAAACCCCTACTTTTTCATGCTGAGTTCAAGATTCCCTGGATAATGTGTTGGACTTATGACTTATTCCCATATCTTCGCACTCCATATCCATTATCCCTTGTTCGTAAATTCAACATTAAATGGTGGGCAACATCAAGGAATTCAACAAAACTTCATCTCCTTCAAAAGTTCAAGCTTCTACTCGTTCCCGTTCAAAAGAATGAAATAAGTAACTTTAATCATCAGGTCATCAAGGAAAAGATGGAAGATCCATCAATAGCACAAAAAGTACTCCTTCTTATCCAAAACAAGTCCTCTGAAGAGTCTGGTTCATCCGCTCCCTCTTCACCAGTGTCGGATATCTATGGCGGTAACACCCCCATTTAAATCGGGCGGACCCCACCTAAATGACGGTGTTACGGGACCCGACAGAACGGGTCCATAGGCAAACACCTGTTAACTCAATATAAACACCTGGATATATGTAACTGCAAGCATGAAAAGGCAAACAAAACTCCCAAATCTACAACTGTCACTCAGACAGTACCACGGCACGCAGGCCGGAAAAACTGTAAGTGATAAAACAAGAAAAGTCTACGACGACAGCTGGACTCAGAATAGACTCCAGTGATCCCTCCTAGTGCCCCACTAGCAAGCAAGCGTCCGAGTACCTACGAGGTGGAGAAAACAAAAATGACAACCAAAATCCTAGTTAGCTTTTACCAAAATAGTTTAAAGAGAGCGTAAAGAAATAAGATTCAACCACAAAAAGAAAGAAAGAGGTAACATAGTCATTTTAAATCTTTGGTCTTTACAAAGATAAGGTGTTCCGCGGATACTATGTAACACCCGGTGTTGTCCGAGGTTATTCGGGCCGGGTTCCCCCTTGAAGTGGTCCATGTGTTGGCTCAAGTGACATAGTGCTTAAAAGGATTGTAAGTACTACTCATATCAACAAGATGCATCTTCTTTTCTGGTGGTTCATCTTAAGAACTCTTCAGTTAAGCGTGCTTGCTGGAGAGTAGTCTTAGGATGGGTGACCTCCAGGGAAGTTCTCAGGATGCGCACGAGTGAGGACAAAGTGCGCTGGAAAGGGCCCGTGTTGGTCTGTGGGCGATGTACGCAGCCTGGCGAGCTACCGTGAATGACATTTCGACCTTTAGTTGGGGCCGGGGTGTTACATACTAACTTGGACGTGTCTCATACAACGCAAAATCACAAGCAAGTCAAGAAACCCCCTTGTGTAACCTCCACACAAGGGACTTACCATGTCGTCAACGCTCCACACCTCCTCCAACATGTCATCTCCAATCATTGGGCCACACAGACCTCATAATATTGGGCCACACAAACCTCATAATATCGGGCCACACAGACCTCGTAAAAATAGGCCACAGAGACCTCATGATATCGGGCCACATAGACCTCGTAAATATGGGCCACATAGACCTCATAACATCGGGCCACACAGACCTCGTAAAAATGGGCCACACAGACCTCATAAATCATAATATCGGGCCACACAGACCTTGTAAAAATGTCGAGTACAGAACGTCATGCCAAGAGCACGGTGGACAACCATATGCATATATATATATATATATATATATATATATATATAAATATATATATATATATATATATATATATATATATATATAGGGTTAAGATCCGGTAAGAACACTAGCTTTGGTAAGAACGGTAAGAACAGTCAAAGTACATAATAAATATACATAAGGTACATTTAACTAACACACAAAAAGTACATTTCGTAAGGTACATTAGAAATATATGTTATGTACATTTGGAAATAATGAGTTATATTCAAAATTATATGTATATTCGAAGTTTAAAAATAAAATGTACTTTTGGTATAGTATAAATGTACCTTAAAATTTTGACATATATCTACAATATAAAGAGATTATGCGTTATAAATTTAAAATTCGTGTCTTCTATTTTCCATTACTAATATGAATGATTAATTTAAAATGTACATCATTTGTATTCATCATGTATTTTGAATGTTCTTACCGTTCTTACCTAAGGCTATGTTCTTATTTGATCTTATTCCTATATATATATATATATATAGAGAGAGTTAAGATCCAGTACATCCTAACATATTTTTAAATCCTACATCCTAATAAGAACCATTGGATTAAAGAAATTTGGACGCATCAGATTGAGCCACGTCGTCGTAAACAAAAGGCACTAGATGCTGCTAATTTTCATTCGTTTTTCATCCTAGGTCACTTACACATACTCTCTCTCTACTTTTCATCATAAAATCAAAGCTCTAAATCGCTAATCAACAAAATTCATCGATACATTCATCCAAATCGCTAACTATTCTCTGATACTTTCATCTCAATCGTTAATCATCAACTTTAATTACAAAAAATTTGTGTAATCTTCTTTGTCTAGGTATGAAAATTATTGAATTCAATTTTTTCGATATTTTCTGATTTATTGATGATTTTTGTGTAATATTGTCATATTTACTTTTCTAAGTACAAGTTTCTGATTTTTTTCTCCATTATAATTGTGTTAATTTTTGAAATTTCTGGAAATTGGTTGATGTTTTTTTAATTTTGTGCTACTTTTATAATATTTTGGTTGATGTAACTAACATTGTTGCTCCAATGTTTTCGTAAAATTTTGTTTAATTAAATCTCTCAATGAAAAGTGATATTTTTTATATACGATTGTGATTTTTTTTGTTATGATAAATGATACTTGTAATTGAGTGTATATCATACTTGTGTGTTGCCCACCAGGTGTTTGATGAAATGCTTCAATGAAGTGTGATACTTCTTATATGTAGTTGTGATATTTTTTTGTTATGATAAATGATACTCCGATAGAGTATATATCATACTTCGTACGCAAACTTTGTAAATCATGTGATACTTGGTTGTGTATAACTTTGTCAGATATTTCGTATAATGGTGATACTTTTTGTTTGGTACTTATATAAAATGTTATGATAGATTTAGTTTTGTTTTTGTGATTCTTTATAAAATATTATGACAAGTGAAAATTGTTTCTAAAACTTTAGACCTGTTAGCATTTGAAAATTGTGATACTTCTAATGTATAGTTTTGTTGTGTTATTATAATTGATACATTTTGATACATGTTCTCAGATAACTCTGATGATACTTATTTTGAGTAGCTGTGGTACCTTTTGTTATGATAAGTGAAACTTGTTGACAAAATTTATGTGATAGTTTCAATATAGTTGTGATACTTTTGTAACTAGAAGTGATAGTTATTAATTTAACATTTTGTGAGTATTTACTAACATATTTATCTTATACTCAGAATCTTGACGACTCCAACCAAATCAACTACAACCAAGGGGAATACAAATGAAAACGAGTCAAATATTCATTCGAGAAAACACGGAAAAAATATAAAGTTACAAATGAAGTGACACAACTAATGAAACAACTAAAAATGTCAAGAAGATGAAGCAGAATACTAACAAGCAAGTAGATGCTCAATATTGAGTTGCTACGTTGGGGATAGTGTCACTGCACATTATCCCTCTTCTACAGCATTATGATGCTATGTTGTGATACTTTGAATAAAAGATTGTAATACTTTTTATAGATTGTTGTGATACTTTTAATTATGAATGATGATACTTTCGATATAATGAAGTGATACTTTTATATAATGTTATGATACATTTAGTATTCCATTTTTTATCAAATATTGTGATACTTTATATGAAATGTTGTGATACTTCTTATGTAACATTATGGTATTTGATATATTAAGTTGTGATACTTTTAACGTGAAGTCCGAATGTAGAGTAATTACAAAACAAAATATGTTCAACCACATATGACGAATTCAAACGTACAGTAAATGAAATTATTGAAAAAAATTCATATATCAAATACTAAAATAGCTTAAAACACCATCGAAGCAACATGAATTATGATCTCGAAAAGGTGCATTTTCCCGATCATCAACCACTCAATGCCAAAAATTAATCAATTAAAAGTTGGTCGCAAAACATAAAACAACAATCATTTTTCAATTATTATGATAACATGCATATCAAATATAAACGTTTAAAAATATAACATAAGTACTTCATATATTAACTTGTGATACTTTTTGATATATATATACATTTTGATACTTCTTATATTAACATGTAAAATTTCTTATATAACAATTTGATACTTCTAGTGTAAAATTGTGATACTTCCAATGTGAAATAGTGACACTAGCTTTTACGTAAAACAACAACAAACACTTCATTGAGACATTTAATCAAACACCTAGCGAGCAAACATAAGAACGCAAACTCAACGTAAATAAACATTGACAACTAGGAAAACAAAAGGTATTAATCGGTCATGCAAATTACACAAATGACCTGGCATGACGATGAACAAAAATTGATAGATAAAATTTTTGGAGAGAAATATTAATGATCAATTAAACAACATCACGTGACTTTGGAATACTTATTATGCGCTTTTATGATACTTCTTATATAATATTGTGATACTTTTTATATTAACATGTGATACTTTTTGTCAAAAATTCATATATTGAGTATTGAGACATTGTAAAATCAAAATGATAACGAAATCAACATCGTGATACTTCTAGTGTAAAAATATGATACTTCCAAAGTGTAAATTGGTGGTATACATTGAAAAACAATTAAAAATACTTCATTGACGCATTTCATCAAACATCTAGTATGCAACACACAAGAGACACACAATATAATAACTTAATTGACCAAATAAATCCACCACAACATCGAAATTGTTAATAATTAAAAGACTATCAATGAATAAATAGAGCAAATCACGACAAAGAATTGATGAAAACATTAAATATCAAAATCATGACAAAATTTGAGTAAGAAATCATTAAACTAGTATTGAATCAGAAAAATGTAAAAAGAAGATCAATTAACTAATATAATTTGAAAGGAATGGATCAATTACACAAGACATGAATTTATCTGGACAAAGCAAAATCGTAATAGGCGTTTTTTAAAATAGATCAAATATACACAGTTATTGATCAAATCATGATTTGTAGATAAAACTTAGTGGAAAATTTGAGGCGTGATTGAAATTAGATCGAAATCAAGGACTTGAAAAATGTAACACAAAAGCAAATTGATCGACAACACACCTGACATGATGATGAACTCAAATTGAATGAAGAAATTAAGTTTGATTTCGGATGAATTCGAAGCTGAATTTCAGAAGATGATGATCAACGAGAGTAGATGAATCGTCGTTTGATTTCGAATGATTTTGGATGAATTAGACATAGAAAAGATAGAGAGAGAAAGCAAATTTACATAATGAAGAGGGAGCCTTTAGGGAGTGTTATTTAAATACGTGTAATGCTAGATTAATTAGTGAGAATTAATTTGAGCCATTGGATCTATATGATCCTATGGTTGAGATTTGGATGTAGGATGTATAATTATTGGGAGGATGTATAAGATCCTATTTCTATATATATATATATATATATATATATATATATATATATATAAGTGTGTAACAAGGTAGGTCAAACGACATTCGGTCACAAGCTTACACAACAGGAAGCCATCAACATTATCATCACATAGCCCTCATTCACATGTATAAGTAACCTTACACAACAACCAATTGCTCTCACAATCTCCCATATCACATTACAACAATATAATGCCACAACCACATACAAAAGAGGTAATCCACTCGTAAAACGCGCATTACAAATACCATTCATCAAATTACATCAACATGGTGCTCGGTCATCACTCCGAGCACCCAAAACGACACCACAACCCATAAAGGCCTCACGGCCAGCCTACATACTCATTCGGTATACACACACCCGCATACCCACATACGTTCTCGCTTGTACGCATACAGACATACACACACGGCACAAATACAACACACTCACACACATCCACGGCATATACACATACATTCACGGCTTACACACACACATTCCACCCTATTCACGATTTACAAACATTCATATACTCGGCCTCTTACAAACATAATAACTCTCCTCAAGCCACATATCAATTACAACTTATTCTACAAAACCACCTTTACTATCACAAGTCCAATTTCTTTCAAGAAAGTCATCCACACCTTCTTCACACAAATTATCATCCATACTAATATTCAACAACAACGATACAAGCCATAAATCATACACAAAACATCATCACAACAATCAAAATACTCTAGAGCTAAGTAAGGAACAACCCTTACGTTGGTTATTGGAAAGATGAAGAGTCAAACTCTAGGTCAAAAAGGCTCCTCCAAGAATGGTTCTCCTACAACACCCAAAATACACCAAAATACTCCCCATCACTCATAACAATCAACTCATGAACAAACTAAGTATAATTCTCACAAATACTCCAAACCCTAGAACTAAAAGCTTTAAACTTGAACTAGTAAAAGGCCTTACCTTGCAATGAAATTGGTATGAAAAGATGGAGAAGGAGAAGAGGAAGAGAATGCAACAAAAATGAAGCAATTTGGTGGAGTAAAACAAAAGACCCAAATGAAATTGGGTGACCCCAATTTCACGGCAGCAAGGGGGGAAAGGGGGAGGGCTGATTTTGTTTGGCTCAATTTGATCTTTTAACGTATGAGAGAGAATGTGAGGGAAGTGTTTTTAGTGAAGGAAGATTAAATGAAAAGTGTGGGAGGGTTTGCCTTAGTTTTCAACTTAAAAAGGGTCCATTAAATGAGGCTAAGGTGAGTCGAACTGGGGTCAACCCAAATAACCCGACAACAACTCGATTCAAGTCCAAAACCACCCTCGCTACGCTCAAAACAACTAACTACTATGAATCTCACCAATTTTACGAATCTAACGAGTATACCCATGTTATACCTTCGAATTTACAATTTAAAATTCACTAGAAGTTCAAAATAATACGACTAACCTCAAATAGTGCAAACGACTCAAAATCTCGACCACGAAAAATACGGGGTATTACAATGGTGGTCCTTTTGCTCAAGATCCCAGTGATATTTAATTTATATATATTAATTTGTTTTCAAAAAAAAAAATTACAGAGTTTAGTTTTAAAAAAAAAAAGAATACATATATATATATATATATATATATATATATATATATATATATATATATATATATATAGAAACAAGTTCAATTAAGTTACACTATATTTGCTAAGTTTCGTACGCTGAACTGGAAAAACTTGAAACTGTTGTACTTGCATTTAATGAAATCATATGTATAAAAACGTGAAACTGTTGTCGAAAAAGGCCAAAACAGTGGCCGGTCTAGAATGTCTGGGACTGCCCGCACTTTTTCGTGAGATTTAATCTCAACCATTGATCTTGTTAATCCAAAGGCTAAGATTGAAACTTACCAACTTAAAATATTTAAGCAACTTAATTGAACTTTACTCTATATATATATATATATATATATATATATATATATATATATATAGTCAAGTTATAATGAGTCCCTTATCTTTTTTGAGTCCGTGAGTCCAGTGTAACTCTTACTACCATTTTCTGAAACTGTAATGCTTTGTAAATGTAACTGTAATTTTAACACATACAGTTACATTTATAAAGTATTAAAGTTACAATTATATATAGTTACATTTACAAAGCATTACAGTTTCACAAAACGCTACTAAAAGTTACATGGACTCACGGACTCAAATTTATTTGTGGACTTAATATAACCTACTTCTATATATATATATATATATATATATATATATATATAGGAATAAGATCAGGTAAGAACAGTCCTTTAGGTAAGAACGGTAAGAACAGTCAAAATACATTATTAATATACATAAGGTACATTTTAAATTTAACGTGCGGGTTAGTCATGAATAATAGTTGATACGCATTTTAAAATTTAGAAGGTAAATTGTCATTAAATTGAAAATTTCTTTCAACTTTTAAGGTACATTTTAACTATACTAAAAGTACATTTTAATTTTGAACTTGAAATCTACCCAAAAATTTCAAATATAATTATTAATTTTTAAATGTACCTCGTATATATTATAATGTACCTCACAAAATGTACTTTATGTGTTAAACGAATGTATTTTACGTATATTTATAATGTACTTTAACTGTTCTTACCGTTCTTACCAAAGGTAGTGTTCTTACCGGAACTCAACCCTATATATAGAGTTAGGATCCGGTACATCCTAACATCTTGGTACATCCTACATCCTAATCTGAGCCGTTAGATCAATGCAATGGAGGGCTGAGATTAATCGAGCAAAAAAAAAAAAAAAAAGGGTCCCAATTCGACACGTCATCTCAGAGGCACTACTACTATATAAAAAGTGTGTTTTTTTTTTGTGATACTTTTAGCTCTCGGGAGTGATACTTTTAGTTATATTTAGTGATACTTTTAGGTCTCAGGAGTTATACTTTTAGTTATTTTTTTTTTTGTGATACTTTTACCTCTCGGGAGTGATACTTTTAGTTATATTTAGTGATACTTGTTGTGATACTTTTAGGTCTCAGGAGTGATACTTTTAGTTATATTAAGTGATACTTTTAGTTATATTCAGTGTTATTTTTCCAGGCTGTAGAAGGATGTAGGATGTATTTTTTTACTAAGGATGTACGTGATCCTAATTCTATATATATATATATATATATATATACTTAATCACAAAATCTAAGCTAGTAATTAGTTTGCAAAAGATCTCCAGATCTGCTATCAAAACTTAATCATTGTAAGCTTTAATTTGTTTGTTTTCTGTAATTTTCAAAAGATCATATAAAAATCATACGGAGTAATTTGTTTTCAAAAAATTGTTCTGTTAATTTTACTACTTTAAACTGTTAGAGAGTCAAATGAGTAACGTGTGAAATGTCCTCTTCGTAGGACGATTGCTCCGCACGAGATTCCTCGTCCGAAGTTCCCACAATCTCAGGTTCGTAAGCCTCAGCGATCTCCTTGAAAAAATTACGCGTCCGGCGAAAAGTACGCTCAGGTTCAGGATAAAAAAAGGCTAAACCTGTTGGTGACCTGCGCATAAATAACTCAAAGAAAAACGGTGAGAACGGTCCCAAGGAACTAGTGTTCCCTGAGACAAGGGAGAAATAAACCTAAACTAAGCAAACAATCTAACTAACAAAACCGTCTCCCCGACAACGGCGCCAAAATTTGATGAGGCTAAGTCGAAGTCGAATATCAAAAATAAACCTACATGAACTACTAACTGGTAGCTAGTGGTAGTAGGGTCGAATCCACAGAGAGACAGTGCAGTTAAAAGGTCGCTTAACTAAACTAGGCTATTTCTAAGGGTAACAAAATCGGTGTGTAAGAAGAGGCCTAAACTAAGAACAACAAATAAAAGGGTATAAAAGTATATGAGAGGGAGATTAGGGCATCGAGTTCAATGTGACATTAATTTAGGAACTCAACTCAGAAGGAAATAACGATCAATTTTTATTTTTAATTTTTGTAAATAATATGTTGCATAAATCATGTTTATTAGGCTTGTTTTTATGCTTGTGAAAATTGATTAGAAAAATAGATTGTTATGTATAAATGTTAATTTGTGTTCTTGATGAATATTTGTGTTCTTAAGTGTTCTTGAGTGTTCTTGGTGTTCTTCATGTGTTCTTCATTTTTATGCACTTTTTGATTCATAATGTTTTTATGTTTGTTGTTATTTATTGTTTTAATTCACTAATAAGTAATTATATTAGTAAGTATAGAAATTAAACAAGCTAAATCTTTAAGATTTAAAAGTTAGAAATTTAAAGTCTTGAAAAGTACTATTCATAAATATAATAAAATTTTTAGTGAAATTTTCATTTTAGTTTAAATCGTTTTAGTATAATTAGAATAATTAGAATATAAAAACTTTAAGCTAAAAACCGATAAAAATTGAAAAACGAAAATAAAATCTATACTAATGAAGCTCACGACATTTAGGCCAATTTTAGGAGTTAAAATAATTTTTATAACTTTTTAGTTTATCACTAAAATAATTTATTAAGTTAAGTTAATAAGTTAGAATTAAAAGTTAAAACAAATAAATGAATTTTAATATATATATGTACCACACGACATCTTTAATAAAAATAGGTCTATTTTGATCAAAATGATAATTTCACTAAGTCACTAAATTTGAATAGTTAATAGGATTAAATTTAATTGTAAAACTGATCGATAATAAAAAGAAATATGATAAACCGATTAAATTGAGTCACCAATATAAAAATGAATGAAATCGTGTGCTACTGCCTTTGCATAAAATTGAACTGTTTGACTTTGGACGATACGGACTAAATGAAAAAACCACGACACTATTCTTTAAAATGAAAATCACTAAATTTAGTTAAATAGATGACTAAATTTAACTAAGTATCATTTTTAATAAATATCGTATATCACTTTTTACAAACCGAACCTAACGACTTTGAAACTAGAAATTTAATTAACGACTAAGTTTATGATTTTGGACTTAGAAAATATCTAGATATTTTAAATAACTTAGTAACTAAGTTTCATCATGAATATTGACCGATGAATAGTGTCGATGAATAGTAACCCGGGACGAAACTTGTTAAACAAGTAACGTCCCAAAAGTTTAAGAACCTATTTTAAGGAGAATTAGGGGTAACTTGTTGAACAATTTATCTTTCAAAATCCCGAGACGTGAATAGTGAAAAATTCACGAAACTTGTTAAACAAGTTACGTCTCAAAATTCAAAGATACTTCAAATTTTAAAATTTGAAATCTTGTAAATAATTGAAAATTTACCTAAGTATAGAAAACTGAAAATAAATAATTTAAATAACTAAGTGTCTCGAAAAACACTTAAATAAAATTGGACATACTAATAAACGTAACAACTTAGAGACTTAAAAGCGTTAATAATCAACAACACTTCAAATAATAAACGAACATGTTATGTGATCATATGAAACCAAATTACAAATTCAAACGTTTGACGATACGACTAGGAGAGTCTAGTAACATGTGATATAAAATATCAAATAAAATAATAAATCATAAGTAAGTTAAAGAACAAGTCAAAAGCTTGAGCCTCCGTTATGAAAACTTCAAATCGTGAATGAAGTGGGGTTTCAGATAGTCTTGTTACGGACGCCACTATCTCGGTCTCTGACGTTGGTCATCCCGAATAGTGTGGTTTTCAAGCCGGCATCTTTATTGCTTAATCATCCTGCCCATGCCTTTGCGCCTTAAGTCGCACTGCCTAAGCCGTACGAGATAATGAATACGCCAACTCTTTTGGGTCAGTCTCTAGGAAGTAGTCGTTTTATTCAGAGTTAAGGTGCTCTATGAATAGCATAGCCCATTCTTAACGTGAATATTAGAATATGCATATTAGAATAGGGTTGATCCCCCTATTTCGCTAGAGGTACCAGGGCCACCGCGACCTTATGGATTTGGGTCTTGTATCGACCTTATGGATTTGGGTCTTATATCGACCTTATGGATTTGGGTCTTATATCGGCTTTATGGATTTGGGCCGGATACGCGGTTCTGTCTCCTTCCGCGTTTCGTTCTTTGTGGGCGCGACGCAAGCATTCGTAAAGCCGGGTTGTTACATATACAAATGATAGGATGTAAAGGCTAGGAAGCACGACTCAAGGGAAGTGTTTATTATGTTAAAATTGTGACGAAACAATGGATCATCTATTCTTTGAATGTCGGTATAGCCAAAGATGTGTGAAGCTGATACAGCAATGGGTTGGACAAGAGATTGGTGACACAACTGATTGGATGAATGCTTTCAACAGGAGGAGGCTATCTAGTTTTCAACGTCAAGTTTGTTTTTCTATACTATGTGGACTGGTTTACGTCATATTGAATGCTAGGAATGTTTGTCAAGTGTATAGCAAGCTCATGTGGCCTAAGGTCATAATCAAACATTTACGAGGCCAAATAGTAGGTAGAATTACTCTTATAGTTCATGACATTAAAATTAGTGATAGGCAATGGTTGGAAAGGATTTGTATAAGGAGAGAAATAGGTAAGTAAGCACGATATATGTAATGGGTTATCGAGATTAATGAATT
The DNA here is from genome assembly GCA_023091065.1 of Dianthus caryophyllus. Taxonomy (NCBI): domain Eukaryota; kingdom Viridiplantae; phylum Streptophyta; class Magnoliopsida; order Caryophyllales; family Caryophyllaceae; genus Dianthus; species Dianthus caryophyllus. The sequence continues at coordinate 13,298,749 of CM041518.1, read as the reverse complement.
TACAGTTTAACAAAAGAAAAAAAATGTATATGCAAATACTTTTTTACAAATAAAATAGAGTTAATTGAATATAACCCCCTTTTATAACAATTTTTTTTTTTTTTTTTCCAAAATAACCCCCTTATATGTTATTTTTATAACATAACCCCTTTTAAGACACTTTTGTTTCTAAATCACCCCCAACGTCGAAATATGCTACTTAAAAATGTAATATTCACACCGTTAAATAAGAATTTCTCAAGAGGTGTCGACATATTTTAGACATTGGTGGTTGTAACTTGAAAGAAGTTTACCTTATAATGTCTGTAATTGCCATTTTAAGTAAGAATATTCGACGTTGGAGGTGATTTTGAAGCAAAAGTGTCTTAAAAGGGAATTATGTTATAAAAATAACATATAAGGGGATTATTTTAAAAAAAAATTGTTATAAAAGGGAGATATATTTAATTAACCCAATAAAATATATTATAATATCCACTATTTTATATTAAAGGGAGAATGATCAAAACAATACATAATAAAAACATTGAACTATACATTGAAATTAAAGTTTCAACTAAAAAGATTGCACATTGCACATGTTTAGCAAAGAAAACACTGGCCGTTATTTAGCTAAATGTTGTTTGCTATGTACCAGACAAAACTAAATACTTCAAGCGTTTTTCTTACTTTAATTTACTTCATCTTATATAATCCTTTAAACGGAAACACAACCTTTTCCTTGTGCAATGCATGCATTAGTTTAAAGTTAGTTTAATTACAGTAATTAATCTAGTTGTTTGTGCAAAGTTTTCCTTGATTACAATCATGAGTTTTATTACCCTACTTGATTTCCTTTTGTAAATTAAATAGGGCCCAATTAATGATCCAATTTGCGCTCCTTAATTCAACCTTTTCAATAAAATGGAATTAAAATGCTTTGACAAATTAAAAAGAGTAGGGAAAAGATTTCATGTATTTTGCCCTACAAATAAAGATTGCAATAACAAAAAAAAGTTTATAAGTTTGCTTAATATTATTTTAGTTGGAAAAGATGGATTTTGAATACAAACTACTTTCTTATGTTGTCCACTAATTTTGATTAGTCTCTCAAATTGAGTTACATGTTAAAATTATACTCCACATATGATTAATTAAAATCATCTTCTTTTTTTTCGAAAATTAATATGTATAATTAAATTAGAGGCTGATTGTTTGAATTTAATGTATTATTACAGTATAAGATATTAAATTTTATAAACCAACAAACGTAACTATAATGTATAACTATCTCTTTATCATAGTTTTTCTCTAAGAATTTAATTGTTAACCATCAAAATTTTCAAATTTTAACCATAAATAAATAATTAATTTTATATGGATGAATTATAATATTATAAAGAGATATTTATATTTGTCATATTATAGGTCGCAAAATTATTATTTTTCATTAGAAGAATATTGTCAGAATATTAAAAACAGTAAGAATAAAAAATTGGTAGGAACAATCTAATAACAAGATTAATTGATGTACTATGTGAGGGGTAGAATTAAAGGAATTAAGGCATAGAGATGCTTCATACGGAGTAACTTTTTTTTGTTGCTGGAGACTGTCAGAGTCAAATCCTTGTAAACTGCTAAAGTTGGTCCAAGTACATGTGATATTTTCATGGAATGTTTCTAACCTCTACTTCCTCCATTCCGTTTGATTCTATACATTTGATCAAAACACGGTAATTAAGGTAGAAAAAAATCAAGTGGGGTAGACAATAGAATTACCAAATTACCCCTACTTTATTCTTTAAAAAAGGACATTGCAAGTGGGTTGGGTGGGGTATTAATGAAGGGTATATTGGTCTTTTAGTTTAATAAAGTACGGACCAAAATAGAAATGTATAGAATTGATTGGAATTTCCGAAAAAGGAATATGTATAGAATCAAATGAAATTGAGGAAGTATTTTATTTAAGGGTTATTTGTCAGATAGTACCTTTTATTTAGGATCATTTGTGAATTAGTACCTTTAATTTATTTTTTTATTTTATTTTTTATTTTATTTTATTTTTTTAATTTTTTTTATCTAGTACGGAGTACCTTTTATTTTTAAAATTTGTTAAAAGGTACCAAATAAACCTAATAAACTATATTAGATCTTATCTTATTCTACTATTTCTCTCCAATATAAGATTTACCCAAAAAAAAAAAATCCCCAAATTCCACCAAATTTATCAATCTTCAATCTAAAACCTAAATTCAAACTTTTTCCCCACAAAATGTGACTTACCTTGTGTAAATCGGATTTTTGAAACCTCACAAAAATTGGGAAAAGTGATAAAATTGAAGTTATAAAGTTAGATAAAAAATTAAAAAGATTTCAAGTGGGTATGAGGATGAAAAACCAAAGAAATAGTGAAAGAGTTTATTAAATTCAAAGAATTGAATTTTAAACTTCAAATTTGAAGTTATCAACCTTAAAAATATTGCAAAGGAATATGATGAGAAAATATTGAATAATATTGAAATAATTAGTTAAATTGAAGAAGATGGTGATGATGAAGAAGAAGAAAAAAGAAGTTGTGTATGTCAATTTAGGTTAGTTTATTTGTGATTTATTGTATGTTTATGAGAAATATGAAATTGATAGAGAAATTTAATGACTTTTAGGTAGGGTTTAACAAAATAAACAAAATTAAGGTAGTGTTTAACAAATAAAATGAAAGAAAATGAAAGTCATCCGTCGGAAAGTTGACTTTAGTCACCGGATTCTGATATTTGGTAACCTTTAACAAAAAAAAAAAAAAAAAAGGTACTAGATAAAAAAAAAAAAAAATTAAAGGTACTAGTTCACAAATGACCCTAAATAAAAGGTACTATTTGACAAAAAAACCCTTTATTTAATTCACAAATGTTCATGTTAAAGTTGTCCTATTTTAGTGAAAAAAAGTCTCGCCTAATACTTATTTGTTTTTAACAAATTTTAGGGTGAGACCGTCTTATAATATGAGACAATAAATCGATAGTTACTTTTGAAGACGATAGAGTTATTTTTCAAATGTAATGTTTTTACGTTTGAACAAAGTAACTGTGTATAAAATGACGACAATATGGTGGCTAAGGGATATATAATAATTATAGTCAAACAAAATATTGACATGTGTTTGATAAGTTTATGGTTAAAACTTATTAGAAATAAGAAAGATTATAAAATTAAGAAAAAAAATGTGAGAATTAATTTAATTTAGGTTTAATTTTATTGAAATAATGTGTCATACCATGAGATAGGACCTGTTCTTTCTAGCTTATTTTCACTGCTTCGGCCAGACGTCACTTCTGATTGATTGATTCCACTCAAATCCATTCAAGCTTCGATTGATTGATCAGATTCACTTAACTTCACTAGATTCAATCTGGCTTTAGCTATATGAAGTTCAACACACAATATTAATATTATGTTAACTATTGTTGTTGCAGCTAAGATGGATTCCCCAAATGAAATAGGAACATCCTTGAAAAGAATAGAGCAAGGGACAGTTTCTTCTGTGGGAAGATAAATGAGAGTATCCACGGAAGTAGATGATGTAAGCTTGGCCTTCTCGATCAAAGAAGCAGATTTGAAAGACATGGATGCATCCGTATCAAAAAGAACAAAAGCAGGTACGAAGTTAACAAGGAATGTACCAGTAAATGACATCTGGATGATTCTCGGCCTCGTCACGGCCCATGACGAAGATACGACCCTTCTGAGCAGGAGGGCTAGCCTTCGTAGTAACCGTAGAAGGGACCACGGTAGAAGAAGAACCGACAGCAGCAGTAGGCTTCGCGGCCTTAGGACACTTAGAGGATTTGTGTCCCGGCTCATTACACGTGAAGCAGGTAATCGGCGTCCTGTCACACATCTTACCCGGGTGTAATCCTTTCTACAACGATAGCAGAACATGCTCGGCTTAGAGGCAACCTGAGCACGGTTCCCCATCGGTCGAGTCTCAAATTTACCCTTCTTCGCAGCTTGGAAGGGCTGTTGTGGTGGAACGAACGGTCTCTTCACGAAGGGATTCTTCGCAGCAGCATCAGCTTTCTTAGCCTTGACCGACTCATAGACACTCAAAGCTCGATCATAAGCTTGTTGGAAGGTTGTGGAAGGAACTCCAGCTAGCACAGTCCTAACCTTTGGGGTTAGGTTTTTCTTAAACCGACGAACACGAGCAGCTTCATCGGGTACAATATTAGGTGCAAACCGAGCCAGCTCCACAAACCTATCAGCGTACTATTGCACGGTCATAGAACCCTGCACCAACTGAATGAACTCCTGCTCCTTCTACCAACGGTGCTCATCAGGATAAAAGCGTTTCTTCAACGTCTCGCAGAAAGCCGCCCAGATAAACCCAACTTGGGCTTGTAGGGTAGCCTTAGATAGAGCCCACCAGTTGTCGGCCTCCATCTTCAGATAATAGGTGGCAATGTTCACCTTCTGAGCTTCGGGACATCGGGTCGCCACGAACAGCTGCTCAATCTCCCTTATCCATGACTCCAGCGCAACCTGGTCAGCCTTACCGTCATAAGTAGGAAGGTGATGACGGTCAAAACGATCAAAAACTGACTGATTATTGGCTTGCGCCTCAGTCATCGCAATAATAGCATCCTCGATCCTGCGGATGCGTTGCAGATCGTTTTGTGCTCCATTTCTAGCCATCTGCAACACAAAAGCATTGTTATTAGCGACATTTTACTAAACATGCCACTTCAAGAAACTACTCAAGCGCATACATAAACAACGCAACCCCTTAATGTGTCTACCCAACGCTCTCACTCGGTGTGCTAAATCAATCCTACTCACTCACCTAAGAGAGCTGGGAGCGTATTCGCTCTGATACCAACTGTAACAACCCAGATTATTTGACAAAATAAAATATGATTTAAAAAGGTTTAATAAAAGAAAATGATAGTAAAAGTGAAAACCATGGTGGCGGAAACACCGTGAATTTGGATCGTCACTCACGAAACAATCTAATCAAACCAAAATGAACCAAAGTAGACCTTGAGGTCTGCCCTTGAGGTCTAATGATCGGGAATAAATACCCGTACAAAAACCAAACTCCAAAAATATAAGTCTAACAACATGAATTAAGTCTAAAGAACAAAGTCTAATATCATCAATTCTAGCTACGGGGTCATCTCACACGGCTCCTCGCATCTCAACCCATCCCCGTGTATACCTGCCGCAAAACATGCAACAGCCACAGTCAATGGGGAGTAACCAGGTGCTCCCTAGTCATATTTCAAGATCATAAACATAACCAACAATACGACAAATACTTTAGCTGGCCTACGGCCTATGATCAGAGTACAACAACAACATTCGTACAAGCAAACGTCTCAAGCATACAACGATTACAATACAAGCTCAAACCAATCAAACAATCGCAAGAGTAAGCACGGAGGATTGGGTGAAACAACTAGAATCACCCCGGAATGACAAAAGTTCCAACCCTATGGCAGAACGACAAAAGCTCCTCAAACTGTCTAAATTTGGCCAAACCCACCGCGACAAAAACGGTGTCGACATAATAATAAAAAATCATAGTCCCTAACCGCGTCAAAAACGGTTGAGAACACCTAAGGGCGGTATCCGTCCTACAAAAGACGTTGTATCTCCTCACGTACGGGCCCAACTGTGCACGTACACACACTTAACTCAAGCTCAATCAAACCAACTCAAAACAATGTCAATACAACCGTTTCATAGTCCAACAAAGTCATAGCAAACCGATTTATAACCTTACTCAATATAATTCATAGCTAGTCAATGTGATAACAACTAAATACGGAGTAATAGTCAAAGTAGTTAATAGATAATCATAGCTAGGTCATTTATCAACTCAAGTTAGTAACTTAAATCATCACAATAACATAACCAACGATATTCAAGAGATAAAGTAACCTAAACATGCTTCTAGACTCAATGGGTATGAGGCCGCACCAAACATAGTCACAATCACATTATTCACAGTCAAACATGCCAAAACTCGCAACTTTACAATCTTACAATCAACAACAACGTTTACTAGGGCCACATACTTGTCAAAATATCACTAGGGCTACACCCAGTTACCTTATTTGAAGCAAAATCAAACTATTCTTCGTCCTCTTCCACGTATATCGTGTCCTCGTCGTTCAACTCGCCTTCTCCTTTGATCAACACACATAGAATCACATGGATACATAAGCACGCAATAATAACACATAAAATTATACAAAAACTATTAAAATTGATTCTAGAACGATAAAGGGCTGAAAGAATACCGAAGAAGGATGATTAGGGTGAAATTAGGGTAGAAAAGCTGCGAACTTTAATGAAATTAATGGTGTTTTTAATGAGAGAATTAATGGAGTTTAGAGAGAGAAGAGAGGAAATTAAGGCTAGGAGAAAGTGATTTACGTAGTTTAGGTTTAGGATTAAGTAAATAATCATTAGGAAACTAGGAAATCCTATTTAAACAAAATCCGAAAAAACAATAGAAAAACAGAAAAAAAAGGTGTCGGCCAGTCTGGACCGGCTGCCGGCCGGCCGGTTGGTGGCCCGCCTCCCGCTCGCGCGTCTCTGGCCCCTTGTTCGCGTGTTTAGCTCTGTTATTTTCGGATGTTTTACTATCTTACCCGCGAATAAGTGGCGACCAACAACTCGCCATCATCACGCCACCCTCACTAGCACCTCCAAACCCAACCGAACACTCAACGACCACCTCGATACACGAACCACAACCCCACGGCTCGATACGTGAACTAAGAAAACGACTTCCTCGAGCCAGAAATGAGAAAATCGCATGAAATAAAATACGAATTTTAAAGAGACGAATTATTTAAATATGAAATGAGTCGGGGTGTTACACGCCCGGCTTAAATGGGGGTGTTACACACGTTCTTGGAGGCTTTAAACATGTCAATCCAAAGATCACGCCTAACAAAAATAGGTGCTTGGACAAGAATAGGGGGAGTTCTGAACAATGGCTAATATAGGGTGTTGGAATATAAGGGGTCTCAATAGTGTCCGTAAACAAAAAGAAATAAAATGATTTTCGCATAATATAAATATGGGCCTATTTGGACTTCTAGAGACTAGGGTACAAGCTAATAATAATTAGAATAATGTAGCTAGGAAGTACTTTTTGTACTGATTGGGCAATATGGACTAATGGATCTTTGGCTATTCGGATAAGATCTGGCTAGTGTGGAAGACAAGTGTTTTTGAGGTGGATATCTTGAACTTCACTTTACAATTTATTCATTCCAAGGTGACCATGAAGGGCAAAGGGAGGGTTTTTGGTTAACTATGGTATATTGCCTTAACTCTGGGGCTGGAAGATTAGAACTTAAGGAAAGCATTAAGAGGGTATAATGGTAATTCACATGGGGCTTGGATGGTGTGCAGGAATTTCAACAATGTCCTTAGTAGTGAAGAGAGATTAGGAGCTACAGTTACTTTTGCTGAAATTAGACCTTTTTTTGGACTGTGTAAATGAGTGTGTCTTGGTAGATATCAAAGCTATTGGTTCTTATTTCACCTAGAATAACAAGCAACAAGAGGAATCCATTATATATAGCGGAATAGACAGAGGATTAATCAATGATGAGTGGATAATTGAGTTCCAAGATTCTTATTCCTATTTTATGCATGAGGGGACTTTTGATCACTGCCCATGTGTTGTATATCTTCTCCCTACCACCAAGTCTAGAAGACCAGCTTTCAAGTATTTTAACATGTGGTCTCTTGATCTCAAGTTCAAGAGTTTGGTGCAGGAAGTGTGGTAGAAAGTACATAGTGGTACTCTAAGCTATTAGTTGACTATGAAATCAAAAGAGCTCATACCTGGGTTGAAAAACATCAACAAGCACAATTTCAGTGACATTGGCAATAAGTTACATCTATCTGCAATAAGAAAGGTCTAGGAGGCTTTACAAGCCACCCCTCCTGATAGTGAGTTGTTGAGCCTTGAGAGGGAGATTAGCAAAGAGGTGATGCAAGATCAACATGCATGAAGCTAAGGTCAATTGGTTGCAATTTGGGATGATAATACCAAGTTTTTTCATTCCCATTTAAAAGCCAGACTATAAGGGCTAGGAACAAAGTGCTTCAAATCAAAGATAAGGAGGGCAAAAGTGTCACTAAGGCCAAAGATATTCAGAATGGTTTCATAGCATATTATAAGGACTTACTGGGTAGCTCTAACTAGGAGATGCCAAGATGTAAACGACTGGTACAGGATGCCAATTTGCCGAGGGTAGTATTGTTAAGGTGAAAAGGGCTATGTTTGATATTGATGGGAACAAAGTCCTAGGCCCTCACGGTTTTGGTAGTAAATTTTTCAAAGATACATGGGAGCTAACGGGTCCTCTGATGTTTGATGTAGTTAGATGTTCATTCTGGTAGGTTGTTGAAGCAGCTTAATGCCACCTTGGTCCATTGATTCCAAAAGTAGACAACCCTAGTGATGTAACTCAGTTTCGACCTATATCTTGTTGCAACACAGTCTATACGTGTATAAGCAAGGTGATATGCAACAGACTTGGTGCCATACTCCCTTATATTATTAATTATACTCAAAGTGCATTTATGAAAGGTAGAGACAGTGTGGAGAACATACTCATATCTTAGGATCTGGTTAAACTTTATAACAAGAAATCATGTTCTCCAAGAGCTATCATGAAACTTGATTTGCAAAAAGCTTATAACTCAATGGAATGAGATTTTATTCAGGGTATGATGAAAGCTCATAATTTTCCTACGCACTTCATTGGGTTGGTCTATGAGTGTGTTTGTACTCCAACAGACTCCTTGGTACTGAATGAGGAATCCTTTGATTTTTTCAAAGGGGGGAGGGGTCTCAGGCAAGGTGACCCTTTGTCGCCTCTGCTATTTGTCATTTGTATGGAGTATCTGAGCAGGATTTTAGGAAAACTTAGAGACTTGACGGGGTTTAGATATTACCCTTTATGTGGGAGAGTGAGGCTCAATCATATGATTTTTGCTGATGATTTGTTGATGTTCTGTAGAAGTGATAGAGAATCCATCATTGAGATGTTGAGAGCATTGAAAACTTTTTCTAGAGCATTTGGGTTGAGGATGAACAAGGGTAAATCCCAAATTTATAGAAATGGTGTATAGCAGGGGACATTGACGAAGTTGCTAGAGTTACAGGTATGTCAATTGGAGCCCTCCGATTCATATATCTAGGGGTGCCAATTGCAGCCAAACGTCGATCAGTTTTGGACTGCTCAAACTTGATAGAGAAAGAAGTGTGTCGGATAAGGGGTTTGGGAGGTAGGAAATTGAGCTTCGCAGGGAGACTGACTCTCATAAAATCTATATTATCTCATTTACATGTAGTGGAGTAGAATTGTTCTCATCCCTTCAACAGTGTTGAAGCAAATCACTTCCATATGCAGGAGTTTCAATTCCTATGGTCTGGGTTGGCTAATGATGGTAGTACTACTTTGATTTCTTGGGATCAGATTTGTCAAGAGAAAAAGAGAGGAGGCTTGGGAATGAAGGACCTCTTTCTTTGGAATAAAGCAGCTATTGGTAAGTATGTTTGGTGGATCGCTCAAAAGAAGGACCGTCTTTGGGTTAAATGGGTACATGCCATCTACATCAAGGGGACAAATTAGTGGCGGTACACACCTCCTTCAACTACTAGCTGGGCTTTGATGAAAATTTGTCAGACAAGGATTCTATGAGACATGGGTATAATGGTGACTGGTGGATACAGACTAATCAGGAGTACTCTATTAGCAAGGGTTATGACTGGTTGATTAGGCCTAGGCCAGTGATTGAGTGACACATATTCATTTGGAACTAGGGATCCCTGCCTAAGCATGGTTTCATATGTTGGCTAGCCATGCACCAAAGATTGCTCACAAAGGATAGGCTCATACCAACGAGGTCTTGGTCTAGTAGTGCCAGGGGCTAGACTTGGTAGGGAGAACTGAGGTTCGATCCCCCGCAAGCCCGTCGGGAGGAGTTTAAAACCTTAGCCTCGGGACACGCTCCGAAACCGAATTAGTCGGCCCAAATGGGTTCGGATATCGGTTGGGAAACAAAACAAAAAAAAAAGAAAAAAGGATAGGCTTATGAGAATGGGATACACTATTGATAGTACTTGCTTTGTTTGTGCATAAACAGATGAAGATCATGCTCATCTTTTTCCAGATGTGGTTATAGTACTAGGTGTTTGGATTTGCAGGCTCAGAACTTCACTATTTATTTTCCCTCTGTTGATGTGGTAATGTGGTGGAATAATACTTCGTTTGCGTCCATGGAGATCAAGCGTGATGTTGCAAAAATGCTTACAGCCCTCTACTATATGATTTGGTGGGAATAAGAATAATTGTCATTTAAATGGTTATGTTATGAGTCTAAAGCGAGTTGTGAGCCATATTTTGTACGAGGGCAGCTTATATAGGAAGTGATGTCCGTTTTCTTTTGAGTATTTATGAATATTGTGGCTTGAGTTAAGTCTGTACTGATCACGATATAATCCTTTGAATGATCAATATATAAACCTTACCTTTGATAAAAAAAAAATAATAAATAAATAAATAAATATGGTCAAAGCGGTGTGTCAAAGATCGTGTAAAAACATATAGGCAATCTTTAAAAACAGACTGGTCTAATTTCAAACCATAAAATCAATGACGAAAATAAATTTAAAACCATCAATCTAAACATTGTAAGAATATAATTTGAATCTCAAACAAATTCTATGTAATTAGGAGATAAACATGCATAAAGTATATAAAGACATCGATTTACTTATCTCCAGTCATATATCATAAATTAATAAATATCCTGAATAATAATAATTTCATTAGAAAATACCCAAATATAATAGGATTAATTGCCAAGAATAATCCGAACTAGTCCTTTTATTCCATCAATAATCCGAACTCAAATTAATCCACGAATAATCCCAACTATTGAAGTAACGTTCCAATAATGTACTTTGGCCAATTTCAGTCGACTCTAGCACGTTAAAAAAATGGTGAAATCGACTCAAACTTTGCCTCACTCTTATTTTAAGTAAAATTCAAACCGTTTTCACTTCTTTTTTTATTGATTAAAGCGGGTTAAAATTGGCCAAAATATATTATTGGAATGTTACTTCAATAGTTGGGATTATTCGTGGATTACTTTGAGTTCGGATTATTTATAGAATAAGTGGACCACTTCGGATTATTTTTGGCAATTAATCCAAAATAATAACCCCAATTAGTATCTAACTTGATTGACTTCCAAACTCGTGCCCTCACACTCTAGATGGGAGGTAAGTCTCTTGTAAAACGGTCTCACATTAAATTAGAGTTAAAAGGGTATAAAAATATGATATATATCCACTGAAGTCACTAACAAGGATGCCAAATAATTTAGTTACAATTAACCATAAAAAGGGATATAAACAATATGAAAATGATTACTGCCATAATAATCACTAAAAATAGTACTATTTCCTCCATTCCATTGTATTCTATACATTTACATTTTGCACCTACGCCGTTGCATGTTTTTTTGTTTATATATTTAGTTACATATTACAAAAAAAAATTATAAAAATTAGATATTAATAATGCCCTCGAAAAGACGATATGATTAAAACAATATCAACATTACTAATTTTTTATTTTAAGTGTTAGAATTTATATCAAATATGAATCCAAAAAACTAAAAAATCTAAAACAAAGAAACCCTAGCCCCCTTCATCTTTTTTTCTCCAAAAAAAAACCTTTTTTCCCTTCTAATAATTCGGGGCTACCATTGACATTCAATTGTCGATGGTAAGCCCCAGACCTTAATTAATCTTTGATATCATATGTTTTTCTATTGTCTTAATAAAAATCTCTCATTTGGTGAGAGTTTTCAGTTTCTCTTTGTAGGATTATTTCAGTACCTCTTTATGGGGTGTTTTGGTTTGTTATTTATCAATATAATGGTTCTTTGATAACTCGTTGGATGATAGTTCATTTGATACACGTTAATCGACAACAATCAAAGGATCCCCTCAAAGGCTACATGGAGATAGCGATACGAGGTTGTACCGAATTGTCAAATAAAGGTTTGAGATCTTTCATTCTATAAGAGAAATTTGTACTTTGATTATCGTTAGATTTGTTTTTCGATTTCACATATTCGTTGTAATTGTCGTTTGATGTTTTATTAATGAATTATTATTATCAAAAAAAAACAAAAGAATTTATATCAAATATATTCTTCTCACCTTTGAATAGTGCTCAAAAAACAAATATATGGAATCTTATAGAATTGAAAAAGTATGATATAGTTCAAATGAAGCAGTCTTACAATAATTCGTCTCATACTTCTTCCATTCCATTCAATTCTATACATTTGCTTTTTGTACACTATTCAAAGGTGAGGAGAATCTTCGATATATCGTCTAATATATAAAATAAAAAATAGTCATGTGAGATCTTGTTTTAATTGTCTTTTCGAGAGCATTATTAATATTCAAATTTTATATTTTTCAGAATTATGTAACTAAAAATATATATACACAAAAAAAAAACGTGCATCGACGTACGTGCAAAAAGTAAATGTATAGAATTGAATGGAATGGAGGAAGTATAAGAATTAGTGCTATAGATGGTGTACTATTGTTAATGACGTAAGTAGGCTTAGTGAACCTTTATCAAAAATCAATCATTTATATAGAGTTTTGACATCAATGATTTCATATATCGAAAGTACTCCGTAATTGTGAGTGGTTTCAAAATTGGGAGATATTTTGGGTTGAAATTTGTAAGAGAATATCCACTAAAATTGGACCATCACTAGCTTTGCATAAAATTTAAGCTTAATAAATATTACACTCTCCAATTCATCGGAAACCTACCATCTAATTAAAATAATATTCACATATATTCAACAAAATATAGATTTCCAGTGAATGAAAGAGAGTTTATATTTATTTATTTTGTAGAATATATTCTTTATAACAGTGCAATATGTTCGAAAAACTTGATTACGGTGAAATGTTTAAAGAATACGGAGTATGAAATAACTTTAGTTGTTGTAATATGAAATGGGTGTTAAAACAAAGCTAAGGAGCTGTTTCTAGACAAGTATTTTTTTTTTCTGCCATCAAAAGTTAATAATTTTATTTTAAACCTTTTGTAATTTTTTCTTCAACTTTTAATTCTTTTTTCTTTAATTTGCCTTTCCTCAGCCTTTGTCTTTGAGGTATTAAGAGATACTCCCTCCATTCACTTCCATTTGCATCAAAGAGAAAAAACCCACTATTCATTCAAGTGGGTAATTTTCGGAATTTCTCACAACGTATCAAATAAAATATAGTCATGTGGGATCTTGTTTGATAGGTTTTAATGAGTACAATAAGAATATCTAAATTTTATAATTTTTAAAAACGTAAAACTCTACATATTTGTGTCCCAACATTCGCGTTGGCAAACGTGAAAAAGCAAATGATGCAAATGGAAGTGAATGGAGGGAGTATGATTCACAATAGTTTGTGCATGGACCCTTTGATGGAAATTGATATATACATAAAAATGTAAGGAAATAAATCTTTTAATCATTTCATGATAAGAAACAAGAAAATTAATATAAAAAATTTATAGGGGATAAGGGGAGCAAAAGAAACTTATGTGTAGCTTCTATCGCATTATATAGCTTTGACCAAAATAGATACTCCCTCTGTCTCAGTCATTTGTTTACAGTTTGACTTTTTTTCCCTCACAAAAAGTCAAATCAGAAACAATTCATCAAACTATGAAAGATACAAATAGAAAACCAAATCAATCAAAATAAATGTAAACATAACAGCTTTAGTCCCATGGCTTAATTAAGTTGTTCATACTATTGATCTTAAGTGATCTTTTGTACGGAGTATTGACTCAATCATGTTTTTATTGATTGATTTTATATTTGAACTGGTAATACGGAGGACTCCCTTTAATTTTGTTTGTTCTTTCCATTTAGATTTAGAGTAAATAATACGGAGTAAGAAAGAAAAATTGTGAGGTAGAAAATAGAAGTAGAAGAAAAATGTGGGGCCAAAATGAATAGGAACCATAAATTATGTACCAAAAGAGAAAGGGGAAGAAAAAACAAAATGGGTCGGAAAAGAAAAGTGGGAGGATCATTAGAAATGGGAGGGAGTACATGTTAACTTGAAATTATTAGTAAATATATCTTACTTTTAAAATTAATTTAAAAAGTATCATTAGTTTTGTACTTATTCAATTTATTATTACATTATATTTTTAGGACTGTTATTACATTCTTTTTAGGGTTTTTCCCAACTGTACCCCTGTACTATTGGGTTTTCCCAACTGTACCCATGCATATATCGTGTTTTCAACTGTACCCCTGAGTTTCCTTAATTACTCCCAACCATAACTATTTATGCTTAAGCCGTCAATTATCACCGTTAAATGCCAATTAGGATGCGTAATTTGCCTACGTGGAGCGCCTAATTTGCCTACGTGGAAGGATTAGTTGTAAATTAGAAGTTGAGTCAATTTATTAACCGTCATTTCTTTCTTTTGATTCAATTTTTTTTAAAACATTTTGAAACCCTTTCACCTTCCTTCCTCTGTTCTCTTCATCTCCTTCCTTTTGCTATTGAACTTTTGCAGTTCATCGTCGTTGCAACATCTTCATCGTTGAACTTTTGCAGTCCTTCCTTCCTCTGTTCAATTTCAGGTATGATTTCAGGTATGATTTTGGGTAAATTAAAGAAACTCAGGGGTACAGTTGGAGTTATTAAAGAAACTCAGGGGTACAGTTGGGAATACGATAAACGCAGGGGTACAGTTGGGAAAACCCAATAGTACAGGGGTACAGCTGGGAAAAATTCTTCTTTTTAATTAAGAGTTTGAAATATTTAATTGCAATTCAATTAAAAAATTTATTATCATTTCCATTATTCACTATCTTCAAATTAAATGAATTAAATTCTTGTTACTTCATAAGGTTACGTTTGGGAACTAGTAATTCATTCGAATGTTTGAGTTGAAATTTAAAATTTAAAATATCGTGTTTCAATTCCATTTTTAATTACACGATGTTGTTTGATGACTCTTGAAATTGGAATTGACAGATTTTTATATGAAAATAATTGTTTAAATTTTTTCACTTATAAAACAAATACGTTTGACAATATTATATCGACTTTAGAAGAAATTTTCAAATTTTAATACATTGGTTGAAAGTGTTAAAAAAATGTTTAAGGAAATCCATATGACTACTCTTTAATTTACTTACTCCCTATATTCCAGTGAATTGTTTACACTTTCACTTTTTTGTAAGGAAAATTTGAAAAAAATGTAAACAAATGATTGAGACAGATTGAAATAGAATTTGAGATAACTAAATTTTGATCTAGGATAAAATTGAAATGGAATTAAGCCGATTCCAATTTCAATTTCTATTATTTTTAAAGTTCTAAAATTAACCTAATTTTAAAATTTAATTCCAATTTCAAGTTGCAAAACACAACCTAAGTCAAAGTTTGGCAATATATATATATATATATACACGTAGAATTGTGCATGCATGTTTCCTAAATCAACATCAACATGAAATTGAAAATAAAAATAAAAAATATTAAAAATTAGAGCACAAATTGGTATTAGAGACCCACCTTTGATATAGTGGAACACATTAGACAAAATTAAAGCTTATTAAAATAAAACAATAATATTGTTGGAATAACTAGAAACTAGAAACTAATATAACAATCATTTCACAGATCACATACACTTTCTTTTTGTTTTAATTTTGAGACTTTATTGCCCCACGTGTACATTTTAATTACATTTTCGGACAATAACACAAAGTGTATGAGGAGCGTAACATTTTCACACGTGGCGCATTTTTATTGGGTTTCTAGACGCGCAGCTCGACATCATGGATGGTTTTAATAAATTTTGCCATCAATCTCTTTTGGAAATTGGACCTCACTTACCACTTCCACTACATACATTTCTCTTTTATTATATATTTTTTTAATATATTTTTATAAATAATTTACTCACTACTTTATTTAACTTTATACTTCCATGAAAACAAAACTATATCACAAAACAGTGCACGTAATCACTGTTACATTAATCCCTGTGATGCATGGTCATTATGGGGAGGTGATGTGGCTGCAAATTTATACGGAGTACCTTCTACTTCAATTATAAGTTTTATCTTTTTATTAGTTGACGTTTTTTTCATACACTCCATAATAACATAATTTGATCCCCTTTATAATTGTTGATTTAAAAGGATGCTTGATAATTGTTGATTTCAAGGATGCTTAATAATTTGATCCAATACACTTGTACGGAGTACATTTATATGTTAATAATATTACGTAAATAATTTGAGAATATTTTACTTCTGTAATTTTATGTCGTTCTATATTCTTTTGATTATATTTTGTATTCTCTATCTTGTAAACTTGGAAATGATAATGACCGTCGCCTAGATCTCTCACTGTATGTTTACTCAGGATGTATTCTCTGTAAATTATGAATAATAATGGGTATTGCTCAACTGTACCCAACTTTTACTCGTTTGTCCCCTAAAAATTACCGAAATACCCTTTTCGTTTTTCCCTCATTCATTTCAAAATTCTTTTTTCTCTCTCCGAAAAGTCAAAACACCATCTCCAAACCCACCACCTTCAAACCACCCACCACGTGCAACCACCACCATTAAATCGTCATCCACATCACCGTGCAGCCACCGACCACCAATTATTATTATTCATATAGAAATTAAATTAAATTACGATTAATAATTAAATAAATTAAAAAAAAAAGACTGGCTTTATTTTACTCTCCCCGGCCCCTTCCCCATTTCCCTGGCCTGCGGGTCATGGCCACCACTGCCGCCCCGCGCCGCTGTCGTCCTCTGCCTTCCCCACCATGACCACGAGGGGTGTTCATTCACCGAACCGTTAATTTTTACGGTTCGTGTATGGTTCTGTGGATACCCATATCCGTACCCTCCCAAACAAAACCCTGTGATGTATCACGGACTTTTATTACGCATGCTTTAACGTTGACTTATACGGTTCTAACTAATGTCGAATTCATTTTGAGTCGTTTGAAATGTTAAAATGTTTAGGTCGCTTCACATCACACTTAAATAAACGTTCATTTTGTCCATTTGGAGTCTAGCTAGGTCCTTGTCCTGCTTCATTTGGCATGAGCCAGATTCAGACTACAATTAGTCCTTTTACATTAACAAGTGCCTAATTCAAAGATTCCTAAATTCCTAAATTTAGGCCGGTAGCTAAACCGCTTTTAGCCCTCTTACACAAAATACGGCTTCACGCCTTACCTTATTTCACAAAACTATGCAAATACACCCTTTTCATTTTTTTGGTCTCGGTTCAAACCGAGCCCAAACCCAGCCTTTGGCCCGCACTCCAAAGCCCTAAGCATCACAAAATATCTCACAAATATCCCAGCACTTTTCTTGAGCTTCACGTTCGAGATTATCACGAAATCTTTCAAAGATTTTATGCAACCGAAACTTGGAAACTAAACAAAAACCAGACCCTCAAACCGCATAAGCCTATGCGGTTTGGGGAGGCAACCGCATAAGGCTATGCGGTTTGCCCAAGCAACCGCATAAGGCTATGCGGTTTCTAAGCCTGGTTTTATCCCCGATTTCCTAATTTCTCCGAGGTTTTTAGTATATATACAGCCCTATACCTCGACATTCAAACACACTTTCAGATCACAATTCACATCCCTTATACCACAAATTCTCTCCCTTTACACTTTTGCATCCACAAAAGCCTCAAGCACTCAAATCCTTGAGTTCAACACACCATCTCGTGTTGAATTCATCCTCCTTTCAAGTTCAAGAAGCGAAGCTCTGCCCAGATCTGAAGCGTCAGGACAAGGTAGGTACCGATCCACTTGGATCAAAGCTTTTTCTTATTTTCTATGGACTAACAAAGGGGTCTACACTCTAGCGCCCCCCCCGGCTTTGGCACCCGAGCGCGCTTGCCTTCCAAGTGTTCTTATTACTTCGGGTACACTCCATATCCGATGACACGCCAAAGTCGCATAAGCAACCGACCTTATAAAATAAACCAATGGACAATTGAACTTTATTTTATTTGCATGCATCTTGCACCTTCTTATTTTGCATTAAAATCAACTTAAACAATGAATTCGACCTTTAATCAATCAGTATTCGTTAACAAGTTAAACATGCTAAACTGAGGGTTTTAATCAATCTTTTTGCATCTGCAGATCTGCATTCTTTTACAAACTTATCGCACTTGTGCGTAGCGATAACATTAGCTCAAATATCATCTTACAAGGATTGTTCTAGGTCAAGAGAGGCTATTTTTACATAGGCTTTTCTAAAGGTTTTCATAAATCATTATTTGAATTAACTCTTTTCTAAAGTACCCTCACTTCGAATCCAACTGGTTTCACAAGCCTTAGATCTAGGGGTGTCGGCGTGCTCCAAAATCTAGGACATGTTTTTAACTTAGAACATGGTAGCGAGTTCCTAATTTCCGCGATAATTAGGTGGCGACTCCATATGATTCTTAAAGGTTTTTCCAACTTAATCTTTTTAACTTTAAAATCCGCCCTTAAGCAAGACGCCGAGTTGGGTCCGATCCGGGTTCCACAGTTTGGCGACTCATTTGAGGACATCTTATTTTTAAAACTTAAAACTAGCTTTTCTTTTTAAAAATAAAGAGGTGAAACTCAAAGCCTTGAACAATCCAAGTACACATATTTGAGCTATGCACATTCGTTTAGAGTCCATTCCTTTTGGAATCTAGGCACCCTTTACACCCTTGAGAGGTGGTTCCAACACGCAGGCTTGTCCACTCGGTAAAGCACGTGCTGGACTAACTTTTCTCTCTCCCTCCACGGCTTCGTCAGAACGATTATCTCGACCGCCCGGTGCTCTCTAGAAAACCTATCGCTCCGGCGTAAGGAAATAGAGGGGTTAAGTATCTGCCAAAGCGTACTCGAGGTAGTTGGAGGTGTACCCGACTGACTCATTTTTCACCCTTTTTGAGTCATACGTACAAGTTCGAGGCCATGCACTCCATGGTCTTTTTCAAAACAAGCATATGCATTCATATCTTCGAAAACTCGCCTAAACGTTTCAAAGATAAATGAACCTAACATCTAACACCTAACACTTTTCAAACAAAACTATCGTAAATTTTTGAAACAAGCTTTTTCAAAACTTCCCTTTTTCATTAACAAGCAAAAACCCGAGTAAGGATTAAAACCCGAGCTCGTGGATTTCAATCCCCTAGGTCATACGGCCTAGGTTCTACATTTAACATCCTCGGTTCGACTTGCTAATCACTCTCGAGCCGAATCCTTTCTCTTTTACACATCCGAACTCGAGCTCACCTCGGAAAATCACCGATATCAGTTCGACGGGTGCAGAGCAAAATCTTTTAACATCGAGACGAGATGTGCGCACACATCCTCGCCTCAAAAGCTTCCCTTAGCAAAACCTTTTCGAAAATCTCCTTTTTCAAAGCATAAAAAGGTCTTTCTAAACAAAGAAATGAGCTAAAATGAATGCCTAAAATGAATGTGAGTCTAGTGGGTCGAGTCGTGTCGCTAATGCAAAGTGAAATGCAGGCCTCAGCTGGATACTCGTCGCACTAAGCACCGTGTAATAATCCCATACAAAAACGCACCTACACCCGCATGAAATGGCCAAAGAACAACGAAGACGTCCACCGCTCAGTGACCAAGTTCTGGCGACCGTGACCTCGACCTCGAACGCCTTTAACTACCCACACCACCGGAAGTGGAACGATGGAAACCAAGATTAGGGGAGAAGGTGATAGACACGCTAAGAAGCTCCAAGCCATGGAGGAAAGGCTCTATGTCTCGAGTACTTACTCCATCCACAAAGAGAATGAAATCGTACCCGCCAGCATTAAGGATGAGCTCCCTAACAAGCTCGCCCTTAGTGATCTTCCTATTTTTCAAGGACATGAGAGCCCGATCATTCACATCCGAGCTTTCAAGTCCCAAATGGCCATAAAAGGAGTAGATGCCAAACACTGGCTAACTCTTTTCCCGCACTCTCTAGCAGCAGTGCCGAAGACATGGTTCTACTCACTCGACCCGCAACACATCCCTACTTTCGAAGAACTCACGGTTGAATTCGATCGACAAGATGCGAGACAACGAAGACACCCAAGTCTCGATCCGCACCCTAGGAGTCCTATCTCAAAAGGACAACGAAGGCTTCACCGACTACCTCACCCGTTGGAAAAAGCTAAGCGCTCAAATCCACTAACCGTCCGGCGAGGGCAGAGCTTGTTCCCAAGTTCATAAACAACTGCGACCGTGTATCAATTTTACATGCAGACAAAGAACATTCGAACTTCAAAGAACTAACTAAGGTCGGCACTCAAATCGAAGATGACCTTAGATCGCACCATGGCTAAATACACCGGCCATGCATATCAAGGAGCTCCTCTAAGTCCTCAGTGCGGTCAAGAACGGCGAAAATCGCATCTGTCGGTAACCTTGATGATGACACCCTCGACGATTCGCAACTACCTTCTCACCACCTCCCAAAGCCAAGAGGAACTTTGACCCTCTCTTTATGTCTTACACCAAGGCATTTCAAAGGTTGGTCGAAAAGAACTATCTGCAACCAATCGGGCCTACTAGCGAGCCACCCGAAGACAAGCAGCCTAAATCTTGGAACCCCAATGCCTTCTGTGCATATACCACCAGAGGCAAGGGCACGACACCGAGAATTGCTTTAGGCTTAAGAACGCCATCCAAGATCTCATTGATCAAGGAAAGCTTAGCAAACCATCTCGACCTACCAAGCCTTGAACAACGAGAACGGCTTGGTAATCATGCAATTTTCGTGGGATCGGTCCACTATTCTGGTGTTCCTACCTCATCACGCCCTCTCGATGACCAAGTCAATGCGATCTCTTGGTCTAGTAGCGAGGAGGACGGCGAATATTGGTTCCCCACCGACGAGGTAATACAACACGTCAATCAACTTGCGAGAGACATCAATCACCTGAAGACTTTACATCGGACCGCAGTCGAGCGTCTGGAAAGGCGCGTCGAGAAGGAACTCGCCAACCCAGCCTCACTCGACGACCTCGAGGCCTTCCATCAAAAAGATGGCGAAGGATTCGTCAAACACCTCATCCAATGGAGGAAACTGCTCTCCCGAATCCCAAATCATCCGCATGAAAACGAACTCATCAACACTTTCCTCTTCAAAGATGCGACCGCTCGGGCGATACTACTTTCACCGCCACGCTCGAACTTTGAGCATCTTATCGAAATTGGCACCCGCATTGAAAAGGACCTCACATCAAGCTATGAAGATCCCGCCTACTGAAGCACTCTTCAAGAACGCACCCTCAGGGGACGAAAAAGACACAACAAACACGGCCCTACAAGGATTTTTGACCAACTCTACATGCCTTACGCCGTAGCATTACAGAAACTAATCGCAAAAGATTATCTTACACCCATCGGACCTATCAATGAGCCGCCCATGAATAAGAAATCAAAATCATGGGACCCCAACGCCTTCTGTGCATACCACCGGGGCATGGGGCATAGCACTCAAAGTTGCCTAAGACTCAAACACGCTATCCAAGACCTCATCGATCAAGGAAAGGTCAAGAAGCCTCGGAGGAAAACCACAACTTCCTCCAGCAACGACGCAATTTACATCACAACTCAAACAACTCAAGCGACTCAAGCACCTCAAGCACCCCAAGCAACTCAAGCACCTCAAGCAACTCAAGCAGCTCAAGCAGCTCCTCAAACAGCGAAGACGAAGAAGAAGAAGAAGAAATTCTTTTAACTTCTAATGCTCTAAGTGTCGGGTCACCTGTCGACCCATCTATCCTAGACTCTAGCTTTAGTTTAGACTTTCTTTTTACGGAGGCTAGCTCCAAGCAATTTTCTGAATTGTCGAATAATTCTTCTCAAAATAATGAAATGAATAAATTTGCTTACGCCTTGTCTCAAGCTAAAACAAACAACAAAGCGCAAACATCTAACAATCAACAAACAACAAACAAATCAAAAGACACTAACTCATGCGATAAAAATGAACAATCTCTAAACAAGTACATTGCAAACATTGTTTCTCCCAAAACACAAAACACAACCCCCGAAAAACCAAGGGAACTACAACTAGGAGCCTCACTAGACGAACACGAGCGCACCCAATTTACACAACTCCTAAGCGAATTCAAGGACGTATTCGCTTGGTCATACAAAGACATGCCCGGCATCGAACGAAGCATCGCCGAGCACTGCATCCCCATCAAAACCCTTTAAGCATAAAACCAATCAAGCAAAAGCTAAGAAGACTACGTCCCGAATGGTCCCTTATGGTCAAGGAAGAAATCGAAAAACAACTACAAGCCGGTTTCATCCAAGTCATCGAGTATCCTGAATGGGTCTCGAACATAGTCCCAGTCCTGAAAAAGAATGGCAAAATTCGAGTATGCGTTGACTTTCGCGACTTGAACAAAGCTAGTCCTAAAGATGACTTTCCATTACCCCATGTGGACGTCTTAGTCGACAACACCGCCGACCACGCCCTCCTATCCTTTATGGACGGCTACGCAGGCTACAATCAAATCAAAATGTCACTCGAAGACATGGCAAAAACGGCCTTCATTACACCGTGGGGACATCTTTGCTACGCTTATGCCCTTCGGCCTAATCAATGCTGGCGCTACATACCAACGCACCGCTACAACCCTTTTACACGACATGATGCACAAAGAAGTCGAAGTTTACGTCGACGATATGATCGTGAAGTCAAAGGAAAGGAGCGATCATATCACCAACCTCCGCAAATTCTTCATTCGCCTACGACAATACAAAATGCGCCTCAACCCCCAAAAATGTACTTTTGGAGTCAAATCCGGTAAACTACTAGGACACGTAGTGAGCCAAAGAGGCATCGAGGTCGACCCTCGAAAGTCAAAGCAATCCTCGAAATGCAACCCCAGAAGAACCTCGACGAGATTCAAGTTTCTTAGGCCAAATCCAATACATCTCACGCCCATCAAGAAACTCACCATGATATGTGAACCGCTTTTCAAGAAGCTCAAGAAAACCGACCACGTTGAATGGGACGAGGAATGTCAAAAGGCATTTGACAAGGTCAAAGAATCGCTAACTAACCCGCGGTTCTACAACCACCCCAAGAAGGTTTACCCTTATCCTTATACCTTACAACAACACCCACCGCCACGGGCGCCATGCTCGCCAAGAAGTAACCAGAAAGAACGCCGCAATCTACTACATCAAGAAGTTTCTCGATTACGAACTTCGATACTCACCCGTCGAGAAGAGTTGCCTAGCCTTAGTATGGTCATCCAAAAACTCCGTCACTATATGCTAGCACACCAAACAAGGGTATATTCCACAATGGATCCCGTGAAAATACCTCTTCGAGAAACTCAGACTAAGGGACGAATGGCCGATGGACATTGCTCCTAGCCGACCGACCTTGGCACGCACCCTCAAAGCCATCAAGGGACGAGCAGTCTCCGACTTCCTAGCCGAAAATGCAATCACCGAGCAACCAATCATAGACACCACATCCCTTCCAGACGACGGGATTTACAACATCGACCAAGAACAATGGGAATTATACTTCGATGGTTTATCCAACTATCGAGGTTGCGGAGTAGGAATACTTCTCATATCCCCAAATGGCGAACACACACCCTTATCCATTAAACTGGACTTCGACGTAACAAACAATGCAGCAGAATACGAAGCATGCTTGCACGGTCTCCAAGCAGCGCTTGTACTCAACGCCCGCAATATAAGAGTCTACGGGGACTCCTCCCTCATAATCAACCAAGTGTCCGGAGCATGGAAGATACTTAACGAAAACCTAGCATTATACCAAAACAAAATACAAGAGCTCATAAACGAATTCTACCACGTAGAATTCATACACCTCCCACGCGAAGAAAACCAATTCGCCGACGCGCTATCCAAACTCGCGTCCCTAATCAACATACCCCCGGGGATGGAAACTCTACCCATTGTCGTGGAGAGACGAAACGAACCCGCATACATCTGTGACATCGAAACCGAGCAAGAACAAACCGACCCTTGGTACCAAGCAATCATCAACTACAAAACAAACGGCGAATACCCGCCAAACACCGACAAACGAGCCAAGCGAGCCCTACGCCTATTATCATCACAATTCGTGCTGGAAATGGGCAAACTACTCAAAAAGACGCCTCAAGGCACACTCCTCTTGTGCGTCGACCACAAAAAAGGACACGAAATCATGTCCCAAGTACACGATGGCGAGTGCGGACCACACATGAACGCACGAGCCATGTGCAAACAAATCATAAGGCTAGGATGGTATTGGACTACCATGGAAGCCGATCACAAGAAAATATGTCAAACATTGCCATAATTGTCAAATCTTTGCAAACGTACAACACATCCCTCCTTCACCACTATACAGTTTAACCTCGCCATGGCCCTTCTCCACGTGGGGCATCGACGTCATTGGCAAAGTACAACCCGTAGGAGCAGGAGGACACTGCTTCATCCTCGTGGCCATCGACTATTTCACCAAATGGGTCGAAGCCGCATCGTACCGCAAGCTAGGCACAAAAGAAGTCGCAAAATTCATTCAAAACAACATCATCTGTCGCTATGGCATACCACACGAATTCATTAGTGACCAAGGCACGCACTTTCAAGGAGAAGTCGAGCCACTTCTTATCAAATACAAAATACAACGACACAAGTCATCACCCTATCGACCGCAAACCAACGGCGCAGTTGAGGCAAAGAACAAAACCGTCAGATCAATCCTTAAAAGATGATCGACACCTGCCACGACTGGCCCCACAAAATCCCATTTGCATTATGGGGATATCGCACCACAATCCGCACACCCACAGGCATGACACCCTATTTCCTAACCTACGGAATGGAAGCCGTTCAACCCGTAGAAATCGAAATGCAATCCCTTCGAATCCTCATGGAAGCAGACATTCCTGAAGCCGAATGGGCACGCGAACGCTACGAACAACTCATTCTCTTAGACGAAAGACGACTACATTCACTAAGTACAGTCCGAATGTATCAATCTCGCCTACAACGCGCCTACAACAAACGGGTCAAACCACGAAACATTAAAGTGGGTGACCTAGTACTCAAATCCGTCCGAGCACCATTACCAGTCGACCCAAGGGGGAAATTCAAACCCAATTGGGCCGGACCGTACTTGGTCAAAGACATCCTTCCCGGAGGAGCAGTAACGCTAACTGACCTTGACGGTCAAGACTTCCGACTACCAACAAATCTTGATCAACTCAAGAAATACTACCCTTAAACAAATTTGCAATGTACTTCACAAAAAGGACGAAACTCACTCTCGCATTAGTGAACTACGCTCGGTTTGATTCCACGCACTGTGGATACGTAGGCAGCTTTGCAAAGAGCTCAACCGAATCACACGAACTACGCCGGTTTGATTCTGTACACAAAAAGCAGATACGTAGGCAGCTTATCAAAAGCACAACCGAACTTTTTCTAGCACGCATGCCCAAAGCTTAAAAAGGTCGAGGGTTTTGCACTCACAAAAGACACGCTCAAAGCTTAAAAAGGTCGAGAGCACAGTCAACACAAAACAAAACACAAATCCAAGTCCAAAGCTTAAAAAGGTCGAGGACTTAAGGACGGAACAAGTCAAACAAACGAATCCAAAGCTTAAAAAGGTCGAGGATTTAAGACAAAACAATTCAAAACGCACAAGTCCAAAGCTTAAGAAGGTCGAGGATTTGAGACAAAATACAAGTGTTCGAAGCTTAAAAAGGTCGAGAACATTTGAAAACAAAACAAAGAAAACAACGAGACAAGATAAAAGCAAATTAATTCTATTTTATTACTTTATTTAGAATTTTCCGCAACTTAGAAAGGAGCTAGGAACAAGCCTCCCTAGCCCTTTATTCAAATCTAAAACATGTATTTAAATAAAGGAATCCTTCTAAACTAAACAAAACAAACTAATCAAGTCTTTTTCTGACGCTTCGGGTTGACCTCTTCATCTTCAAGAGGCCGATCCGCCACAACTTTCGACCTAAGGACGGGAGTAGATCTCTCAAAACCTGGGGGCTCGATCGGACCCTCATCCTGCTCAACTGGGGGCTCCTCGATCCTTGGCCCTAGGCGATCTTTAACAGTCACTTTCGGTCCAAGTCTCTCCCGCACCGGTCCCGAACTAGAAGCACCTGCATCAACAACACAGAGATCACCATAATCCCTCCTGTCACGCACTACTTCATGCAACAAGGAGGGCTTTGGCCCATTCTTCTCTCTCCTCCTCTGATTCTCCCGTTCACGAGAATCCTTGGAATGACACCAACGCATATAGAAATCCGTGACACGAGTAGACTCTATATGCTCTAAGACAACCCATAACACGATCCGACCACCCTCGGATCCAAGCATCAATCATCCGGTTGTTTAGGACAACAACCCTCCAACCTGCGTGATCCCGATCCGGAATGGTGCGCAGAAGCCCAATTTGCCTCTTGCCGAAGAGGATGAATCCATACGCCTGCTCAAACCCGCACAACATCAACCCGCGAGCCGCGTTCGCCACCGACGGTGCCGTTACCTCCGTAATACCCCACCACGAAACATACCAACGAATGCTGCTCTCCTTCACAAACCACCGGTAGTAGTTTAACGAACGCTCCCGAGGGTTAGCCCAATCCATCTTCCGAGACGTCGTCCCCGCCGCCTTGAAGACACCTCCAAGGGGAAGAGCTCTATACACACTCAGCCTCTCCATGAGCCAAACGTTGAGAATCCTAGCGCAACCCCTGTACGAGCTCAGACGATTAGCATAACGGTCGTCTAAGCCCAGTATAGTCTCCGCTAGGATCAACGCAGAAGGATCATGTCCCCTCTCCATCTCTTCGACAACACGAGCATACCTCGCGTTCCCGAACACACCATCTGGCATGGACCCCGCAAAAGCATACCGATGAACCAAACAAAAAGCAAGGGCCCTCCGCCTAGAACGGTCCGAAATACTAGTATCAGCCTTATTCATATATCGTTGACACAAGAGAAGCATGTTTACCTTGCCTCCCTCGAACAAACCTGCAGCATGAGCGTCTGTCATCCCAAGGAAGTTTCGCAACATCCCGTTATAACAAAGCTCACTCCTCACAACCACAGGAGTAGTCCGTTTCGACCATCCAGCAATGGCCGAGAACTCCTCCATCAAAGGGCACACCTCTCCCCCGGGAAACCTAAAAACATGCAAGTTAGGATCCCAATAATCCAAACACGAATCAAGGAAGTCTACATCGACTTTCATTTGACGAAAGCCAATAAATACACCCGCACCATCATCATACACCGCCTTCTTCATCCCCGAACTCAAGGAAGACGTCCACCTCTTCAAAAGAGCATCAAAATGCTCCTCCATTTTCTTGGACACAAAAACAAAAAAACTTTTATAAATATACCCAATATATTTGTGAAAGCAAAATCCTAAAGCAAAAGCACAAAAAAGAGAAGTGATTGTGGATGAAGATTAGGCACGCACCCCCTCTCCTTATATAGGAAAACAATATCCGAAATATGGAAATACAAATAGCTATGACCAGGCAACAAACCGCATGGCTCTATGCGGTTTAGACACCAAACCGCATAAGCCTATGCGGTTTCCTTCTGCAACCGCATAAGCCTACGCGGTTTTGGGTCGGGTTTTTCTCGAAATTTTCCTAATTCCGTCTTACTTAAAACAGTACTACCTACTTTGGGCTACGACATTCTTTCGTTGTTCTCCATACATCAACATCACGCTTCACTTTAGCAATTCCGATTCTTACCACGAGTCAACGCATAACATTTTTCGCATTTACACGAGATCATTTAAAATGAACCTTTTGCAAAACATTTTCACAATCTAAAATGAACATCAACGCATCCCACTCGGGAATCATATCATTTCTTCAACCAAGCCCACCAAACAGGTTTCAAGCGAAGTTCAAAATAATCGCAACAAGTTCAACGCTCAAGCTACAACGACATGTACATAAAGGTTCATACAATCTTTAAATACACAAATTCACTCGGGTGACTGGCCGATACTCGCCAAACTCACGCCGAACTGAGCTGCCTCACTGGCTCGACACAACCGAAATGTCTGTCACCAAGCCATCCTCCACCTGTTGGCTATACGCCATATAACTTATGCGCCTCTTTAGCCACCTGTGAAACACAACACAAACACAGTTCACACTTTTCTCCATTTTGCCTTAATTTCACTCAAATTAAGTCAAACTTAGGGGGAAATTTCAAAACAAACGCAGTCAACCCCACTTTACCTTAATTTCACCCAAATTAAGCCAAACTCGAGGGGATAACACAAAAAACGACTCTCACAAGTTTGATCATCGATATACTTCATACCTCGATCAAACTGGGGGCTTATACACATACATACAATCACACAAGAACATACCTTCTTCACCTTGCTCGCCCAAATTGCCCATGCCCACAAGAGTCACCGCAAGTACGTCGGCAGAACAAAGGTACGACGGACGCCCGAGTCATCATACTCGATAGTAGTAGGGAAGTCATCCGGCTGCTCTGCCATCTCCGGATCAAACTCCTGCAAAACAAATACCAAACGCACACGTCAGGGAAATTTTTCGCAAAAATTACCTTACGCACCCCCAAACACCGAAGCACACATACCTCAATCGGCCCACAAGCTAGCCGAGACTGAGCAAACGGGCATAGTCTTCCCTGTGACAGGAGGCTCACCGACTCTCCTCTCCATACAACGCCACACGATCCCGAGCAGAAACCCTCGCTCAAACAGGACCCTCTACGGATCCTCAGCACCACCGAGCCGCCACCCCGCCTGAAAGACCAAACGCCTCCAAGGTACCAAACCGATCCATACGGCGTCGCTATGTATAAGTATTTGGGTCTCTCGTGACCGCAAACCGAGCTCCAATGCCCTCAGGAATATCCCTCTACTGGCCCCACGGGAATGGCACGAACTACAAACAAAGACAAGACGAACACGCTCACAAATACAGATACAATACAATCATTTTAAGTACACTCTATTTAAAATGGTTCAAGCACTAACCTGATCAAATCGCATTCGGTTCAGACGATCCCTAACATCATCATACGACCAATTAAATGCAAAGACGGTTACATCGCACCCAAGCACGCATCACGGGTACTCTCACGATCCGCGACAAAGACGCGGGGAGCAGAAAAGGAAAGTGGCTAAGAATCCACGACTGCACACAAGAAACTAAAACATGTTACAAGGACAAAAGACAACAAAAATGAACAACAATGCACCTAAGACAAAAACAAAATCAATACGTACCTCCATCAAGAAGCCAGGCGCGACTAAGGACGATCGCGACTCGATCCATGACCCGCGGCCTCACAAAGATCCATGCGTAAACGAATGCACAAGCCCGTAGGCGGCGTCACCTACCAAACGTCCCAATTGCATTCCAATCCAGGAGATGCATAAGGACCGATGTTGATGCCCGCCACCCTTGTCGCCGGCAAGTACACAAGGCCACAAACCACCACAACCACATACGAGCATTCGCCGCCGCCCACTCCGAGGGGCCATACTCTGCCTTCCTCAAAATACTCCAAGATATAGCTCGTCTTGAAAGTATAGGGGCGCGCCTCACAAATCACCTCCAAACCACCGTCAACCGGCGGCCACAACCTCGCCCACAACGGACGGCGCAAACTCAAAATCCATGTCGCGATCCCCAAACGGCACTTGCTATGACCGCAGATCAGACAAGGTAATGCCGGCCTCAAAGCCGCATATGGAACGTCGTCGTGGTGTCCCAATACCTATCCATGAAGGCCCCGATCAACATCGGGTTCGCCGCCGCTTCTTCCTCGCAATCTCCTCCAATGGCCAACCAATCCGGCCGAAAGCACTACGCAACACCCAAGCTTGCGCCGGCCAAGCCTCTCCTCAAAGCACACATTGCGGACGAGACGCCCGAGAAAGTCCTCATCGGGCCCTTATCCCAACCCATCGCCGCCGATAGGAAACATGTCTCTCGGAGCAAGCAGGAAGGTTGTGGCCATCCCAACCCTTCGCGAAAGCCTGCTCTGCGTGATTTTCGCGGCCTAGAGCTACTCGCCCTAGCGCGACCTCCTCGACCTCCTCAACCTCCTCCTCAAGAACCTCCATCTCGCCCACCATCCACCACTCTTGAGCAAGCTCGTCCTCAGGATCACGCGACCGGAACATTTCTCCCACGGCCCTACCTGCGTGGTGACCACGCCTCGTGGGCGGAGATCACGAGGTCGCCTTCCTCTCACTACGAGTGCGCCTCAAGTTACTCGAGCTAGAGGCTCCCTCTGTCCTCGAACTAGCACTCTTACGAGATCTCGATCTCGTAACACGGCTGGAACCTTCCCCTGCGACCAAACACAACCATTACATACAGCTATAATACATGCAAGTATACAACTTGGCACACACATACGCAAATACACACAAATAATACACACATAATACATATACATTCCCTTAACACATTGCACTATACGCCCCACAGAGCATTTTTAGGCCTAATTCACAATTAAGCCGAAAACCGTTCTCTACATTTCAAAATCACAACTTTATGGTTTCAACGCGCCATAATAGTCCCCAACAACAACCCATTACAAGCAATTGCATTTTGGTCACTTCGATCAAAAACCCCCAATTCGCCTTAATTACTCCGTAAAACTACGACTTAAGACGGCGATTTGAAAGCCTTAACTCGACATTTTCACTAAACTAACGTTATAGGCATGCTATACTCGCTATGGGCATCCTACACCGAAGTTTAATTGAAATTCCGGGTCGGAAAATCCGGGTTCGTTTTCGGGCCCGAAACCTAATTTGGACGTTTTTCACACAAAGACGGTCTAAATCACAATCAATTCACACATACACGTTCACATGGCATAATGCAACACAATGACGTCAATTTCAAGCATTCAAACGGCAAATTTCAAGCAAAACTCGGGTTTTCATTCAAAACCCGTCTTTTCAACATTTCAAGGCAAAACTAGCTAATTACAACGACAAATAACGTAAAAGCAAGTTAAAATGGAGCATTACCTCGTTCCATAGCAAGGCAACGCAAGAAAAACGAGCAAAATCGGTTGAGAAATCGAAAAATGGTGTTTTTTTTAGAGTGAAAAACCGAAAATGTCACAATGAGCAACAAACACGGTGTTCTCGTGTTATATAGCCCCAAATTGCCACTAAGGCGAACCGCATAACCTTATGCGGTTTGCCCCATGAACCGCATAAGGCTATGCGGTTTCCGCCTGTGGTTTTTCTCGGTTTTCTCTCGTTTTACGTCTACTTTTCGATTCCTAATTCATTTTAGCCCCAATGCAACTCCAAGTACGTCCCGTGCTTGGGTCGAGCGCCACCTACGACCCGCCATACGCTGTATATTAAGCTGCTCAATATACTACGATGCGAGAAGCACCTAACGCTCTTCACAAGCACTACATCATTTCCTCCTCCACGGGAGGCGATCACATGCAACCACAACTACATAGACACTCCTCGGCGAGCCTAAGCACATGCACTCCGCAATATACACCTAACTCCAAGCATAAGTACTCTACAACAAGCACCTTACAACAAGCATTTAACTACAAGCATAAACGCTCCTCGGCGAGTTTAAGCACAAACGTCCTACAAAGCACATCCAAGCATGAACCCATGGCACAAGAACACCCCTGTACAAGCATTACAACCTTTACAAATGCACTCCTACAAGACCATGCATCTTGCGAATGCACTCTTCACGAGGTCATACATCCAGCCCAGATACACTCACGCCCTTGCGCTTTAGCCCCCACGCATTGCAGCACATGCGCTCTTTCACGAGACCATACGAAGACGTTACAAGCAGCAGCACTATACGATATCCAACATATACAAGACGACGACATCAACATCAGCAAAGGCACTAGCGACAAGCACGACGAAGACGTTCAGCAGGCCGGCAGGCCCTTATAATATGCACGGACCGCCAAGTCCTTAAAATGCGCACGCCCCTCCCCGTTTAGCCCGGTTCGAAGTCCTCGTCTCACCCATGGACACATGCTTCGTTCCGCTGACTGTATCGAGACTGTAATGGTCCGGATATGGTCGTGGAGTTTGACCAGCGCTCTAGTCCGAGCTCAGTCAAACTGGGGGCTCTGTGGATACCCATATCCGTACCCTCCCAAACAAAACCCTGTGATGTATCACGGACTTTTATTACGCATGCTTTAACGTTGACTTATACGGTTCTAACTAATGTCGAATTCATTTTGAGTCGTATGAAATGTTAAAATGTTTAGGTCGCTTCACATCACACTTAAATAAACGCTCATTTTGTCCATTCGAGTCTAGCTAGGTCCTTGTCCCGCTTCATTTGGCATGAAGCCAAGATTTGCACTACAATTAGTCCTTTTACATTAACAAGGTCTAATTCAAAGATTCCTAAATTCCTAAATTTAGGCCCGTAGCTAAAACCGCTTTTTAGCCCCTCTTACACAAAAATACGGCTTCACGCCTTACCTTATTTCACAAAAACTATGCAAATACACCCTTTTCATTTTTAGGGTCTCGGGCCAAACCGAGCCTAAACCCACCTTTGGCCCGCACTCCAAAGCCCTAAGCATCACAAAATATCTCACAAATATCCCAAAGCACTTTTCTTGAGCTTCACGCTCGAGATTATCACGAAATCTTTCAAAGATTTTATGCAATCAAACTGAAACTACACAAACCAGACCCTCAAACCGCATAAGCCTATGCGGTTTGGGGAGGCAACCGCATAAGGCTATGCGGTTTGCCCAAGCAACCGCATAAGGCTATGCGGTTTCTAAGCCTGGTTTTATCCCCGATTTCCTAATTTCTCCGAGGTTTTTAGTATATATACAGCCCTATACCTCGACATTCAAACACACTTTCAGATCACAATTCACATCCCTTATACCACAAATTCTCTCCCTTTACACTTTTGCATCCACAAAAGCCTCAAGCACTCAAATCCTTGAGTTCAACACACCATCTCGTGTTGAATTCATCCTCCTTTCAAGTTCAAGAAGCGAAGCTCTGCCCAGATCTGAAGCGTCAGGACAAGGTAGGTACCGATCCACTTGGATCAAAGCTTTTTCTTATTTTCTATGGACTAACAAAGGGGTCTACACTCTAGCGCTCGGCTTTGGCACCCGAGCGCGCTTGCCTTCCAAGTGTTCTTATTACTTCGGGTACACTCCATATCCGATGACACGCCAAAGTCGCATAAGCAACCGACCTTATAAAATAAACCAATGGACAATTGAACTTTATTTTATTTGCATGCATCTTGCACCTTCTTATTTTGCATTAAAATCAACTTAAACAATGAATTCGACCTTTAACTGAACCGTATTCGTTAACAAGTTAAACATGCTAAACTGAGGGTTTTAATCAATCTTTTGCATCTCAGATTCCAGATTCTTTTACAAACTTATCGCACTTGTACGTAGCGATAACATTAGCTCAAATATCATCTTACAAGGATTGTTCTAGGGCAGTAGAGGCTATTTTTACATAGGCTTTTCTAAAAGGTTTTCATAAATCATTATTTGAATTAACTCTTTTTCTAAAGTACCCTCTCCCCGAATCCAATCTGGTTTCACAAGCCTTAGATCTAGGGGTGTCGGCGTGCTCCAAAATCTAGGACATGTTTTTAACTTAGAACATGGTAGCAGGTTCCTAATTTCCGCGATAATTAGGTGGCGACTCCATAACAGTTCTTAAAGGTTTTTCCAACTTAATCTTTTTTAACTTTAAAATCCGCCCTTAAGCAAGACGCCGAGTTGGGTCCGATCCCGGGTTCCACAGGTTCGTTCGGGAAAAAAATCCGAATCTAAACCGAACCATTAAGAATGGTTACTGTACGGTTCGGTTCACATTTTTAACGGTTCGGTTATGCGGTTCACCGCGAACCGTTTACTCTGTCAAATTAAAAAAAATGTAAGTTAATTATTAATTACGACGCACTTTAACAACGTACTAACTGTCCAAAATAGAAACGACAAATTACAAATGCCACATCTAATATACCATTATCAACTAAATTATACTCCGTAGTAAATAGAAAATTTGTAAATGTTTTAACTCAAAAATGCGTATTGAACAATAACAAAGCAATAAATATGTTAAAATTGAAGCGAGAGGGGTGCATATGAGATTTTATTTTACGAGAATGAGACTTTTGAGTGTTAGAAAAATGCGGTAGAATAAATAATTGATATTTGAAATTTGATGAAAGTTGTAAAGTTAAACTTTATGTTTTAGTTTGTATATAAGTATAATTTATTTATATTTTTGCTCTTAACGGTTCGGTTAACCATTAACTCAAAATGCCGAACCTAAACCAAACCGTAAACAGTTAATTGTAACGGTTCGGTGCACCGAACCATTATATCTTAACGGTTCGGTTCACCGAACCTATAAGACGTGGGGTTCTCGGTTTTTTCGGTTCGGTTTTTTTTTGCACACCCCTAATGATCACCACCATCTATATCGGTTTTTTCGGTTCGGTTTATCGGTTCGTTTTTTTTTTGCACACCCCTAATGATCACCACCATCTATATATCTATATCTATATCTATATCTTCTATATCTATATCTATATATCTATATATATAATTAAAAAGCAAGTTAAATAAGTTAAACAACTTCATTTCACCATCAAACAACCACAACTCACTATTTGTTAAAAAATCCCCCTTTATTAAGCCACGTGTCATCATATTAAAAAACAACATTTTAAATAAAAATAAAAATAAAAAATGATATTAAATATAATCCATTATGACACCTTTTCATATACTCAGTATCTTTTAATTTCCATCTATCTTATTCCTATTTAAATGCATAATTTACTCATATATAAACATAATAAATTAAAAAAAATAAATTAACTTAAAATTTTAAAATCTATACTCAAGTCATATAATTTATTAAATTTCATATTCACTATATATTTTAAACAATTTATATCTTTATATTAGTTTTAATCGTATCATACGAACTATCATCTAATTAGATTTTATATAAATATATTTGATATTTTTTCTAAAAC
Source organism: Dianthus caryophyllus (assembly GCA_023091065.1). Lineage (NCBI taxonomy): Eukaryota > Viridiplantae > Streptophyta > Magnoliopsida > Caryophyllales > Caryophyllaceae > Dianthus > Dianthus caryophyllus. The sequence goes on along the minus strand of CM041518.1, from coordinate 13,263,525 downwards.
AAAATGTCCATTTTAGTAGTATCATACAGATTATCATCTAATTTCTTTTAATCATCATATTAGTTTCTTTATATCTTCAGCATTTTGGCTTTTTAAATAATATTATACGAGATTTTTGTTGGAAATTTTTGTGATTTAAAATTAATATAATTAGTAAACATAATTTATTGTATCACTCAAGTGTTTTAATGGGTATGAAAACAATTAATTATGGTGGTTAAAAGACTTTGATTATTTTATTTATGATTTATATTTATGTATTTTAGAATTAAAATCCTACGAGGCTTAATGCTTATGATTATTATTAGTATTTATGTTACACAATAATATGAGGTATCCCATTTAAATATGCGTGTACCTATGAATACTTACACACACACACACAAAAAATAATATGAGGTATCCCATTTAAATATGCGTGTACCTATGAATACTTGCACACACACACAAAATAATATGAGGTATCCCATTTAATAAATATGTGTGTACCTATGAACACACACACACACAGGTATCCCATTTAAATATGCGTGTACCTATGAATACTTACACACACACACAAAATAATATGAGGTATCCCATTTAAATATGCGTGTACCTATGAATACTTACACACACACACACAAAATAATATGAGGTATCCCATTTAATAAATATGCGTGTACCTATGACCACACACACATATTCGTATAGAAAATATGATATTATTAGCTTGGGTGATTGGGTGGTTCGAATACGTCTTTAAGACCCTATATGAGTATTTTTTTTTTGGTTTTTTTGAGACATTTTCTGCATTAAATACTCGAATGAGTTTTACGATGCGGAGTATGTCTCTTTAATTTCTCTCCAAATTAAATATTGTCAAATGTTTGTCTTTCTTTCTATTATTTCTATTTAAAGTTAATATATACTTTTAAAAATAACATAACAACTTCCCAAAAATCTATAAAAGTATTTAAAAATACAGATACAAATTTAAATTAAACACAAATTTTCGTATGAAACTACACGAAGTAACAAGATGAGATAGTTATCAAATCTTAATGGAAAAAAAATATTAATATGAGTATATTTTATCTAGTCTTCCAAAGTAAAATCGAGAGATTTATGTACATTTTATGTACATAATGAGAAGGTTTGAACATGTTTGGAAAAGCGTCAATTTTTTCGTCACAAAAAAAAATTAAATTAATATATTTCTCGGGTGCACCCATATGATTTATATCTTGCGTCCGCCACTGAAACAATCCGTTTTTTTCAATTATTGTTATGGAATTATATCTTTATTGAAAATCTGTCGCTTCTAACATCTAACATTTCTGAGGCAAAATAAATAAATACAAATGAACATATAAATAAATAAAACAAGTAGTTCAAATAAAGCATGCTTTATTCTAGAGAACATAGCTACACCAAAATATAGAAATAATCGAGTTTATAAGAAATTTGTATTAGATTAATACTACTAAGAAGTCTCTTCATTATCCTATTTGATAATCAATCGTATACAATTCAACCTATGGAATTAAATTAATTTCGAAGTGGAACTTTTTGACTTAATTTAAGGTAAAGTGTGAGTAGCAATTGTAGACTATAAGACCCAATGTGAAATCCCATAATGATAATACTAGCATCTAGCTAAGTTAGATAACTCATGAATACTAAGGAATGTTATGTTTACCATCATTAACAAGATATAATAGGCTAACAAATCGTTTAGGTCATGTTTGAATAACGTCAAGCGGAACCCTTTGCATCCGTACGACTAAAGATTACGAGAACTTCGTTCAAATTAGGTCAATTTTGAAAAATGACATTAATTTTGGTTTAGATCACTTGAATTGATGGGGGCCATGCGGCACACAGTTTATGACTAACAAGCAAAGACGAGCCAAATCAGCAGAAGCCGGATGACGTCATCCAATCAACTTGAATATATTCCCCGTCCCCCATTTCGTTGATAAGCTCCTTTGGTTTTTTCATAAATTTGTAGGATGTATTTGAAAAGTTAAGGGTTGTATTGATATTTTGATTAAATGAGACCCATTTAAAATAATAAAATGTGTAATATTTTTGTAAAATTGATACGTTGATAGGGTAAGAGTTAGTTGTTGGGGTCGTATTCCATGTAGGCCCAAAATCTTGAAATACAAAATAAAGGCCCAAGTCAGGAGAGGCAGGCCCAGGTAGGGCTGAGCCCAAAAGGAAGAGGAAGTTCGTGGATCAAAATCAGAAGATAGAAAACCCTAAACCCAGAAGAAGGAGTCAAAGGACAGTTGAAGTGGCCTAGAGAAATAGGAGGATGAATGTGGACTAAAGGAGCAGCTAAGGAAAGACGTTAGAGAGAAATGAGGGGAGCCAGTCCTGGAAGCAGCCTACAGAAGAGGAAGATGACCGTTGTGCACCGAAATACAAGGGAAGAGGTTGAGCATCTCTACCACTATAAAAGGGAATCATTCATCATACGAAGAGGCTAATCAATCTTCAGCAATCATCACTGCATACTAAACATACTCTCATACTACATTAAAAAGGCTTTAACGTGATCATTGTAACCTGAATTATGTACTTTTTGTCCCACAAATAGTGAAATCCTCTCCTGTCTTGGCGCCCGTGGTTTTTCCCTATCAACATAGGGTTTTTCCCACGTAACCAAATCGCGTTGTCTTTCGTTTGATCATATTCTTTACTCGTTACTCGTTCACAAAAGCTATATAATTTCTCTTAAAAAGACTTAAAAGGATAATACTATTCTACCCGTTACGCATTCATACGTTGTGAGAAAATCACCCGAAACAGTTTGGCACCGTCTGTGGGGAGAATAGTTTATTAATCCATCCAAGATCTCATACTCTCTAAAGACACAACAAGCAACATGGCTGATCCAAACATGAAAGCTCTTCAGAAACTCCATGAAGAACTCCAGCAAGCCAAAGGCCAAACGCAGAGGCTGCCAGACTCAGGGAAGCAGAGCAGAATCTGAAAAAGCATCTGGAAGCCTCCAACAGCAAAAATCCTGTCACCAGGATACAACCAGATACACCTTTCTCAAATATTGTGAAACATATTGACTTTTCAAATGTCTCTGCAGGGGGACCTTTAAAGAAGAACGACGAAGGAATACCTACGGTGAACCTTGAGGGTGATGCTGGGAATAACACAGGAACACCCAAACCAACGGAGGGGCTGAATCCAAATGTAATCATGATGGCAGTGGTCCAGGAACTTCACAAAGTCTCAGAGATGGTGAAGAGGGTTCCAGGCTTGCCGGCGCCCATTGAACAGGCAACTCCCTAGAGTTATGCATACTCACCCTTTGACGACTGTAGAGCTCTGGTGGAAATGCCCAAGAAGTACACTCCACCGAGCTTGAAGATGTATGATGAGACCACAGACCCTCAGGAGCATGTGGCCCAGTACAAGCAGAGAATGTTCAACGCCACGATTCCCTTGAAGAAGAGAGAAGCCTGCATGTGTAAAAGATTCGGTTCAACCCTGGCCGGACCAGCCCTCAGTAGTTCATCAATCTACCCAACAGGAGCATAAAAACCTTTGCAAACTTGGTCGACATCTTAAACATCCAGCTTGCCAGCAGCAGAAAACTGAAAAAGCAGTCCAGTGATCTCTACAGGATTTTCCAGAAAGAGGACGAAACGCTCAGAGACTTCCTGCACCGATTCAACAAAGAGAAAGTGTCTACCCCAAGATGCGATATCGGCACATCAATAGAAGCCCTCAGGCAGGGCTTGATGAGTGACTCTGAAATATATATAGAACTAACCCGTTATCCTTGTTCTACTTTTCAAGACGTGTAGGCCAATTCCCTGGCTCAGATCAGAGTGGAAGAGGATGTACTGTTCAGAACGCGAACCCAAGACAATGACATGGCTACACGAAGAGGAGCAGTCCATAGGGGAGGCAGCAGTAGGCCAGCGCCGTACTACAAGCCTGTTCGTAAAAAGGCAAACCTGGTGGATGAGGATGCAAGAAAACGTAGAGTACCACCGCCCATCTCAGAGTACAGTTTCTCCGTGGACACAGCAGGATTACTTTGCAGAATGGGCAAACTTGGATCCCTGGTCAGATGGCCAAAGAAGACAGAGATCTCAAATCCCAGAAGAGATTCAACCAGATGGTGTGAGTACCACGCAGACATAGGCCACACCACAGATGAATGCATCGCACTCAGAAGAGAAGTTGCTCAGCTAATAAAGAATGGACACCTGAAAGATCTCCAGCCCAGGAGCAGAAGAAGCAAAGAAGAGAAGAATGAAAAAGAGGAGCAAAAAGAACAACCCCCTCCAACAACGCATGAGGTAAAATTTATATTTGGTGGTTCTTAGATATGTGGACTAACATATTCTGCAGCAAAGCGTGTGGCTTTGGAAGGAAGGTACAAACCTCCAACGGGACAGCCAAAATCAGTTTAACCCATCACCTTCAATGAGTCAGACTTACAGGGAGTTTATGGCCCACACCATGATGCCCTAGTGATCAAGATCCAGATTGGCACAGCCATGGTCAGAAGAGTTATGATACATGGAGGAAGCTCAGTCAACATCATCATGCTAAGCGCCATGGAAGCAATGGGGCTAAAAAAGACCAATGTAACCAAGAAAACAAGCGTCCTGGTCGGCTTCAGCGGAGAGACAAAGCACACCCTTGGTGAGATAATCCTGCCAACATATGTAGAGGGAGTAACTTCTTTTGAAAAATTTTGCGTTATAGACTGCTTGTCTTCCTATAATGTTATTTTAGGGAGACCGTAGATTCACAATCTGAAAGCGGTACCATCAACATACCACAAATGCATAAAGATCTCTACTAAGTGGGGAGTAGCCACAGTAAGGGGAAAGCAGTAGACAGCACAACAATGCTACAGGACAGCCTTGAAACCGTCCAGCCCAGGTAAGTCCCTCGCCTAGCAATTAAAGCAGCCAGTCAGGACAGAGGAAAACCCTGCCCCGTGCATGGAAACAGATGAGGTAATGCTGACACCAGAATGTCCTGACAGGAAAGTCCTGGTTGGCTCTAATGTTCCTGAGTCAATCAGACCTGCCTTAATTGAGTTTATAAGGAACAACACTAGTACAAAACTTGCTTACGGCTACGGTTAAATTGGACATACGGCTACGGTTATACAACCGTAGTAAATCCAGGCGTAGCCTTAAGTCAAAAATATTAAAGGCTTCGGTTGTTTTAGTGAACCGTAGCCGTAAGTCAAGAAAAGGCAACGGTTGTATCAAACAACCGTAGCCATAAGCTGATTAAAGGCTACGGTTGTAATTAAACAACCGTAGCCGTAAATTGATTTAAAGCTACTGTTATATTGAACAACCGAAGCCATTGAACATTTTATTTAAAAAGTAAAAAAATAAAAAATTTTATGAGCTCCATATACAAAATCAGAAATGTATATGTTATAAGCCGACAATCAATACATCATCTACGATACTATGCATACATTGTTCCAAATACATACTCCCTCCGTTTCAATGAATTGTTTACAGTTTGACTTTTTTGTGAGGGGGAAAAAGTCAAACTGTAAACAAATGACTGAAACAGAGGGAGTATTACATAATCAAATCCTTTACAAAAAAATAATATTTAAATAAAGAATGCAACATCATATCCATTGATTTCAAACAACAAGAAGCTGTGGTCAGCTACAAAAATGGCGACGGCAGTAAAATGGTGATGACAACAACACGATGGGAGTGTCACGCAGTAGTAGGCCAATACAACAACGCACAGCAACAAAAAAAATCCAACAACAATAATGCATTAGCAGCAGCCGACACACAACACCCATCATAGCTAACGACAGAGACAACGTAGTGGTATCGTCACGCACCAACAACCTAACTGAGCAGAGTACAAAAGCAGCAAATAATAACTGTCAAACCTAAAACAATAACAGTGACTCGATCCTCGGCTTTCTTCACTGTAATCATAAAAATTGTATTTAAATATTTATTTTCAAACTACTAGCGAAGTAATAAAAGAGGGAGAAATGAAACGAACTACAAAGTAATAAAAATTGTATTTAAATATTTATTTTCAAACATTTACTTTTATTTTATTTTTAATCTTAGTTACTTTGTCATTGTATCATATCTCAATTTTTTTTTTTGTACGTAGTACTCTGTATTGTACTATATATTAAATGTGATTGAATAGTTTTAAAAATTAATAAGTAAAAAAAAATTTTATATCTTAATATATCAAAACATACTTTTAAAATTAAGTACAGAGAAATCAAGTATATTTTTATTTCGTGAGTTATATAGTGCTAGGCCCAGATTTTCCGGCCCAGTCTGGGCCCTATCAGCAGCAATATCTTGCTCAGGACCCTGAGCATCGCGGGACCCTGGGCAGGGTCTAGAGTATTCCGAGGATCCAGACGGCGCAGAACCCTGACCATGCAAGACCCTCCAGGAGCCCCACCTAGCCCAGGACCCTGAACATTTCAGGGACCTCGGCGGGACCTGAGCATCCCAGAAGCCGGATAAAGACAGACCCTGGGCGGCCCAGGGCCCTCAGGAGTCTCACCAACGGATCTATCTCGAATTGCAACGGACAATTAAAGTAGTTGCGAGAAAGGGGGAAGCGTTACAACAGAAGGAACAATTAAGGCCTATTCAATAGGGAGCCACGACAGTTACAAAGAGAGGAATAATAGGAGCAAAGTCAGGGGAAGCTACAAGTATAAAAGGAGTACTAGGGTTCAAAGGAAAGGCATTCCACATTGAGCAACTTTATTCAGCATCCAACAACTAAACTACAACATACCACAGCATTCTAAACACTCTAAACACATTTTACAGCAAATACTTAGTATCATTCAGCAAGTCTTGTACCAAATAACGTGCCTTAGCACCAAAATCTTGTAATCCTTCTTTGAATAGTGGATAGTTGGTGGGACAAGAGCTTCCCCCCGCGGTCGTTTCCCACATCGGGTTTTCCGCGTAACCAAAAAACCTTCGTGTCTCATTTCGTTCTCGTCTTTTCTTTTCCTTAAGTTTTCGTTTACAATTCTTAGTTTGGCATACGATAAGGTCGCTTTAACCCCAACACAATAAATTAACTTTGGTAAATTTTTTGCCAAAACATTTGGCGCCGTCTGTGGGGAATTGCGATCATCTTTGTAGCCAGATTCATTCCTTCTCGCCCAGCGATCATGTCAACCAGCACGCAGCCTCAGGATCCGCTCCGTACCCTCATGAGGAGCATGGAGTCACTGTCCAGGGTTGTGGATCGGATGTGCCGAGGAAGCGAGGATACCACCAGGAGGTTGCGGGCCCTAGAGTCCAAGGTTCAACGAGGAGACTTTGGAGCGGCGTTCCAGGACCCTGGAACCAACACCATCGATACCTCTCTTAGCTCTGGCAGCCAGCAGACAACCTCAGGTAGCCTCGTGACCCGTGATTTGTTCGGGACTAACGCCCCTCTCTTGACAGGTCCTCCTGAGCAGAACTTGGAAGGAGCGACTACCGGATCCGTTGTGCCAGCGGCACCGCTGTTCTCAGACCCCGTTCAGGGACAACCCAGCGGCGTCAGCATAGGAGGAGTGCCCATTTTCCATGACGCAAGGATCCAGTGCAACACTGGGGGCAACAGTGCCGTGGAACTGCAGTTGCAGGGGCCCCGGGAAGATTCAGACCCCTACAGGGATCTAACGAAGTACCCGTGCCTAACGTTCGGGGGTGCACAGGCAAAAGCGCTAGCGGCAAACAGGCTCGAGGAGGACGCAGCATCCAGGAAAAGGACCTTCAGCCGCCCCCCAAGAAGGTCACCAGCGGCCGCGCGAATGAAAGACCCAGACCATACGAAAGGCAAGCAGTCCACAAGGTTTCGAGCGTCAGAGACTGGAGGAACAACCCGGGCCTTCCACCCAAGGTAAGCGAGTACAAATTCACTACTGATATCGACGGACTTCTCAAATATTTGCAGGACCTTGGAGACAAAGTCAAGTGGCCTCGCAAGAGCCCTAGGGACACCAGCGGGAAAGACCCCAGCAGGAGGTGTGCATTCCACGACGGTATCGGGCACAACACCAAGGACTGCATGGCTCTGAGGAGGACACTGAAGTATCTCCAGGACAGGGGGCATCTCAACCACATCCTGCCGCGAGGGTCCAGGTCCGGCAAGGTGGGGTCCACAAACCAGGTCCAGCCATCGCCACCGCCATTGTATACAAAGATCGTGTATGTGGCAACTGGCGGACCGGAGCTGTGTGGGCTAACTTACTCAGCAACCAAGAGGCAAGACAGGAGCAGCAAGGAGGAGAGGCCAGTATGGAGCAAATCAGGGCCCTGCTCCAGTTAGAATCCCCGGAGCAGCCCAAGGACGAACGGAAGTAGCTGTGAGCGCTGTGATGGTCGGGGGGCACGAAGGGTCTCAGCAGCCAGTTTGCTATGTAAGCAAGTCTCTGCTTCCAGCAGAGACCAGGTACACGGAACTCGGAACACTTGTTATTAATTACAGCCTCCTTTAAGTTACGTCCTTATTTTTTAGCCGCGTACTGCTACTGTGGTCACTAACCCTCCCATAGAGAATGTTCTGCGAAAGCCTGAACTGGAACAGGAAGCTTCGGCTGTGATGTATGAGATCCACAGTGGCAACTGTGAAAATCATACAGGGGGCAGGAGCCTGGCCAATAAGGCGCACAACAAGATTACCACTCGTCAGCTTGGCACTGTGCCTGAAAACGGTGTTTCATTTTGAGGGCCTCGACGCCCACCTCAACATTATGTCCTCAATAGGTTTATTCGTTTCATCTTTTAACCTATATTTTATTTTATTTTTCCGCTTTAAAAATTTTTCATTCTTTTACCCTTTCAATCGTTTTAAAAGTTATTTGGCGCTTCGCTGCTGAGGAACCCTGAGGATCCTGAGACCTGAGGACCCTGATGTACTCTCAGGATCCTGGCACATCCTCATCATTCTGAGGTACCCTCAGCAGATTTTGTTGGTTACTCTTTCGTGAGAATTCTTTAAACCGCTCCGAATCGTTTTCAAAGTATTTCTACAATTTACATTTATGATTTGTTTAAAACCTGTTATCCTTTTAAGAAATCCTTATTTAAAGCTCATTCTTAAAGTACAAATAATGTTTGAGTCATCTCAGAGAGCTTCTGAAGTTTCACTCCTTCATAAGGTATCGACCCCCGAGGTCACAAGGGACTCCAAAGTCCCAAACTTCGTCACCCAGGTTCCTCTCACTCATGTTTCTTCTTTCAAAAAAAAAAAGGTCTTTCTTTAAAAATGCATTTTTAGGAGCCCTAAATGTCCTTTGTTGTTTTTCGAAAATCCTCTCCTTTTGAAGAAATAAGGGTGAAAGTGAAACCTGGTTGGCCAGACATTTATCCTCCTTGGAGAGGACTTCGTGCGCGTGGCGACAGGGGACAAACGTTACCCCGTTCCGGACATCTCAGATTCCAGGGCCACCAAGTCACCAGACAAGGCTCGGCATCGGGATAAACATGACCCCACTTGGACATTAAGACTCCAGGCCGACACTAAGTCGACTCTAAAAGCATGCATACAAAATGAACGCGCGCGCTACAATCGAACGTAATCAAAGCATGGTTGGCCACCATGACTTTCCATCATCATACCCAAGGTCCCTTGCAGCAAAGGACCCTGAGCACATATGTTTAGCAAGAAGGGAAGTTCGCCTAATAAGCTTGATAGGTTATTCACATGTTTCGAATCGCATTAGCTAGGTGTTTTTAGCTGATCCATGTTTACATTGTCGCTTTCACCCTGGCGGTATTGTTTCCTCTGTTTCAGGGTCCCTCAATCGCTACAAAGATCTCCTCGCAGCGCCACCCGCCCCTCGGCCCATATAGTCGGGGGCATCAAGAACGACCTAAATACTTGCAGCAGCTCTTTCGTCATATCAGCATCCTCCGCTCTATGTTGCCTACCCAAGAAGGGAAAAGAAAAACAGTCCGCCAATCCACCAAGTATCAAGCACGAGCAAAATCGAAGCAGCAGAAGTACATCCAGAGTTGAAATATGGGGGAGTCATGCAAAGCAATCTGAGAATGAAAATTCCTGCTCAGAATTCGAGACCTCCTGAGCAGAAATTTTGGGGGCAAATGTTAGGCCCAGATTTTCCGGCCCAGTCTGGGCCCTATCAGCAGCAATATCTTGCTCAGGACCCTGAGCATCGCGGGACCCTGGGCAGGGTCTAGAGTATTCCGAGGATCCAGACGGCGCAGAACCCTGACCATGCAAGACCCTCCAGGAGCCCCACCTAGCCCAGGACCCTGAACATTTCAGGACCCTGGGCAGGACCCAGAGCATCCCAGGAAGCCGGATAAAGACAGACCCTGGGATACCAGGGCCCTCGTGAGTCTCACCAACGGATCTATCTCGAATGCAGAACTGACAATTAAAGTGAGTCATGAAAGGGGAAGCGTTACATAAATGGAACAATTAAGGCCTATTCAATAGTGAGCCACGAGCGATAAAGAGAGGAATAATGGGAGCAAAGTCAGGGGAAGCTACAAGTATAAAAGGAGTACTAGGGTTCAAAGGAAAGGCATTCCACATTGAGCAACTTTATTCAGCATCCAACAACTAAACTACAACATACCACAGCATTCTAAACACTCTAAACACATTTTACAGCAAATACTTAGTATCATTCAGCAAGTCTTGTACCAAATAACGTGCCTTAGCACCAAAATCTTGTAATCCTTCTTTGAATAGTGGATAGTTGGTGGGACAAGTGCTTCCCCGTGATGCTTTCCCTACATCGGGTTTCACAGAACCAAAACCTTCGTGTCTCATTTCGTTCTCGTCTTTTCTTTTCCTTAAGTTTTCGTTTACAATTCTTAGTTTGGCATACGATAAGGTCGCTTTAACCCCAACACAATAAATTAAGCTTTGGTAAATTTTTTGCCAAAACATATAGGTAATGATAGAGTAGGGTGAGTGATATGATCATTCGTAAAATCACCAAATTGGAGCAAGAGTTCATAGTAGTCCAAAAAGTCATTGCAATTCCAGTATTCCACAAGTAAAATATAAAAATAAATATTACTCCATATTCCACGTATAAGATTTTATATTGTACAATAATTTTACAAAAAGTTGTGCAAAATTTAAAGTTTAAAAACTAAAATGTTCTGAAATAATGTTTGAAAGTTAATGAAATTTAGCTACTCTTAAGACATCATGTTTAAATTATTAAATTGTTTAAATTCCTTGTGATTAATAATTTAAAAATAAGTCTGATAACAAAAAAAAAAAAAAAAAAAAAAAAAAGAAAATACACAGTATGTCGACTACGATTTTCTGATCAATTAAATTGAACATAGAGTTCCAATCAAAATACCATTATCCTACCACACAAGTCTTCTGTCTTTTCTACTCAAATAGGACCGTTGATGGCTGCTTGTGGGACAAATTTGCCACCGACCCTTGAAGTCTTTCTTGCAATGCTATCATCACTATATGCATATTGAAATTGGTGTGTTTTTTAATTTTTCATTTATTCCCTCCGTTTAATAAATTGTTTACATTTTGACTTTTTTGTGAGAGAGATTTGAAACAAGTATAAACAAATGACTGAAAAATAAGGACTACATTGTTTTTTTTTTTAAAAGAAAAATTATTTACTATTAGGCAAAAATGTTCTACATCGTTCATTACGGAGTACATTTTTATAAGGTCTGAAAGGCTAGGAGCAACTCCACTTATTGCTAATTTGATTTTAACATGGAATCATATCATTTTTTATAAAGTGTATTTTCTCTCTTCCTGTTAACTGTGGCATGGACTTATCATTGGTTTCATATGCTATTTAAACTCATGGCTATTTATGGGTCAATTAACATACTAAACCATTCAAGTCATGGATATTAATCCCTATAAACTTTGCGACTAAATTTTCATGTTTTGTAGATTTAAAAATCGATCAGGATTAAACCCTACAATTTACGTCTTCTAGTCTAAGTCTTGCTAAATGGGCCCAAGAGCGTGGGAAGGAGTGAAGAGTCTCTTATTAGATGTTTAACATCAGTGGTAAAAGAGATCTTTCACTACTCTATAAGACCTAATAATGGTGCTTCTTTTATTGTCAATTGACATTAGAATAGAACTCTCTCGATCTTGTGAAGTGAAATTTCTCTCTTTCGTTTAGGTGTGGCCTGAGCGCGCTCCATGTCTCACATTTTCCAAGTTCTATTTGTCGATTTTATTATTAAGAATGAAATGTCACAGCAGATTTATCCAATAATTAAATGACTTAGACTCTACTCTTTCATATATACTTATTTTTAAATAAGTGAACTTTAATTTAATTTAAGATGGTACAAATAGAGCTGTCAAAATCTGACCCGACCCGATAAACCGCCCGAAACCGACCTGTAAATGACCCGAAGTAAACTCCGCTTTTTTCAATTCAACCCAAAATCTACCAGAACAGAAATGACCCGAAAACAATGGGTCAAAACCCGACCCGTAGCGGGTTAACCCGTTGAGTAAAAAAAACTTACGTTCCTATATATAAAATGTCTTTATCAGTTTTAATTTACATGTAAAATTTCTACTACACACTAATTTTAAACATTTCACACCTAATAAATTTTTCATAATTGAAAATTTTCACTTAAATAATAATCTTTATTATTCAATAATTATAGAATCAATCATTTTAATAGTGTTTATTAGTTACATTTGACATTATGAATCTGAGACATCTGAATCATTATTATTAAATTTTGAAACAAAATATATGTGGAGAATAAATGAGAAAAATGAGAAAAAAATGATATATTTTTAAGTCGGTAGTTCAAGGCAACATTTTAAATTTGAATATACAACTTGAAAACTACATATATGGATCTAATATTATAAATATCGATTTAATAGACACACACGCATCTATAAACTTATTTTAAAGTTGTTAGTTTTGGAATTTATAATTAAAAAAAAAAAAATTCAATAATATATCAATTAGAGTTGGTTTTTTTGGAGGCACCATATATATATATATGACTATTTTTTTTTTTTTTTTTTTTTTTTTTTTTTTAAAGCACCCTAAAAGTGTAAATAGTACATTTGGAGGGAAACTAAAAAGTTTAAAATTTTTGATTTGGTGGGATGTAAAATCAAAGAATAAATTTGGGGAGAAGATAAGTGCTTCAACATTCTAAATTTGGGAGAGAAATAGTGAAAGCGTATCAGTACCACCCAAAGTCTTCACATTAGTAATTTATCCACTTGTCAGTAATGATTAATGAAGTACAGTTACAAGGGACAACTTCCACTAATCTTAATATTTGTGTTTTGCCATCAGGTAAAGTTTGACTATAAAGGAAGAGAGTAGTTTTTTTTTTACTGAAAATTAATCCGTTATACAAAAAAAACGAAAAAAAATATGAATAAAAAGACGTTGATTAACCCGTATTTTGACCCTAACCCGACCTGGAACCCGTGTACACCCGACCTGTATACTACCCGAACCCGAAATACACCCGACCCGTATGTTACCCGTATAATAGTTACCCGAACCCGAAACCCGCCCGCCCGACCCGTTTGACAGGTATAGGTACAAAGGATTTAATCTAAGCTTGAACTCGCCTAGGCTTAGGATCGACTCAAAATTCTGAGCTCGAGCTCGAGATTAGCTTGGAGCTCGTTGCGCTAAAAAAAAAAAAGTAAAATAAATAAATAAATAAACTCTAGCTCAAATTGTAGATACCTCCGAATGAGCTTTAGCTAAGGTCAATGTTAGACATTTCACCAAAAAAAAAAAAATAAGGTCAATGTTAGTTTTGATGCAGTATTTTAATTTAATCTCTGTTTTAGATATAAGTAAAACATTTTTTTTAAAATAGAAGAAATAATACTATCAGATAGTATTTAAACATTGATACAATATAGTTTTTTATACATTTGTTTTACGCGTGTACATATTGTTTTGTTTTGCTCATATATTTTAGTTACATAGTACCAAAAATTATTTAAAAAGACAATTTAAACAAAATCTCAAATGACTATCTTTTATATTATATATTTAAAGTTTCATTGACGATTTTTCACATTTACAAATAGTGTCCAAAAAGTAAGAACCTGTTCTTTCGGACTTATTTTCAAAGACATTTGATTGATTCATTTCACTTGATTGATTCAGTTTAGTTGATTCGATTCAAAGACTATTGATTCGATTGATTGATTAGTTTACATTATTATTATTATTATTCTTATTATTATTATTATTATTATTATTATTATTATTATTACTATTATTATTATTATTATTATTTTTATTATTATTATTATTATTATTATTATTATTATTATTATTATTATTATTATTATTATTATTATTATTATTATTATTATTATTATTATTATTATTATTATTATTATTATTATTATTATTATTATTATATTTTTTTATTATTATTATATTTTATTATTATTATTATTATTATTATATTTATTATTATTATTATATTTATTATTATATTTATATTTATATTTATTATTATTATTATTATTATTATTATTATTATTATTATTATTATTATTATTATTATTATTATTATTATTATTCAATAATATTGTTGTTGTTGTTATTATTATTATTAATAGTAGTAAAAGTAGTAGTACTGCTACTGCTACTACTATCACCACTACTACTATGATGACTAGTACTACTACTAGTAAAACATGTGAAAGTAGTGAAAAAAAAGGTACGTAATAAAAAAAATTGGTAGCATTGAAATAATAATAATTGTTAATACAATTGAAAATCATAATCTTGAAAACAAAGATATCATAAACTCAAAAGATATCATCTATGTTTATTCGTTATCGACTTCCACACCATCTTGATGTGTTTCATCATCATGGTCATTATAAATATCAATAGAACGTCCTATTTCTTGTGCAAATTTTATTCGAACTTTGTCCATCTTTTTCTTCCGTTTTGTATCATCCATGTTTGATTCTGTTCTTCCTTGGTCATTATAAAAATTTGTTGGTTACAACTTTGTATTATAATAATCATAATAATAATCATAATAATAATAATAATAATGATAATAATAATAATGATAATAATAATAATAGTAATAGTAATAGTAATAATAGTAATAATAGTAATAATAATAATAATAATAATAATAATAATAATAATAATAATAATAATAATAATAATAATAATAATAATAATAATAATAATAATACTAATATTAATGTTCAGTTTTTTGTTCATTTCATTTCGATCTGATTCACTTGATTGATTCGATTCATTCGATTGATTCGATTCGATTACATTGATTCTGTTGATTCACTCATTTCGATTGATTGATTGATTCGATTCAACTCTAAAAATTAGAAAGAACGAGTTCTAAATGTATACAATTAATTGGTATGAAGGATATATAATTTAACAATATCAAAATAAGGACAAAATTTATGCCCAAACCTGATTTCAATCTAGGCTGTGCTTAGGTTGTCATCGGCTCGGAGTTGGTAGAATTTTATTTGGGCTTGGGATCAAGATCAATTTGTGGCGCTAGAGGAAACCTTTTTCTAAGTTGGTTACAAGAGATCGGTGAGTCAGCTTAGATCATGGACAACCTTCAGCTCCATTTAGTTCAGTACAATATTTTATAATTTATGGGGGATGGATCGAACCCTCCCATACGTGAACCTTAAGTCAGAAGAAAACGTTTCCAAGAAGACATGTGAGATAGGGACCAAAAATGTTCTTAGACTGGCGGTCAAGTACCTTTATCACGAGGCCCTGGGACAAGACGGTTCGTGATCAGGTACGTTAGGCCGCCTACTCAGGACAAGGTCGCTTGAAGATAAATACAAGCAAGCTAATACATAAGAAGAGAAACCCTAACAACTAATTCATTCACATATCCATAATTAGGTTTAAATTATTTTCTCTCTCTATGCTCATTTATTCTCTCATTCAAAAAGAAGAGATTTAAGCATTAGAGGGCCTTTTCCTGGAACCCCCGCGGCTAGATTTGTAGATGTTGCATGTCGAGAGAGAGCAAAGTACAACTGACTAGCCGCGAAACTTCTTAGAACCATAAAAAAGTTAATAAAAAAAAATCTCAAAGACTATTTAGTATATTTAGTTACTCCAACTTTATATCTGAATCAATTGACTCTGTTTGTAGGGAGGAACAACAAAAAGCCTTGGTGCAGCACAAGACAACTGAAGGGGGTAAGAAAAAGATACCCAAAGAGGCGAGCGAGTCGCCCCTCTCCAATCTAAACCTAACCGTTGAGCAATAAAAGGAAGTGGTAGATTTCATCAAAAGAAGCAAAGGAGAAGAAGTACTAAAAAGAAATTTGTTTAGAGGAAACGATGGATCAAAAAGGGGGGACACGACAATGAAGAAGAACCAAACGAAACTGAGCAAGATGAGAGTCAGAACATCCCTTTTCTGTAACACCCCGGCCCCAACTAAAGGCCGAAATGTCATTCACGGTAGCTCGCCAGGCTGCGTACATCGCCCACAAACCAACACGGGTCCTTTCCAGCGCACTTTGTCCTCACTCGTGCACATCCTGAGAACTTCCCAGGAGGTCACCCATCCTAAGACTACTCTCCATCAAGCACGCTTAACTGAAGAGTTCTTAAGATTAGCCACCAGAAAAGAAGATGCATCTTGTTGATATGAATAGCACTTACAATCCTTTTAAGCACTAGGTCACTTGAGCTCATCACATGGACCACTTCAACGGGGAACCCGGCCCGAATAACCTCGGACAACACCGGGTGTTACACACCCCCACTTGAAGAACGCAACGTCCTCGTTGCACCTGGTCGCTACTTACAATATAGCATTCCAGAATCCTCCCCAGCTAGGTGTGTACCTGGCCAACAAGACACAGGATTCGACCACACGGTCACCGGGTTGCTCTGATACCATTTGTAACACGAGCCTGACTAAAGGCGAAATGTCATTCACGCGGTGGCTCGCGGTGCGTGCATCGCCACAAACACAGGTCCTTTCAGCGCACTTTGTCTCACTGCAGTGCATCATCGAGAACTTCCAGAGGTCACCATCCTAAGACTACTGCCATCAAGCACGCTTAATCGAAGAGTTCTTAAGATTAGCCACCGTAAAAACAAGATGCATCTTCTTTCTCGGTGGCTCATCTTAAGAACACTTCGATTAAGCCGCTTCTTTGAAAGTAGTCTTAGACGGGTGACCTCTGGAAGTTCTCGTGGATGTGCACGGTGAGACCAAGTACCGGAAAGGACCCGTGTTGGCGTAGGGCTTATGTACGCACCGGCGAGCTACCGTGAATGACGTTTTGGCCTTTGGTTGGGGCCGGGGTGTTACATTTTCGAACTCGCTCACCACCACCATCTCTTCTAGTTCGGCGTCCATCGATCTTGGAAAACCAGGTAGGCAAGTTTAAGATGTCATCGGCCCTGTTCAGCAGGACAACGGATCTCAGAGAACACCTAGCTTCTTTTAAAAGTCACATGATAATGTGCAATCTCTCATACTATGCTTAGTGCAAGGTCTTTTCGAAAATTTTTACCAGCTTGCTCCATGCATGGTTCAAGGAATTTCTGGCAGGATCCATTGGAAGTTAGTGGATTTAAGCGTAAAATTTGAGCTATAATATGTGGGTAATCAGCTTCGAGAGAAGGCCTCTACTGATCTGTTCACAGTGCGTCAGAGTTAAAACGAAAAGCTTAGAGACTTCATCAAGCTTTTTGATCGACAAGACGAGCCAACAAGTAAAATGCCTCGACACGAATATGGCCGTGTTCGCCCTTACTAAGCTAATGGACTAGCAGATTGATCATTCAAAAGCAGCCACATACGAATGCCGCCTATCAACATTTATGAAAGTTGGATACTAATATTGTAATCCGTATTTAAGAAAAAGAATAAAATATGATCTCATGTGACTATATTTTATCGTATATATCGTAGATAATATTGAAAATTCTCTAAGCTAATGAATAATGTCATCAATAAGTCTAAAGATGCAATTGTATTTGAATGCAGAGAGCATAATTTAACACCAAAATTAGATAGATCAATGTTATAAATCTCATAAACAGTTTAATAGACAAAAAGTGTAAATATAAAACTGAATTTGAATGAAGGGAGTATAATTAAATAACAAAATCAGATTTGATGGGGGGTAGCCAGCCCAGATCATTAACCGCCCTGTAAGCCTACTTGTGGGACCGCCCGGCCACCCTTGCCAGAAATCCCTCTCACGGGAGAGGTATGTGTCCGTGGCAAGGCTATACGGCCTGCTGTTGGCGAGCCATAGCCAATGCAAACCGGCCGGAGACAAGGGTTGGAACTTGTCAGAACTTGTTCTGACAAGTCAACAACAGACAGCACTAAAGGACAAATGGCCAGCTTTAGGGCTGACATGACAGGCTAGAAGACAAAACCTACCCTTATAAATAAGAAACGAGGCATTCAGAAAGCATTCATTCACACATACACAACATATAAAAACAAGGTATCACTTGAACTACTGGAGAATTCTCTAACTTCTCCCCTGAATATCCGCTGACTTAGGCGTCGGAGGGGCATTCCTCGGACGCCCCCGAGGCTAGGTTTGTGTGTTTGTGCAGGGCTCTCAGTCAGAAGGGATCAAGTGACGCCGACCCTACAGAGTTATAAGAGACATCATAATAGCTTCGAGTTGATTTCACTTAGCGTGATTTTCACCCGGAACAATTGGCGCCGTCTGTGGGGATTCAGACAAAAACCATGTCAGGACAAGGAGGAAACCCGGAAAAACAACCGGAAAATTCGTCACCAACGAAGGTAGCCGCCGAGGAAGAGTCAGCTCGGGGGGAGGCCCTCACTCCCATGACCCCTGAGGAAAAGAGAATGGTGGAGGCATTCCTCAGGCAGATAAGATCAATGCCGCATAAGGATCCGACGAAGAACGCAGAGCCACACGTAGAACAGCCGGAAAGTTCACAGCCAAGGACACAGGTCACCCCCAGGAATCTGTTTGGAAATGACGCAACGGAAGAGAATGTAAGGATAGAAACCGAGGTGGAAGACGAGACGTACAGAGTCGAGCTGTCGGTCGAGGTCATCTCAAGGGTAGAAAGGCCGCGCCGCACACCAGCAAGGGGCAGACAGGTTACCATAAGGTCCCCCCTAGCCACACCGGTGCTGGAGTGCCCGCTGCCGAAGATGAAGATGCCAGCCATCCAGTATGACGGGAAGACCGACCCCGAGGAACATCTGGCCACGTATGAGAGCCACATGATGATGTACGATACGACCGACCATGTTTGGTGCAAGGTATTTCCTACCACCCTGACCGGGCTGGCACAGACCTGGTTCAGAAATCTTCCGACGGGGACAATCAAAGGATACGAAGACATGACGAAGCTTTTCAAACAGCAGTATGCCGGAAACCGCAGAAGTGAGAAGATAGCGGCAGAGCTGTTGAACGTCGTCCAAGGAAAAGACGAGAAATTGAAAGATTACATGATTCGCTTTGACCGCGAATCACAACAGGTAAGAGACCTCGATTCAAAAATTGGTGTCCACGCGCTGACCGTGGGGCTCAGAGAGGGGGAATTGCGAAGCCTTTTGATCCGCAATCCGCCCTCAGATTTGCTGAAGGCTAGAGAAATGGCCGAAGGTTTTATCCGTGAGGAGCAGTTCTGTCGAACGTTTGGAAAAAAGTCTGACAAACAAGAGAAGAGGGAAGAGCGAAGTGAAAGCAGAGGAAAGGGTGGCCAACGGTCATCCAAGGGGAACTCGAGCCAAGGTCAAGATAGGAGAACCGGGGAGAGAGGACCGCAATTCGACAAGTTCACCCCACTCAACAGGCCGAGGGCAGAGGTCTACGAATTGGCAGCGAAGGAGGTCAAATTTAGTGCGCCGAAACCCCTGACACCGGGCCCAAACAAGAACAAGTACTGTAGATACCATAAGGTCCAGGGACATGACACTGAAAATTGTCGGTCGCTGAAAGAAGAAATTGAGCGCCTGATCCAGGAAGGGCAATTAAAGAAGTACGTCGGCGAGAAAAGAGCGAGAGACGGAGATGAGGAAGCGAAAGAGGCCGATAGTAGCAAGCGCACTAAATCCAGGCCAGAGATACACGTTGTTTCCGGGAGCGGAGAAGATAGCAAGTCGGGAAGGAAACGGAAAGCCGACAGGAGAGGCGAAACTTTCGGAGCAATCTACTCCGCTAGCACGGAGGAACCGCGACCGGTCCCAACACTGTCCATTGACGGCACGGATTACGAGCGGGTCAGCTATCCGCATGACGACCCGTTAGTGGTTGCCATCGACATTAATCAGCACTTGGTCCACCGATGTATGATCGACACCGGCGCATGCACCAACCTTCTCTACAAGGAAGTATTTGACAAGCTGGGATTGAATAAGAAGGACGTGACGCCGTATATTGGGTCACTGTACGGTTTCGCTGGGAACGGCATTAAGCCGTTTGGGACGGTCAATTTGCCTGTGACTATCGGAGAAGGGCGGGGCGCCAGGAACGTGCAAGCCGATTTCGTTGTCATAGACGCCCCATCCGCCTGTAACGCCCTGATTGGGAGAGTAACCCTAGATGAGATCCACGCCGTGGTGTCAGTAAGGGCTCTGGCCATGGCGTACGTAACTGACGAGGGAACCGCCGGAAAGCTGTACGGAGATCAGAAGGCTGGCCGATCTTGTAATTCCATGGCAGCAGAAAAGGTGAAAGGCAAGTCCGTAGGCGAGGTCAGCCGACCTCCTACCGAGGAGGCCGACGAGAAGAAAAGATTGAATATTAGCCAGGCCGGCAATGAGGCGAGGGAAGTGGAGTTGTCCCAGGAAGGGCGATGCGTCGTTGTACGGACTTGGAGCGCGATTCGGGAAAAACTCGTTAGCCTTCTTGAAGAGAACAAAGACGTATTCGCATACTCCGCCGCTGAGATGCCTGGGATCGACCCCACGGTCATAGTCCACAGCCTGAACGTGGACCCAAGCTTCAAGCCAATCAAACAGAGGCTGAGACCCATGAGTGCGGAGAAAGACTCCGCCATTCTAGAAGAGATAAACAAGCTGCTGGAGGCGAAGTTCGTCGAAGTATGCGACTACCCGGAGTGGCTGGCGAACGTGGTGATGGTAAAGAAAGCTTCGGGGGCATGGCGGATGTGTGTGGACTTCACTAACTTGAACAAGGCCTGCCCCAAGGACTGCTACCCACTCCCGAGGATCGACCAGCTGGTGGACTCAACCAGCGGCCATTCCACACTTAGTTTCCTAGACGCTTTCTCAGGTTACCATCAGGTTTACTTGAACAAGGAAGACCGGCAGCGGTGTGCTTTTATCACAAGTCACGGCGTATTCATGTACCGAATGATGCCTTTCGGACTGAAGAACGCCGGAGCAACCTACCAGCGGTTAGTGGACGCCGTCTTCGCCAAGCAAAAGGGGCGCAACATGGAGGTGTACGTTGACGACGCGATCGTCAAAAGTAGGTCGGACCAGCAACATCTGGAGGACCTCAGGGAAACCTTCCGTTCACTCAGGGAATATAAAATGAAGTTGAACCCTAAGAAGTGTACTTTCGGGGTGCGGTCTGGGAAATTCCTGGGATACCTAGTAAGCGCAAGAGGCATAGACGCCAACCCAGAAAAGGTACAGGCCATAGTTGATTTGCCGTCGCCCAAGAATATCAAAGACATCCAAGTCCTCACCGGTAGAATGGCTGCCCTATCCAGGTTCATATCACGGTCAGCCGATAAGTCGACACCTTTCTTCCAAGTGTTGAAAGGGAACAAGAAATTTGAATGGGGGGCAGGGCAGCAGGCAGCCTTTGACCAGCTGAAGCAGCATCTCACTACCCTACCAACCCTGGCAAGGCCTGGTGGATCGGGAAGCGCTAGTCTTTGTACATAGCGGTAACTAGGAGAGCGGTATCGTGATCATCAGCGGGAAGGCGAAGCGGCCGGCAGTGTATTTCATTAGCCACGCACTAGGACAATCCGAAAAGAATTACCCAATGATTGAAAAAGCAGCATATGCAGTAGTCCTGGCGGCCCGTAAACTAAGACCTTACTTCGACGCACACCCAGTCGAGGTGAGAACTGACCTCCCGCTGGAAGAAGCATTGGAAAAATTTGAAAAGTCAGGGCGGCTCCTGAAGTGGGCGATAGAGCTGTCAGGATTCGGAATACAGTACACCAGCCGTACGGCCATAAAAGCTCAGGCCCTGGCCGATTTCTTGGCCGAGTGCACTCACCCGGCCGGGGAGCATGAACCATACGGAGAGTGGCAGGTGTACACCGACGGATCCGCCACCATACACGGATCAGGAGCAGGAGTTGTCATCATCAGCCCGGAAGGGCATGAATTCGAACATGCCTTGAGGTTTGCTTTCCCAGCAACAAATAACGAAGCGGAATACGAGGCCGTTCTGGCCGGGCTCGAACTAACTATAGCAATGGGGGCAGAAAAGTTGGTCCTACGGGTTGACTCTCAGCTGGTAGCCAGCCAGCTGAGGGGCGAATATGAAGCAAGGGACGATGGCATGACGCAGTACTTGCACAAGACAAAGAGCCTGACGGCAAGGTTGAGATCTTTTGAGGTCCGGCACATCCCACGGTCGGAGAACAACAAGGCGGATGCTCTTGCCAAACTAGCAAGCGCAACCACGGATAATAAACCGAAGACAGTGACCGTCGACATCAGGAGAGAAAAGGGGGCGCTCACGATCCACGCGATAACCGATGGGGATGGCTGGATGCGGCCAATCATTAAGTACAAAACGACAGGGGAACTTCCCCAGGATAGGTTGGAGGCCGCGAAAGTCAAGCGGGCAGCCGCAAGGTTCATTATAATCAACGGAGAGTTGTATCGCAGATCTTTCTCTGATCCACTCTTGAAATGTGTTGGCCACACCGAAGCGACCTACATATTGGAGGAAATACATTCGGGGATCTGCGGCCACCACATAGGGGGACGGAATCTGGCACACAAGGCCCTGAGGGCCGGTTACTTCTGGCCCACAATGATCAAAGATGCTAAAGAACTGACAAGGTGGTGTAAGAACTGCCAGATTCACGGGCCCGATATCCACGTCCCGGCCAGGGATTTGCGAGCTGTCCTTAGCCCTATTCCGTTCGATCAATGGGGAATGGACATCCTGGGACCTTTTCCAGGAGCCACCGGAGGAAGAAAGTTTGTCATAGCTGCGGTGGACTACTTCACAAAGTGGATAGAGGCTGAGGCCGTTCCACAGATAACGGAGCAGGCGGTGAGGAAGTTTGTCTGGCGAAATGTCATTACCAGGTTTGGCGTGCCGAAAGTGGTGGTGTTCGATCATGGCAGGCAGTTCGACAATGACAAGATAAGAGACTGGTTGAAGCGCAACGGCACCGTGGTAGCCTACTCCTCGGTGACCCACCCCCAGTGCAACGGCCAAGCCGAGGCGGCGAACAAGCAAATGTTGAACGGAATGAAGAAGAGGCTGGACGAGCTAAAAGGAGCCTGGGCTGATGAGTTGCCAAGCGTTCTATGGTCCCTTAGAACAACGGAAAAAGAGGCAACCGGCTATACACCTTTCAACTTGGTATATGGCGCGGAAGCCCTCCTGCCGGTTGAAATCCGGTCCCCAAGCCCGAGAGTTGATTTGTTTGAGGCAACAGACAACCTGGAGGCAAGGAAAGAATCCCTAGACCTACTGGAGGAGGCTAGAGAACAAGCGTGCCTGAACTTGGCAATCTATCAAAACAGAATGCGCCAAATGTACAACCGCAGGGTCAACCACAGGGACTTCGAACTAGGAGACCTCGTGTTGAGGAAAGCGAGTGCAACCGGGAAAGAGAATATCCACGGCAAGCTATCAGCCACCTGGGAGGGCCCATACAGAATCACCAAGGTCAAGCAGCTAGGTACCTACAACCTCACTAACATGGATGGCTACGAGCTGCCTTCCCACTGGAATGCCGACAGCCTCAAAAAGTATTTTGTGTAAGTCACTGTACTCTTTTTCCTAATCTATGGTTTTGTCCCACGGGTTTTCCATAGAGAGGTTTTAACGAGGCAGTTGACCAGTTTATTTTTGAACCGTGCGAGTGCTCAGGCATGTTGACACCGCGCGGAGGAAGAAAGGTTAATTAATGAAAAGCTTTTGCCCAGAATTTGTTTAGACATGTGTCACACAAAAACTGGTCAGGGGGCAAGGAGGGGGGACTACCCCAGTGCCGGTAATCAAGATAATTTGATTCAAAAAGCACCGAATTTTTTGAATTTTGACCAGCTGGATAAGTCTGCCTGCGGCCATAGTGTCCAGGCAGCACCAGTCAGGAAATGAGAAGGCTGGATAAGTCTGCCTGCGGCCATAGTGTCCAGGCAGCACCAGTCAGGAAATGAGAAGGCTGGATAAGTCTGCCTGCGGCCATAGTGTCCAGGCAGCACCAGTCAGGAAATGAGAAAATTTGGATAAGTCTGCTGCTGACCATAGTGTCCAGGCAGCACCAGTCAGGAAATGAGAAAGTTTGGATAAGTCTGCACTGACGGCCATAGTGTCGGCGGCTGATCGAGGAAATGAGAAATTTGGATAAGTGCACTGCGCCATAGTGTCGAGCTGACACCGGTCGAGAAATGAGAAAATTTGGATAAATGCACTGCTGACCATAGTGTCGAGCTGACGATCGAGGAAATGAGAAAATTTGGATAAGTTCGCCGCGACCATAGTGTCGAGCGACACTGGTCCAGAAATGAGAAAATTTGGATAAGTTCGCCGCGACCATAGTGTCGAGCGGCACGGTCGAGGAAATGAGAAGGCTGGATAAGTCTGCCTGCGGCCATAGTGTCCGTGACACGGTCGAGGAAATGAGAAAATTTGGATAAGTCTGCCGCGACCATAGTGTCGAGCGGACACTGGCCAAGAAATGAGAAAATTTGGATAAATGCACTGCTGACCATAGTGTCGAGCGACCGTCGAGGAAATGAGAAAATTTGGATAAGTCTGCTCTGCGACCATAGTGTCGAGCGACACTGGTCGAGGAAATGAGGAAAATTTGGATAAGTCTGCACTGCGACCATAGTGTCGAGCGACACCCGGTCGAGGAAATGAAGAGCTGGATAAGTGCACTGCTGACCATAATGTCGAGTGACACCGGTCGGAAATGAGAAGGCTGGAAAGGTCTGCCTGCGGCCATAGTGTCCAGGCAGCGACAGTCCGAAAATAAGAAGAACAGAAGGCTGGGTAAGCTAACCTGTGGTCATAATACCCAGGCAGCACCAGTTAGACGGTCAGACGAGTAAAAGCACAGAATCCTATGCCTGTATGCACTAAAAACAAAAGTCTAAGTAAAAAGAAAAGCATAGAACGAAAATTGGAAAGCATACAAGAAGGACCGTTAGGATACTTGAAGAATTTCTAAACGAAAGTCAAACATCAATAGTTGTAGCAGAAAAAACAAGATAAATCCCATTAAAAGAAGTTACATTACAAACAGCTACAGTAACCTAAGTACAAGATTACGCGGAGTCGGCGGTCGTCACCCACAAAAGGGCCGCCGCTAACAGCCTAGCGCAAAAGAAAGTAAAATGCTAGACTAAGAAGAAACCCAAGCTGGCCCAGCATGGAAGAATCTTCGCCGGTAAACAGCTGGAGGTAGCAGAGCCCAGACTGAGTACAAAAGTAGAGGCGACGGCAAAAATCTTCCTGTGACGATGCAGAAGAGCCAGGATGACGGCGGCAGAGTTCCTATGGAGGGCCAGGTCGGGACCAACGAGGAGGCTGCCAGCCTCTCCTCCTCACCTTCGCTGTCAGAAGCGACGTTGTACTTAATTTCATAGCCAGGGACAGGGACATCCATTCCCAGCCCTAGCTCCTTCCGCTTAGCATCCCTCTCGTCCTCCAGCTCCCTGTGACGGTCAAAATCGAAGTAAGGAGAAACGAGCTGAATCAACCCCTTGGCGTCTTCGTCGCCACGCTCATACCCATCGGAGAAGCCACGCTCATAACCCCGGGAGTAGGCCTCCTCTTTCTGCCGCCGGGCGTCTCCACCATCCGACGCATGCTCATTATCGCTGCGTTGTTGCCGCTGCTTTGTCGTTTGCTCCAGAGCAGCCTTGGCGGCACGGACCTCAACCTGGACCATGGTCAGCTGATCAGAGACAACACGTAGCTTCTCCTCGGCCGCTTTTGCTGCGGCGTCGGCCTCCAGTACACTCTGGGTCATCCCTCGCATCTCGTTCTTAAGCTTAATATGGTCAGCCTTTAGCTGTGAAAGCTCGCGGTTGGTCGCGTCGAAGGCCACCTTGGCCCTCTCACAGGCCTTGCACAGCTGGTCAACCGTCACCTCCATGTCGGACGGCGGGGAGATGATCAGTTGGATTCCCTTCTCGATCAACTCAGACTGCTTTGCGAGGGTACGCAGCGCGGCGGACATTTTCCTCGCCTTTTCGGCGAGGCGGGCCTTTTCAAGGCCCCCATCAGGAGGTGTGGGGCTGGAGACCGCGGTGGCGGAGGGCTGCTGCGCCACGGTAACTGTCTGCTGCTGCATAAAGAAGGAAGACGAGTTCAGATCCATGTCGCTAATAATAGGGATGGCGGACAAGCTGTCAGCAGGAACATCCAGAACATTACATCCAGACACAAGGTCACCCAGTGGAGACTCTGAGCTCACCTTTCCAGGGGGCTTGGAGGACCGCAGGGTCCTAATCAGACTGTGATCCTCGTTCTCTTCGTCGGAGACGAGGTCCTCAACGGTAAAGGTCTGAACTGGTGGCAGGTTTGGCAGGGACAGCTGAACCGCTTGCGGTGACTGCGGCTGTTGGATGGGAGGCTGCTATGGAGGAGACTGATGGGGAGGAGACCGCTGAGGGGGAGGGCGAATGACCTCCTCCACCCTTGGTTTTTTCTTCTTCTCCCGCTGGACTTTCCGCGGGATTGTCTTGCGTTTGATGTTGGGGTTGAAGTTAGGCTTGGAAGGTTCAGCATCCATAATGGCCTTCCGCAGAATGTCCTTGCGATCCTCGACAGGAGCGTCCAACCGAATATCGACCGGACAGCGGTTAGCGTCAAGTCCAATCCGCCCAAGCTCCTCAGCTGTCAGCTCCTTGAAAGCTCCTGAAAGTGGAAGATAACGATCACGTATCAGAAACAGGAAGCACAAGAAGAGGCAGAAAGAAAACAGTAGAATAGGCCGGCCCCGGATTACCTGGCCCCAGGGCCGGGATCAGGCCGACCCGGCCAAGAAAATTGTCATTAAAAATGACCTCTGCGGGGGGCAACCAGTTCACAGGTTTGCCGCGCGGCCCCAGACGGAAGTAATTCAAAACAGACCGAACTTCGGCGGTAACAGGGATTTTCTCCACGTCCAGCGGCACGCCAGGTTTGAATTCAGCCGCAGTCTCGAAACGACTGTGGTGATAATTCCTGAAGCGCCGCGGGATTGAAAACGGCTTAGGGCTGTACAGGTAGAAATATCTGTCTTTCCAGTCCTTGACGGAAGAAAGCCTCTTGTGGACCGTCTGGTAATGAGGATCTGTCAGGATGCTCAAGTACCCGAAGTCTTCTTTATTTGAGGCAAACCCCAAGGAGTGCATGATCCGGAAGGCGTCCACAGACAGGGGAAGGTTCAGAAACAGGCACGTCCAGGTGAATGCAACCATTAGACGGATAGCGAAAGGGTTCATCTGACAGAGGGCCACGTTCCCCCGGACAATTAGCTGCTCTATGAAGGGATGTAGAGGGAAACGCAGCCCAAACTCTAAATGTTTGGTGAAGACGGCGGTATGACCGGCCGGCGGCTTGCAAACAGTATCATAGGGCCCAGGCACCTGGAATTGCCACCCATCACCCAAGTCATAATGTTCCGCGGCAACGACATCACCAGCCCTCGACAACAAGAAGTCGCGGTACCGCTCATTCGGAAATTGGGTAAGGGGAGCTTCGTAGGTCACGTGGTTCAACTTCTCGCGTAGGCGAGCTGGCTTACCCGCGGAGGAAGTAGAGGCCTCGGGAAGAATCTGATCCTGAGGCGGGGCACAACGAAGCGGCACAGCACTATAAGGCTCCCCCTCATCCACCTCGGAATCGGAAACGTCTAATAACTCCTCCCGCGTGGGAACACGGGGGGAATCAGGGTCTTCATCACGGGACATACTCAAATAAAAGGAGAAGGACGGAGAGTTTACCTAAGGTTCAACAGCAGACGGCAGGATCTCACAGCGGTGGGAAGCAAGTGATAGAGTGACGGGGATAAAAGGAAGCTCGCTTGAGGATTTAAGAGAGTTTTGAAAAGTGTAAGGAAAGGAGAAGAGGGGGAAACGACGATGAAAGGTGTAGATACCCGTATCTGTCGATATGGAAATTTATAGAAAACCCGACAAACACCCAATGATGATAGGACAACTTGTATTTCGTGTCATTCATTTGAGTTCGTATTACGATGTAAGTCGGGCGCTGTCGACGTAATGATTATTAATTTAAAGGATATTTTGATTTAATAAGCTCTGTCAAATTTTATTTTGTCGCAAGTAATGTTTTATTGAAAATAAAGCATTTTTGATTTGAAAAATCATTTTAAGTAACTCGATTTGAAAAATCATTTTTTTACAAATTCATTATTTGACTTGAAAAGTCGTTTCTCGTGCTTTTAAAACAGTTTTATTAAATCGTATTCGACGAATTCGTTTTCTTAACAGCAAGTTTTAAAGCTCGTTTTAAGCCCGATTTTAAGAACGATTTTGAACCCGTTTCAACACGAATTTCGAGGCCTCTTTTACCCACACTCTTCCCCACATACCCGAGTTTAAGTCAGCCCAAGAACACGACTTAGAGTCATCCTAAACAGCCAAAACGTAGCCAACAATGGGGCTGATCCGCAGCAGCTCATAAACCCAAATTCAGCCCCTATTCGACCCAAACCCGTATCCTAACTAGCCTACCCTTATTACCCTTTCTTTCCTTCAAATACCCAGACCAAACACAGCCATAATCAGCCCAAGAGAGCACGAATAACAGCAGCCCAGACCTCTTCCCCGTACCCTGTTTCAGACAGCCCGAGTATGGGCAAAAACCCGACTTGTTTGGCCATCAACTCATACCTGATCTCCATGACCCATCTTACCTTGCCTTAACCCTCAAGAAAGCTCCTTACGAAACCCTAAACCAAGCCTGAAACCGCAGCTATCAGAAGAGAAGAAGAAGCTGCTCCTCTCCCTCTTAAACCCTACTTTTCAACCCTATAAATACACTCCAACTACAAACATTCAAACGGGGGAATTACACACAGAAGTATACAGCATACACACACAAGATTAAGTCACAAAAGCCCTAAAAGCCACAAAGAGAGTCGAGAAATCTGCTCTAAAAACAGAGTACGTTTTTCAGCTTTTCATTCTGCCCTCACCTGTTCTACCCCGTTTTTCGTGTTGAAAACACCATATTCTTTCTGATTTGTTTACCCAATCTTAAAGTTCATCTTACCACGATTCTAAAACATCTTTCGGTTCGAAATTTCGTTGAGAAACGAATAAGTTACAAGCTTTTGAAAATCGCTGTCAGCATTGTTTCAAAGTTACGGTTTTTGCATTTGTTTCGTCGACGACGGCCCCTTGGGATAAAATCTTACAATCGATTACGACTCGAAGAATTGGTCAACGATACACGTAAGTTGAGGGTGCAAAAATACTCACTTTACTCTGTTTAATTTTTGGCTTTTATCGCTTTTATTGCTCTCTGTCGTTTTTATCGACTTTACATCATTTCTGTTGTTTATCGTTGTAATTATTATTTTTATCATTCGACTTGACTTACGTTTTTAGCATGACCTTGATATGTATATATGGGTGTGTCGTATCCTTTGTTTATTCGGTATGCTTTTCTTTTGATTTCTTTGCGAAGCATGATTTAAGATTCCTCGTTAGTTTAGTTTGCTCGCTAGTTTCTTGTGTAAGCGGAGACCTCGTTAGTGCTTGGATATATCATTGTCTCAAACTGATCCGTTATACTCTTCTAATTGATAATTCATGTTTGTATGTCATTCTAGCTATCGAATTTTATTTCACCGTTTGGCGCTTGTGTAGTATTTAGCCGTTGATTTCACATGAGTCGCATATTGCGTGATTCTGTTGGTTTTTGCTTTGTATACTAAATCTCGAAAGGCGCAGTTGTATAGGCTATGATTAGTTTCGATGATAGTTTTGTTTTATTCTCTTATGGCTTTTCTTCGAAATTTGAACGTTTGTATGTTCGTGTGCTTCTTTTTAGTTGTCATTATATTACTGAGAACGTGTTACAGTTGCTTGTTTTATGTCTTTATGTGATGGTTATGGTTGTGTGTATTTGTTTGTTTGGACACTTGTCTGCGTGTATATGAAAGTTAGTGGCTTATTAGTTAGTCTCATGTTATTTGCGCTTATCAGTATGTTTTGAGTCGTATTTAATTTTCTTTGTTTACATGTTTGCTTGTATTTGCACGTATGATTGTTACTTTTTATTCGTGAGCAGTGTTTGATTATTCATGCTAGTCACTCATGGTCGTATGTAGTTTAGTCGAGTTTGATTATTTTTTATTCGTCCGCCGCTAACGTTTGTTAATCTATCTTATGCTGTCGGTAAGTATTTCTGCTCCTCCGCTTTGTTTGCTAGAATAATAAATGAACCCATGTTAAATAACTTCGACGAAGCTATATGTGCATTAAACGACGTAGAATGGATGTATT
This sequence comes from Dianthus caryophyllus, assembly GCA_023091065.1. Taxonomy (NCBI): domain Eukaryota; kingdom Viridiplantae; phylum Streptophyta; class Magnoliopsida; order Caryophyllales; family Caryophyllaceae; genus Dianthus; species Dianthus caryophyllus. The sequence goes on along the minus strand of CM041518.1, from coordinate 13,232,839 downwards.
TTTGTTTAGGGTTAAAACGCTGTTTGCATATCCGCATGTGTACTCATAATAGCCATGATTTTACTTAGTAGAGACCGTTACTGTAACGGGCGGGGTTAGGCGTTAAATTAATGAAATTATTTTTAAACTTCCTAACACGTAAACTCACACGAACTCATTTTCTCTAAAATTGGTTTCTAAATTCCACCCTAAAAAATTTAGTGGCGACTCTTTTCAATTGAAAATGTTTTTGAAATAAAACATCGCGTGGATCAAAATCCCTTGTCCACAATTTGGCGACTCCGCTGGGGACAGTGAAACTTGAAAAGTAAAATGATGGCTATTTAGAGTACCCTTTCTTTTTTACGTTGTTTATGCATCATACTGTTAGGATTCGAACCATTTCTCCCTTTGGGTCGACCTCAAAGTAGGGAAATGACGTTCACTGTGTCTGGTTTAAATACCAAGATGGTTCTGCCGAGGTTAGCAACCGCCGTCCCCCATTTCGTCCCTGACTTATGGAGGATTGTGAGTTCCCTAACAACGTGGGATCATTGGCACGGACCCTTTCTTGAGACTTAGAATAGTCTAGGCCATGCATTGCATCCTTGAACTGCGCGTGACTAATTGCTCTGTGAATTCCTAAAGCCATGTTTTCAATCCTCTTTAATCAAAGCATCATCTTTTCAAATTGAATATTTTCCAAAATCTTTTATTAAATTTGAACGCTTATTTGTCTTTTTAGGATTAGAATAATCTTAAATACCTCTTTTAAACGATTTTTGACTTAAGTCAAACGCTTTCCCTCTAAAAAATCATTCCTTAAATTTGGCTTATTTGTCTTTTAGGATTAGAATAATCTTAAATATTTTCCAACACTATCCCTTAGAAAACAAAGATTTTTGTCCAAGTCAAACGCTTTCCTTTTAGGATTAGAATAATCTTAAATTATTTAGATTTTAGCACTTTTGAAAAAAAAGATTTTCCTAGCAGAAATGCTATTCTTTTAGGATCAGAATAATCTTAAAAGATTTCCGATGTTAGCTCTTTTGAAAAAAGATTCATTGCTAGCTGAAACGCTCTCTTTTTTAGGATTAGAATAATCTTAAATATTTTCCCACACTATTTCCTTCGAAAAACAAAGTTTTTTTTTAAGCTGAAATGCTTTCCTTCTAAAATTAGAATAATTTTAGATATTTTCTGAATGTTAGCTCTTTTGAAAAAAGATCTTTTCTTGGCTGAAATGCCATCTTCTTAGGATTAGATTAATCTTAAATAATTTTCTGAATTTTAGCTCTTTTTAAAAAAGATCTCCTCCAAACTAAAAAGTTATTCGTTTAGGGTTAGAATAATCTTAAACATTTTTTTTTCCAATGTTAGCTCTTTTGAAAAAAGACATCCTCCTAGCTGAAAGGCTATTCGTTTAGGATTAGAATAACCTTAAATAATTTTCGATTCAAGCTCTTTTGAAAAAAGATCCATTCCTTGGCTGAAATGTCATCCCTTTTAGGATTAGAATAATCTTAAATAATTTTCGATTCAATCTCTTTTGAAAAAAGATCCATTTCTGGCTGAAATGTTATTCATTTAGGGTTAGAATAATCTTAAAAGATTTCCGATATTAGCTCTTTTGAAAAAAAGATCCATTTCGTGGCTGAAATGCCATCCCTTTTAGGATTAGAATAATCTTGAATAATTTTCGATATTAGCTCTTTTGAAAAAAAGATCTTTTTTAAGCTGAAACGCTCCTCGTTAGGATTAGAAAATCCTAAAACTTTTTTTCTTTAAAAGAAAATTATCTTTTGAAAAAAGATCCTTTTATAGCAGAAATGCTATCCGTTTAAGATTAGAATAATCTCGAACAGTCTCTGATGCTAAGTCTTTAGAAAAAAAGATCCTTTTGTTAGCTGAAATGGTCCTCGAAAATCCTAGAACATTCTTTTAAAAAAAAAAGAAATTATCTTTTGAAGAAAGATCCTCTTATAAGCTGAAATGCTATCCGTTTAGGGTTAGAATAGTCTTAAACAATTTTCGATATTAGCTCTTTTCAAAAAAGATCCCTTCCCTGCTGAAATGCTATTCGTTTAGGGTTAGAACAATCTTAAATAATTTTCAATATTAGCTCTTTTGAAAAAGATCTTTTCTAAGCTGAAATGCTCCTCGTTAGGATTAGAAAATCCTAAAACTTTTTTTCTTTAAAAGAAAATTATCTTTTGAAAAAAGATCCTTTTTAAGCTGAAATGCTACCCGTTTAAGATTAGAATAACCTCGAACAGTTCCCAACACTAACTCTTTTGAAAAAAGAATCCTTTCAAGCTGAAATGCTTCCCGTTTAGAATTAGATTAATCCGGAATGATTTTTAACACTACGTCGGTCTTTTGAAAAAAGAATAGTTTTTAAGCTGAAATGCTATACGTTTAGGATTAGAATAATCTCGAATGCTTTTGAAATGCTATCCACTTGGGAATAGAATTTTTTCCAACCAAAACGAAGTTTTTTTTCAAAGGTAAAAATCTAGCCCTAGTTGGACTAGAATTTTCGAACCAAATAAGCCCTTTTGGTAGTCGAAGTGCTGCCCATTTTAAACATCGACTCTAAGAAAAAAAAACAAGTTTCATTCTCGAGTCATGAGGAAGCATGAAATGCATCGAGTCAAGTCTAGTTGGGTCTAAGTCCCATAATGTGAGTCTGTCTTCAAGTCCATATGTCGCATGCATTCGCATAGTTAGGTCGTAGACCATGTCGTTAAACTCTGAGTCTTTTCATGTTTAATCCGTTCCAATTCATTTGCATCCCGAGTTGTTATTTACAAATACTGTTGAAACCGTGTCGATTTCTGAGCTCAAGTCGCATTTTCTCCTCCTTAAGTCAGAATCAAGTTGAAAAGTGGGGTAACTTCCAAACCAAGCATCTGAATCAACTCCTGAAATAAGAAAAGTTCAAAGCCGAGGTTGGTGATTATAAATCAGAATTCGTATTCAAGTCTTATGTCTGAGTCGAGTCTAAGATTCATTTTTTTCAACAATTATTTCTAACCCCTTTCTCAAAATCAATGAAATTGGTCTTGTCTCTAATTTGCTTCCATAATCCAACTTATGAAAATGCACAACGCACTCGAAGGGTGTCCCTGGGGTAGAGAAATACGTATTCAATTCTAAGTGGTAAGGTGCAACACCAACTCAAAACAAAAACAAAGACGAAAGGGTTTCCGACAACCAAAACAAAAGAGTTTCAATTCCGGTAGTCAACTTGTGGTATACTACTCCTCTGCCTTTGGAGGAGGATCCATTAATTTGGAGCTCCATAGTGGTCATGAATTTGATCGCGACCAAAGGTACGAATATTCATGGATCGCCCTCCGTGTACTCGATCGCGTGCCTAATAAGCAAACGAACTTGTCAGAGGAGTCTGGCGTGATATACATACGACCACATGCGACCGCTCACTGCGACGTCTAGTGAAGTTGGAACAAGCCCAAGCCACAAAGGGCGCGGCATATTCTCAAAAACGCAAACAAGAATACAGAAATACAAAAAATTGAGGGGCAACACGTCGGAGATCGAAGATCAAAGTCAAAATTAAAGGCGAAGCCAAAACGGTCAGAAAGCACCGTCAATTCCTTTTTAAGTCGTTCTTAAAACGATAATGGAGACATGGTCTTGAGTCCTGAGAATCTTTGGTTTATGTAGTTGTACCCAAGCATTTAGGGTCCAGAAGGGATCCTACAACACGATACCTTAGGTGAAACCTTCGAGTGTTACACACAAGAAAAGTTGCCATGTTTATGCACCTAGATCGAACTACATCGGATTTGATTCCGCTCCACGCGAATATGTAGGCAATCCTTTAGAATATGGGATACAATCCACCACCCCCGCCCATCATCTAATTTGTCATCTGGTCAATTTTTTATGGGTCTTTACAAAGTCCAAATGAAGCAACTTTTGTTGAGTCTGTCTTAGTGCTCGATTTAGATTGAGATGAGAATCAATGTTCTGATAAGTAATTGTCCAGTCTTGGAATGATCTTTTTCTTAATGGGAATTGGCAAAGATGTTTACTTTGACAGTTAGTTCGCATCTCGACAAAGAATTTGCTTAGGGGGAGAACATGATACTATTAACCCACGTCTATTTTAGACCACGTGTCAATCATCCTAAAAGACCTTGCACAGTCACTAGTCTACCCGTCAGTGAAACGTTGTCTTAGGTCGAGTTGGTCATAGTCAAACGTTCAGATGTCAGTTGCTCGTGTCACGATACGTTCTTGTCGCATTCATGTCACATTCGTGTCATATTTCATGTTGACTTAGCCATGCTTCGATTCTATAATATCACGCATTTCAAGAACCTTTTTTGCAAAGTCTGGGTCGATGATCGAGGTCAAATTTCAAATTCGGGCAGATGACCCACTTCAATTTGCAAAATGATGCTCGCGGGCCGATGGCCCATTTCAATTTCTAAATGATGTTTAGATTCAGAGTCGATGACTCTACTTCTTAATTTTCAAAATGATGTTTTCAATGCGGGTCTAGGACCCAATTCGATTTGATGGATGCTAACCAAAACCCCGTGTCAATTTTCAAACGTAATTTTTGCAGTCTAGGTTGAACATGAATCCAACTTTAAAAACGATGTTTTTAAACTACGTCAATGGTCGAGTTATTCAAAGTGCTCCAAATCCAAAGTTCAGGTCGATGACCTCTTTCGATTTTCAAATGAAATTTGCTATGCGGGTCAATGACCTATCCACTTTCCAAAATAGGGGTCGATGACCCATTTTCAAATGATGTCTTGCGCTCGGGTCGATGACCCATTCTCAAAAGCGTGTTCGCTCGGTCGATGACCCATCCACCTTTTCCTTCAAAATCAAGATCGATGGCCCTAATTTTCAATGACAATTATAGTTCGGGTCGATGACCTATCCGCCTTTTCCTTAAAATACGGGTCGATGGCCCCAATTCTCAAATGATGAACATAGCTCGGGTTGATGACCCATTCACTTAAATCAAAATGCGGGTTGAAGACCCATTTTCAAAAGATATTTATAGTTCGAGTCGATGACTCATCCATTTCTCAAGATCCGGGTCGACGATCCATTTTCAAAAGATGTTTATAGTTCGAGTCGATGACTCATCCACTTTTCAAGATGCGGGTTGAAGACCCATTTTCAAATGATGTTTATTAGTTCAGTCGATGACTCATCCATTTTTCAAGATGCGGTCGACGACCCATTTTCAAAAGATGTTTACGGTTTTGGGTTGATGACCCATCCACTTAAATAAAAATGGGGGTTGAAGACCCTTTTTCAAAAGATGTTTATAGTTCGAGTCGATGACTCATCCACTTTTCAAGATGCGGGTCGACGACCCATTTTCAAAAGATGTTTACGATTTTCGGTCGATGGCCCATCCACCTTATTTCAAAACGCGTCGAGGACCCATGCGGAATAATTTTCACCGCTCGGGTCGAAGACCCATTTCCAAATTAAAATTAAGTAGTTTGGATCGATGATCCATCCCTTTTGTTTAAAAAAGGTGTCAAGACCCATTTCCAAATTAGTATTCTCGATTCGGATCGATGATCCATCCTTTTGTTTAAAAATCAAGTCGAAGACCCATTTTCAAATCAAAATTCTAAGTTGGATCGATGATCCATCCCTTTGCTTCAAAAGCGGGTGAAGACCCATTTCCAAATTAAAGTGCTCGATTCGGATCGACGATCCATCCTTTATGTTTAAAAGTAGGTCGAAGACCCATTTCAAAAGAAAAATCTCACCGATTCGGATCGATGATCCATCCGTTTTGAAAAAAAGCAGGGCGAAGACCCACTGTCAAATTACAATTTTGAAAAAACAGGGTGAGGGCCCATTTTCAAATCGGATCGATGATTCATCCCCTTTAAAGGCAGGTCGATGACCCATTTCAAAATTAAATTCGCAGCTCGGATCGACGATCCATTCTTTTTATTTCAAAAGGCGCAGATTTCACTATGTGTGTTGGGTGCAATGCTTTGTGAGTCGTATACTATGGTTTGTGTAAGTTTGAGCAGGAATGCTCAGCGGGGGGGCTCTCTGATTATCCACCTTAGATCCCGACTGACGGGATGACATCCTCAAGATAAAGAAATATTAGCGAAGCTAAACGAAGTCACACTTCCTATAAGAACTATGATTTTGGCTTTACTCACTCGAGTAACCAAATATCATTTGTTTTGGGCCGAAGCAGCAGAAAGCTACAGGCCAGCGAGCTCGAACTACGATACGGGTTTGATTCTGTCACAACGGTTTCGTAGGCGCCTAAGGATAAGGCTCAACCCATGTTTTGACGAAAATGAAGGCATCCAGAATCATGTTTCAGGTATGATTTCTACTTATGGCTGGAGAGCTTATATACGAGTCTAAGGGACCATAAGCGACCCGGGTGAGGCTCTCGAGTTGTGATCTACGATCGACTCGAGAGTCTACTTTGACTTTCGCCTGTCCAAGCCTTAGTCAAAGTGGGGGCTCTGTAGATACCCGTATCTGTCGATATGGAAATTTATAGAAAACCCGACAAACACCCAATGATGATAGGACAACTTGTATTTCGTGGCATTCATTTGAGTTAAGATACGATGTAAGCTCAGGTATTTGTCGACGTAATGATTATTAATTTAAAGGATATTTTGATTTAATAAGCTCTGTCAAATTTTATTTTGTCGCAAGTAATGTTTTATTGAAAATAAAGCATTTTTGATTTGAAAAATCATTTTAAGTAACTCGATTTGAAAAATCATTTTTTTACAAATTCATTATTTGACTTGAAAAGTCGTTTCTCGTGCTTTTAAAACAGTTTTATTAAATCGTATTCGACGAATTCGTTTTCTTAACAGCAAGTTTTAGAGCTCGTTTTAAGCCCGATTTTAAGAACGATATTGAACCCGCTTTCAACACGAATTTGAGGCCTCTTTTACCCACACTCTACCCCACATACCCGAGTTTAAGTCAGCCCAAGAACACGACTTAGAGTCATCCTAAACAGCCAAAACGTAGCCAACAATGGGGCTGATCCGCAGCAGCTCATAAACCCAAATTCAGCCCCTATTCGACCCAAACCCGTATCCTAACTAGCCTACCCTTATTACCCTTTCTTTCCTTCAAATACCCAGACCAAACACAGCCATAATCAGCCCAAGAGAGCACGAATAACAGCAGCCCAGACCTCTCCCCCGTACCCCGTTTCAGTCAGCCCAGTATGGGCCAAAACCCGACTTGTTTGGCCATCAACTCATACCTGATCTCCATGACCCATCTTACCTTGCCTTAACCCTCAAGAAAGCTCCTTACGAAACCCTAAACCAAGCCTGAAACCGCAGCTATCAGAAGAGAAGAAGAAGCTGCTCCTCTCCCTCTTAAACCCTACTTTTCAACCCTATAAATACACTCCAACTACAAACATTCAAAGGGGGGAATGACACACGAAGTATACAGCATACACACACAAGATTAAGTCACAAAAAAGCCCTAAAGCCTCAAAGAGAGTCGAGAAATCTGCTCTAAAAACAGAGTACGTTTTTCAGCTTTTCATTCTGCCCTCACCTGTTCTACCCGTTTTTCTTGTTACAAACACCTTGTTCTTTCTGATTTGTTTCCCCAATCTTAGAGTTCATCTTACCACGATTCTAAAACATCTTTCGGTTCGAAATTTCGTTGAGAAACGAATAAGTTACAAGCTTTTGAAAATCGCTGTCAGCATTGTTTCAAAGTTACGGTTTTTGCATTTGTTTCGTCGACGACGGCCCCTTGGGATAAAATCTTACAATCGACTACGACTCGAAGAATTGGTCAACGATACACGTAAGTTGAGGGTGCAAAAATACTCACTTTACTCTGTTTAATTTTTGGCTTTTATCGTTTTTATTGCTCTCTGTCGTTTTTTTATCGCTTTCTGTCGCTCTGTTGTTTATCGTTGTAATTATTATTTTTATCATTCGACTTCGACTTACGTTTTTAGCATGACCTTGATATGTATATATGGGTGTGTCGTATCCTTTGTTTATTCAGTATGCTTTTCTTTTGATTTCTTTCGGAAGCATGATTTAAGTTTCCTCGTTAGTTTAGTTTGCTCGCTAGTTTCTTGTGTAAGCAGACCTCGTTCGTGCTTGGATATATCATTGTCTGAAACTGATCCGTTATACTCTTCTAATTGATAATTCATGTTTGTATGTCATTCTAGCTATCGGAATTTTATTTCACCGTTTGGCGCTTGTGTAGTATTTAGCTTCGTTGATTTCACATGAGTCGCATATTGCGTGATTTCTGTTGGTTTTTGCTTTGTATACTAAATCTCGAGGATTCTTGTGATGTATAGGCTATGATTAGTTTCGATGATAGTTTTGTTTTATTCTCTTATGGCTTTTCTTGATTTGACGTTTGTATGTTCGTGTGCTTCTTTTTAGTTGTCATTATATTACCGAGAACGATGTTACTGATTGCTTGTTTTATGTCTTTATGTGATGGTTATGGTTGTGTGTATTTGTTTGTTTGGACACTTGTCTGCGTGTATATGAAAGTTAGTGGCTTATTAGTTAGTCTCATGTTATTTGCGCTTATCGGTTATGTTTTGAGTCGTATTTAATTTTCTTTGTTTACATGTTTGCTTGTATTTGCACGTATGATTGTTACTTTTTATTCGTGGCGGTGTTTGATTATTCATGCTAGTCACTCATGGTAGTAGTATGTAGTTTAGTCGAGTTTGATTATTTTTTATTCGTCCGCGCTAACGTTTGTTAATCTATCTTATCTTTGTCGGTAGAAGTATTTACGCTCCTCGCTTTGTTTGCTAGAATAATAAATGAACCCATGTTAAATAACCCGTGAAGCTATATGTGCATTAAGCGACGTAGAATGGATGTATTTTTGTTTAGGGTTAAAGCTGCTTTGCATATCGCATGTGTACTCATAATAGCCATGATTTTACTTAGTAGAGAGCCGAATTCTTGTATGCTTGAGGCGGGGTAAGGCGTTAAATTAATGAAATTATTTTTAAACTTCCTAACACGTAAACTCACACGAACTCATTTTTTCTAAAATTGGTTTCTAAATTCCACCCTAAAAAATTTAGTGGCGACTCTTTTCAATTGAAAATGTTTTTGAAATAAAACATCGCGTGGATCAAAATCCCTTGTCCACAAAAGGGGGGTATTTATAAGGTGGAAGGGGTGAACAGTGCTTGGTTATTCTGGGCCACTCGCGTTTATTAAATGAGAAGATGAACAGTCCAGGCTCAACCCCCACCACCCACGTGTCAGGCATATAGAGGAGAGACAGAACCCAACAAATTGGGCGCCAAAGTTAAAAACTCAGGAGGAAAATTTGAAATTCAAAATGGTTAGGCCTCCCAAGCAAGCTCAAGTCAGAAGGCGAGGCTGACTATCAACCGCCAGTAGACACGCAGCACTAACCTCTAGTAAGAGCTGTGTGGGGGCATATTGATGGGGGATAGCCAGCCCAGATCATTAACCGCCCTGTAAGCCTACTTGTGGGACCGCCCGGCCACCCTTGCCAGAAATCCCTCTCACGGGAGAGGTATGTGTCCGTAGCCGGGCGGCTATACGGTCTGTTGGCCCGACCCATAGCAGCGGCAAACCGCTGGAGACAAGGGTTGGAACTTGTCAGAACTTGTTCTGACAAGTCAACAACAGACAGCACTAAAGGACAAATGGCCAGCTTTAGGGCTGACATGACAGGCTAGAAGACAAAACCTACCCTTATAAATAAGAAACGAGGCATTCAGAAAGCATTCATTCACACATACACAACATATAAAAACAAGGTATCACTTGAACTACTGGAGAATTCTCTAACTTCTCCCCTGAATATCCGCTGACTTAGGCGTCGGAGGGGCATTCCTCGGACGCCCCCGAGGCTAGGTTTGCGTGTTTGTGCAGGGCTCTCAGTCAGAAGGGATCAAGTGACGCCGACCCTACAGAGTTATAAGAGACATCATAATAGCTTCGAGTTGATTTCACTTAGCGTGATTTTCACCCGGAACAAGATTAATCAATGAAATAAGTAGCATAAATATTTTAATACGAAAATTAAAATAAAAAGAAAAAAAAAACGTACTTACATGGACCTATCAAAATTATGATCCAGCCCGCAAACCCGACAAGACCTGACTCGGGTTTTTAGGATCAAAGCCAGTAAATTTTAATCCGTGACTCAAAATGTCTCAAACTCGAAATCACTCGCTAATTTACAGTAATGTCCCAACCTGTCCCCTTAGACACGATGGGTTAAGTATAATTTCATTAAAAAAGACTTTTCGAGCTTATAAATAGATATGTTATTGAAATTAATTATATATATTTAATATTTATACTGATCTCAACTGAGATCTAATTTTATTAGCTAAAATATTAAAATGATAAGGGGTATCTAATATAACGATCGAAATATTATGATAATATCCTTATAAACATACTTTTTAATTCTACAAATTACGAAAAACGAATAAATAACAACTTTAGTATTATACGTACCAAATGTAGTTTACATTATGTAATAAAATATTTTTTGTTTGTAGGAATTTAGGTAATTTCTCATCATCCATATGGGAAAAAATTAGTCACCCATTAAGGGCATCCAATACAACTTGAGTATCACCTCCTTGCATACTATTCACAACATGAATATTCACACTATTTTTAATTTGGCGTACAATGAAATCAATGCTACTATTTTTTTCCTGAGGGATGCGCCGGTTTCGCTCAATCCAAATGGACTAGATAGTAACCACTAGGCTACAACTAAACCACGAAGCTCTCCATCGTTTAGGACTATACAAGTGTCTAGCATATTGCGTCTCATAATGCATACTTCGAACCTGCCGTGTCACACCCATCCAAACCCAAACTCGTTGAGCAATCTCTCGAGAAGTAGGACAATAAAAAAAAACAGATGCTCATGACTTTCCAAATTTCCCTGACACATGATACACCAATTTGGCAACACTAAACCCCGTCGACATAAGTTATCTATAGTAGGGAGATTTGATTGTCGAGCCAAGGAAGCAATGAAACTATGCTTTGGCATATTTACTGAGCACCAAACAACAATAGACCAACTGACCTTATCCAAATGAGCACGCAAGAAGTCATAAGACTTAGCAACAAAGTCACGTGACCAACTTTGCAGTAGAAGCAGAGCCTGGTCGACTCCACCTCCTAGCATGATCAATTCAACTCTTATATAGAGAATGCCCCTCCAGCTCTCCGATTTAGAAGCTTTCGGCTTCACAGTCCACAAATTTCCGTGCTTCAGCTTATACAATGTAAACCATTGTATTCAGTAACTATGTCGCCCTTGAAAGATATCCAGTAAGCTTTTGCATAACAAGGCCTTGTTCCAAGACAAAACTACCTTTAAATTAAGGCCCCCCTCCTCCTTCAGTGTGCATACCTCCCTTCAACTTTTAAATAGCATTCTCCTGTCGCCTTCTTCGTTACCCCATAAAATGTCCCAGCATATGAAAGATTATGATTAGCCCAATTCGTAACATGCTTTCGGACCTTATCCAAAAGACCGTGATACATATCCGCTTTCAAATTCCTAGAAGCCAAACGAAGACCTAGATAACGAAAAGGGAAGGATCTCTCATTAAACCCTGAATAGTGCAAGATGGCACGCTTTACATCACATTTAACCCCACCAAAATAGATTTCCATTTTAGTTGGATTAGCCTCCAAACCGAAAATATTTGCAAAGAGCGTCAGTGTGTCAAATACAGCTTGCACAGACGGAACATCACCTCTCGTAAAAATATCAGATCATCTGTAAAAATGAAGTGAGTAAGGTTGAGTCTAGCACATTTTGGATGATATGAGAAGTGCTGCAACTTGGGTATCTCCATGAGGTATCTCAAGAGGACCTCCATATTCATCACAAAAACATATGGCGATAGAAGATCTCCTTGACGAATACCCTTCCGTCCCTGATATACGTTATTTTTATATGTTTTTACCCCCGTCCCGAGCTGCGTTTTATTGTCAAAATGCGCCCTTTAGGGCCATTTTGTTCTCACATTTCACTCGAGTAGCGTTTTTGGTGTTTTTCCGTGGTTTGCAGGAATTTGTTGCATTTCCGTGCATTTGAGCTGAAAAATGGAAGTTATGACGGAAACCCGAAAGCTGAGGCGGAGACGAGCTCGGGATTGAAGTGAAGTAGTCGATTTGGGCGAGATTAGAAGTCAAGGCCCAAAAGAAAGGAAAGAAAGTCAAGCCCAGGAGTGAGTCCAGGCCATTTTGAGGGCCGGCCGGCTAAGGAGTTTTTATTGACTTTCGCGAAGATTTTGAGCCCCAAAATTTGGGGTACGGATTCGGTGGCCGACCGGCAGCCGGCCGGCCGGCCTTGAGATTTTATTTGACGGATTTATTTTGTAATTTAATTATTTTAATATTTTAGGAATTACTATATATTAGAAACTCGTGAGTTAGGTTTAGTTTATCTTTACTTTGCACTTTTTACTGCTTCCCTAGAAATTGCTCTCTTTAGAAAACTTCAAGTCTCCATTGATTTAATTTTCAAGCTTTGTAACCGTCGGTACTCAGGATTAATATCAAGTTATTTCTAATTGGTAATTTCATGTTCTTCGTTCTTAATTCCTTTAATTCAATTATTAATATGTTGTTTGCCCTAGTTATGAGTAGCTAATCCCCCAACTAAGGTTGAGGGGGAATTATGCCTTTAATCCGGCGTTTTGATTAAATTGTTGTAATTGATTGGTTTGTGCTTGTGCGATTTCTTCCTGCGTGATTAATTATCAATTGAATTTAGGGACGCCTTAATTGAATTGAACTTAGGGTAATATTGATTTAAGATCGAAAGCCTAATCAGTATTAGACCACTTCGCGTAATTGATGAGATGATTTAGTAAGTCGCGAGAGCCCGCTAAATCAGCTTAAGGTAACATTGATTCGAGAGAACGTGTTTTGCCCTAATCGCCTTGCATACTCCGATTGATTGCTATTTTGGTGAAAGTTTTATTATCCGGATTATTGACATAAGGAACCCGAGACCCTAGTCTTTTCTCCCTAGTTTAAACCCCTTTTTGTTATCTTTGTTAGTAGTTTTATAGCTTTCCAACCCAAAAGATTTTCACTGCACACTCAGGAGTAACCTAGCAACTAAGTGTCTCATGCAGTATTCGTTTCTACGTGGTTCGACCCCTTCTACCGCTAGCTATAGTTAGTAGTCCGTTGGGTTTATCTTTGATTTCAAATGATACGACTTATTGTGTCAAATTTTGGCGCCGCTGTTTGGGAAACGGTTTATTTCATTTTTACTTAGTAGGTTATTTCTCTTGTCTCGGGAACTTGAGTTCCTTGAGACCGTTCTCATTTCTCCTTGTAGTTTTTGTTTATCGCAGGTCACCTCTGAGGTTTAGTTCCTTTCGATCCAGAACCTGGCGGACTTTTTCGCATAACGAAACTTCTTTAAGGAGATTCTTTGCAACCTCACGATCGAGGTTGTGGAAGTTTCGGACGCCGAATCTAGTTCAGAAGCATCGTCCTACGAAGGGGACACTACTTCACCTTCTACTTCTAGTGTTGTTTCTGAGGTACTAGTGATCATGCCTAAACTTTCTAGTCACTCTTTGCCCAAAACGGATTCCATTCCCGATGGATTCCGGATGCCCGCTACTCTAACGGGTAATTTTGAGATTCGCCCCGCCTTCCTTAGCTTGGTGGAGCGTAATCAGTTTGGCGGCAATCCTACGGAGGATCCTGGTCGTCATATGCAGGTTTTCACGGATTACTGTTCTACGGTAAAACAGAACGGTATTACTCAAAACCAGATTCGGGAAATGTTATTTCCTTTCTCGCTACGTGATCGAGCCCGTGAGTGGATCACCGACCTGGATAGGACAGCCGCAGGTATTACAGATTGGAACGGGTTAGCTATGGCATTTTATAAGAAGTATTATCCTCCAGAGCGAACTAATCAGATCCGGAGCCAAATCCAAAGCTTCAAGCAAACTTTCGACGAATCACTTGCCGAAGCTTGGGAACGTTATAAGAAACTCATCCGTGATTGTCCTCACCACGGGTTGAACGACTGGCTCGTGATCATGACGTTTTACAACGGGCTGTTTTCAGAAAGTCGGGCTATCTTGGATTCAGCTGCAGAAGGGAGGTTTGCCGACAACGTCGATGATGACCAGGCATGGGCATTGATCGAGAAAATGGCGATCCATACCTCACAGTACGATCGACCTAGGGGAAATTCTCGTGTGGCCCATGGTGATCGCGAGAAGGATTCTTTGAATGCTTTAACGAGCCAAATTTCGGTTCTATCGATGAAGGTCGACAAAAATTTGGCGGTCGAGGTTCGTCTAATGCGCAGCAGGTTAACGCGGTTATGGGGCACGACGCAGGATGCAATAATTGCGGGATTGTTGGTCATTATGCACATGAATGCATGAGTTCGCAGGAGCAGGTTAACGCTTTTACTTCTTATCATTCTAACTTGCCGTATCAGAATCAGCCGGGCTATGATCGGTCTCTGCTTTCTTACCGGAACCAGAACGTTCTCAACCCTACTCCGCAGCAGCAGCAACAAACACCGTACGTTCCGCCACAACGGAACTACCAACCGCCGGGTTTCCAAAATCAAAGGCCCCCATTCCATTATCAACAACCACCGCAAGTTCAATCCGCTCCTACTCCTGTTTCCGATCATGGTGTGGGTGAATTGAAGGCCATGATGATGCAGATGGCCAAGACTCAGGAATCTATGATGACGCAGATGCAGAAAAGTGATCAAGCTAAGGACGCAGCTATTAAGATGTTGGAAACGCAGGTTGCGCAGTTAGCAAGTTCACAGGCTACGAGGCAACACGGGACACTTCCACCGCAAGGAAACCCGCCTCATGACACAGCAAATGCGATTACATTGCGGAGCGGCACACATTATGACGGTCCGAAGCATCCGGACGAGATTGAGTGTAACAACCTGGTTTTTCGTCGACTTTAATTACTAAGGCGGAAATTAATTAAGTCTTAAACCAGCGTTATTAATTATACATAAAACCCAAAATGTTACATCGTAATTCAAGAGTTGAATAAAACAACTACGTATGCGGAAATTTAAAAGAGTAGCGTCTTATATATTACAAATCTCTCAAAATGACATAAAGTAAAGCGTAAAGCGTTGCATGGCCCGAGTCAAAATCCAGCTTCCAGGTCCATGATTACCCCGCAATAATAAGCGATGGGGGATGCGCATTGGCGGTGACGGTGACTAGCTATGCTCATACTTACCCTCGATTTCAATTACTTTGGTTTAATATTATCGCTTTATAAACATAACATTATGATAAAACATAAACATGCTTAATACAATTAGCATGTAAAGACATATATGTCATAATAAGCATGCGGTTAAAGCGATAAATCATATAAGCATGATATTCAAATGAAAGCAAATAACATATAATATCATAGCCATAGTATCACAACATATCAGCAAGATTACAAAGCGATATCAGATCGCATACATACATCGTATCGTATTGTTCTCATCATGCAGACTCGATTCACTTCAGAAACTTGTGGTCTTTAATTTTCGAAGATGGTACACACTCGTTCTCATTTAATCAAACAACACACAACACATACCGCTTACGAGCGACCAATCGAGTAGGCTTATTGTACTCTAGTCGCTTGCATCTCACTACCATAGTGCAAGAACTTACTCGACTCGTAAACCACGCGAATACTATAATACTTGCATCTCATCCTCTAGTGTTCGAAATGATTGAACTTCAGATACAATCTCGTCAAGTGATCTTTACATGTGGCAAGAACGAATGCAAGTGTCGCGTCCAATAAAGACGAAACACGGCAAGGAGACAGAACCGTAAAGCGCATATGCACATAATGTTACGGTGGCCCTGATAACTTTAGCGAAATAGAGTGAATTAAACCCTAGTCTAGTACATGTACATTAGTATCCACGTTAAGAATGGGCCACGCTATTCGGAGAAAGACCTTTAACTCCGGATAAAGCGACTATTTCCTAAAGCTGTGGCATAAACCATGGCGTATTCTTTATCTTGTACGGCAATGGCGACCGCTACAAGACTATCTTAACCCCACTTCACTCACGATTGACGTTCCCTTATCTGAGGCCCAAGCTTGACCTTTTATTTAACTTACTCAATGTTCATTATTTATTTGATATTTACATATCACATGTTACTAGACTCTCCTAGTCTCAGCGTCAAACGTTTTATTTGAATTGTAGGTTTCATATGATCACATAACACATTCGTTTATTATTTGAAGTGTTGTTAATTATTAACGTTTTTAAATTTCTAATTTGATATGTTTATTAATATGTCAAATTTTATTTAAGTGTTTTACAAACACTTTAAGTTATTTACTTATTCATTTTAAATTTTCTATACTTAGTAAAATTTTCAATTATTTTCAGTATTTCACTATTCACTTTTCACTATTCACTATTCACTATTCACTTTTCACTATTCACCGTATTTTATACGTATTTTTATACGTGTTCGTATTTTTATACTTCGTATTCTATCATTATTTTTATAATATTCGTATTTTTATACTTCGTATTCTAATTGTATTTTTATACTTATCGTATTCTTATACTTAATGCGTATTTTTATATTTATACGTATTTTTATACTTAAGGTATTTTAGTATAATACTAAACTTGTTTTTATTTTCTAAGTACAAATTTCTAGTTTCAAAGTCGTTAGGTTCGTTTTGTACTTAGTGATTTTTGTAAATATTTTAACAGTTTAGTTTTAAAAACGTTAAGTTCGTTTTGTACTTAGTGATTTTTGAAAATATCTAAAAGTCTAGTTTTAAAAACGTTAAGTTTGGTTTGTAAAAAGTGATAATGATATTTATTATAAAATGAGACTTAGTTAAATTTAGTCGTCTACTTACTAAATTTAGCGATTTTCATTTTTAATAATAATGGTATCGTGAATGGTTCATTTAAGTCCGTATGTCCAAATCCAACAGTCCAATATGCAAAGGTAGTATCACACGATTTAATCCATTTTTATAACAGTTAAACATTTTTATCGGTTTATCGTATTTCATTTATAACTAAAACAATTTATACAAAAATTCAATTCTAATTACTATTTAACTTTTGTGACTTAGTGATAATTTCATTTTGGTGAAATTTAGTCAATTTAATATAGAAATGCCGTGTATATTAATATATGTGTCAAAATGGTTTTATTTCTTTTAATTTCTTAAATCTAACTTATTAACTAATAATTAAATTATATTAACAATAAACTAAAAAGTGATAAAACAATTTTTAACCTAAAAATATAGGGATGCCGTGAGCTAGCTCATAGTGGTCCTAAATTTTCATTTTTCGATTTTATCGGTTTTTAACTTAAAGTCTTTATATTTTAATTATTCTAATTATACTAAAATGATTTAAACTAAAATGAAATTTACTAAAACTTTTATTTATAATTATGAATAGTGTTTTTCAACACTTTAAATTTCTAACTTTTTAATCTAAATGATTTATAATGTTTTAAGTTGATTTATATAATATGACTAACAATATATAAAACAATAACTAAACATAAACACAAATTATTAACAAACATAATATAAAACATAATCAAAGTGAACAATATTGATGAACAATGAATATCATATGAACACACATGAAGATCATAATAAAACTCAAGAACACTAATTTCGATTTTAATAATTTATAATTTGTTTTCCTAATTTAGTTTTTTTTTCATAGGAACATCTATTTTAACTAACTTAACACTACATATTATTTACAAAAATTAAAAGTGAATATTTAGTAAAAATAAAGGGAAAAACCGTGATATGTATATATGGACATACAATTTTTATTTTTCATTTTTAATCACTTTAAACTCATTTTTAATATTTCACATAATTTTTATATATAACTACTACTCAATTAAAACATAACTAAACATAAAAATCATATGAACATAAATTAAAAATGCTCAAAAATAAATTAACTACACATGTGAATATATTACTACAATTTAACTATTATCATTATTACTTATTTATTATCATTTTATTATACAACACATAATCATACAAGTTCATAAAAATGATGTTTAGCATATTTAACATAATTTTCATATTCATAAAATTATAATAACAAAACAAATTAATTTACTAAAAGGATAATATAAGACATAGTTAGTCACCTTAATTAGGATGTTAATCGTCGGGGATCTAAAATAAATTTTAGATCGGATTTTTCTTCACCCATAATACCCAAGTTATTCATCCAAATAACCCATGCAAGTTAGCTCCTAATACCCACTAATATAACTAGAATTACTTAGGATTTATTAGAATAATATTAAGGTTTTTATTTAATGTTTTAGGAAGAAAAATGGAAGAAAATAAAAGAGAGAAAATGGGGATGCTAGCCACGACATTATGGTGTAAAATGAGCTCATTTTGGTCCTTAAAACTTGTGGAAAAAGTTGTACAAAAATTAGGTTAAATGAATTAGATAAAGTTGGTTTTAATTTAGAAAATAATGTTTTATGAAAACAAAATAATGCATCATCACTTCCATCATCAACAATTTAAGTCCACATTACTATTTGGCATTAAAAATGTCTCTTTGATGTTTAAAAATGTTTTTCACGAAATTGGTCAGTTTTAAAAAGTCGGGCGTCAAATGCGATAAAAGTTAATGTATGCGCGTTTGACGATTTTTCGAAATATTTCTACTTTTAAATTTTAAGACTAAAATATTTTATTTACTACTTTAGAAAATATTTAAAAGTGACGGAAATGAAAATGGTAATATTAAAGTAGTAGTATTGAATTTGTATTTATATTTTTATTAAAAGTATAAACTTTAAATTTAAATATAAAATAAAATAAAAGTGATGATGAAAAATATAAAGGTGTAAGTAAATAAAGACTTGTGTAAGAAAATATGGAAGAGGATAAAATTTGATTTTTGGTCTCCAAAAGTCATTAGTCAAATTTTCGGGCTCGATTTTCATTTCTCGAAATTTTCGATTTGCGCGATCGCAGAAAGTCTCAAAATAAAGGATATGATCTTAAAATAGTGTTTTGAAATAAAATCGGAAATAAAAATAAAACTAATTTTCAAAAGGTACTAAATATAAAAATCGGATCTTAACCCTTGAAATTTTGAATAAAATTTTACTAGGTCGAAATACTTATTTTTTTTCGTTGAATGTTATAGATTTAAAGAATTATAAACAACGTCAAAAAGTTAATCAATTTAAATTAGGTGTGACTTCAAATATCGACAATTTAGAAAAAGCTAATTTAATGAAAATGAAATAGTAATTAGATATTAATATAATATGATTTATTAAAAATTAATCAAAATGATTAATAAACTTGATGTTAAGTTTACTTTTGAAAATAAAAAGAAAGTGGAAGAGGATAAGATATTTGATTTTTGATTTGCGTGTTTGAAATTGTTGACAGAATTTGAGAGGCAGGGAAAAGTATAAGGGTTCATTTTATTTGAAAATGAAAAATGTTCGAAATTAAATTTTAGGAATAAAAGGTTTTACATTTATTCTTATGAATAGTAAACATAACTTAACATTTTTGAAATTTGAAAGGCGATATAAATTTTGTGTTGATTTTTATAAAATTTTAAAATGTGTTTCTTTTTCAATTCTAGAGATAATAGAACAAATTTTATTTTTCAAAATTTTAATTTGGACTTAAGAAATTTTAATATTATTTAGCGAAAAAAAATTCAGTCGCATTTTTATTATAAGGAAAAAGGATGAAATTAATTTAAGGAATTAAATTCTTTTATACAATTGTGTTAAAATAACACGGGGTGTTACAAACCTACCCCCTTAAGAAAAGTTTCGTCCCGAAACTTGGATAGAGTGGATAACTACTTGCAGTTGAGCAATGCAGTTAGAGAGAATATCAAGATTTTACAAATTTTGATAATGATATTTTATTTTGGTAGAATAAGACTTTCCAAAAGTTCGAATTTTTGAATTATTATAGAGATGTTAGATAAAGTGGAAAGATTGAAGAATATAAACATTTTATATTTGTAAATAGAATATTTTGAATTTAATATAGAGATATTGCTAGATTGTTATTTTCAAATATCGACTTTAAAGAGATTTTCAAAAAAAGGGGGGCCTAGAAGTTTTGTACGGAATTAATTTAAATTAACACTATAAGGGTTTTAAAATAAAACAAAATATAATTTTATTTGAAATTAAATATATAGCTTAAAGTTAGCTAAAATAATGATTTTAGATTTTAAATCTTAATCAATGATTTTAAAACCATCATATTTTTTTGTCCTACCCCCTTAAGAAATCTTTAAACATATTTATCAAGTTTAAGTAGAAAAGATAAAGATTCATTTTGAAGGTTGAGAATTCAGAAATAGGTATTGATAAGTTTAAAATTTTGAACATAATTAACTTCATTGGTAAAATAGGTAAAGAATATACGATTTAGGACAAGATAATTTCAAGGATATTTAAAATTACGAAATAAAATTTTAAAGATTAATTGAATAAATTTTCAGAGATATTTTTCCAAGGAAAACGTGAAAGTAATCTTAGAAGATAGTTAGGAATTATAAAATTTTCGAAGATCTTTTAATTTTGAAAGAACTAAGTTTAAGAGGTTGAAAAATAATAAGGTTTGAAGGTTTTGAGAACAAATTAAAAGAAGTTTATGAATTTGAAAAGCAAAAAAAAAATGAAATCATTTTGCGAAATTAAGGAAGAGGGATGAAAGTTCATTTGAAAATTAGTTATTAGGAATTTTAGATTTAGGAAATTAGAGAATTAGAAGAAAAAGGTTAAAGAGGTTAAAATTTTAAAAAGAGAACGAAATAAGAATTTTAGTTAAAGAGGATAATTAGATGGAGTTGTAGGAATCCTTTCTGCGATAGAGTTCTTCGAGATCTTGAACGTCTCATCGGTTGTAAGGTCCTTGATGCGTCCATTTGTTGCGTTTGAGGTCTTGTCGTCATGTATTTGATTAATGGCTTCGTTCTTCAAGAAATAAACTTATTACTTAGATTTTATATCCGAGGATAGTTGTTAGTTTTAGTTAGTCACATCAGCAAGTAGCAAGCATACGATAGTTAGTGTATTTTATTTTGAGGGTAGTAGTTCGTTATTTAAAAGTCTTTAGCCTATGGTCTGTCCTTAAGGTTTCTACCCATCCTCACACTTTAAAGCGATTTCAAGTTTATTATTTAAGTGATCTAATTAAAAGAAAAATCTAATTTATTATTTGATCCTATAAGTCTTGCGGGTTAACATATTAATATGTTTGTACCGCCCAGGTGTCTCTCGTTAGGTAAGCATAAATCGCATTAGGCAATTCATGTTACGGTCACGAGTCAGCTCTGATACCAACTGTAACAACCTGGTTTTTCGTCGACTTTAATTACTAAGGCGGAAATTAATTAAGTCTTAAACCAGCGTTATTAATTATACATAAAACCCAAAATGTTACATCGTAATTCAAGAGTTGAATAAAACAACTCTGTGTACGGAAATTTAAAAGAGTAGCGTCTTATATATTACAAATCTCTCGCTAAAGTAAAGCGTAAAAACGTTGCATGGCCACAGTCAAAATCCGACTTAGGTCCATGATTACCTGCACAATAAAGCGATGGGGATGCACGAGCTGACGGTGACTAGCTATGCTCATACTTACCCTCGATTTCAATTACTTTGGTTTAATATTATCGCTTTATAAACATAACATTATGATAAAACATAAACATGCTTAATACAATTAGCATGTAAAGACATATATGTCATAATAAGCATGCGGTTAAAGCGATAAATCATATAAGCATGATATTCAGTTATGAAAGCAAATAACATATAATATCATAGCCATAGTATCACAACATATCAGCAAGATTACAAAGCGATATCGGATCGCATACATACATACGTATCGTATTGTTCTCATCATGCACTTCGATTCACTTGAAACTTGTGGTCTTTAATTTTGAAGATGGTACACACTCGTTCTCATTTAATCAAACAACACACAACACATACGCTACGAGCACGACCACTGAGTAGGCTTTTGTACTCTAGTCGCTTGCATCTCACTACCATAGTGCAGCACCTTACTCGCCTCGTAAGCCACGCCGAATACTATAATACTTGCATCTCATCCTCTAGTGTTCGAAATGATTCGAACTTGATACAATCTCGTCAAGTGATCTTTACATGTGGCAAGAACGAATGCAAGTGTCGCGTCCAATAAAGACGAAACACGAAGCGAGACGAATCAGTAAAGCGCATATGCACATAATGTTACGGTGTACGATAACTTTAGCGAAATAGAGTGAATTAAACCTAGTCTAGTACATGTACATTAGTATCCACGTTAAGAATGGGCCACGCTATTCGTAGAGCACCTTAACTCGGATAAAGCGACTATTTCCTAAAGCTGTGGCAAAAACCATGGCATATTCAATTATCTTGTACGGCAATGGCGACCGCTACAAGACTATCTTAACCCCACTTCACTCACGATTGACGTTCCCTTATCTGAGTCCCAAGCTTGACCTTTTATTTAACTTACTCAATGTTCATTATTTATTTGATATTTACATATCACATGTTACTAGACTCTCCTAGTCTCAGCGTCAAACGTTTTATTTGAATTGTAGGTTTCATATGATCACATAACACATTCGTTTATTATTTGAAGTGTTGTTAATTATTAACGTTTTTAAATTTCTAATTTGATATGTTTATTAATATGTCAAATTTTATTTAAGTGTTTTTCAAACGCTTTAAGTTATTTACTTATTCATTTTAAATTTTCTATACTTAGTAAAATTTTCAATTATTTTCAGTATTTCACTATTCACTTTTCACTATTCACTATTCACTATTCACTTTTCACTTTTCACTATTCACCGTATTTTATACGTATTTTTATACGTGTTCGTATTTTTATACTTCGTATTCTATACGTATTTTTTATACGTATTCGTATTTTTATACTTCGTATTCTAATTGTATTTTTATACTTATACGTATTCTTATACTTGTACGTATTTTTATATTTATACGTATTTTTATACTTAAGGTATTTTAGTATAATACTAAACTTGTTTTTATTTTCTAAGTACAAATTTCTAGTTTCAAAGTCGTTAGGTTCGTTTTGTACTTAGTGATTTTTGTAAATATTTTAACAGTTTAGTTTTAAAAACGTTAAGTTCGTTTTGTACTTAGTGATTTTTGAAAATATCTAAAAGTCTAGTTTTAAAAACGTTAAGTTTGGTTTGTAAAAGTGATAATGATATTTATTATAAAATGAGACTTAGTTAAATTTAGTCGTCTACTTACTAAATTTAGCGATTTTCATTTTTAATAATAATGGTATCGTCAATAGTTCATTTAAGTCAGTATGTCCAAATCCAGCAGTCCAATATGCAAAGGTAGTATCACACGATTTAATCCATTTTTATATGAGTTAAACATTTTTATCGGTTTATCGTATTTCATTTATAACTAAAACAATTTATACAAAAATTCAATTCTAATTACTATTTAACTTTAGTGACTTAGTGATAATTTCATTTTGGTCAAATTTAGTCAATTTAATATAGAAATGCCGTGTATATTAATATATGTGTCAAAATGGTTTTATTTCTTTTAATTTCTTAAATCTAACTTATTAACTAATAATTAAATTATATTAACAATAAACTAAAAAGTGATAAAACAATTTTTAACCTAAAAATATAGGGATGCCGTGAGCTAGCTCATAGTGGTCCTAAATTTTCATTTTTCGATTTTATCGGTTTTTAACTTAAAGTCTTTATATTTTAATTATTCTAATTATACTAAAATGATTTAAACTAAAATGAAATTTACTAAAACTTTTATTTATAATTATGAATAGTGTTTTTCAACACTTTAAATTTTTAACTTTTTAATCTAAATGATTTATAATGTTTTAAGTTGATTTATATAATATGACTAACAATATATAAAACAATAACTAAACATAAACACAAATTATTAACAAACATAATATAAAACATAATCAAAGTGAAGAATATTGATGAACATCAACATGAATATCATATGAACACACATGAAGATCATAATAAAACTCAAGAACACTAATTTCGATTTTAATAATTTATAATTTGTTTTCCTAATTTAGTTTTTTTTTCATAGGAACATCTATTTTAACTAACTTAACACTACATATTATTTACAAAAATTAAAAGTGAATATTTAGTAAAAATAAAGGGAAAAACCGTGATATGTATATATGGACATACAATTTTTATTTTTTCATTTTTAATCACTTTAAACTCATTTTTAATATTTCACATAATTTTTATATATAACTACTACTCAATTAAAACATAACTAAACATAAAAATCATATGAACATAAATTAAAAATGCTCAAAAATAAATTAACTACACATGTGAATATATTACTACAATTAAACTATTATCATTATTACTTATTTATTATCATTTTATTATACAACACATAATCATACAAGTTCATAAAAATGATGTTTAGCATATTTAACATAATTTTCATATTCATAAAATTATAATAACAAAACAAATTAATTTACTAAAAGGATAATATAAGACATAGTTAGTCACCTTAATTAGGATGTTAATCGTCGGGGATCTAAAATAAATTTTAGATCGGATTTTTCTTCACCCATAATACCCAAGTTATTCATCCAAATAACCCATGCAAGTTAGCTCCTAATACCCACTAATATAACTAGAATTACTTAGGATTTATTAGAATAATATTAAGGTTTTTATTTAATGTTTTAGGAAGAAAAATGGAAGAAAATAAAAGAGAGAAAATGGGGATGCTAGCCACGACATTATGGTGTAAAATGAGCTCATTTTGGTCCTTAAAACTTGTGGAAAAAGTTGTACAAAAATTAGGTTAAATGAATTAGATAAAGTTGGTTTTAATTTAGAAAATAATGTTTTATGAAAACAAAATAATGCATCATCACTTCCATCATCAACAATTTAAGTCCACATTACTATTTGGCATTAAAAATGTCTCTTTGATGTTTAAAAATGTTTTTCACGAAATTGGTCAGTTTTAAAAAGTCGGGCGTCAAATGCGATAAAAGTTAATGTATGCACGTTTGACGATTTTTCGAAATATTTCTACTTTTAAATTTTAAGACTAAAATATTTTATTTACTACTTTAGAAAATATTTAAAAGTGACGGAAATGAAAATGGTAATATTAAAGTAGTAGTATTGAATTTGTATTTATATTTTTTATTAAAAGTATAAACTTTAAATTTAAATATAAAATAAAATAAAAGTGATGATGAAAAATATAAAGGTGTAAGTAAATAAAGACTTGTGTAAGAAAATATGGAAGAGGATAAAATTTGATTTTTGGTCTCCAAAAGTCATTAGTCAAATTTTCGGGCTCGATTTTCATTTCTCGAAATTTCGATTTCTTGTGATCTTGAAAAGTCTCAAAATAAAGGATATGATCTTAAAATAGTGTTTTGAAATAAAATCGGAAATAAAAATAAAACTAATTTTCAAAAGGTACTAAATATAAAAATCGGATCTTAACCCTTGAAATTTTGAATAAAATTTTACTAGGTCGAAATACTTATTTTTTTTCGTTGAATGTTATAGATTTAAAGAATTATAAACAACGTCAAAAAGTTAATCAATTTAAATTAGGTGTGACTTCAAATATCGACAATTTAGAAAAAGCTAATTTAATGAAAATGAAATACTCCCTCCTACCCATATCTATTGTCCCTTTTGCCCCAATTTCTTACCCATCAAAATGTCCCTTTTGCTTTTCCCCATGAATTATTTATTATTATCTACCCCCAACTCACCCAACTATTTACCCACTACCCATTACTTTTTATTATTCTATTCAACCCTCTCTCCTATTATCTTACCCCTACCCATTACTTTTTATTATTTTATTCAACCCCATAAATTTTCTACTTTATCCCAAAAGGGACAATAGATATGGGTAGGAGGGAGTAGTAATTAGATATTAATATAATATGATTTATTAAAAATTAATCAAAATGATTAATAAACTTGATGTTAAGTTTACTTTTGAAAATAAAAAGAAAGTGGAAGAGGATAAGATATTTGATTTTTGATTTGCGTGTTTGAAATTGTTGACCCGAATTTCAGAGACGGGAAAAGTATAAGGGTTCATTTTTATTTGAAAATGAAAAATGTTCGAAATTAAATTTTAGGAATAAAAGGTTTTACATTTATTCTTATGAATAGTAAACATAACTTAACATTTTTGAAATTTGAAAGGCGATATAAATTTTGTGTTGATTTTTATAAAATTTTAAAATGTGTTTCTTTTTCAATTCTAGAGATAATAGAACAAATTTTATTTTTCAAAATTTTTAATTTGGACTTAAGAAATTTTAATATTATTTAGCGAAAAAAAATTCAGTCGCATTTTTATTATAAGGAAAAAGGATGAAATTAATTTAAGGAATTAAATTCTTTTATACAATTGTGTTAAAATAACACGGGGTGTTACATTGAAATTTGAAAATTTGCGAAAGACGTGCGTCGGATCACCTGAGTCGGCCGTGCGTGGTCACGACAGTGGTGACCCCAAAGTTACGGGCGATGTTGATTTGGGGAAGAAAGTTGAGGAAGAAGCTAAGGAAGCTCAAGCTAAGGTTCAAGATACTCCTAAGGATGTTACTACTCTTTATTCTGACTCAGATAAAGATTGACTCCGTTTAGGACGTCAAAGAAATGCTAAGGCCGAGGCAGCTTGATTCGGTAAGTTTATGGAGGTCGTGAAGAATCTGCAGTACTTGCAGTTCCATTCTTGAGCTTATCACCCAGGTACCTTCTTACGCTAAATTTATGAAGGACATTCTTACTAAGAAACGTTCTTTTAATGAGGTTGAGACCATAGCGTTTACAGGTGAGTGTAGTGCCCTTTTACAGAGTAGTGCACCCCCTAAGTTGAAGGACCAGGTAGTTTCTCCATTCCTTGCACCATAGGCACCCATGTCATTGATAAAGCCTTGTGTGACTTAGGAGGCGGCGTGGCGTTATGCCCTATTCTGCATTTGTGAGAAGCTAAACATGGGAGGGTTGAAGTGCACTAGTGTCACCTGCAGATGGCCGATCGTTCGGTCAAGCGACCTTTAGGAGTGCTTGTGGATGTCCCCGTGAAGGTAGGGAAGTCCTCTTTTCCTGTTGATTTTATTGTTTTGGACATGGCTGAGGATAACCAGATACCTATTATCCTAGGACGACCATTCCTACACACACAAATGGGCGGTAATAGATGTTAAGAACGGTGGTGACTCTAGAGGTAGGGGTGATAAGGTCACATTTAACCTTAACCAAGCCCTTAAGAGCAGATGTTAGAGGAGTCTTGCTACTATCTTGATATTATTGATGTTGTTGCTGAGGCGGTGTCTTTTGCCGCGGAGGGATCCTTGTCCAAGGATCCTTTGGAAGTTTTAATCTGTGGTGAATGTGCAGATGACGAGACAGGTCCGTGGAGTGCGCTAAGTAGGCGAACTTGAAGCTCTCCTATATCTTTGATGAGCGGAGAGACTTGACACCATCTGCGACAGTTGAGACCTCTTATCTTCTTGAGGTCCGAAGCAGAGTTGAAGCGGGTTGCCTCGCATTTGAAGTATCGTTCTTGGATGAAGAAGAAATGAATCCGTGTCGTCGACCAAAGATCTTACTGAGTCGGTGTTTGCTTTCTTGAAGGTTTTGCGAGCCCACAAGAAGGCTTTAGGATACAGTCTTAGTGATTTGAGAGGTATTAGTCCTGATTTCTGTATGCACAGGATTCACCTCGAGGATGATCACAAACCGGTGATTCAGGGTCAACGGTGGTTGAACCCGAACATGCAGGAGGTTGTTAAGAAGGAGGTGATGAAACTCCTTGATGCTGGAATTATCTATGCAATTTCAGACTCTAGGTGGGTTAGTCCGGTCCAAGTTGTCCCCAAGAAGGGCGGGACTACGGTGGTCAAGAATGAGAAGAACGGGTTAATACCCACGAGAGTTGTGACCGGTTGGCGGATGTGCATCGATTATCGACGATTGAACGCCGCCACAAAGAAGGAACATTACCCACTCCCATTTATTGATCAAATGTTGGAAAGGTTAGCGTGCCACAGGTATTTTTGCTATTTAGACGGCTATTCAGGTTTCTTTCAGATCCCCATTCATCCTGAGGATCATGAAAAGACCACTTTTACGTGTCCCTACGGGACTTTCGCTTATCGTAGAATGCCGTTTGGTTTATGTAACGCACCTGCTACTTTTCAGCGTTGTATGATTAGCATTTTCTCCGAATTTATCGAGTCGATCATGGAAGTCTTTATGGACGATTTTAGTGTGTACGGGACTGATTTTGAGTCTTGTTTGTTTAATTTGTCTAAAGTCCTAAAGCGTTGTGAAGAAGTCGACTTGGTTTTGAATTGGGAGAAATGTCACTTTATGGTTAAGGAGGGTGTCGTCCTTGGTCATGTTGTTTCTGATAGGGGCATCCAGGTTGACAGAGCTAAAATCCAAGTGATTGAGCAACTACCTCCTCCCGTTAACGTGAAAGGGGTCCGAAGCTTCCTTGGTCATGCGGGGTTTTATCGCCGCTTTATCAAGGACTTCTCAAAAATTGCTAAACCACTTACCCAGCTCCTCCTGAAGGATGCCCCTTTTGTGTTTACTGATGAGTGTGTTGAAGCTTTTCGCAGGATACAACAGGCTTTAATTTCAGCACCGATTATCCAGTCTCCAGATTGGAACTTGCCATTCGAGATTATGTGCGTGGCTAGAGATTATGAGATAAGCGCGGTGTTGGGACAAAGGCGTGACAAGGTCTTACATGCTATCTACTACGCTAGTAAAACCTTGGATGAAGCCTTGAGTGAACTATGCGACGGCGGAGAAGGAACTTCAGCCATTGTCTCACGCGTTAGACAAGTTTCGATCATATCTAATTGGGTCCAAGGTGATTGTTTATACGGACCATGCGGCGTTGAAGTATCTCCTAGCCAAGAAGGAAGCCAAGCCTAGGTTGATTCGCTGGATTCTACTACTCCAGGAATTCGACCTTGAAATCCGCGACAAAAAGGGTGCTGAGAATGTGGTTCACGATCATTTATCTGAGCTACGTTCGATGAGGGTGGAGTTGTTGTTCCTATTGACGACTCTTTCAGGATGACTCATTGATGGCCGTTCTACATGGTGAGCCTTGGTTTGCAGATTATGCTAACTTTGTGGTTGCAGGCACATTACCCAAGGATGCTACTTCTCAGCAAAAGAAGAAGTTTCGGCATGATGCGAAGAAGTTCTTTTGGGATGATCCGCATTTGTTCCGTGAGTGTAGCGATGGATTGTTCCGTAAATGTGTACCTGATTGGGAGATCCGCGGAGTGCTAGAGGGGTGTCACTCCTCTCCTTCCGGTGGGCATCATGGTCCCACCAAGACCGCGGCGAAGATTTTGCAGTCCGGGTTCTATTGGCCTACTCTGTTCAAAGATGCAGCAGCTTTTGTTCTGTCTTGTGACGCATGCCAAAGGACCGGGAACATCTCAAGGAGGCATGAAATGCCTCAAACGGGTATACTAGAGGTCGAGCTGTTTGATGTTTGGGGAATCGATTACCAAGGCCCGTTTCCGTCTTCTAATGGGAACCGTTTTATACTTGTTGCTGTCGACTACGTCTCTAAGTGGGTCGAAGCTGTTGCATCTCCTACCAATGATGCTAAGGTGGTAATCAACTTATTTTGCACGACGATCTTTCCTCGGTTTGGGGTCCCTCGTGCAATCATAAGTGACGGGGGAAGTCATTTTCACGAGAAGCATCTCGACACTCTTTTACGGAAGTATGGTGTTCAACACCGTACTGCTCTTGCCTATCACCCGCAGACGAGCGGGCAGGTCAAAGTTTCTAATAGGGAGCTCAAGTCCATTCTTGAGAAGGTGGTTACTAAGTCACGCAAGGATTGGAGTTCGAAGCATGATGACACCTTATGGGCTTACAGGACGGCGTTCAAAACGCCGATTGGAACTTCACCTTACAGGTTAGTGTACGGGAAGGCATGTCATATCCCCGTTGAGTTGGAATACAAAGCTCTGTGGGCAGTTAAGGAGCTTAATTTCGACTCAACTCTGTGTGGGGAGAAGCGATTGTTACAGCTGAATGAGCTCGATGAGTTTCGTATGAGTGCTTACGAAAGCTCGCGGGTTTATAAGGAGCGCACGAAGAAGAGGCATGATCAGCGGATTCTACCTCGTGAATTCAAGGTAGGTGATAAAGTGCTCCTCTATAATTCCCGACTTCGCTTATTTCCGGGCAAGCTGAAGTCCCGGTGGTCAGGACCCTACACTATTATCACGACAAGTAAGTATGGTTACTTTGAGCTTGAAACTAGCGCGGGAGAGCGTTTTCAAGCTAATGGACATCGGTTGAAACTATATCACGACGGTGCTGCAGTTGGTTTGGTCGAGGTACTCTACCTCGCACCACTTGATTCCTCTTGCTGATGAGGTAACACAGTCGAGCGGGACTTAAAACCAGCGCTTCCGGGAGGCAACCCGTGAGTTCTTGTATTAATTGTACTGTTGATTTTTCGCATTTTCCTTACATTTTAGGTGAGACGAGAGTGAGGGTATTAATAATTTTCTTGAGTAGTGCAGGTTGAGTTTATAATTCCATACTTAGAAATTTTTGTGAATGAATAGCAGTGGCCTGAAAGCCAGGCCAATGGCCGGTCGGCCCGAGTCAAATTTTATGGGTTTGAAGTTTTGAGAAAAAAAAAAGGAAAAGAGAAAAGCAGGCCCTCTAAGCCGGCCGACCGGCTGCCGGTCGGGCACCGGCTGAGGGGTATGAGAAATTCGACGAAAATGATGACGTCATGCTAGACCGGCCGACCGGCAGCCGGTCCTGACCGGCTAAGGCCCACTGAGCTCGTTTAATACGCGAAAACCGGACATAATTCCCTCATTTTCCCAAAAACACTCTCTCTCTCTAACCTCACTCTAAAACCACGACCCACCTTTCCTCTCTTTCACTCAAACCCTAAAACTCACCCTCACTTCACTCTACCACTTTTAATGGCGGATCCATCGCACGGAGCTCGGAAACGAGGTCGTCCTAACACTCGGTATCAAGAGGCTCAACCCGACATCGCCCCGGATCCCGATTTTGATCAGGTAATATTTACTTCCGCTCTCCAAAAGGATAAATTTACCGTCTTGAAGAATCGGACCCTCATCCCCACTAGGTTTATTTGTCGGAATTCATTACGAGCCCTAGGTTTAGACGGTGTGACAGAGAAGCTTTTTAAAGGTGTCGGGATGGAGTTTATGTTTGGTTTGATTCGAATGACTTACCCGCGCCTTACTTGGGAGTTCTTGAGTTCCTTAGAGGTTAAAAAGGAAGCTAGTTCCGGGTTACCCGTCATGCGTTTTAGACTTATGAACAATGATATCACGTTGACAACGAAGCAACTCGGTGAGATATTCGGGTTAGCTAACCGGAGGGCGTTTGAGGCCCCTGATACTTTTGATTATACTGAACTGTGGCGTGCTATTTCGGCGCCACGAGCCGGGGCGTCACATGAGTTCTGTGCAGATACATCATCCTGCTATCCGTATTTGGCAGAGGTTTATGGCCCTGACGATTTTCAGCAGGAACGAGCCTCACAACGTTCGCACAGAGGAGATTATGATTTTAGGTCAGTACCTCCGCACTCAACCCGAGAAGTTCCATATCAACATCGCTTACCATCTTGCGCTTCACCTGAAGCGAATGTCTACTGCTTATTCGGCTAATGTGCCGGTGTTTGTGGGTGGCCTCATCACCCAAATTGCGATGCGGACGGTCGACATTGTTGACAACCCGCGAGACGCTATCGCGGGGAACAATCTACTTGATACGAACTATTTTTCATTCTCCTCTGCTTTGGCTCACCCTTAATTCGGCGGGAAAACGTGTTTGGATGATCAACAAGGTTCCGAGTATAGAGCTTTCTGCACGCCTTTCTCAGATAGAGCTGCGTGCGGATCAACCCCTTTACACTTTGCCGCTCGAGGAGCTCTCGCTTCCTGATTGCCTCATCGCACTTTCAGTCGACGTGAGACGCACCCCGCCGAGACCTCTTCTGCTGGCGTTGAGGAGCCTCCACAGGTCCCTCCGCAGGTCTCCGCCGCGTCGAGTACCCCGCAGTACTACGACCTCCACCCCGATGTTGTTGCGATGATGGGGCGTATGGATTTAGGGCTAACTGGGCTCCGTTCTGATTTTGATGGCTTTCGTCATCACTACGGCGATGATTTGCGCGCGACGCACGCGCGTATTGACAGGGTTTATACTGATATGGCGTTGAGTCAGTTCCCCACGTATGATACCTATGCGAGGCAGGGCTCCGTTCCACCAGAGGGACCTCACCCGTCCTTCTACACTTGGCCCGACGGCGGGTATACCGACCCGAGCGTCCATGGAGGGTTTCACCTTCAGCCCGATTATTACTCCACCTCTTATACTTGGCCGGATGGTGGATATGGAGCTCTGGTGACCTTTATTACGGTTTTGGTGCGCGAGCGCGTCCGGATCGGGTCTTGCGACCTGCGGGATGCCGATTGATGGCGAGGAGGACGGCGATATTAGTGGCTATCGACGAGCACGAGCCCGACTCTTCTTAGTGGCGCTACGACCACTAACCCACGAGCATCTGGCGGCAGGGAACTCATGCATGACAAAGACGTTCTCTATTCTCTTTTTCATTTTCGTTCCTTCCCCAATTATTTTAGGTCCTTCAGTTGTATGGATGTTGGTTGATTGTTTGCTGCTGATCACACTGAGGACACTGTGATGTTTAGGCTTGGGGGAGGAATTAGGTTGCTTTATTTTCATTTTTGTATTTGTGTGTTAGTTGTCAGTTTTACTGCTTTCTTTTTCATTTCCTTCATTTTCCTTTATAAAAAAACAGAAAATCCAAAAAAATTACAAAATATCAAAAATTTCAAAAATAGAGTCAGTTAGATGTTGAAACGTGCAAAACAACGATGATTTAATTGCCTAATGTTTTTTTTGGTCCTTTTCTTACACTTAACATGATTGAGCATGTGCTTCATGCGTTACAGAGTTGATCTTACGAGTCAGTTGCTAGTTTGTTTTGTTGAACCATAGACTCGACCGGTAATTAGTGAGCTACATATATGGAGATGATTAGAGCCTCCAAGGCCAGTGACATCTATGACTGGTCTCCTTATTGTTAGGATGTGTGTAGTTTCTCCTCGTGCAGGGCGTAATATTAACATGCATAAATGTGAACTCAATCTGCTTAATACTGAGTCGTGTCGGGTTAGTAGCTAGCGACATTACATGAGGAAAGGCAGCACTTACACTTGTTTTATGAGCTCCACATTAGCCAAATGGCCTATTTTTCTTACCCTTTTAGATTATAGGTTTATCACTTTTTGCACCCCGTCCTAGCCTTAAAGCTTGTTTTTGTACCACATTGATTACCCGCTTACCTTTTTCAGTTTACCTACCCTTTTCGGGACAGTTGCATATCAATTTTGGTTTGTCGGTTACTTGCTTAAAATGTTGTGTCGAGGTTGCAGAAAAGAGTTACGAGTTGGAAGCTTACATTTTCCGTCATCTACCGTTACCCCTCTTTGTTGATGTTTGCATTTTATTTCAAAAAAAAAAAAAAAAAAAAAAATTCGAAAAAAGAAAAAAAAAAATAGAAAAATCGAAAGAAAAAAAAAAAGACAAAAAAAAAAAAAGAAAAAAAAAAAAAAAAACACAAAAATATGTTATTTCGTTTGGGGTTGTACATAATACGGTTGGTTGACGTGATTATTCGACTTTTCTTACGGAGGTTGTATCTTGAGCTTGAGTTTACTTTGCCTCCGAGTCGTTGGAGTTGGGTTGATTGTTGTGGCGAGTTGGCTTAGTAGTTATATGCAACTACCGATCTTAGCTCCACTTATCCTAAACGCGCTTGGCGCAACCACCTTTCACCCTTTACCCTGGCCTTCCCGCGTAAGTCCTTGGCATGTATTCTGGTCATTCGTTTTGGTTGGGCACGTACTTATGTTGTAGAGATTGTTTTCACATTCGATTGCAGGCGTGTTTCACGAGTCGAGATGGTGAGTGAGTTACCTTCGCATTGTTACATATTTTTCACATATACTCACCTTGTTCTTAAATGAGTGCAGAGTGAAACCCGTGAGGACACTACATTATTGGTCTCCTAGGGTCGCCGATTAGTATGTATTGACTTTGTTTCTGCAGTTGGGAATTAATTCCTAACACTTTCGACTGCTCGTGATTGTTTGAGTTGTACTTGATTAGTGACATTTGCATGTTCGGCTCTGAGTCGTTGTTTCTCATCTTTTGTTTATTCTTGTATGGTGTGTTTAGCTTTAGTTGAGTCACTTGCTCGAGGACGAGCAAGAGTCTGGCTTGGGGGAGTTTGATATACGTTATTTTTATATGTTTTTACCCCCGTCCCGAGCTGCGTTTTATTGTCAAAATGCGCCCTTTAGGGCCATTTTGTTCTCACATTTCGCTCGAGTAGCGTTTTTGGTGTTTTTCCGTGGTTTGCAGGAATTTGTAGCATTTCCGTGCATTTGAGCTGAAAAATGGAAGTTATGACGGAAACCCGAAAGCTGAGGCGGAGACGAGCTCGGGATTGAAGTGAAGTAGTCGATTTGGGCGAGATTAGAAGTCAAGGCCCAAAAGAAAGGAAAGAAAGTCAAGCCCAGGAGTGAGTCCAGGCCATTTTGAGGGCCGGCCGGCTAAGGAGTTTTTATTGACTTTCGCGAAGATTTTGAGCCCCAAAATTTGGGGTGCAGTTGATTCTATGGTCGACCCAAGGCCGTACTACTACTTGAGATTTTATTTGACGGTTCTATTTTGTGTTTTAATTATTTTAATGTTTTAGGAATTACTATAAATAAGAAACTCGTGAGTTAGGTTTAGTTTATCTTTACTTTGCACCTTTTACTGCTTTCCTAGAAATTACTCTATCTAGAAAACTTCAAGTCTCCATTGATTTAATTTTCAAGCTTTGTAACCGTCGGTACTCAGGATTAATCTCAAGTTATTTCTAATTGGTAATTTCATGCTCTTCGTTCTTAATTCCTTTAATTCAATTATTAATATGTTGTTTGCCCTAGTTATGAGTAGCTAATCCCCCAACTAGGGTTGAGGGGGAATTATGCCTTTAATCCGGTGTTTTGATTAAATTGTTGTAATTGATTGGTTTGTGCTTGTGCGATTTCTTCCTGCGTGATTAATTATCAATTGAATTTAGGGACGCCTTAATTGAATTGAACTTAGGGTAATATTGATTTAAGATCGAAAGCCTAATCAGTATTAGACCACTTCGCGTAATTGATGAGATGATTTAGTAAGTCGCGAGAGCCAGCTAAATCAGCTTAAGGTAACATTGATTCGAGAGAACGTGTTTTGCCCTAATCGCCTTGCATACTCCGATTGATTGCTATTTTGGTGAAAGTTTTATTATCCGGATTATTGACATAAGGAACCCGAGACCCTAGTCTTTTCTCCCTAGTTTAAACCCCTTTTTGTTATCTTTGTTAGTAGTTTTATAGCTTTCCAACCCAAAAGATTTTCACACTCAGGAGTAACCTAGCAACTAAGTGTCTTGCGAGTATTCGTTTATCTGTGGTTCGACCCCTTCTTACCGCTAGCTATAGTTAGTTGTCCATTGGGTTTATCTTTGATTTCAGCGATACGACTTAGCTTTGTCAGTCCCTCAAAAGACCCATGATTAGAGCCATTAATCTTCAAGGTATAACAAAGAGTTCAGATACAAGTAAGGGCCCAAGTGATAAAGAGAGGAGGGAAACCAATTGCGGTGAATAAGCTGGAAATAAACTCCCAATTCAAAGAATCAAAAGCCTTTCTATTGTCAACTTTGATCAAGAACCTTGGTGAGACATGAGCTTGTGTATATCCCTTCACTAGAGCTTGGGAGAGCATGATATTATCGAATATGCTCCTATTACTCATAAAAGCATCATGTTCATATCCAATGAGCAAAGGGAGAACCACTTTCAGCCTATTTGCAAGAATCTTACTGATTGTCTTATAGACTGTGGAGCAGCAAGAAATAGGTCGATAATCAAAGACACTAGATGCATTAGGCCCTGTTCTTTTCAGCTTAATTTCAGCTCTTATAAGTTCAGCTCAGCTCCTATAAGTTCAGCTCAGCTCTTATAAGTTCAAATTTCACTCCTATAAGTTCAAATTTCGACTCCTATAAGTTCAAATTTCACTCTTATAAGTTCATTTCAAGCTCCTATAAGTTCAGCTCCTATAAGTTCAGCTCTTATAAGTTCAGCTCCTATAAATTCTATTATGTTTTATTTTTATATAACTATTATTATTGATAATAATAATAATAATAATAATAATAATAATAATAATAATAATAATAATAATAATAATAATAATAAAAATAATAATAATAATAATAATAATAATAATAATAATAATAATAATAATAATAATAATAATAATAATAATAATATGTTTCTCATATTTTTTTTTTGTGGAATAAAAAAATTAAGGGTCGAAAATGAAATAAATTGTTGGAATTCGTTTTATTTTTCTTTCATCTCGAATCTCTTTTTTTACCCTTTTTCCCGACTCATTTTGAGTTATCTTTAAATTGACACCTATAAAACATTTCTACAAAATGCAATACTAAAATTCTCGAGAAAATAAATATAGTATATTAAAATATTTAACCGAGCCAACTTATTTATAATCAACTATATATTGAGATATTTAACTATACTAGACCGCAAAATCGATTTTGAACACTATTGTTTATTATTAGTAAAATCAATATATATAAGTAAAAGAGGCTTTTTTTGAGCCCTCTCCTTAATTCAAGGAATTTAAGCCAATCATAAAATTACATTAAGAAAATAAATTAAATTGTGAAAAAAAAGTAATTTGGAAAAAAATAATTATATGAGAAATAATTTTCCTTATTTAATTAGGAAACATTATAGAAAATTTTTAGGTAAGTCTTTGATTATTATATTTCATAAAATGTATCTGGCGAAAAAATATAAAAATAACATCATTAGCTTCGAAACGAAAAATGCTATCAAATGAGTATAAATATCAAATTATTTCATCCAATAAAAAAAAACTCATTTGAAAAATAGATTAAATAATTTATATTGAAATATCTTTTTGGAAAGAAACAATTATATGACACATAATTTAGTTATTTAATTATGATACATTAGATAATTTTTAGGTAAGTCTTAAAACCTTTTTGTTGTATATATATATCAAAAACTTTAGCTTTGTCTTCCAAAGAAACAATTATATGACACATAATTTAGTTATTTAATTATGATACATTAGATAATTTTTAGGTAAGTCTTAAAACCTTTTTTGTGTATATATATATCAAAAACTTTAGCTTTGTCTTCCAAGTGCAGGGTTAAATAGTTTTAGTTTATTATGTTTTCATTCACGATTACGATTTGTGTTATTTTTATTTTTACATGTATTTGATTTGATAAGTGTATTGATTTTGAAAAGTTTTATTTCTTAATTATCATGTTTGTAATTTAAACATAGCTTGATTGAATTCATAATGATCTTTTTCCTTTGTATGTTCTTGATTTATATTTTAAGTTTAAGATCTGAGGTACTCATTGAAGAAACTTGATTACAAAATCATCGAATATGTAACATGAAAGGTAAAAGAGATATACACGATCTATTGATTATCTTATTTTCATATCAAATCATTATATATGGTTGTATAATAATATTTATTATTTATCATACTTGATCTTTTAGTTAGTTTTATCGTATTAATATTTGATTTAATTGTTCATGTCAATTTTGTATGAGAATATCTGAAAATTAGGTATAAAAAGAATCAACATGGTGTATTATAATGATATGGTAAAGTTTAGTTTGATGATAAAATTTCAATTTTTTACTATCCCGTTTTAAAGTATTTCTTTTAATTCTTTTATAAATTAGAAATCAAAATATATATTTCATATCTATATACATCTACATAAAAGAGAGTTTTGTTAAGTGTTTTTAGAGTGCCCACATCATAATTTATTAAATTTGTATATACATTATTATTGATGATTAAAAATATTTTTTAATTACTTATTAATAAAAGTGAACAACACTTACAATGATTATTTTATAATCTAATAAAAAATAATTATTTGATAATTTAAGAAATTCAAAAAAATTAGTTTTGTATAAAATTAAAAGAAAAAATATTTTAGGAATAAATTCAATTAAAAGCAATTAACTTTCACTAAAATTTAAAGAACAAAAAATATTTAATGTTTTCAAAATATTTTATTTCTCTGTAATATTTAATTAAAAACTTACTTAAAAATATTAAGACTCACATTTGGAAAAATAGTATTTTATTTTAATTTCCATAAGATACACTTACATTTTCATAAATATTGGAGAGCTCATGAATAACACTTACCATACTTATTTGATAATTTAATAAAAATAATATCTTGATAATTAATCTAATAATATTCAAAGAAATTAGTTTTCTATAAAATTAAAAGAAAATCTCTCCTACAAAAAAAATTTAATTTAAAGTAATTATCTTTCTATATAACTTCAACAAAAACAAACCTAAAAAAATTAAGACTAGGAAATAAAAAAGAAAAATCAAAAACTCATCAAAAAAAAAAATATTAAGACTAACCTTTGTCCTAAGTTTTATAAGACTAAAACTATAATCTACAAAATTTCCTTATTTAGTTATCATACATTAGATGATTTTTAGGAAACCCTTTTTATATATATAAAATTAGGATCATGTAAGTCCACCCTATCTTTTCAGTCCTACATCTAAATCAAGGCAGTAAGATCTTAAAAATCAAATGGCTCAACTCAAATCTCGCTAATTAATATACATAAAAAAAAAAAAAAAAAAATCATTAGTTTGATCTTCCTTAGTACTCCTCCATCCATTTTTAAAGTTCTTACTTCCTTTTTCATCTACCCATATTTAAAGTTCATACCCTTTTTATCCATATCCTATGGTTAATATCAATTATGACCCTACAATTTTACTCAACTTTCATTTTTCACTACATACTCTAATCTTTCCTTAATTTTTGTGTTACCCCATAAGAACTTTAATTTTGGATGGAGGTAGTATTACGTTAATCAATATATCTATATAATTGGATGTTTTTGTTGACGTGAGAGAATCTAACTTTTTCAAAACTCTTCATTTAAAATTTTAGTATTTTTGATATGATATTATTTGGCTATCTTTTATTATAAGTAAATTGATTATGCTATATATTATTTATATTATCTTATTATAGTTTAGATAATTTAAATCCTACTAGAGTTTAAAAAAAAATCTCTAAATAATCTTATTTATTATTTTAAAATAATTTAAGAAATTAAAATTTGATTAATACTAAAATTTTAATCTCTAAACAATTAGAAGAGTCCAACTCCAAACAATTAGAAGAGTCCAATCTCTAAACATGATAATAATAGCATTGAAACCGGATCTAATAAAATCTAAAATGTATGCACTCGATATTTCTCAAACTAACTATTTTATGTGCCCTATAAACTTTTGTCCATGTCTTACATAATAACACTTGCTACTGAATTTATTACTAATTCTATTTTTCAGCGTGCACTCATTTTATTCTACTATTTTTGTTCTCCTTTTGTCATGATTAATTAACATGTATTCATTGTTTAAACATAGCTTAATTTAATTATATGATGATAATTTTGTTCTCCTTTGTATATTGTAGATGTAATATGGATGAACTCCAAGGAAAGCTAAATTTAATGATTTGTTATATAGATAACAACATTATACTAATTTTTAGATACTTTTCTTTTTTCTTAGTCATAGATTTAATTTTAATTTTGAAAAAATCAATTTATTAAATAAGAATTTTTGTTTATTTAAAGCTTTCATGATCCAATTAGTTTTTAATTTACAAAATTTATGAGTAACAAATAGGTACACGTATAATACAAGAGTTGTTTGATAAATAAAATTGATCCTTAACCTTACTAGATAAGAATTAATCTCAGAAAAAGAATTGATACAAAATATGAATTTCGCATAATTATTTTATGAGACCTTTTTCCAAAACTTACAAATCGTTCCAATTAAAACATTTTTATTACTATGTAGCATTGAGAATTTATTTTTTGAAAAAATGACAATTGTGTACTTAGGCACAAAATTAGTAATCTTATTATTGAAAAATATATAATTACATTTTTTTTATTTTTTATTTTAACTCCACAATGATTAATTAGTGAAATATTATAATAAAAACTAAAACAAATTATTTGATTTAGTAGCAAAATAATCTTATTTATAAAAAATGTAATGGGTATTTCATTTGGGCATATGATAATAAATTATGGAATATCATTTAAAGATAACTTATTTATTGGTTGATTTATTTTTTTTACAATGTCATATTTAAAACCCGTGCATCGCACGGGCTTTACTACTAGTTAATCATTTTGAATAAATTAAAAGATTTTAATTATTGTAATCATCATCATCATTACTATAAATATCATTGTTATTATTGTTATTAATTTAATAAAATTTTTCATATTATATTAATATTAATATTAATATTTAAATTATTATTATTATTATTGTTATTGTTATTATTATTATTATTATTATTATTATTATTATTATTATTATTATTATTATTATTATTATTATTATTATTATTATTATTATTATTATTATTATTATATTATTATTTTTATATTATTATTATTATTATTATTATTATTATTATTATTATTATTATTATTATTATTATTATTATTATTATTATTATTATTATTATTATTGTTGTTATTATTATTATTATTATTATTCAATAAGTTTTAAATTCTAATAAATTTAACTCCAATAAGTTTCAGCTCCTATAAATTCAGCTCCTATAAGTTCAGCTCCTATAAATTCAGCTTCTATTAGTTCAACTCAGCTCCTATAAGTTCAGCTCAGCTCCTATAAGTTCAGCTCAGCTCCTATAAGTTCAGCTCAACTCCTATAAGTTCAGCTCCTATAAGCCGAAAAGAACAGGGCCTTAGCCTTTTAGGGATGAGAGTAACCACGGCCATATTCACTTCCCGAAAAAAAATTCAGGACTGCAGCAATAAAATCAAGCTTAGCAAGATGCCAAGTATCCTTAAAGAAGCCCGACGTGAACCCATCCTAACCATGGCTCTTGTTGGGATCAATATCAAATAAAGCCTTCACTATATCCTCTTCACTAATAGGTTGTATGATTATCTCCTTATAATCTTGAGAAAGACAGCCCTTCTGAGCAATAAAATCCACGTCCAATGGCAGCACAGAACAATCAGACCCAAGTAGATGAGTATAATAGTCAAGATATGCTAGAGCAACCTCTCCTTCTGTCTTGTGGAGAACATCATTCATGTCTTGAATCAACT
The DNA here is from genome assembly GCA_023091065.1 of Dianthus caryophyllus. Lineage (NCBI taxonomy): Eukaryota > Viridiplantae > Streptophyta > Magnoliopsida > Caryophyllales > Caryophyllaceae > Dianthus > Dianthus caryophyllus. The sequence continues at coordinate 13,191,253 of CM041518.1, read as the reverse complement.
CAATATTATTAAGATGTCTTCGTTCAGCTATTTTAGCAAAGTAGGAGGAGCTGCAGTCAACATTATTCAAATGTGTCACCTTCGCTCTCTGCATATGCATGCTCAACTCAGCAGCCTTAAGTTTAAGTAAATGCTCCCATGTCTCCCGTTCCTGCCTCGTGAGATCATAAGCAGTTGGTCGATTTATCAAAGTAGACTATATGCTCTTAAGATTGTGCCCAACTTCAACAACTTTTTGGGACAGTTTAGAAAAATACTTTGCATTGAAAATCTTTAAGCTCTGCTTCACTTTTTTTTAATTTGTCTAAGAGACAAAACATAGGAGTGCTTTGCACATCACTCCCCAAGCATCAGAAACTCCTCCATGGAAATCACCATGTGAAGACCAAAAATTGAGATATTTAAAGCTCCTAGCCAACCTTCTCTCTGAAATCAAGGAAACTCGTATCGGTGAATGATCTGAGATTCTAGAGGAGAGAAGAGTAGCACAAGATTTAGAAAAAGAATTTAGCCATATGAGATTCACCAAACCCCTATCAATCTTAAACCAACTCCTAGCATCCCCCAACTGGTTATTAGTCCAATTGAATTACAACCCTATAGTATTGATATCTAAAAGGCTACACTCCAGAATGCACCTATTAAAATCATCCATATCTGTTTGGTTAGGAGGATTACCACCACACTGTTCTTCCCTACATAGAACCACATTAAATTCACCCAAAATAATCTAAGCATCAGACATGTGAGCTTCCAAAACCTCTAGATGGTGCCAAAGCCTAAGCCTATCATTACCCTTATTGAAACCATAAATCACAATCATGAAGAAAGTATGCTGAGTAGCATGATGAAGAACTTTGCTATGAATAAACTGGTCCCCTATACTGATAACATCAACATGTACCTCCTTAGGATTATAAATGAGCCAAATCCTACCATTAGAATGAAATTCATAGATGTGATGTAGACTCCATTGCCCAAAACTTTTACTAGCTATAGTCGTAGCTCTACTCTCCTATACTCTAGTTTCCAAGACCCCTAATATGTCCAGTTTATTTGCTCGAAGAAACAACTGTAATTCACGCTGCTTTATTCTAGTATTGCAACCCCTAATATTCCAAGTTGCAATACTCATTGTTTATCAGGTGGAATCGTAGCTTCCTTAACTACAACCCCAATCCTTGTATCTGAACCCAGCATTGGTGCATCAGTATTCTACTCCATCAACTTCTCAAACTTGTTAGACAAAATCACACCTCCTAGCTTCAATGAAACCCAAACCATCAAGGGAATCCTTTGGACGAGGAGGAGTACTCAGCACCACTTCTCTGTCTCCCTCAGATATATCTACCACAGGTTTGGGCCAATATTCTTTCCTAAGCTTGTTAAGCCTACAACTATTAGATTCATGCCCTAATTTCTTGCAAGTATGACAGTAGAAAGGTATCCACTTATACTCAAGCCTTTGCACCAATTGACAATTAATGGGGGTATTCACAATTATATATTCAGGCACTTCCCTCGCAATATCCACCTTAATAAGAAGTCTAGCAAACCCTAATCTCGCCTTTGTGGTAGTACTGATCAGTAAACAAAGGTGTACCTATATTATTTGCAATTTTACTTAGAGCCACAGGAGACCAGAAATGGGGATCAAGCTCTGGAAGTAGAACCCATACTGGTATCTTTGAAACATGGCCGAGTTCTTAAGAGAACGTGGGAGTCCATTGCTTCCGAATCAGCACATGCCTCCCACTACCCAAGGACCATCCCTCAAAATCACATCAAGGTCCTCCTACGACTTAAAACGAAAACTAAACCAACCCTTACGAAAATACTGAACCAATGGTTGTGATACATGATTCCAGTGTTTGGCAACAAATTCCTTATGTTTCTGCATATCCATTCTCACACCGAGGACATTACCCATCAGTGTAAAATTCCAGATCTCAAGCTCCTCCTTAATATCCTCCTCTTCAATAGTAACTTCAGTAGATTTCGCCGAGTCTTCACAAAAATAAAGGCTCATACCCACCTTTTGTCTAGGAACCACAATCTCACTCCACGAAACAGTTCCAGCCACCACCCCTGGACCAGAATTCGGAGCCACCTCCTCAATTGCAACCCCAGGAGAAGCAATATTTGACTCAAAATCAATCATAATCGTTGGTTTAGAAGACACAGGTCCCCCATTAAGAGCATCAGCATAAGTAATTTGAGTACGTACCTGAATAGCTTGTACAATCGATTCAATCGAGGAAGAAGTCGAAGGATTAAAGACAGCTCCTTGAGTAGATACACCAATCTGAGTTACCACCTCCACATTTTTTGGCGGGCATCCCCTACCTCGCGCCATAGAGTCGAAAAAACAAGAGAGATATCAGTAAACCCTAGCCATGGGGGAGAGGAGAGAGAAGAGAGTGTTTTTTGTTAATTACTTTATAATGATATTGTAATAAAATATTATTAATAAAAAACATGTTTTTTAATTTATTAATTATTAAAGGGATATTTTTCACGGTACCCTTGAGGTTTGCAATTTTTTCGAAATACCCTTTGTTTTGTGAAAAAAAACTTTAACTGACCATAACTTGTAGTTACGAATTTAGAATTCGATCATTATTGTTTTTCAAAGTAATCGTCTTTTCGAGCTCTTCAATTTGACATAAAAAAATTCATGTTTAGAACACGTAGTTTCAAGTTATGGTCGGTAAAAGTTATTTTATCGAAAAAAATTTGACCGACCATATCTACTAGTCATGAGTTGCGAATCTGGAAAATTCGATGTTCAAATTGATCGTCTCAACGAGATCTATGGCTTAGGCAAAACGATTGTCAATTTCTATACTCGTAACTACGAGTTAAGCTCAGTCAAATTTTTTAAGCATGAAAAGAAGGGTATTATGGGTAAAGTGACAAACCTCAAGGGTACCATGAGAAATAACCTATTATTAAATGATTAAAAAAAGACTCAAAAAGAAGTATTTTCACTGAACTTATAATTGACCCATATATAACTTGAATCCGAATCTAATTTGACCGGTTTATTTTAACAGGTCTACCAACACTTACCCCTTTCAATGGCACTATATAGGACATGAAATGTATCTATATACTCCGTATGTCTCACCATCTCATCACACACTATATATAATTTGGTTGATTCTTATTCAACAATCGACATCATATATAGTTAGAAGATCATGCTTGAATTATATGCCTACCGTTTTAGGCGGGATATATCACAATCAAGAAAGAGACCAATGATGTGTTAAATTTGTTTGATTTTGTGTTTGGCATGTCTCTACTGTTTTATCTTTCGTGGATCATGAAAGGAGCCAATGAATTTGAGGTGTCCTAGTGTTATAGGACCACTATTCATCTTTCATGTGTTATGTACTCCCGTATATATTCTTATTTTTGTTAAGAAAAATAGTATCCCCATACATTGCTATTGAATCTTTATTTAGTAAGATACTACATATCATAAATAGAATAAACAATTTTAAATAAGAAGACTAATAAGTGTTGTTTGATCAATTGCATATTTGTCGTTTTCACACATACATAATAAGTAACTGGCTTTCATACTCGTCCATGGACACATATGTTATATAGAACAATTATACAGTGAGATCGCCCAGGGGCGATTCTAGAATTTTGAAATGGTGGATGCTAGCATTGGCGGGTCCACGAATCGGTAAGAGAAGGGGTATATTTTTTAATGTATCGATGAAATTTTTTTAACAATTAGAAGAAACAATTGTTCGAAAATCAATTTTGTCAACATATTGATTAGTGATAATTTGTTATAAGAGTACTAAAAAATTTTGGGGTTTAAAATGAATTTATAAAATTAAACTGAAAAATTTGGGGTTAAAGTGGATTTTTAAAGTTATATCTTAAAAAATGAAGTTAATAGGAGTTAGGCCCTGTTCTTTCAATTTTTAGAAATTTGAACTTATATGAAATTGAAATTTAACTTATAAAAATTCTAACATATAAGATTTGAACTTATAAGCAAAATGCATGTAAGTTAAAGCTTAGTGGGAATTATAAGAATTTGAACTTATCTGGTGAAATTGAACTTATAAGAAATTGAACATATAAGAAATTTGAATAAATCATAAGAGTTGAAATTAAGTTGAAAAAAAACAGGGCCTTAAACCATGACCTCTAGTTTAGAAGATGAACTAGTTAGTGTTATATCCCTGTGGACGAATGAGAATGAACTAACTATTTTACTGAAAATAAACTTATGACCTATAAATCAATATTATGAATACTTTATCCCTTTGCTAATTGCATTTTGTTGCTTAGCAAACTTGGATTTAATTATTTAAATACTTTTTAATGTTTATAATTTTTATTTTTCAAGGCACTAATTTTTCCAAAAAAGGCATGAATGCCATCGCACCCATGGCACTCACCCTAAAAACGCCACTAAGATTGCCTCATATTATAAAACATCTTTAAATCGTCTCACCACAGTTATGTTACACCCTCACGCATACACAACAAACCCATTTTAACTATTATAAATCTTATTCTATTTCTCACCTTTAATTTATCATCATGCAATAAAACCATCATTTTAATTATACGACACGCACTAAGAAATGTAGCAATCATTGTTGTCACTCCTCGACTAGACTCGTCAAAAACTGTCAATCTCATCCCACAATCTCTACCTTCAATTAGTTGCTCCCAAATCATATTTAAAACTATGTGGCAATCGGTGGCAAAGACATTAATTGATTCAATGTTGTAATTGATGGAATATGATTAGAGCTGTCAAAATCTGACCCGACCCGATAAACCGCCCGAAACCGACCTGTAAATGACCCGAAGTAAACCCGCCTTTTACGACCCGAACCCAAAATCTACCCGAACCCGAAATGACCCGAAAACAATGGGTCAAAACCCGACCCGTAGCGGGTTAACCCGTTGAGTAAAAAACTTACGTTTCTATATATAAAATGTCTTTATCAGTTTCAATTTACATGTAAAATTTCTACTACAAATTAATTTTAAACATTTCACAGCTAATAAATTTTTCATAATTGAAAAACTTCACTTAAATTATAATCTTTATTATTCAATAATTATAGAATCAATCATTTTAATAGTGTTTGTTAGTTACATTTGACATTATGAATTTGAGGCATTTGAAATCATTATTAAATTTTGGGGTTTTTCTACGGTGTACCCTCCAACTTTTTTGTTTTCTATCGTATACCCTTATTTTTTTTCACTTACACGGTGTACCCTCAAACTTCATTATCCATTCTCAAACGTGACCTAAAGTTACTTAACCGTAATTAAACACTAACTCCGTTACATTAAGCTCTCATTCCTCCATCTCTTTAATATTTCCTTCTAAATTTATGAATTTCAAATATTCATGATTATTTTACGATAAAGTAAATCAATAAAGTTTATGACTTTTAACAACAATTTAAAAAAAAATTATATACTATAGAAAAAAAAATGAATAAGGATGGAAATAGTGGAAAATTAGAAAAAAAAAGGGGATATTTCATAATTTTGAAGGGAAAACATAAAAAATAGAAAAAATAGGAGTTTATTCTAACGGTGTTAGTATTTAGTTAACAGTTTAGTGACTTTAGGTCATCTTATAGAATGAGTAATGAAGTTCAAGGGTACACGGTATAAGAAAAAAAAAATAGGGGTACACGATAGAAAACCAAAAACTTGAAGGGTACACCGTAGAAAAACCCTAAATTTTGAAACAAAATATATGTGGAGAATAAATGAGAAAAATGAGAAAACGAAAATGATACGGAGTATATTTTTAAGTCGATTGTTCGAGGTAACATTTTAAATTTGAAGATACGACTTGAAAACTACATATATGGATCTAATATTATAAATATCGATTTAATAGACACACATGCATCTATAAACTTATTTTAAAATTTTCAATTTTGGAATTTATAATTAAAAAAAAAAATCAATAATATATCAATTAGAGTTGATTTTTGTAGGCACCATAAAAATGACTGATTTTTTTTTTTTTTTAAACACCCTAAAAGTGTAAATAAGGCATTTGGAGGGAAGCTGAAAAGTTTAAATTTTTTGTTTTGGTGGGATGTAAATTCAAGGATTAAATTTAGGGAGAAATAAGTGATTCCAATTTCTAAATTTGGGAGGGAATAGTGAAATACGTATGACGTATCAGTACCAGTGTACCACCCAAAGTATTCACATTAGTAATTCCCCCACTTGTCAGTAATGATTAATGAAGTACAGTTACAAGGGACAACTTCTAATAATCTTAATATTTATGTTTTGACATCATGTAAAGTTTGATTATAAATGAAGTAATAGTTTTTTTTAGTGAAAATTAAACCGTTATAGTGTTATACCAAAAAAGAAAAGAAAAATGGATAAAAAGACGTTGATTAACCCGTATTTTGACCCTAACCCGACCTGGAACCCGTGTACACCCGACCTGTATACTACCCGAACCCGAAATACACCCGACCCGTATGCTACCCGTATAATAGTTACCCGAACCCGAAACCCGCCCGCCCGACCCGTTAGACAGGTCTAAATATGATAGTGAATATGAGTCAATAGTAGCGGAGATGTGCGAGTATTCATGTTTAATTTTTTGTTTCCTTAGAGTTTGTCGTAACTAGTACGGATTTGTTTCTGATATACATTTTGTTTAATAAAAATATAGGTGTGTTTTATGTATGTAGGGTTACATTTGAAGTAAGATACAACTACATATAAAGTCAAATAATTAGGGTACTTTAATTTGAATAATAACATATTTATATTTAAATTCTTTTATACAATAAGACGGTATCGCCATAAAATTTATATAATATATCAAGTTTTCAAATAAAGTAAAACCAAAAAAATTAATTATATTTTTCACATATAAAGAAATCGTAACTGGTTTTTCCTTATAAGGGATTATTCACATTCTATACTTTTTTTTATTCCTTACCTTTTTATTACTCATAAGTATTATCCTATACAACTTCCTCTTTTTTATGTCCTTAATTTTATTTAATGAATCCAATCAAATTATAAAATATTTCTAACAGGAGGTGGTGAGAGGGTGCGGCGGTCAGATGTGACGTTAGTGATAGATGGAGCGGCATGGCAACAAGGGTGGGTGAAAGAAAGATGGTGGTTGCTAGAGAGGTTTTGGGGTCAATTTGTAGGCGAAAGGAGATAAAAGTGGTGGTGACTGGCCCATCGCCGCCTTCACTATGGCCGTTATAAAACACACTTTTTAGAAATTACAGCTTCATAAAATTATTTTTTGAAACTACAGCGAAAAAATTTGGCCCCCATTCACAAATTTCAGCCAAATTTGAGCTCCGACTATACTAAATGCCCCAACTTTCAAAATTTGAAAATTTCCGCTCAAAACATCAATTTTCTGAAAAAAATACCCAAAATTTCCATGGTCCAATAAGTCTTGTGTAAAACGGGTCAACCCGTTTTACACAAGAAACGGGTCAAATATGACCCGTTTTGGCCCACTAACCCTTTTTTATTTATTTATTTATTTATTTATTTTTTTTTTTTTTTTTTTTTTTTAAATATTTTTAAGACCCAATTTTTTTTTTTTAATCTTTTATCGAAAATCGTATTTATTGGGTAATTAGAAATGGTAACAAAGTAGACCAAAATGGTAACATATTACATTAAAATATTGTCATAATATTTGTTTAATATGTTATCATAATTGTTTAATATGTTTCCATAATTATATAATATGTTATCATTTAATATTAACCTATTTTGGTAACATTTTAACCTATTTTGGTAACATATTACATAATTATGGTAACATATTAAACAATTATGGTTACATATTAAACAAATATTATGACAATATTTTAATGTAATATGTTACCATTTTGGTCTACTTTGTTACCATTTTTAATTACCCTATAAATACGATTTTCGATAAAAGATTAAAAAAAAAAATTTGGGTCTTAAAAATTTTTTTTTTTAAAAAAAAAAAAAAAAAAAAAAAAAAAAAGAGGAAAACGGGTCATACCCGACCCGTTTCAAACTAGAAACGGGTTTCTTGGTCTCAAACAAGAATTTGTGCTATTTCAATCACTTCTCTTTCAACTATTTCCGTTTAAGTAGTCATAGATTTCTTGTTTTGTGTGCTCTTCAACCTAGACCATGGAAATTTTGGTGTGGTTTTCTTTATTGTTGTTAATGTCAATATCATTTATTTAGCTTAAAATCATTTATTGAGTTATTTTTGGGAGCCAAGATTTGTTAAATGTTAGAGGAAAACCGTTAATGCAATAGTGAATCGAAGCAGAAATGCTTTTGTGGTTATCCTAATGTGATGAAGAAGTCAATTACAGTCGACAATCCAAGAAGCGGATTTAAAAGTTGTAAACTTTACTACCAAAGTACAAAGAATTGAAGACGCAATATAAAAAATTAGGTATGAATAAGGACAATTAGGGTTTTTAGCAAAAAAAAATAGGGTTAGTTCAAGAGGTAAAAAGTCAATGCAACAACAATCAAATGTCAAATACATAGAGTATGAAAACGAACAACTTGTCATAAAAGAATGTACATTAATGGGAAAATTTTGATTTTTCGGTGAATAAAAAAGCAGGGATGACGACGTTGAAGACGGATATGTCAAGGTACCGGGCAAATCACCTCTTCTCGACGCCCCGCACGCGCGCCCTCGTGTAATTCGGGCGGAATGCACGACGCAGGAAATAATGCGCGCTCACAGAGCCTGTTCGCTCGAGGATTCTTTTTCGCTATGGGGGAATGTCATTGCATGAATTTGTGACAAAAATAAATGTAGAAAATCCTTTTGAAATGTATTTTCGGAGTCGCCACCAAATATTAAAGAAATTTGGAACCTATTCAGCGCGTCTTAAAATTATAAGACGCGGGGGTCTCAGATTTCAAGGTGCGTCGATACCTATCCTTCTGAGGCTATTGTGAAACCAGAGAGGATTCGAAGTGAGGTTACTTTTTGAAAGTTTTGACAAAATGTATATTGAAAACTGTAATAAAAAAGCCTACGTAAAAGTAGTCTTTACTAGTTTGAAAACAAATGCTTTAATTTCGATATTTGGGCTAATAGGACGCCACGTACAAATGCAAATATGTGACTCGACAAATATGTAAAATGAATGTAAGCCGTCAAAGTTATGACGATTTGCTATAGGAAATATACGTAAGATTAATAATTCATTGTTTTTGAATTACTAAATAAACGTTACTTTCCGACTCGTGTTCAGTTCTAGAATTTTGTAAAAAAAACCCTCGGTTTTGCATGTTTAAAAGACTAGTTGAAGCGGTACAATTTAATGTCGAATCCGTGTTTTAGTCGTAATTTAATGCATGAAACGAGAATTTGCATAATGTAAAAGTGGTGTTTAATTTAGTGATTTTGAGTCGTTTATTTATGCGATATTGGCGAGGTTTAGACGAATTTCTCAACTCGAATTACTATAACCGTATTGCGAATACGGGTTCGTTAAAGCCAATATCGAGGTGGGTTAAGGTAACCCCTTTTTTTTGTCCAAGTCTCAAACGTCCAATCCGAAGGTAAAGTTTTTTTACCTTAAAATGCAAAGACGGTTTTTAGAGTGGACATTTATAAGTGCGAGAGGCTTTATGTGTGTATTAGTGTTGTATATGTTGATTAATTATGAGGATTGATGATGTGAATTGTAATTGTTGTGTTGATTGTTATGATTTTGTGTCGAATAAGGGTTGCTATTTATAGCAATTGCTTCGTGTTTCATGTATAGTTACTCAGAAAATCGCCAGTGAACCAGCGATTATTACAAAAATCGCCAGTGTGCAGTACAGGAGCATGAAAATCGCCTGTACATAGGTGATTTTTTGGGCCATTTTCAATTGATTTTGTAGCACCGTATGTAGTATGACATGTTTCCGTAGGTGTGATATGATTGTGTTTGTTTGTTGTTGACTTTGGGGGGTCGAGGATCAACTAGCTCAAGTTGATTTCTCGGCTTCGTTTTCGTGTTTCGTGTTTAGATTTTTCGTCGTGTTTTTCGATTTTGGCTCGAAATAAACTAATATTGTGATATACACAACGTTAGTTTATGACGTTGTGAAGTTTTGTTCTGTAAAAATGTGACCCGGGACGCGTTTTGGTCCGTTTCGGGTGCTTGGGCCTTTTTGCGTGTTTTGGGCCGTTTTTGTGTGTCTGGGTCGTTTTTTGTTTCTTGGGCCATTTTTGTGAGGCGTTTTTGTGTCGTGTTTGTGCGTATTGTGTCGACTTACGATTAAAATTGACTAAATTAATATTCATTTTTACGAAGTATGCAAATTCAAATTAATACGTTAAAAATGACTAAAATGTTTTAGTCACTTTTGTACCGTTTTGTCTTATTTAAAACATGCATGAAAAGTCCTTTTCGTCATCGGGTTTGTTTTTGGGGGGTACGGATACGGGTATCTACAGAGCCCCCAGTTTGGCTGAGCTTCGACTAAAGCGCTAGTCAAACTTTAAAAGATAGTATCCGGACCATTACAGTCTCGATACTACCTGGCGACGCTAAGTATGTGTCTCAGGGAGAGACGAGAGACGAGGACTTAGTGTCGGGAATGCGGGGCGGGACGACATGTTTAAGGACTTGACGGTCCTGCATGTTTAAGGGCCCGCCGACCTGCTGTTGTTTGAATGTCGTTTGATGGCGTTTTGTAACCTGGCCATCTCCTGCGTCTTGAGTGCTTGCTGTGTACTTTCTTCTGCGTTTGTGCTTTTGATTTTCTTCTTTGTAGCGAGCGCAGGTGTTTGTGCTTTTGATTCGCGAAAGGAATTCGCGTTTCTGCGTCTTGACTTGCATAAGAAGAGCGTGTTTTGTTTTTGATTTATAAGGGGTATATGTATCTGAAGAGTATACGTATTCGATCTGTGAAGAATATACGTATTTTTGCTTTTTGATCCGTAAAGAGTGTATGTGTTTGACAAATACACGTATTTGACTCGTGAGGAGTATACGTATTTTTTTGCTTTTCGACTCGTAAAGAGTGTATGTATTTGAAAAATACACGTATTTGAGTCGTGAGGAGTATACGTATATTTTTTTTGCTTTTCGACTCGTAAAGAGTGTATGTGTACGCATTTGATTTTGTAAACTCGTAAAGAGTATATGTGTTTGAAAAATATACGTATTTGACTCGTGAAGAACATACGTATTTTTGATTTTTGACTAGTAAAGAGGGTATGTGTTTGAAAAATACACGTATTTGACTCGTGAGGAGTGTACGTATTTTTTGCTTTTCGACTCTTAAAGAGTGTATGTGTACGCATTTTGATTTTGTAAACTCGTAAAGAGTGTATGTGTTTGAAAAATACACGTATTTGACTCGTGAGGAGTATACGTATTTTTGATTTTTTTTTTTTTTTTTTTTTTTTTTTTTTTTGGGTGACGAGGGGTTTAATCCCCCCGGGCACAGGCATTCCGACGTCACCACCTGTACCATGTAAGCCACCCCTTTTTACCAGGGGCCGTCGTGATACCCGCATGGTGCGCTTCTGGAGGCTTGAACCTGAGACCTCGCAGTTCCTGCCATTGCTAGGCTTTGAGGTTGCCCCAGGAACCACCAGACCGCTACCACTTAGGTTATTGACGCGTGAAGAGTGTGCATTTGAAGAGTATACGTATTTGACTCGTGAGGAACATACGTATTTGATTTGTTGACTCGTAAAGAGTGTATACGTGCTTGACTTGTAAAGTGTGTACGTGTTTTTGATTTGTGAAAAGCATACATATTTGACTCGTGAGGAGTATACGTATTTGATTATCACATGAGTCGGAAAATAGCATTTAAATGATAATTCAAACAATTAATTATCACTTTGTGCACATTTCCTATAGCAAATCGTCATAACTTTGGCGACTTACATTTATTTTACATATTTGTCGAGTCACACATTCTGTAACAGCCCGGATTTTCCAAATAAAATAAAATACTTTTTAAAAAGGTTTTAGTAAGAAAATGAAAATAAAATGAAAGCCACGGTGGCGGAAACACCATGAATCCGAGTCATTACTCCCTACTCAAACAAATAACAAAAGACAGTAGGCCTTGAGCCTAACAAATGGGGAATAAATACGCCTTACAATCCAACTCCAAAAGACATAAGTATGAAAATAATAAGGGTTTTTCTCAGCTGTACCCCTGTACTATTGGGTTTTCCCAACTGTACCCCTGCGTATATCGTATTCCCAACTGTACCCCTGAGTTTCTTTAATAACTTCAACTGTACCCCTGAGTTTCTTTAATTTACTCAAAATCATACCTGAAATCATACCTGAAATTGAACAGAGGAAGGAAGGACTGCAAAAGTTCAACGATGAAGATGTTGCAACGACGATAAACTGCAAAAGTTCAATAGCAAAAGGAAGGAGATGAAGAGAACAGAGGAAGGAAGGTGAAATGGTTTCAAAGGGTTTAAAAAAAAATTGAATCAAAAGATAGAAATGACGGTTAATAAATTGACTCAACTTCTAATTTACAACTAATCCTTCCACGTAGGCAAATTAGGCGCTCCACGTAGGCAAATTACGCATCCTAATTGGCATTTAACGGTGATAATTGACGGCTTAAGCATAAATAGTTATGGTTGAGAGTAATTAAGGAACTCAGGGGTGTAGTTAGGAATACGATATACGCAGGGGTACAGTTGGAAAAACCCAATAGTACAGGGGTACAGTTGGGAAAAACCCAAATAATAAATAACAACAAGTCTAAATCCAAAGTCTATCAAAGTTCTCCTCAAAGCTAGCTACGGGGTCAACAATCCTCACGGCTTCTCACACAAACCCGTCCCCGCACAAACCTGCCACAAAAGAAAGTAACAGCCACAATCAGTGGGGAGTAACTAGGTGCTCCCCAGTCATATTTCAACATATAAAACATAACCGACAACCCAACAAGTACCTTACCTGGCCTACGGCCTATGTTCAAGTACAACAACAAATGCAACAACAATAGCGTGCTCAAACATTCAAGTACAACGATTAGGGCACAACCAAACAAGCCAAAGCATACAACTTTATCATCATACAACCATTCAAATCATCCTAAACAACATCTAGGACCTCATACATGTCAAAACATCACTAGGGCTACACCTAGTTACCTTTTCCAAACAAGCCAAAGAAAAGCACAGTTTTCATCACTTCTGTACAGATGCGATAACAGACGATCCAGAGCCCCAAATGAAAAACTGAATGGTGAAAAGGTAGCCCCAAGAGTCCGGAACATGCTCACAAAATTTCGGCAAAATCGGACGGTCGGATCTCCGAAGATCTTCAGTTTAGCGAACCTGGGACTGGAAAGTCCGAAATTGCGGTTCTCCCTCCAACTCTCTCCTTTTGATTAGGGCACACATAAATCATACAATACATAAGAACAACACAATAAACACATATAATAATAAAACCTACAAAAATAAACTTAAAGATGAAGAATTTACCAAAGAGAATTGAAGAGAAAAGATGAGCAGATGATTAGGGTTTGATTAGAGGATGAATTGAATGAATTTATGTGATGATTTAATGATGATTAATGAGAGATTGAAGAGAGAGAAGAGAGAATAATGATGTTGAGGATGAAAAGCAGTGAATGAATGATATTAGGGTTAAGGGGAGTTTAAATATAAGAGGGATTTCGTGAAAAACAATTAAAACAAATAAGAATTGACTGATCCGGAAAAACAACTAGAACCGGTCGGTTCGGACCTGAACCGGTCGGTTCAACTTGAAAATTTGGCAGTTGCGACGGCGTCGGAAAAATACACAGTTTAGCCTTTTGAATCACCTGAATCGGAGTCCGTATGAGGAAATGACATCGTTGTTAAGTTCCGACTACGGTTTCGCTTATTTCTCGAGCCAAAAATGAGAAAATCAAGAGAAATGAATTACGAATTTGACGAATTGAATTATTTATATAAAAGGGAAAAAGTCGGGGTGTTACACATTCGCATTTGTACGTAGTGTCCTATTAGCCCAAATATCGAAATTTAGCATTTGTTTTCAAATTAGTAAAGACTACTTTTACGTAGGCCTTTTTATTGCAGTTTTCATAACACATCTTGTCAAAACTTTCGAAAGGTAACCTCACTACGAATCCTCTCTAGTTTCACAATAACCTCAGAAGGATAGGTATCGACGCACCTTGAAATCTGAGACCCCCGCGTCTTATGATTTAAGACGCGCTGAAGAGATTCCAAATTCCTTTAATATTTGGTGGCGACTCCGAAAACACATTTCAAAAGGATTTTCTACATTTCTTTTGTCACAATTTCATGCAATGACATTCCCCCATAGCAAATCGAGCAAACATACCGAGCGCGCTTTTACGCGCCATTTTACATTTTTCCCGCGTCGTGCATTCCGCCCCATCACGAGGGCGGGCGCGCGCGGGGCGTCGAAGGGATCCCGATCCGGTATCCTCAATTACCAATTTTAAAATTATCACATGTTTGAGTTAACAGATATTCGGAATATATTTAAAATATGTAAATATTATGATAGCTGTAATCATTTCAAATTTTTTTTTAATACAAATCTAATAATGATACATTTAAAAGTATTTCTTCCATATATTTTTACAAATTAAAAAAAAAAAAAAAAACCTATTGGTGAAAGTAGTCTTTTACCCCTGAACTTTGATCAATGGTGAAATCCGCCCCTTTAACTTTTAATTGTAGCAATTTAACGCCTTAGCTTTACTCAGAAGTGAAATTAAACTCTATTATTTTATTTTTAATAAAATTCCTCTGAAATTTAGTTTATAATTTAAGTATGCAATTATAAAAATGTATTTTTTAGAACCTTACAACTTCTATATAATATTCCGTATATAATTATCTAAACGAATGTTTTTATATAATTTTATAATTTTTAGACAATTTATTATGAATGTAAGAATAATTAATAAAATTTTATCATATTTTTATTAACATAAATCTAAAGTTTATTTTTTGGTGGATAATTAATTTCATATACGGAGTAACTTAATAAATTTAAAATTAGTATTTCTCACATGATATTAGTTGCATAATATAAATAGATAATTTTTTTTTTTTGTTGATATTTAATTGAAATTAAAAACTCAGAGTTGAATTTCAATTTTTGTTAAAATAATGGGGTTGATTGCCACTAGAGGTGGCAAACGGGTCATTTCGATCGGTTTCAGATCAGTTTGTTTCGGATCGATTTCATTTGGTTTATTTGTATTTTCGATTTCAATTCAGTTCAATTCGATTTTGTTTCGATTACGAGTCTCTATCGGTTGTAGATAATTTTGGTTCAATTCGGGTTCAAGTCGGATTAATGTCAGATCAGTTGATAATCGAGTCGAGATATGATCAAGTCAGAAATTATTCGAATCGGGTCACATTCGGATAATATATGAAAGAATTGTAACGTCCTCAATTTTGATTTCATTTTCCACTTGTGTGCTTCTAAATTTTCGCGTATAAGAGTAATGTGAAAAAATAAATATGTTGCAAAATACGGAATAAAAGTTTAAAGGTCTTAGATTTTATATTATTTTACAGCTTCGTGTTTCGATGAGTTTATCCGTCTCATACTAAAGTATAATATTGTTTTTAAGAAGCGACTTTAACTTGGAATACTCTTGTTCTATTGTGTCCCACATTGAAAAAAATAAGCATGTAAATGTGATGAATTTGGTATAAATAGTTACAATATCCCACATCGAAAGATTACCTAGTTATGAAGTGATATTATGTTATAAATAGGAGTCATTTTTATTATTTTCAATTATCAAAACAATTAATACTCTTAAACACTTGGTTAAAGAGTTAAGAAGTTGATTTTGAACTTGTATGACAGTTGTCATATAAAGTAGCCTTTGATATATATTTATATATGAGGTAAATATTCTTTTGGTTTGGGTCAAATCGATTATTTTTCAGTTCAGTTGTATTCAGGTTCGAGTGAAATAAATTCGGATTTAAAACAGTTCAAGTTTATTCGACTATGGGTCTTTCCAGATATGTGTTGAATTTCGTTCAGTTTCAGTTCAGTTCAAGTCATATCAGGTTACGGATTAAATTCAAGTTAAACTTTTCAGATGTTCGGTTGGATGTCGATTCCAACAATTTCAGTCGGTTTATCTGGTTCGGTTTCATTTTGCCAGGTCTAATTGCCACAATTGAAAGTTAAATGGTTTGATTTCATCGTTGAACAAAGTTAAAGGAACAAATCATTACATTGACATATTTTTAAAGAAATATTAATTTTTTTTGTAATGAGATTAGGGATGCCAATGGGGCAGGTATAAGTGGTTACCACCCCGTACCTTTCTCACTTGGAATGTGGGTGGGTATAGGTTTGGCGGGTGGTGGAGCGAGTATAGATATCAAAATTGTACCCGTCATAGGTAGTGGGGCGGGGGAATCTTGCACACCCGCATAATACCCGCCTACTCCCTTCTCATACATGTGTTTTATATTACAAAATAGTAAATTTAAAGTGTTTTTTAACTTTAATTAATGAAAAGTTGTAACCGTCATGGGTAATGGGTGGGGTACGAATTTGAAAACTTATACCCGCCATGGATGGTGGGACGGGTTTAGATAGAGGTTTTAGTTGGTGGGTACAGGTATGAGGGAACCTATATTTACCACCACCCTGTCCCAACGACATCCCTAAATGAGAACTATAATTGACTGAAATAAGAATATCTAATGCAAATAAAAGTCAAAGTTCATAATAGATAAACAAATTAAAAAATTGTCCGTAGTTTAGGGGAGAAGGGGCTGCTTTTGCAGTGACAAACTGTGCAAGTTTGTTGCGCAGTTCTTTTTAATTTTGCCAAACTGACTGCTGGAACCAATTTGCCATATTAATTTCCCTTAATTCGTGATTAACAAATTCTCGTGTGAGTCGGCACTTATATAAATTATTGTAAATCCGTCTTATTTGTTTTCAGTTATATAGTTTTTGTACCATGTTAGTGATAATTATGATTAATTGTCACTAAACCTTTTAGTACCCTATAAGTGACTTTGAGTAGATTTGTTTCATGTTTTTGTACCTTATTAACTGCAATTTGTATTTTGGTTTCACATTAATTTAACGTGAAACTTTTCTCACAAAAAACTAATAGTATAAGATTTACTTCATATTATATTTTATTTTAATTTTTGTGTGAAAGAGGCACAAGGCCATTACAACAGGGATGATAAATTTGAACCTGAGACTTACAACTCAGGGAACCTCCGTTAAACTACTAGGTCATCACATCTTCGGTTACTCTGTATTTTATTACGAGAACTATTTACTCCCTCTTTCATTAAAGTTTGACCTGTCAAATTATAACCCGACAAAAAAATAACTTGTGACCCGTCAGTTTATAACCCGAACATGACCCAACCCAATATAACCCGATATAAGTAGGTCAAATGGGCTAGGGTTAGGGTCAACCCGAAAGATTAATGAAGAAAAATTAATCAATTTAAGTTACTATCTTCTTGTAAATGTATATTATTTTCTAGATGTTATTAATTTAATAGTTGTTCTTTTTAAATTTTTAAATTTATTTTTCATACGACCATATTCTTTAACTTTGGATTTTGAAAAAAAGAACCACAATATACATCATTTTTAAACATTTTATGACATTATATAGTACTATTATACTTGAATGATTCTCAATTCTATTTAATTATCCATATTTATATTTTTTTTTCCTCGTAAAAAATGAAACTTATGCTATATGAGCTAAGTAAATAGTCTTTTGATTCTATTTCATTACTTATATTAAGTACCTATTATAAAAATAAATGAAGTATTGTATTAAATCAATTGGCAATGAGTGAAGCAACTACTTTAGTTGAGAAGTTAGATATTTCACTTAGACTTTATCGATATGAGAACTTATATGTGAAATCTGTATGAGTATTTAACAACTTCGCTATCATATTAAAATAAAAAAAAACGTACTCAATCAAAACATTAAAATAATAAGTGAAGGGGTCAAAGACAATTTTATGCTCTAACAATGGCCATTGAACTCAAAACAAACACAATTCCCCACATTAGTCACAAAATGATCAAAAAAAAGGAATGAAGATACTGAAGGTACCAGGAAATCGTGCTACCTCTCGACGCCTCGCGCGGGCCCCGTCCGATAAGTGGGCGGGTCGCTACGCGAGAAAAATGCCAAGTGCAAAAGTGCGAGAATTTGCTATGGGGGATATCATTGCTTGAATACTTGAAAATCGTTTTGAAATTGTTTTTGGAGTCGTCACCAAATATTTAAAGGAATTTGGAACCTTTTTAACGCGTCTCAAATTATAAGACACGAGTCTTAGAATTCAAGGCGCGTCGATACCTATCCTTCTAAGGTTATTGCGAAACCAGGGTGGATTCGGGGCAAGGTTACTTTTCAAAAGTTTTATCAAAATGTTTTATGAAAAATTGAAATTGAAAAGCCTACGTAAAGTAATCTCTACTAATTTGAAAACAAGTGCTTAATTTCGATGTTTGAGCAAATAAAACGCTACGTACAAGTGCGAATATGACTCGAGAAAAATGCGAAATAATGCATGTGTAAACGTCAAAGCTATGACGGGTTGCTATAGGAAATATACGTAAAATAATAATTCATTGATTTGAATTATTATAAAACGTTATTTTCCGTCTTTTGTTTAATTCTAGTATTTTGAAAACTCTCAGTTTTGCATGTTTTAAAAGACTAGTTGAAACGGTACAAGTTAATGTCGAATACGTGTTTCAGTCGTAATTTAATGCATGCATGAGAATTTGCATAATGTAAAATGTGACGTCGGTTTGCTTTAGTGAAAGTGTGTCGTTTGTTTATGCAATATTGGCGAGGTTTAGACGGATTAGGAATCCGAATTACTACAACCGTATTACGAATACGGGTTCGTTAAACCAATATTGAGTTGGGTTAATGTAACCCTTGTCCGAGTCTAAAAAGTCTAGTCCGAAGGTAAAATGTTTACCTTAAAACGTAAAGACGTTTTTTAGAACAAAAGCTAAGTGTGTTTTGTGAGTGAAGTAGTGTTGTATGTTGTTGTGTTCAGTTGCAAAATTGTTGTTAATGTTGCTTGAGTTGTTGTGTTTGTTGTGCATTGTGTGCGTTGTATATATAGAGGAAAGAATGGGCTGAATTCGTGTAACAAACAAAACCAATCGCTAGTGCAGAGTCCAGGCCCAAAACCAATCGCCAGAGCCCAAAAAGAAGCCCAAAGGATTCGCCTGTCAACAGGCGACTAGAAAACTAATCGCCTGTCAACAGGCGATTAGTATGTGTGTGTGTTTGTTTTTTGGGCTGATTTGGTTGTGACGTGCTGATGGATTGATTTGGGCTGGTGTTTTGGTCCGTTGGGTAGCTCAAGCTTTAGTCCAAGGGGTTTTAACCCCTTTTTGGGCTGAAATTGTTTCCTCGTTTTCGTGTTTCGTGTTTCGGTTTTTGTCGTATTTTTCGATTTTGACACGAAATAAAATCGTCTTGTATTGTATTATTTTGTAACGTCGTAAAATTTGGTTTTACGGAAATGCGACTCGGGAGTCGTGTTGACTCGTTTTGAGTGCGTATTTTTGTAGTTGCGGGTTGGTTTTTGTGAGGCCGTTTTTGTGGGCTGCTTTTTGTGGGTTGCCTTTGTGGGTTTGAATAATCGTATCGTGCTTCTCGGCTTGAAATAGAACGACAAAATTAATGTTCAATTTTACGAAATATGCAAATTTAAATAAATACGTTAGAAACGACTAAAATGTTTTAGACACTTTGTACCGTTTCGTCTATTTATAAAACATGCATAAAAGTCCATTTTCATCATCGGGTTGTCTTAGGGGGTACGGATACGGGTATCTACAGAGCCCCCAGTTTGACTGAGCTTGGACTAAAGCACTAGTCAAACTTAAGAAGATAGTATCCGGACCACTACAGTCTCGATACTACCTGGCGGCGCTAAGTATGTGTCTCGGGGAGAGACGAGGACTTAGTGCCGGGAAATGCGGGGAGGGACGGTACATGTATAAGGACATGACGGTCCTGCATATTTAGGGGCATGCCAGCCTGCTGTTGAATGCTTCTTGATGGCGTTTTGTAGTCTAGCCGAACTCTGCGCTGTGCTTGAGATGGTTGCTGATGTTGAATGCTTGTTGCATGCTTGATCTGGTGTTCGTGCGTTAATGTCATTCTCGTAAAAGAGGCTTGTGTCTGGTGCTTGACTCGTAGAAGAGGCTTGGTGCTTTGTTGGACTTGTAAAAGAGGTTTGGGTGCTTTTGTGGTACTCGTAAAGAGGTTTGGTGCTTTGCTTGACTCGTAAAAGAGGTTTGGGTGTTTTTGTGACTCGTAAAAAAGTGTAAGGTGTTTTTTTTTTGTGTGACTCGTGAAAGAGTGTAAGATGTTTTTTGTGTGACTCGTGAAAGAGCGTAAGGTGTTTTTGTGAAACTCATAAAGAGGTTTAATGCTTTTGTGGTACTCGTAAAGAGGTTTGGTGCTTTGCTTGACTCGTAAAAGAGGTTTGGGTGTTTTTGTGACTCGTAAAAGAGTGTAAGGTGTTTTTTTTTTTTGTGACTCGTGAAAGAGTGTAAGGTGTTTTTTGTGTGACTCGTGAAAGAGTGTAAGGTATTTTTGTGAGACTCATAAAGAGGTTTAATGCTTTGTTTGACTCGTAAAGAGGTTTAGTGTTTTGTTGTTGTTGTTGTAGTTGTTTTTGATTTTAGCCCCCTAGTTTGACTTAGGTTTCAGTGTGAAACGTTAAACTCGTTGTAGTTGCTTCTGATTTTAGCCCCCTTAGTTTGACTTAGGTTTCAGTGTGAAACGTTAGTCAAACTAGTTGTAGCTACTTTTGATTTTAGCCCCCTAGTTTGACTTAGGTTTCAGTGTGAAACGTTAGTCAAACTCGTTGTAGCTGCTTTGCAAATGGCTTGCGTTGGTGTCGTTGAACGGACGCCGTTAGATGGATAGGGTCGTTGGCTGACCTTGCTTGCGGCTGTATTTTGAAACCTGCAATGTATTGTTAGTCGTGCGAGGATTCGACTCTCGATTGAGACTACGTGCCTCGAAATACGTGAAAATGCAGTTTTAAGAAAATAAATCGTGCTTTGTGTGAAAACATGCGTAAAACGTGTTTTGACAAAATGATCATGAAGTTTGCAAAGGGTGTTTTGATGAAAACGCAATGTAAAAATTGTGCTTTTTTGAGAAATGAGTTGCGAAATGCGAGAATTGTAGTTTGCGTAGAATTGAAAGTGTGTTTGAGGATGACGGGTTTTTTGAATGTGAAAAACAAAAAAACGTAAAGCAGGGATGTAAAACGAGGTGATGTGATACACGGCTGCGTTCTGTTCAGTAAGGGGGAGGTGTTTTCGGTGCAGAAAAGGGTGTAACTGCCGTAATGGCGAGGGTTTGCGGTCGGGCGATGCATTGTCCGAAAGGGTGGTGTTTGGTGTTGAAAAGCCGATATCTCTGCTTGCGATCTGTGATCCGGGAATTGAAGGGATGTCGAGATTAGCATGTGCAGCTGATGGATATGGCGTCGAAGGAACCTCGTTGTAGTTCGTCGTCAACTCTAAACTCTGGTGGCATTGTAGTTTGCTTCGTCATTCCTAAGACCTAAGAGGACATCGGAGGTCGTAGTTTTGCCTTTTGCTCTAGAGACGGAAAATCCAAAACGTAACTACTTTTGACTATCGTTAATGAAATGAACGTTTTCGTTTACGTTTGCCTCGTTTGCTGTTTTATAAAAGAGAGTTATATCCTCGACTTTTTTAAGCTTTGGATCATGATCTTGTGTTTGTGTAGACTGTGCCTTCGACCTTTTTAAGCTTCAGGCGTGTCATTTTTGTGTTGAATGTCGTCTTTTTAACCCTTTGGGTTTTCAGACGGATGTTTTTGTGTTGACTATGCCCTCGACCTTTTTAAGCTTTGGGTGCGTCGTTTTTGTGTCGAATGTTACCTGCTTGGAGTTGCAGATGTGTGTTTTGTGTCAGCTATGTTCTCAACCTTTTTAAGCGTTGAACGCGCCGTTTTGTGTTGAACGTTGGTCGCGCTTTTTGCAAAGCTGCCTACGTATCCACGTGAGTGGAATTAGACCGGCGTAGTTCAGAGTCGTATTTTCGTGTGCTGCACGTTTAGGGGCATGCCGGCCCATGAGATGCTTGCTTTTTGTGGAGAATGTGCACGTTTAAGGGCATGCCGGCCCAAGAATTGTGTTTGCTAAACGTGTACGTTTAAGGGCATACCGGCCCATGAATTTGCTTTGTAAGAGGTGCACGTTGAAGGGCATGCCGGCCCGAGAATTGTGTTGTGGGAAGTACATGTTTAAGGGCATGTCGGCCCGAGAAATGCTTTTGTTTTTTTCGTGGGAGAGTGCATGTTTAAGGGCATACTGGCCCGTGAATTGTGTTTGTAAAAAAAAAAAGGGTGCACGTTTAAGGACATGCCGGTCCATGAATTGCGATTTTTAACATTTTGTCTGTTTGCATCTTATAAATACATTGCAGAATGTTTCGTGGGTGTTGGTTGTTTTGTAGTTGGGAAGGGTTTGATACCAGGGTATTCTGTTCAACCCCCAGTGTGGTTGGGAGCATGAGTATATGCGGGCTTGCTGTGCCGTTCTGCGACAATGAGTAGTATCTGGATGTGTGGAGGTTTGTTCAGCAGGGATGAAAGGTTAGGTAATGTGTCTGTGGATCCTTGTAGGTCGTAGACATGTGCTTCGTACGCTGTGGTGTTGGTGGTGACTTTGAAGCCTTGCGAGAGGGGTGCGTGGTTGTCTTTTGTGATTAGTAGGAGTATTCCTGTATTATGATCGTGGTGGTTGGGCACCTGACTGATTGTGGAGTCTTTTGTGTTTTTGTAGTGTTATCGACGGGGATGTCGATGTGTAAAAGGTTGCCCTTTGGACGTGCTTTGTTTAGGTTGCGGGGTCAGTGTATACTGGGATTTTGCCGTTTTTCTTCGTGGCTGGGATTGTGTTTGATGTCCAGTTAGCGTTTTTGTTGGCTTGGACGATGTGTTGTGACTTTTTATTTGATGGGCTTGATGCCCTGCTTTTGTTGTTGTGTGGTGTTTGATGATTTGATGGCCAAGGTTGGGAGTGTCTTTGCGTCCCCTACGTGTTGTTGGTTTTTGTAAGTAGCTTGGTGGGGGCATATGTTTGTCTGTGCTTGGGGAAGGCCACAGTGGTAAGTCTCTGGGTTCCTGAGGTGTCTTGGTATTGATGGTTATTGTATGTTCAAGGACGGAAGGCTGCTTGAGTCTGGAAACAGTGCCTGCAATGTATTTATATGATGCAATGTTGTTTTGTTTAATGTTATCGCAAACGTTAGAGTGTGCAAAAGTTATTGCAAATGTTAGAGTGTGCAAAAGAGAATGTGCAAAAGTAAAGAGGCAAAACGAGGCAAAGTGTAACCGAAAACATTCTTGTCATTAATGTTGTTAAAAGCAGTTACATTTGAAAATTGCTCAGACTGTAAAGCTTGGGACAACCCTACAAACTCTAAAATCCTAAACTAGGTCTACTATTTAGGAATGTAGTTGCGCGTCCTGGTTGGCTTAGAAGACCTGGCGCCATGACGACGTGGGACCCTAAACCCTGGGTGTAGATGCTTGAAATGAAACCACCTGCGTCATTGGTGGATTCGTTGGTGCTTTCTTTAGACTTTAGTCGTCGAAGGGTTGCTCGGAAGTTCGAGGCTTTGACGGTAATGATTTCGTCGTCCAGAGGTAGCTTAACCTTCTGGTGCAGAGTTGATGCAACAGCCCTGGTTGCGTGAATCCAAGGTCTACCCAGCATGTGTATGTTGGGGGGATGTCCATGACTTGGAATTCAGTTTCCATCACGACATGTTATGTCATGACGGATAGTGAGATGATGCCCTTTATACTACGGAGTGTACCGTCGTATGCTGACACGTTGTCCGAGTAGGGAGTGAAGTCGTCTTCTTCCAATCCCAGTTTAAAGGCGGTCGCAAGAGGCAGGACGTTAACTGAAGAACCGTTATCGACAAGGGTAACGGGTAATGCCATGCCTCGACAATCTACAGTTATGTGGAGTGCGAAGTTGTGTGCACCTCCAAAGGGCGGCAGGTCCGCGTCAGAGAAGGTTATAGCACCCGGTAGCCAGTCCCGGATGATGTGGCTAACAAATCGTGCCGGGGGCATCTGTCTTGCCACTGGAGTGACCTGTAGGGCTCGGCGAAGGGCCTTGCAGTGTCTTGGCGAATCCCACAAGAGCTGCCCTGGAGTGACCCTCGTCCTTCTTGTTGTTTGTGAGCCTGGACGGGAAACCTGGTGGCTCGAGCGGAGCTTGGTACAGGTGTTGGAGGTGTGAAACCTCGTCTTCGCGGTCGGACAGCCTGATGGGGTGTTGATAAGGGATCTGTACGAAGACCCTTCTCTCGCCCGCGCGCCGCGCTTTTGTTTTTGTTTTTGTCTTGCGAATGAGCTTAGTGCTGTCGTCGCAGTCGTTGGTATCGCCGCAAACGACATTGACTTCATGGTCGTTTGTGGTAACCGGATGAGAGCAGTTGAGAATGGGATGCGTCCCCACGAAGATGGTACGAGCATAGAGTGTGTTATGCTGGTCTGATAGCTTAGGAGCGGCTTTTGGTTTGTCGATCGTCTTGTTGTCGATCATATCTTGGATTGCATTCCTTAGACTGAAGCAGTCCTCGGTGTCATGCCCATTTCCCCTGTGGAATTCACAGTAGGCGTTTCGGTTCCATGACTTTGTTTTCTTGTTTTTAGGTGGTATGTTGGCAGGGCTGGGGAGCCGCAGGAGGTTCCTCTACAAGAGCTTTTTCAAGGCCTTGGAGTAAGGCATGTAGAGGGGGTCAAAGTTTCGTCGTTGCTTTGACGAAAATGTCGTCAGTTTTACTTTTGCGAAAGCGTTAGAGGCTAGTGGTATAATGTGGTGTGAATGGTTGAGACCTGTGCTCTATTTTCGGTGAAATAGGCTATGGTTGCTTAGTTTATGTGCATAGGTCGTCCACTTCGAGATACTAACGTGATTAGTTCGTGTCACTTTGATTTTCTCCGACGCTGTTGCTTGAGGACAAGCAAAGGTTTGGTTTGGGGGAGTTCGATACATGTTATTTATATAGACTTTATGCCCCTGCTCACCGTGATTTACCGCACTTATTCGAGTTCGTTACTAGTTTTATGAGCTATTTGCGATATTTCTCGTTACTGCTGCCTTTTATTTACATTTTGCAGGTTTTGGTGGTTTTGAGCCAAAACCCGGGACAAATGGAGCAAGTACGAGAATCGAGAAGACGGGACCAAGCTCGAGCGCTCACAGGAGCTCGAGAACACGAGCAAAGGACTAAAAGACTAAGGCCGAACGAATGCTGTTTTGCCTCGAGAGGGAGGAGTTCTATGGCGGACGAATGCTGTTTTGCCGAGTGAAGCTGTCGCAAGTGGCCAACGACCTTGGCCTGGTTATACTTGATTTCTGGAGCTTAGAAGAGTCGTGCGGGACTATAAACCAGCGCTTCCGGGAGGCAACCCGATGACGTTGTACTTTCATTTGCATTTGTACTTTGGTTTGCTTAGTTTTTATGACTTTTGGTTTTTATTGAGCGCGCGAGGACGAGGGTATTATTTCGTGATTTTTAGTGCGCAGGTACTTATGGCCTTTTGGGTCCTTAGTATGTTGAAACGCTCACGAGGAGGCATCCCAGCCGGCCAACCGGCTGCCGGGCTCAGACCGGCACCGTAGCTGAAATTTGAAGCAGAAGAAAAAGAGCAAAAAATTTGAAAAATTGCATGGAAGCCGGCCAGCCGGCCGCCGGTCTGGACCGGCCCCCATGCTCTGCTGGTTCGTTTTGTTCCTTCTCGCGTGCTATGCCGAAGTACTTCATCATTGGACTGAATTGGACGCATATTCATGGATTATTAGCCGCACTCCATGATTGACTTCGGTTTGGGGGAGCTCCGACTTTATCAAGTGAGCACTCTTTACCCCTTTTACCCTTTTTCCTCACTTTCATTTTCCGTACCCCGTATGTTATTTGTCCTCCTTTGCTTCTGTGGTTGTGCTGTTTTCCACATTGAGGACAATGTGTGATTTGGTTTGGGGGAGGGAAGCACGTTCGCGCTTCATTTTCATTTCGTGTGTGCATTTATATTGAAAATCCAAACAAATTGAGAAAAATCAAAAAAAAATACAAAAATACGAGTCTTTTTGGTCTGCTTTGTCACGTTTGGAGATTTGATTAGTGCGCTTACTTTGATCTTTAGCATCTCCGAGTCGACTTTCTATCGTCGTAGCTGCACTATATGTTTGTTTCCTATTAATAGATTGCGAGCCTCAAACACTAGCCCACTTGTATTTGCTTAATTCTTATCGCTTTTCGTTTGTTTACTTTCGACTTTGACGTTCGAGCTTGGCAATGGTTTGTGGAATGTTTGGTTTGTTGGTTTGCGGTAAGATTGGAAAGATATATATATGTTGGAGCAATGCTTCGATGCTCTCGGAGGGGACTCATTGATTTGAGTAACCACAGTGGCCATGAATTTGGTTGCGACCGAGAGTATGAGCAATAATGTAACCCTTAAGGAAATATGTGTACCCGAGCACGATCTTTACCGAGTGAATGTCAAGCTAAACGGTACTACATACGAGGGATGCTCCACACTTGAAAAGAAAGAAAAAGAAAAAAAAAAAAAGAAGAAAAGAATGGATTAATGCGGAAAGAATTGGTTGATGGAAAGTGGTACGTTCGGTTGGCCTTGCTTGATTTAAAAATGTCGTCAGTTTTACTTTTGCGAAAGCGTTAGAGGCTAGTGGTATAATGTGGTGTGAATGGTTGAGACCTGTGCTCTATTTTCGGTGAAATAGGCTATGGTTGCTTAGTTTATGTGCATAGGTCGTCCACTTCGAGATACTAACGTGATTAGTTCGTGACACTTTGATTTTCTCCGACGCTGTTGCTTGAGGGCAAGCAAAGGTTTGGTTTGGGGGAGTTTGATACATGTTATTTATATAGACTTTATGCCCCCGGTTCAGTCGCATTTAGCTGCACTTATTCGAGTTTGTTACTAGTTTTATGAGCTATTTGCGATATTTCTCGTTACTGCTGCCTTTTATTTACATTTTGCAGGTTTTGGTGGTTTTGAGCCAAAACCCGGGACAAATGGAGCAAGTACGAGAATCGAGAAGACGGGACCAAGCTCGAGCGCTCACAGGAGCTCGAGAACACGAGCAAAGGACTAAAAGACTAAGGCCAAACGAATAAACAAAGCCCAAGATGAAGATTGGGCCAAGGAATGAAAGTCACCAGAGCCGGCCCAAATATTGGTCAGGCCGGTCCAGCAGGCCGGCAGCCGGCCGGCCGGCTGTGACGTTATTTTCGTCGGATTTTGTTTTATTTCGTGTTTAATTTTTGGGAAACTATATATAGGACCCTTAGGACAAAAACTAAGGGGATGCTTTACTTTTACTAGTCTTCTTTTAGGTTTAGTTACTGCTTAGTTATTTTCTCTCTTTTACAAACTCAAAAACTCCATTAGATTAGTTTCAAGATTGATTTACTTTGTAACCGCCGGTACTCTACTTTAATTCAGGTTTATTTTAATCTTTATTGTTTATTCATCATGTTTACTTTGATTGTTTCTGTTGCTTTGATTGTTATTATGAGTAGCTAATTTCTTTATTAGGGTTTAGGGGAATTTGTGATATTTGGTTCAGGAACATGTTTTAGGATTAAATTGGTTGAATAATTTGTGCACTTGATTTCTTTCTACGCGTTTTATGCCAATTGAATTAGGATTATTTCGCCTGATCAACGATTTGTCTGAGTTTAATTGAACCTGAGTAAGTTTTAATTTAAGATCGAAAGCCGAGTTAAAACTAGACTTACGCGAGATTGATAAGTTGAATTTAGTAAGTTGCGAGAGCCCGCTAAATTTGCTTAAGGCTAAAATTGACTCGAGAGAGCGTTTTATAAACCTACTCATTTGCACTGTTTATCGCTTCCTTCTTATAAATTTGAGTTCCTGAATCATTGTCATAATGAACCCGATGCCCTAATCTTTCTCCTCATATATTCCTGCTTATTTTACCGTTTGCTTTAGTTTAGTTCAAACAAACCCTTTTCATACCTTTGAGTTAGACCTGTTTACTCCGACTTTAGCTTAAAACTACACCGTTTCTCTGTGGATACGATCCTGCTTGCCGCTAGCTACTTGTTAGTGTTTTTGTAGGTTTATTTTGACAGGGTGATACGACTTGGCTGTGTCAATGATCTTGTGTAATTCGTCTTTATGAGTATAATATTAAAGTTTTATAATTTTCTATTTTGTATAACTATAGTTATTATAGTTACAAAATGTTCCTTGTCAGACATGATAAAGGTAGACCTCCCATTTGATCTTGAATGGATGGAGTATAATGTTCTGTTTAGGAAAACCAACTAAAAGTTAGTTAAAATCAGATAAGTTAGTTGAAAGTTGAAAAGGTAGTTTAAACTTATAAACTAGCAGTTGAAAAATTAAATGGAAAGGTAGTTGAAAATTATTAACAAATAAATTAGCTAAATAGTATTATATTGTTTGGTAACGCAACATGGAAAGACACCAGGAATAAAGTAAAATAGCGAAAAAGGATATGGTTATTATTAGTGTAATTAGTGATGTTATTGTTTCTGGCACAAAATTGGTTTCTTGTAATTAATCTTGTAGATCAATATTCTTGTCTTGAAGTGCTCCGAGCTTGGCCTGTGAGAGATGAGCAAACCTAACCTCGGGGAGTTTCAAGGATTTTTCCTCCGATAATTAAGTTAGGCTTTGCTAGTGGAAAATAAGAGATTAACATATAACACAAAATTGATCTATACTTCGTATTCAATTTCTCTCACTAATCTATTCATCATCTTTTGGGTACTTTTATGCCCTTTTTGGTTGCACATTACAGGTACCTTATTTGAGCAGTTACTTGGTTTACCAAAATTTTTGCTAACCTTTTTTTTTTTTTTTTCGAAAAGTGTTTGATAAGGTTGATTGAAAAATGTTTTAGCTAGCTGAGAAGTTGGTTATTAAAAATAAGCTAGTTGGTCACAAGTTTATTTACTATTATACTCTTATAACTTTATCCATAAAATAAAAAAAAACATGTTATTTGTGTCAATTACTTTACTCCAGTTATTATTTAAGTTTTTTTTTTTTGGACAACGTGGGGAACCTGCAACTGCTACTTTCAGTGCGCACTTGGTATACCCCCTGGCGTGCATGATAGCCTATAAACCATACACGCCAAGTTAGCCACCTTTTTACCAAAACAACAGACTCGTGGTCGATCAGGCATAGTTCAAGAACAATCTTGTGGGGATTGTTAAGGCTTGAGTCTATGCCTGATCGACCACGAGTCTGTTGTTTTGGTAAAAAGGTGGCTAACTTGGCGTGTATGGTTTATAGGCTATCATGCACGCCAGGGGGTTTACCAAGTGCGCACTGAAAGTAGCAGTTGCAGGTTCCCCACGTTGTCCAAAAAAAAAAAAAAAAAAACTTAAATAATAACTGGAGTAAAGTAATTGACACAAATAACATGTTTTTTTTATTTTATGGATAAAGTTATAGTAGTAAATAAACTTGTGACCAACTAGCTTATTTTTAATAACCAACTTCTTAGCTAGCTGAAACATTTTTCAGTCAACCTTATCAAACACTTTTCGAAAAAAAAAAAAAAAAAAAAAAAAGGTTAGCAAAATTTTTGGTAAACCAAGTAACTGCTCAAATAAGGTACCTGTAATGTGCAACCAAAAGGCTACTCTTATGGGTCTCATGTTCAATTCCCTTCAAGAACAATCTTGTGGGGACTGTTAAGGCTTGAGTCTATGCCTGATCGACCACGAGTCTGTTGTTTTGGTAAAAAGGTGGCTAACTTGGCGTGTATGGTTTATAGGCTATCATGCACGCCAGAGGGTTTACCAAGTCTTGATTGAAAGTGCGACCGAATCTTAAGACCGAAGTAGCAACAGTTCCCACGTTGTCCAAAAAAAAAAAAACTTAAATAATAACTGGAGTAAAGTAATTGACACAAATAACATGTTTTTTTTATTTTATGGATAAAGTTATAAGAGTATAATAGTAAATAAACTTGTGACCAACTAGCTTATTTTTAATAACCAACTTCTCAGCTAGCTGAAACATTTTTCAGTCAACCTTATCAAACACTTTTCGAAAAAAAAAAAAAAAAAAGGTTAGCAAAAATTTTGGTAAACCAAGTAACTGCTCAAATAAGGTACCTGTAATGTGCAACCAA
This sequence comes from Dianthus caryophyllus, assembly GCA_023091065.1. Taxonomy (NCBI): domain Eukaryota; kingdom Viridiplantae; phylum Streptophyta; class Magnoliopsida; order Caryophyllales; family Caryophyllaceae; genus Dianthus; species Dianthus caryophyllus. The sequence goes on along the minus strand of CM041518.1, from coordinate 13,160,955 downwards.
AAAGGGCATAAAAGTACCCAAAAGATGATGAATAGATTAGTGAGAGAAATTGAATACGAAGTATAGATCAATTTTGTGTTATGTGTTAATCTCTTATTTTCCACTAGTAAAGCCTAACTTAATTATCGGAGGAAAAATCCTTGAAACTTCCCGAGGTTAGGTTTGCTCATCTCTCATAGGCCGAGCTCGGAGCACTTCAAGACAAGAATAAACCTTAGGCGTAGATGCTTGAAATGAAACCACCTGCGTCATTGGTGGATTCGTTGGTGCTTTCTTTAGACTTTAGTCGTCGAAGCTTGGCTCGGAAGTTCGATGCCTTTATGGTGATGATTTCACCGTCCTGAGGTAGTTTAACCTTCTGGTGCAGAGTTGATGTGATAGCTCGGGTATCGTGAATCCAGGGTCTGCCCAGCAACATGTTGTATGCAGGGGGAATGTCCATGACCTGGAATTCGGTTTCTGTCACGACATATTCTGTCACGACGGATAATGAGATGACACCCTTTATTCCGCGACATGTACCGTTTTATGCTTTTATGCCGCCGGCGCAGGGGGTGGAATCACTCTCCCTTAGTCCCAGTTTGATGGCGGTTGCTAAAGGCAGGATGTTCATTGCAGAGCCGTTATCGACGAGGGTAACGGGTAGTGTCATGCCACGACAATCTGCGTTTATGTAGAGTGCTAGATTGTGCCTATCCCCAAAGGGCGGCAGGTCCGCATCGGAGAAAGTTGTTGCACCCGGTAGCCAGTCCCGGGTGATGTGGCTGACAAGTTGTGCCGGAGAAGTCTTTGTTGCGATTGGAGTGACTTGTAGGGCTTGTTGAAGGGCCTTGCGATGCCCTGGCGAGTCCTGCAAGAGTTGCCGGATTTTGTTTTGGGGAGTTGCTTAGGCGGCGTATCCTTGATTCCGTGCACAGTTGTCCTGGGTGAAGGAGTATCCGTGAGTATGCATTTGCCCTTGTTTTTGTTTTTGAGTTTTGAAGGGAACCCTGGTGGTTCTAGTGGCTTCAAAGGAGCCTTGTACCTGCGTCGGGGGTATGAAACCTCACCGTTGCTATCGGATGGTCTAACGGGATATTGATAAGGGATCTGCACGAAAACCTTTTTCTCGTCTGCATGCTTTGCTTTCGTTTTTGTTTTAGTTTTGGTTTTGCGAATGCGCGTGGGGCTGTCGTCGTAGTCGTTGGTAATGTCGTAAACGACATTGACTTCATGGTCATCTGTAGGAACCAGATGAGAGCAGATGAGAATGGGATGCGTCCCCACGAAGATGGTACGAGCATAAAGTGTGTTGTGCTGGCCTGATAGCTTAGGAGCAGCGTTTGGTTTGTCGATCGTCTTGTTGTCGATCATGTCTTGGATTGTATTCTTTAGACTGAAGCAGTCCTCGGTGTCATGCCCATTCCCCCTGTGGAATTCACAGTAGGCATTTTGGTTCCACGACTTTGTTTTCTTGTTTTTAGGTGGTATGCTGGCGGGGCTGGGAAGCCGCAGAAGGTTCCTCTTTACGAGCTTCTTCAATGCCTTAGAGTAGCTCATGTAAAGAGGGTCAAAGCTTCGTCGTTGTTTTGACGAGGATGACCTAGCAGATGCTGATTTGGGTGTAGCGAGCGTAGGCTGTGTTGTGAACACAGGTGATGCTGCTAGTGCACGAGCGAAATGGCCGATCGGGTTTAGCTTTGCACGGCTCGAGTTTTGTCGCTTTGGTGACCGCGCCGTAGTTTTGGCTGGGCTTGTTATTAAGATTTTGTCTTCCAAGAATTGAATTCTTTCAGCGTGTTGAGTAGACGCCTTGGCGAGGAGTCTAGCGCTCTTTTCGGTTTCGAACTTTTGAATAACAGCCAAAAGTTCGAGCTGGGAGGTGAGATTGGTGATCTTGTCATTGAGTAACTGGATGTGTTCAGCGGTCACGAGCGGTTGCGGAGGCGATGGAAGGACAGCTTTGTCGTTTGCGGGGTTGAAATGGGGATCCATGTTTCTTCTGTGAGCCGTGTATCTGGGGCTTTTAGTGGGTAAACCTGCAAAGCTTCAGACTTTAGTGACTCGAAAATGAAAGAAATGACTCAATCTCGCATTTGCAACCCAATTAAAAGTGTATAAAGAAATGTGCGGGACTCGACTCGTGTTTTTTAGCTGAAAAGACACGGGAGGCTTTTGAGGTAGAGATAGGTCAACATATCTTTAGTCTCGATGTAAAAAGTTTTGTATGATCACATCTGATTAGCCCAGGTTAGCCGTATGTCGCTGAGGGGCTTATCGTTAGATTATGATATGAAAAGGAGTCAAAACGAAATAGCGATAAGCTAGTCGATTTGAGGATGTTAAAACGGGTAAAACGCAAATACTGCTTGCCTTTTACGTGTGCTATAGAAAGTCGAATCAAAATGACGATAAGTCAGCTGATTTGACATGTAAAGTGACGGTTTCGTGTCTGAACGACCCCGCGTTTTGTTTGTTTTTGAAAAGATGTTTGTTTAGGTCGAGACGACTAGAGAGTCATTCGGCCTAGAGTTGTTTCGAATGTATAGCGTAAAATGTGTAGTGTAAAAGTGGTTGTTTTAATGAAATGCCCAAAATGAGTTGACATTTTGGGTTTTGCTTTTGTGAAATGTTTTGCGATAAACGAATTATGACGATACGTCAGTCGTATAACTCGTTTATGTTTTGTAAAGGATCGAAAATGTAGTGGTTATTTCTGATCGAATTTGAATGCCGTGGCGTGTTGTTTGTCTGGTTCGTTTGACTATATGTCAATAAACCTGACGTTAATGTTTTTGAAAGCATGCTTTTGTAAAACGTTTTGAAAGTGTATTTTGAAGAGACGTTTTTAAATGCATGATGCCTTGAAAATAAATTGCATGAATTTGTTTGTAAGACGACTATAGTGAGGGTATAGCTTCGCATTTGTACGTATATGACACGGGTTTTTGGCTTTTGGGTAAGGTTCCCTTCGGTCATTCCCGCAACGTTTGTGTAGGGTTATCCGCAAGATTGTACACGTTTAAGTGTGAATTCAATACGGGTCCTAGAGCGTCCGAGTTTGACTGTTACGATCGTTTGTACGGATGTCATACTTGTAATCGTGAAGGGGTGAGAACTCGGTTTGTCCAGAGTAGTCTCGCTTATGAAGCGAGCGCTATTAGGGGCCGATTCTCAGGGGTGCAAGGCTATGCAATCACGAAGGATACGACTTAACGTAAAATTGCTCAAACATCGAAAGCGTAATTGTTTTCAAATTTTCAAGTTTTGCCGCTTGTGTTTTTAAAGTAAAAGAAAAAGTTTATTTTTCTTAAAAATAAAAACAGTTCGTCCCCAGCGGAGTCGCCAACTGAAGGTACCGGGAAATCGTGCTACCTCCTCGACGCCTCGCGCGGGCCCCGTCCGATATGTGGGTGGGTCGCTACGCGAGAAAATTGCGTAAGTGTATAAAGTGCGAATTGCTATGGGGGATATCATTGCTTGGTTGCTTGAAAGTTCTTTTTGCAAATGGAGTCGCCACCAAATTTAAAGGAATTTGGAACCTTTTCGATGCGTCTTAAATTATAAGACGCGAGTCTTAGAATTCAAGGCGCGTCGATACCTATCCTCCAAAGGTTATTGTGAAACCAGAGTGGATTCGGGGCAAGGTTACTTTTCAAAAGTTTTATCAAAATGTTTTACTCGTATAAAAAACTGAAATCGAAAAGCCTACGTAAAGTAGTCTCTACTAATTTGAAAACAAGTGCTTAATTTCGATGTTTGAGCAAATAAAACGCTACGTACAAGTGCGAATATGACTCGATAAAAATGCAAAGTAATGCATGTGAGTCGTTAAAGTTAACGACGTTTTGCTTTAGCAAATATACGAGATATAATAATTCATTGATTTGAATTAATATAAAACGTTATTTTCCGACTTGTATAGTTCTAGTATTTTGAAAAACCCTCAGTTTTGCATGTTTAAAAGACTAGTTGAAACGGTACAAGTTAATGTCGAATCCGTGTTTTAGTCGTAATTTATTGCATGTATGAGAATTTGCATAATGTAAAATGTGTCGGTTTTGATTTAGTGAAAGTGTGTCGTTTGTTTATGCAATATTGGCGAGGTTTAGACGGATTAGGAATCCGAATTACTACAACCGTATTACGAATACGGGTTCGTTAAACCAATATTGAGTTGGGTTAATGTAACCCTTGTCCGAGTCTAAAAAGTCTAGTTCGAAGGTAAAATGTTTACCTTAAAACGCAAAGACGGTTTTTAGAAATGCTAAGTGTAAGCTAAAGAGATGATTAGAGTGTGAAGATGTGTGAATTGAGGTTGTAAGTATGGGTATATATAGGGAAAGGGTGAGCTTGTACGAAGTTTAACAGAGCAAAAGAGCCAAAACTAGCCGCCAGTTAACAAGCGGCTAGAAAACTAGCCGCCAGTTGACTGGCGGCTAGAAAACAAGCCACCAGTTGACTGGCGGCTCCTTTTGGGCTGTTTTTTGTGTTTTTTACGGCTGATGTATGTGATTGATGTTGGGCTGGACTTTTGATGGGTGTATGCTTTGGACCAAGGCATGCTTTGGTCCATTGGACCAAAGTTAAGCGTTTTTAGTTTTCGTTTTTGTTTCGCGTCTCGGTTTTTGTCGTATTTTTCGATTTTGGCTCGAAGTAAAATAGTCTCGTATTGTATTATTTTGCAATGTCGTAAAATATGATTTTAGGAAAATGTGACTCGGGAATTGTGTTGACCCGGCTTGGGCGCGTATTTTGTAGCTTGCGGGTTGTTTTTGTGGATTGCTTTTTGTAGGTTGCTTTTTGTAGGTTGTTTTTGTGGGTTGCTTTTGTGGGCTTGAATAATCGTGTCGTGTTTCTCGGCTTGAAATAGAACGACAAAATTAAAGTTTAATTTTACGAAATATGCAATTTCAAATTAATACGTTAAAAACGATTAAAATGTTTTAGACACTTTGTACCGTTTCGTCTAATTATAAAACATGCATAAAAGTCCATTTTCATCATCGGGTTGCTTTTGGGGGGTACGGATACGGGTATCTACAAAAACGTAATTTGCGACGGATTGCTTTGGCGGGCTGAAAAATTGATTTGGTGCCAAAATTTGAGACGGATTTTTACTGATTTGCGACGGAAGCAAAAAAAAAAAAAAAATTACCAAACCATGATATCTCACATCGGTGAGGAAAGTAAGTTGTATAAGGTTTATATAGATTTGTTGTGAGTTAATGTTTGAACGAAATGTGACGAAACTTTTTTTTTTTTTGCGACGGAAAATTCCGTCGCAAAAAAATTTGCAAGGGAGTTCCGTTGCAAAAATTTAATTTGCGACCATTTTTCTCAACGAACGGTTTTCGTCGCAAATTCCGTCGCAAAAGCCATTTTGCGACGGATTTGAGTGTTTTGCGACGGATTTGTTCCGTCGCAAATAGACTTTTTTTTGTAGTGGGTGTTGCTGTGTTGTCCGGTATTGGTGTTATTTCCGCATGTGCCTCGTTGTTCCGTGTTGTTGCTATGTTGTCTTCAGGTAGCTCAGGTGGCATGTCATTTGATGCATCGATGAATTCCTCTTCTTTGTCATGTTCTGTCATAGTTGATTGTTGTTGTGGGCTGTGGGCGGCGTTGCCGGCTGAGCTTGAAGAGGTTGATGGGCCTTGGTCAACGTTGCTGGCTGAGCGCGGAGAGGGGGGTGGGGGTGGGGGTGGGGGTGGCGATGTTGAGGAGGGTGGTGTATTTGAGGTTGATGGGCCTTGGTCAGCGTTGCTGGCTGAGCGTGGAGAGGGTGGTGGAGTTGGGGGTGGCGAGGTTGAGGAGGGTGGAATGTGAGAGGAAGTGGCAGTGAATGTAAGATGTTGTCCCTCTTGCAGCTGTTGAGGCGTGATGGTGATGTGAACATGCAAAGGTGATCTGTCTCTGTGATTTTCAGGTACTCTGTGATTATCAGGTAACCACAGCTTGCAGTGAGTGCAATCACAAATTTCCCCCCAGTTTGCGTTGTACAGCTGGAAAAGAGGCCAATTGCCCCCCAGTCTGGTTTGAAAGTGGGCTCGCATGTCAGGGGGCGTGTTGGAGATGAACTCAGCCTAATATACATTCCCACATGCGATCCCACATCGGTTGTGAGATGAGAGTTGCTCTTATTTATAAGGTTTAGGGGTTACTCCTCCTATTGCCAATTGGTTTTAGGATGGAACCTCCTAGACCTTATAAGCGGACTCTCTCATACTCTCGGGTGTGGCCCAGACCCGTCACTACAACAAATTAACACTTGGGCCACGAATAATTAGTGAAACGTGGCATAATTTGCTTTAGCCACAGAAAAAACTATTTTGATTGACCACGGGAGAAATTTAAGCCACGGAAGAAATATGTCGTGGCAAATAATCACTTGCGCCACGGAGAAAGTTAAAATCGTGGCAAAAACATTCATTTAGCCACGATTATAACTTTTTCCGTGGCGGAAGTGAGTATTTGTCACGACATCATTTTTTAGTGGCGAAAAAACCCTTCTTTAGTTATATTAGATTATAACTTGTACTTCCTCCGTCCCGGTGAATTGTTTACACTTTCTATTTCGGGGGGAACGAGTCATTTGTTTACACTTTCTATAAATGGTGATTGTGGGACCATGTGTAAGTGGATCCTTATTATTTTAACCAATCATATTATAAAATGAGTATTACTTATGTTTATTTTATAACAAGTTGACACATTTTTGTCCATATATTATTATTTTTTCAATAATTTTCATTACATCTCTCATCTCTTAAATAATTCTGTATAAAATAAACGTAAACAACTCACTGAAACGGAGGGAGTATGTCACATAATAAAGTTAAAATAAACCGTTACACGATAATAAGAAAAAAAATTGTGTATAATTATATATTTCTTATTAAATCTATCATTTTATTTTATATGTGCTTAAAACTATCTTATTTTATTTTATTTTTTTTATCAAAACAAAATAAATTTCATTAGTTTGAAAGATAGATAACAATTAAAATTGACTTTCGTGTTAACAGAACTCAAATGTATGTGCAAAATACATATATAATATTTTTTTTCTCATATGTGTTTAATAATCAAAAAGTTGTAATACGTTAATGGTGTAAGTGTTATAACATTAACCTTAAAAATTAAAGTGTAACCAAATATCTAAGATAGAGACAAATATTTCTTATTTTTGGTAAAATAGGGCATTTACTCTTAAATAATGTTTTAAGAATTTTTTTGGACTCATAAAATAATACGGAGTACATTCATCATATAAATCAAACAAAGAAAAGGTCATAGTTAGCGTTTAGAAATAATTTAAAAACGAGGTCAATATAAAAGAAGTGATAAACATAATCTCATAAATATTAAGTACGAAAATTTTATCTCTATTATGTCTATATATCACCTTATTTATTTAACAATATTGAGAAATAATTATTTTTAAAAAATTTACTATTTCAAATTTAATAATGTAAAATACTCCCTCCATTCAAATCCAAAGTGTATATTTCTCTTTTGTACACTATTCACTCTTAGACGTTCAATTTCAATTATCTCTCGATACGTAAATATAGATATATTCATGTGTGATCTTGTTTGATTCGTCTTTATGAGTAGAAAATTAAAATATATTTTTTACATTTTTTGAATAAACGTAGCTAAAGATATGTAACTCGCAAAAGTCGTCTCGGCAAATGTGAAAAAAGAAAGTGGTAGTTTGGATTTGAATGGAGGGAGTATAAATTTATTACTTCAAATATTATAGCTATATCGCAAAAATAATAACCTGATTAAAGTTTAAGTAACTATTGATTGCATGATTAGTTAATAATTTCCAAGTGGTACAATGGTTAATCTATCAACTTGCAAGTGGGAGGTTAGGGGTTCAAATTTCTTTTTCAACAAATTTTGTCATGGTGCAAGTGACAAATTGTTGTAGTGCGTGAAATTTAACAATTTCAACTACCTTTTATATTTTCATCTAATTTTCCCAAACAGAGTCTTACCCATGAACTCTTCATCGTTTACTTTATACCCTCTTTTATCTATTCATTTGTTTACCTGTTTCTTTTTTGGGTGTATTATTCATTTATATATCTTTATTTTTTAGAAAGCTTTTTATTACACAAATGGACCAATTAGCCCATATTTTCTTCTCACTCCACAATTTTAATTCTCATTATCAATACTCATACCCTATATTATCCAAGGAGAATATATATATTTTGTAAATTTTCCTTGGTCTTTGTAGCAAAATGAAAGATAAACAAATCATAAATGATTGAGATTGAGAGAGTCAATACTTTTTGACATTACTCATGAACTTATAGAATTGTCGAAATTGTGGACAATATAATAGTAAAATTATAATTGTTTACGATCGTATTTAATTATCTTCCTAAATACATTATTGATATAAAAACTTTATGATTATATATTATGAGTAATCATATATATCAATGCAAAATGTACGTCGATAATTAGGGAGTATTAAATTTGGATTGAATGAGAGAGTCTAATGAAGATGAGAAAAATAAAAGTGATCATCTATCTAGTGAAGAAATAAAATAACATAAAGCCTCCAAGACTCCCATTAAGATTTAGGGCCAACTCATAAGGGGTTCTATTTAGTCATCCATATCAGAGCCCTAAAAAAAATGAAGGGCCTCATATTTACGAAAAAAACAGTCTACTTGCGAGAGAATTTACGACGGACAAAAACTTTCGTCGCAGATAAAAAAATGTGCGACGGAAAACGTAATTTACGACGGATTGCTTTGCCGGGCTGAAAAATTGATTTGGCGCCAAAATTTGCGACGGATTTTTACTGATTTGCGATGGAACAGGTAAATTTGCGACGGAACTGTCCGTCGCAATAATTTTTTATTTTTTTTTTTTACGACGGACAGTTCCGTCGCAAATTTTTCTCTGTTTTGCGACGGACATTCATCGCAATTCTGCAATATTCCGTCACAAACTGAAAAAACATGATATCCCACATCGGTGAGGAAAGTAAGTTGTATAAGGTTTATATAGATTTGTTGTGAGTTAATGTTTGAATGAAATGTGACGAAACTTATATAAGGGATTCGATAATGCGGTTTAGGATTTCGGGATAACATTATACGGAGTATGAGACAACGGTAAATAAAAAAAAATAAAAAAACTTTTTTTTTTTTTTTTTTTTTTTGCGACGGAAAATTCTCGCAAAAAATTCATGAGGAAGTTCCACGCAAAAATTTAATTTATGACCATTTTTCTCGATTTAACGAGTTGTCAGAGAAATTCTGGCCGCAGTGCCATTTTGCGACGGATTTGAGTGTTTTGCGACGGATTATAGACTGTTTTTTTTTTGTAGTGGGTGTTGCTGTGTTGTCCGGTATTTGTGTTATTTCCGTATGTGCCACGTTGTTCTGTGTTGTTGCTATGTTGTCTTCAGGTAGCTCAGGTGGCATGTCATTTGATGCATCGATGAATTCCTCTTCTTTGTCATGTTCTGTCACAGTTGATTGTTGTTGAGGGCTGTGGGCGGCGTTGCCGGCTGAGCTTGAAGAGGTTGATGGGCCTTGGTCAGCGTTGCTGGCTGAGCGTGGAGAGGGGGTTGGGGTGGCGAGGTTGAGGAGGGTGGTGTATTTGAGGTTGATGGACCTTGGTCAGCGTTGCTGGCTGAGCGTGGAGAGGGTGGTGGGGTTGGGGGTGGCCAGGTTGAGGAGGGTGGCGTGTGAGAGGAAGTGGCAGTGAATGTAAGATGTTGTCCCTCTTGTAGCTGTTGAGGCGTGATGGTGATGTGAACATGCACAGGTGATCTGTCTCTGTGACTTTCAGGTACTCTGTGATTTTCAGGTAACCACAGCTTTAAAGCAGTGAGTGCAATCACAAATTTCCCCCCAGTTTGCGTTGTATAGCTGGAAGTAAGGCCAATTGCCCCTCAGCCTGGTTTGAAAGTGGACTCGCATGTGAGGGGGCGTGTTGGAGATGAACCCAGCCTAATATACATTCCCACATGCGATCCCACATCGGTTGTGAGATGAGAGTTGCTCTTGTTTATAAGGTTTAGGGGTTAGTAATCCTATTAGCAATTGGTTTTAGGATGGAACCTCCTAGACCTTATAAGCGAACTTTCTTATACTCTTGGGTGTGGCCCAGACCCGTCACTACAACAAATTAACACTTGGGCCACGAATAATTAGTGAAACGTGACATAATTTGCTTTATCCAGGGAAAAAACTATTTTGATTGGCCACGGGAGAAATTTAAGCCACGGAAGAAATATGTCGTGGCAAATAATCACTTGCGCCACGGAAAAAGTTAAAATCGTGGCAAAAACATTCAGTTAGCCACGATTATAACTTTTTCCGTGACGCAAGTGAGTATTTGCCACGACATCATTTTTTAGTGGCAAAAAAACCCTTCTTTAGTTATATTAGATTATAACTTGTATGTCACATAATAAAGTTAAAATAAACCGTTACACGATAATAACAAAAAAAATGTGTAAAATTATATATTTCTTATTAAATCTATCATTTTATTTTATACTCCCTCTATTTCACTCAATTAGCCCCACTTTCCTTTTTCGGAAATTTCACTCATTTAGCCCCATTACTATTTAGGACACTTTTACACAATTAAAATAACACTTTTACCCCTACTAATATATTCATTTTACTAAAAATACCACACACTTTATCATCTAAAATGGACCCCACTCAACCAAACTACCAATATTACCCTTAACTTTTCAATTCTCTTAAAAATTGTGCAAAAGCCTATGGGGCTTATTCATTGAAATAGAGGGAGTATGTGTTTAAAACTTTCTAATTTTATTTTATTTTTTTATCAAAACAAAATAAATTTCATTAGTTTGAAAGATAGATAACAATTAAAATTGACTTTCGTGTTAACAGAACTCAAATGTATTGCCACGGCCACTTGCGCCACGATTAAATTTCCGTGGCTATGTACTTGCGACACGAATTTTGTCATGGCGCAAGTGACAAATTGTTGTAGTGCGTGAAATTTAATAGTTTCAGCTACCTTTTATGTTTTCTGCAATATTTTCAACTATTTTTTCATCTAATTTTTCCAAACAGAGTCTTACCCATGAACTCTTCATCGTTCACTTTATACCCTCTTTTATCTAATCATTTGTTTACCTGTTTCTTTTTTGGGTGTATTATTCATTTATATATCTTTATTTTTTAGAAAGCTTTTTATTACACAAATGGACCAATTAGCCCATATTTTCTTCTCACTCCACAATTTTAATTCTCATTATCAATACTCATACCCTATATTATCCAAGGAGAATATATATATTTTGTAAATTTTCCTTGGTTTTTGTAGCAAAATGAAAGATAAACAAATCATAAATGATTGAGATTGAGAGAGTCAATACTTTTTGACATTACTCATGAACTTATAGAATTTTCGAAATTGTGGACAATATATTAGTAAAATTATAATTGTTTACGATCGTATTTAATTCTCTTCCTAAATAGATTATTGGTATAAAAACTTTATGATTATATATTATGAGTAATCATATATATCAATGCAAAATGTACGTCGATAATTAGTGAGTATTAAATTTGGATTGAATGAGGGAGTCTAATGAAGATGAGAAAAATAAAAGTGATCATCTATCTAGTGAGGAAATAAAATAACATAAAGCCTCCACGACTCCAATTAAGATTTAGGGCCAATTCATAAGGGGTTCTATTCAGTTATCGATATCGGAGCCCTAAAAAATGAAGGGCCTCATATTTAAAATATTTGTTTGACATTTATTATCATGTGATTTATGGTGGCATAGTGCTTATAGCATTAACCTATAACCTTTTTTGTAATTTTATTACTTATGAGACGATATCATTGAGTTTAGGTCATTCAAATTAATTTTAGAACAGCCGACCCTATCTCCAATAAGACGATTTTAAAATAATTATACGGAGTATTAGGAGATTTCTAACATGTATAAGTGTCACAATGTAAGACGGTGTTAAATAAATTTGCAATTAGTCTCTCTTAAAACGGGTCAACCCGTTTTAAGTTAAGACGGGTCAAGTACTAAGAATAAGACAAAAGACAAGTGGGGTTAGAAAGGCCAAGTAATAAATTTGTTTTTATGCATGCAGTGGAGATTTAATCTGCTTTTAAGCTTAAAACGGGTATGTTGATCTTAAACAAGAATTTGTGATAAATTTGTTGATTAACTAATAGTGTACCGTACTGGGAGAGAGAATATGAGGTGAAGTAAGAAAGAAGCAGAGTTAGTGTCATCCATCCCAAGGCATGACCATATGACGGATTGCATGTGACAAAACCCCAAAAACCATGAATATTGCACTCCTGCATTGATTTCAGCATTTTTATTCAAATTTCCTCTCCATTCCTCTCCGCTCTCCGCCTCCCTCTCCCCTTTAATTCTTGCTTCCCGTTATATAATAATCCCTCATTTCCCTCTCCTCTCCCTCCACCTCACTCCAAATATTACTAAAAAATTATTATTATTATTATTATTATTATTATTTGCATATTACAATAAATTAATTTACACTTTTACTTCTCCAACTTTAACATTATTCATCGAATTGTCGTTAAAAATAGCTCAAATAGTTAGGGAATTTTAACCCAACCATAAAGTTAGAAATTCGATAATCACAAATAAGGACAGCAACCTATATAATGCGCTCATAACAAAAAGATCGTATTTATCGAATTATTAATTTTCTTCTTTGTAAATAATTTATGCTTATTTAATTTTTTTCTTAATGAAAATAGAAGAATATAAACAATTTATCAAAATTGAAACAACAATTATAAGAAGTGAAAAAAAATAAAATATATTTTTTTTATTTTAAATCGATGGTGATATTTTTACCCAATTATTACTACTACATGTAACTTTTTTTTAACGAGTATAATTGTATTTTACTCGTATTTATAAATTTTTTTTGTCTAAAAAAAAATACTCTACACTTTTTCGCTATTATCGATGATACACATTTACAAATAAGTAGATAAATTGATTAATCCCTCCCTAAAAACCCACCTCAAAGTTTCTACCTTTCTCTCTTCTTCTCCATTAAAAAAAAAAAAAAAAAATTCATCCAATTTAATTCATATAAATAGAGTTTTTATTTCTTTTGGCATTTTTTTTTATTTTATTTTTTGTATTATTTTATCTGGGAGTGTTTGTAAATTACTGAATATATGACATTTATTGATTGATTGGAATAATTTGTGGGATTTTTAAGATTAAAGTTTGTTTGTATATAAAACCAAGTAAAAAAAAAAAAAAGGTTTTAATCTTTTGTGTTAGAGCATGCAAGTGTTGATTTATTACTCAAGAAAATGACAATAATATCACAAAAAAATCAACAAAATCATGAAGATTCATCCATTCTTCCTTCTTCTTCTTCTACTAATAAGCCTAAAGAGCGTCGTATTGTTACTTGGACTCAAGAGGTAACCTTTTTAATTTAATTAATTTATTTATTTATTATATTTTTATTTGATGATGTTGATATGAGTATCATCTTCATCATCTAATAGTTTATTTGGTTGATTAATTGATTTTGAATTCAGTTTATATTGGATTTTTGTTATTAATATTAATATTGATATATTATCTACAATCGTCCATAAATAATAATCAAACTATATAGATATTGATTAATTTGATACTGATTGTTGTTCTTTTTTTTTTTTTTTTTTTTGGGTTAATTTTATTTTGGTTGAATATGCAGGAAGATGATATTCTAAGAGACCAAATAAATTTACATGGGACTGACAAGTATGATATTTTTTTTTTATATTGTAGTTTAATCAGATTATTACTCTTAATTTTATGATAATTAAGTTTAATATTAATTGATTTAATTTAATCAATTGATTTATTTATTTCTGGGTATGAAGAAATTAAATATATTGATGATTTAATTTAATGGTATTGATTTTTGGTTGCAGTTGGACAATTATTGCATCAAAGTTCAAGGATAAAACCACTAGACAGTGTAGAAGAAGGTTTGTGAAAGAAAAAAAAAATTTAAATAAAAAAGATTTAAATAAAGTATAGTTATTTTGTTATAATCTGTCAAAAGTTTTTTACTTTTCATGTATCACAAAGTCTAAAATAAACTGTTAAAAGAGCGTGTGACCATTTCTGTTTACACTCTTAAGTACGATAATTAGTCTGTAATCAGTAATTAATTCTACTAATGTTTTTAGTTATTTTATTTTGTTTTGTAATTTTTTTTTTTATTGGTTGCAGATGGTATACATATCTGAATTCTGATTTCAAAAAAGGAGGTTGGTCACCTGAGGAAGATATGTTGTTATGTGAGGTAACTGATTTTTACTCTTCTTTTTACTGTTTTACTGTTTTACTGTGTACTTTAGTGTAACTTAATCGAGTTTAGTATCTTATTAGTTGTAAAAGTTGGTTTAGAAGTACATAAATGTGAGTGTTTGATGATGTTGTAACAGTAGAAGTAGTTTAAATGCAGGCACAAAAGATATTTGGCAACAGGTGGACCGAGATCGCAAAGGTCGTCTCTGGAAGGTACGTTTGAACTTTGAAGATGTCGGTTTAAATTTTATGTCTTTTTGCCTGGTGGGAGGGTTTTTGATGCAAGTGGATCGTGCATTTTACCGTGTTTGAAACTGGGAAAACTTGTGCTGATTTGTGTGTTTTGCGTATTGGTTGTTGCAGGACGGATAATGCTGTGAAAAACCGCTTCTCGACCTTGTGCAAGAAGAGAGCAAAGCATGAAGCGTTGGCTAAAGAGAACAGCGGAGTGTTTAAAAATGCAAACAACAAAAGGGTTTTGATCAATGATCGGTTTCTGTCCTCTGGGACTGATGGTGCTACGTCGCCTCTCAAGAAGCTAAGGTACAATCTACTCGTACATTGGATGATTTCATGTTGCGGACGAGCTTTTAAATAATGTTCTTAAAACAATCTTTGTTTTTGTAGGAGGGCACACATCCCAAATCCTACAGAAATTTTTACTTCGGAAAGCAAGTTGGTCAAGGACTTGGGAGTCGTAAAGCAGCAATCTAGGCACCCTTTTTCAGTTTTAGCACAAAATGACAGCAATGCCAAATTATTACAAGTTTCGACAACCAGGGAGGCATTGATAAATGGTACGCTTCATCGACAGCATCTGTTTCTCATAAATTAGTATTTTTTGATAACCGTTAAAGTTAGTTATTAAAAGGTTGCATTGAACAGCCAACAAGAAAACCGAAGGGACCTTTCTCAGAAAGGATGACCCGAAGGTTGCTGCTTTGGTGCAACAGGCGGAGTTGCTTAGCTCTCTAGCAGTAAAAGTGAATATGGATAATACCGAGCAAAGTCTCGAACATGCTTGGAAAGTAAGAATTATTCCTCGATTAACTGATTTAAATTTCAATTGTCTGCATCTGAAGAGTTACAACATGCTTGTCTTGCTATGTTTATGATAATCCTACGATACTGATTGTGGAGCACTCACAGGTTCTCCAAAATTTCTTTGGTAAAAGCAAAGAAGGTGATGAGCTGAAATGCAGAATAACAGATGTCGATTTCCAGATTGACGACTTCAAAGATCTAATTGAGGATTTGAGAAGTAGCAACGACGGAATTCAATTACATCAGAGGTGCCAAATTGAATTGCATAATGCCTTTACATTTGGTTTAGTCTTGCAATTTTTTCACTTTGGTGCCATGGTGTTTGATTTGTGATCTTCAGCGTCATATAACCACAAATTCGTGCAAATCATAAACGCCTAAGCATCATATGTATTTTTCTGAACTTTTATGTACAACGTTTCTCAAACCCCACATTCCAAACAAAAACAATTTGTTTAAAACGTAACACGTAGGTCTTCGATGTGGAATTTTTGATACCGTCATTGGACATTGTCTGATAACTTTTGTGATTTGCAGGCAGCCTGATATGTACGAGTCTCCAAGCAGTTCGGAGTACAGCACCGGGTCAACCAGCATGTCTCATGCCGCTAGTGATCAAGGGGAACAACAGTCTCAACCCGAAATCTGCACAATGCACGAGGAAATCGAGGCAGTAGCACAATCACTACTGGTAGAATATGAGCAATGTGATGCCGGGAATCAAAACAAGCAGATTCCTTCCGCTGATAAGGGTAATCAAAGCTCTGATTTTAAGAACATACGGATTACAATACTATACTATGCTACTAAATGTACTTGATGTTATATTTTTAATTCGGACTGTTGCATGAAATCCATTTCAAATGGGACTGAAACCACTACTTTTTCCTTTTAGCTTTGGAATAAAGATAAAATAGAGTTAGATACGCCAACTATGTGAATTAAGTGTTGGGCCAAATTACCAATTTTACGAAACAATCCTCCACACAAATTCAGTAGGAATCATATGGAAATAGCCTCGTGTGTCTTTAACATAGGAGTAAGGTTGTGAACTTTTGACTCCAGAAACTCGCCTTAGACGGGAACTTTTGAGAGTTTCAAGTCCACTTGGTGATAACGTTGTAGTGTTGACTTATGCTATTGCAATTATTTCCCGTCATTGAAACAACACTAATCGTGGGCTTGTAAATTGCAGAGTATAGCTCTCCGGTCCAAGTAACTCCAATATTCCGGACTCTGGCATCTACTATCCCGAGCCCACAGTTTTCAGAAAGTGTAAGCCATCTTTGTTCCTTGATTTATTTTTTTCTTTGTTGACGAGTGAGTATTATACTTGTTGGTTCTCAAGTGCTGTCGATGACATCTTTGCACCTCCCATGGAATTTTATAAATTCTCTGAGGTTGTTGTATACTTGTATGTGTACGACATGATTTTAATGACACAATGTGACTATCATAAATCCCTTTTTGAATATTTATATTTTAGTCCAGAATATCGCGTTGTACATATGTTACGATCTCATTGGATAATTACTCGTGTGGGTGAAGTTGTACACTTACAAGTGATACGACGGTCTCACTTGAGGAATTATCAATTTTTGTATTTTTTGGTACTCCGTAATATATTGTTATGTTCTAGAATGAGCCTTTGATCGTCGTTTTCTGATACGCGATGCAGGAAAGGCACTTTTTACTGAAAACACTCGGGATTGAGTCGCCAGCGAACCACACTATGAACAATACGTTACAATCACCGCCTTGCAGAAAGGCACTTCTGCAAGGTCTTTGAACTTCTTTCCGCCTCATCCGTTGATTTCTATACAGCTTCCCCTCACCGGGGTACTCCTCATATCGAGATTTTTGTCATCCTTTCTCGGTTTTTTCAGCACCGCAGCCACATAGGCCTGAAGTTTTTTTCGAGAGGCTTTTGAGATCTGCTTTTCTCACCACGACGTCGTCTTATGCCTAACAAGTAGACCAGTCAAACGGGTCATTCTCGTCAGGTCACGTCGACACCTGGTTGTGCCTTTGAAGCACCGTGGCATCCTAGGCACGATCCACATCCCCTTAATTCTTTTTTACTACTTCACTCTCCGGGTGCGTATAGCTTGCCCCGAGTGTGATCCAATTGTGCATTACGCCATGTCATTCTTTCGTTTTTATGGGAATCGATATTGGTCATCGATCTCCCAGCAGCCAAATTCGGCATAGAAGTTTGTTCCTGTACAGCAGTCTGCGACACATAACCTAGTTTATCTTAGACTGTATAATGATTTGATTTTATACATGGGCATCTCATCGATCCCAAAAATAGGTATAAGTAATAGAACGACGAGTCATGGAGGACTTGCCAAATGGGATGGCGAAATCCTCTTTTAGTAGTTTAGTCTCGGTTTGCATATAGTACTCCGTCAAACGAGTTTCTAAGGTTCTTTTTGTTTCCGAATGTAATGTAAAGCTCAAGACATTTTGAGTCAAAAAATGGAAGAACAAAATGCCTGGAATGTATCCAGTCATGGTTTTGCTTACATGTGTTTGGACTCGTTTTTTACTCGCTCAGGTGCAGAGAGATCGGTTCAATTGACTTTATACGGTCTCCTAAACAAAACTCTGATCTCGGAATGTCAACTAGTCAATCTCTCTGCAATGAAAGGATTATGTTCTTTGATATAATATATCGAATATGCAGCAGAAGTGACTAGAAAAAATGCAATCTGCTGGAGTAACCGAGAACTCGACGAAATTCAGCAACAATAAAAGGGTGGTAAGGGTGGACTTACAGGTATGCTTAGACTGTCGTATTTCATAAAATGACGTGTATACTAGTTTCAATTTCTTGGAGGTAAATCTCGATGTAGAATATCAGCACAGCATGACAGCATCTGCTTTCGATCCGAAACGATGGACTAACAGGTAAGCTAAGGGTGTCGTTTCTCGTAGAAGACATATCCGCACGTTTCAACTTCTTCGAAGAAAAGCTCGACATCAGTAGCGGGTAAGCTCAGACTGTCGGTTCCTATAAATGAAGTTTCTAGTGGTTTCGTCTTCTTTGCGTATAACCCAGTGTAATTCTGCAGAGCGTACCATACCATATCTGCCCTTTATCTGCAACTTTGCAAGTAAGAGTTTTTATTTTTTATTTTGTTTGTGTGTCAAAAAAACATGAAGATTATCAATGGGTTTTTGAGTTAAATTACGTTTAGTAAAGAGTTTAAGTGGTGGAGGACAGTAGTGAATTAGTGATCATGACAAAATCCAATAAAGTTTGAAGCAAAAAGATGGAGGGAATGGATACAAACTACAATAAGTCTCTTGTAAGACGGGTCAACCCGTCTTACAAGAGAAACGGGTCGGATCCAATTTAGGGTTGCTTAAATACTCTCCTCTCCTCTCTTCTCCTGCGCCGCTCATTTTTTTTTTTGGTTTCCCTCTCTCTCTCTCTCTCTCTCTTCCATTTCATTTCTCTCCCTTTCTTCCATTTCTTTTTCATTTCATTTGTTTCTCTCCTCTCCTCTCCTCACCATTTTTGTTTATTGCTGTTGAAGTTGTTGTTGCTGTTGAAGTTGTTGTTTTTGTTGCTAATTTCAAGGAAGGTCGGATCCAAGGAAGGTGACTGTGAAATTTCAAGGAAGGTCGGATCCAAGGAAGTTGTTTTTGTTGCTAATTTCTCGCCATTTTTAAGCTAGTTTTCATATGAACCCTTTTTTTTATCACTGTTTTCATCTAATTTATAACATTTCCTCCCTTATTTTCTTGTTGAAACTTCAAAAAATCATGGCTTAAACTTCAAAAAATCATGGTTTTTGTGTTTGTGTTTGTGTTTGTGGTGTTGTTTATTATGAACACCAAATCTGGGTTTTTTTTTATAAACCCGTTTTTCTCTTTTTTAAACCCATTTTAATGGTAACATTGTTGTTGTAAAGGGTGACCTGTTTGCATAAATGGGTAACATTTTCTTTCAAGTAAAACAAACCCATGGAATAAGACGGTAACATTGTTGTACTAAATGGTGACCTGTTTGTATTAAAGGACAACATTATCTTTGCAGGACAAAAAAAACCCATTGAAACATTAGTTTAAATTGGTAAATAAGACAGAATATCATTGTTGTTCTAAAGGGTGACCTGTTTGTATAAAAGGGCAACATTTTCTTTCAAGGAAAACAAACTCATTGAAACCTCAGTTGATCTGAAAAATGAGATGGTAACATAGTTGTTGTAAAGGGTGACCTGTATGTATAAAAGGACAACATTATCTTTTAAGAAATACAAACCCTGAAAGCTAACATGATAACATTATTATACTAAATGGTTACTTGTTTGTATAAAAGGGCAACATTATCTAATATATATATATATAAAGCAGAAACCATGACCTCTATGGTCGACATTTGTCACAATATAATTGGTCTAAAAAAATTAATATTAGTATTATTTATAATTCTACTATTGCTATATTTTAGATGAAAAAATATTAACATATTTAATTTGAAATATAATATTATATCTACAATTAAAGTCTTTACAATATTAAAACTTTCCAAAAAAAATTAACTGAAGATATTTTTAATTGTGAAAAAGATAATAATTTGAAAATAAACAATTATTTGACACATAATTACCTTATTTAATTAAAATACCTTAGATAATTTTTAGGTAAGTATTCATTCTTTTTTGTATATATATATTTAAATCAAAAACTTTAGCTAGATCTTCCTAAGTACTCTGTTAAATAATTTTAGTTTATTATGTTTTAATTATGATTACGATTGTGTTAAATCTATTTTTTACCGTAAATTTTATAAAAGTGTTTAAATTTGAACAATATTATTTCTTAACTATCATATTTGGTACTTAAACATAGCTTGATTAAATTCATGCTGATGCTTTTTTCTTTTATGTTGTAGATTTATATATTTTACGTTCAAGATTTGAAGTTTTTATTGAAGAAGGTTGAATAACAAAACTAATGAATATGTAAACATAAAAGGTAAAAGGTATGTACAATATTTATCGATTTTATTTTCAAATCAAGTTATTAAATATGGTTGTATAGTAATATCTGTAATGCTTAATGCATAATCTTTTAGTTATTTTAGTCGTATTAAATTTTGATTTGATTGTCATTTCAATTTGTATGAGAACATATGCTAATTAATGATAGGATAAAGTTTGGCTTAATGACAAAATTTCAATCACTTTACTACGCTATTTTAATGTAACAAAAAGTGAACATGTAATCACAGACTATGAATTATATCTTTATAATTTGGTTGGTAACCTTAATTTATAATTCACATGACCTTATTTTTCCAAAAAATAATAAAAGTTGAGGAATAGTTTTGAATATTTTTATATACATATTATTCACATTTTTTGTATTAAATACCATATAAAATTGTATCATAATTTTTAAATATATAAATTAGACAAATATACACCAGATATATTTTATTAAAAAAAAATTAAATGATAATGATTGAAAATATATAATAATATTATTTATAATTCTATTACTTATAGAATTCTCGATGAAAATAATTAACATATGTAATTTAAAATATAGTAAGAAATCTACAATTATAATTCTTAAAATATTAGGATACCAAAATTGAATAATACATACATATTGTTACTTATTTAATTTAATAAATAAGTTAAGGAAAATAGTAAAAAGAAAAAATAAGTAAGTGTAATTTTAAAATATATTGAATAAGCAAAACAAATATGATAATTCATAGAATCCTTAAAATATTAGTGTCGTAGTAAATTTGTCTTTTAATTTATTGTCATAATTTTATCATATTCAGAAATTTTAAAATTAGTACAAAACATATAATAAATAAAAGGATAAAGTATAGATAATAATTCAATTAAAAATGTATATTTTTAAAAATATGAACTTGACAATATTTAATTTGCATGGGTAATAATAGTGAAATTGATAGTGGTAAAACTATAATTGTACGTAATTACAAGCAATAAAAGCGGTGGTAGTGAATTTAATAATAATAACAAGAATAAAGAAATTAATAATAGTGAATTTAATAATAATAACGAGAATAAAGAAATTAATAATAGTATTGCGAGAGTAGAGAATATACTTTTATATTATTTGATAGGTAATCTTCATAAATCATAATTCAAATGAACAATTTTTTCAATAAAATACAAACGGAGTAATACATTTGAATTTTTTTACAGACTTAGTATTTACGAGTACTTTTTAGAAAAATTGTTATATTAAATACCATATAAAATTGTATCGGTAAAAATATAAATTAGACAAATATACCTAAATTATATTTTATACATTTTTTTTTTAAAAGATAATGATAGATGGCCCGGGCGGGGCCGGGCATGCAAACTAGTCTTTTAAGGAAACACAAACCCACGAAAACTGAGGTTTCATAATATGTTACCAATATAATATAATATGTTACCATTTTTGTCTACTTTGTTACCATTTTTAATTACCCTATAAAAACGATTTTCGATAAAAGATTAAAAAAAAAATTTGGGTCTTAAAAAAATTTAAATAAATAAAAAAAAAAAAGAAAAAAAAGAAAAAAAAGAGAAAAACGGGTCATACCCGACCCGTTTTAAGCTAGAAACGGGTTTTGCCGTCTCAAACGAGAATTTGTGTACAAACTAAAGTGTACCACTTTATAGAATCACAAATTCTTGTTTAAGACCAACATACCCGTTTTAAGCTTAAAACGGGTCGGGTATGACCCGTTTTTTCCTCTTTTTTTTATTAAAAAAAAAAAAAATTTGAAATTTTTTTTTTTTTAAGACCCAAATTTTTTTATTTTTAATCTTTTATCGAAAATCGTATTTATAGGGTAATTAAAAATGGTAACAAAGTAGACCAAAATGGTAACATATTATATTAAAATATTGTCATAATATTTGTTTAATATGTTACCATAATTGTTTAATATGTTACCATAATTATATAATATGTTACCAAAATAGGTTAATATTAAATGATAAAAAACTTGATAACAATTCATTAATAAATGATAACATAATATATTATGATCCAAACATTATTAATTTATATTCCTAGTATGTATTATGTTTTTATGTTTGACAATTAAATGATAAAAAACTTGATAACAATCAATCGCTCTATATATATAAAAGAGGGTTTTTTCAGGTGCTCTCCTTAATTCAAGGAGTTTTAGCCAATAAGAAAATTGCACCCTAAAAAGATAGATTAAATAATTTAAATTAAGAACAATAGTCAGATCTTTTGTTTTAATTTTTTATAAAATGTATTTTTCGCGATAATATAAAATTAACATCATTAGTTTCGTATTGAAAAATGCTATCAAATGAGTGTAAATATCAAGATATTTCATCCAATCAAAAAAATTTATTTGTAAAATAATTTAAATAATTAAATTGTGAACAAAAATAATATGGAAATAAATAATTATATAACACATAATTAGTTTAATTTAAAGGAATTTTGGCCAATAAGAAAACAACACTTAGAAAATAGATTAATTAATTTAAATTGAGAAAAAACAATAATTTGGAAATAACATATGAGAGATAATTTTCTTATTTAATTATGATACATTAGATAATTTTTAAGCAAGTCTTTGATTTTTATGTTTTATAAAATGTATTTGTCGAAATAATATAAAATTAACATCAACAGTTTTGTATAAAAAATGCTATTAAATGACTGTAAATATCAAGGTATTTCATCCAATAAAAAAACTCCATTTATAAACTAAATTAAATAATTTAAATTGAGAAATAAATAATAATTTGGAAATAAATAATATATTACACATAATTTTCTTATTTAATTATGACGCATTAGATAATTTTTAGGTAAGTCTTGAATCCTTTTTGTATATATAGGTCAAAAACTATAGCTTGATTTTTCTAAGTACTACGTTAAATAGTTATAATTTATTATGTTATAATTAGGGGTGGCCAAAAGTGGGCCACTGTCTGCCCAGATCAGGTCGTGATGCACTACCACTCACCCCATTTCTCGACTCAAACCACAACCCATGGGCCGGGCCTGCTCGATTTTTTCCAATTCATACCACTAAAACCCACACTACCAACCCACTCTACCACCCCACCACCCCACCCGGCCCACCAAACCCAAATTTCACCCTAGCTCCAATAAACCCAAATTTCAAATTTACCCATTTCGCCCACTGAGGCCCACTGCACAAAAAGTTACCAAGTATTTTTATTTTTAAATTTTTTAACCTTTTATTTTTACCTATAAATACTCTTACACTCTAACTCATTTTCCACACAATTCATTCTCTACTCTTCTTCATCTCATAACATTCAAACTTTAACTAAATTATCTCTTCTTTTTATTTACAATTTTACCTATCCTTTTATAGTAATACTTATATACTTATAAATTATTAGTTATAAACTGATAATTAGATTTATACTTATAAATTATTTATACTTACATCCTTTTATAATAATACTTATATACTTATATTTATACTCTATAAATTAAGTTATAATATTTATACTTATAAATTATTATTTATTTACTTATAAGTTTATACTTTTACTTGCATTTAAATTCTAATATTTTATTTCTAATATGGATCCAAAACAACCACAATATAACGATTTTGCACAAGAGGCAACCGAGGGATTTAATGTTTTTTTAATAATTTGGTCCAAGCCCTTTATTTTTTTAATGTTTTTTGTCTTATTTAAAAAAAAAAAAAAAAAAAAATTTTTTTTTAAAAAATATATATTATAGTGGGCCTGCCCATTGCCCATTGGCCAAAGCCTCCAAGCGTCAGAACGTGGTCGGCCTGGGTTGGTCTCTCAGAGCCCACTACCACTGTAGAGCCTGACCCCACCACCACCGTGGCTGGGCTCGCCTTTCTGAGCCCACTACCACATGGCCCACCCGTGGGTCGGCCACTCTACCATGGCCACCCCTAGTTATAATTATGATTATGATTACAAATTGTGTTATTTCTATTTTTTAAGGTATATTTGATAAGAGTGTTTAATAATGTCATAATAAACATTTTTAGTTCGTGATTACTATCTTTGTATGATTCTTTTTTAATAATATGAGTCAATATAGTGTTGTGTTCTTATGTATGGGCTTCTCAAACTCCAATTTAAAAGTATGAAACAAACTTTATTTATAAAAGTTGATGATATAACAGAAACTTTAAATTTAAAAAAAGGTAGTAATAACGAAAGTAATTTTTTTTACAAAACTTCAAGTTTAATAGATAATTTTGGAATTACTCAATTTATAGTAAAATATTACTCCCTCCATTTCACTCATTTAGACCCATTTTTTTTTTTTCCAAGTCACAATTAATTTCACTCATTTGGCCACAATTCTATTTATGGTTAACTTTAACAATGAAAATATCATTTTACCCTCACTTTATACACATCATCTTTGCACAATTAGAATTATTTTTTTCCTATTTAAATCAAATTAGCATTACTTTTTTTTTTTTTTTTTTTTTTTTTACTAAAGTCATCCTATACTTACAAATTCAACTGTAAGACTATTAAGAAGGACGACACATTCAATTCTCAAGGTTTTTACTGTGTCATACTTGTGTCACGTTCATTGTTAATTTAATTATGTATCATACTCAAAGCTAATCATTTATTTATTTATTTATTTATGCATGATCTTTATTGTTACACTTTTTTTTAGACCTTTTCATTCATTTGTGAATTAAATTCCCACTAAAAACGAGTGGAAGATCAAAGTTAGTGTATCAAGATTATGGAAAGTACTGAACTTTAGAAATAAAAATAGTTTAGTGTGTGAGGATGAGGTAAAAAAAAATCAACATGGTGTAGTATAATGATAGGGAAAGTGTAGCTTAGCTAATAGCTAAACGTGCATCTATAATTTAAGAAGCCATGTACATACTAATTAATATAAACATTACTCACGATTTTTTTATATCCTTTGTTTCGTTTCGAAGTTACATTTTTGCATATATTATCTTGAAGAGCCTATATATTATACGTATGCTACATTATCAACTATGAAAGTTATGCAAAGCAAATCACAGTTTAAAATTTTTAAGCGAAGCAAATCACAGTTTAAAATTTTTATAATCTTATATTATTTTACAATAATAGTACGATTGTGTCACAATGATAATTATCAACTATATAAAACGAAATATTCACATCTTTGCAATAAAAGAGATTAATCCTTATGACTTAAAACTACAAGTGAAGTAACAATCAACAACATCTATATATCGTATGGTTACAATTTGCTACGTATGAAAGTTCAATTGCAAATATGTACCAAATCAATAATTTCTACGTATGAAAGTTCAATTGTTATATTAATTGGCATTTAATAGTAAATTTTGATATTTTTACAAAAATCATTTCCACATATTTTTTGTCC
This sequence comes from Dianthus caryophyllus, assembly GCA_023091065.1. Classification (NCBI taxonomy): domain Eukaryota; kingdom Viridiplantae; phylum Streptophyta; class Magnoliopsida; order Caryophyllales; family Caryophyllaceae; genus Dianthus; species Dianthus caryophyllus. Next base: position 13,135,163 of record CM041518.1, on the reverse strand, counting down.
TTATATAACTATTACAAGATGAAAATTTGTCATTATATTTTTTTATAATTTGTTGAGAAGCATAATAATTATAGATGGTCCAAATATTGTGAAAATTTTTAATTATTTTATTTTATTTGATAATAATTACAGATGGTCCAAATATTGAGAAGTATAATAATTATGGAAAATTTTGAGATAAAAAGATATTTCAAATTTTTGAGGAATTGTACATCATAAGTGTTAACGTTATGCATAATTTTATGATCGTTACTGGGTAATAATTTTGTGGTGTTGTTTGATTTTGAACATTGGCCTTAAATTTAAATGTCTTTTCAATGTGAATGTTTATTCTATATATTGTCAATGATGTAAAATTACGATATTTGATATACAAAATTAAATATAATCTATAATTAATTAGATTTTCAAATTTCAAAATAAGTACACACATATTTATATATGTTTTTAATAAACACGTCAGTTTATTTTCACTCAATATTATTATTGCCTTTTTAGTTTTAGACTAATCGCACAAATAAATTTAACCTACTATTTATTGTTATTGTATGTGAATTAATAAAGTTACCCGTGCATCGCACGGGCATTTCACCTAGTATATATAAGTAAAAGAGGCTTTTTTTGAGCCCTCTCCTTAATTCAAGGAGTTTAAGCCAATCATAAAATTACATTAAGAAAATAAATTAAATTGTGAAAAAATAGTAATTTGGAAAGAAATAATTATATGAGAAATAATTCCCTTATTTAATTATGAGACATTAGAAAATTTTTAGCTAAGTCTTTGATTATTATGTTTCATAAAATGTATCATGTGAAAAAATAGTAATTTGGAAAGAAATAATTATATGAGAAATAATTCCCTTATTTAATTATGAGACATTAGAAAAATTTTAGCTAAATCTTTGATTATTATGTTCAATAAAATGTATCTGTCGAAAAAAATATAAAAATAACATCATTAGTTTCGAAACGAAAAATGCTATCAAATGAGTATAAATATTAAAGTATTTCATCCAATAAAAAAAAAATCATTAGAAAAATAGATTAAATAATTTTTTTTGAAATTTTTTTTGGAAAGAAACAATTATATGACACATAATTTAGTTATTTAATTATGATACATTAGATAATTTTTAGGTAAGTCTTTAAACCTTTTTGTGTATATATATATCAAAAACTTTAGTTTTGTCTTCCAAGGTACCGGGTTAAATAGTTTTAGTTTATTATGTTTTAATTATGATTACGATTTGTGTTATATTTATTTTTTACGTGTATTTGATTTGATAAGTGTATTAATTTTGAAAAGTTTTATTTCTTAATTATCATTTTTGTAATTTAAACACAGCTTGATTGAATTCATAATGATCTTTTTCCCTTTGTATGTTGCAGATTTATATTTTAAGTTTAAGATCTGAGGTACTCATTGAATAAACTTGATTACATAATCAATTGAATATGTAATGTGAAAGGTAAAAGAGATATACATGATCTATTGATTATCTTATTTTCATATCAAATCATTATTTATTGTTGTATAATAATATTTATTATTCATCATACGTGATCTTTTAGTTAGTTTCATAGTATTAATATTTGATTTAATTGTTCATGTCAATTTTATATGAGAATATCTGAATATTAGGTATAAAAAGAATCAACATGGTGTATTATAATGATAAGGTAAAGTTTAGTTTGATGACAAAATTTTAAATTTTTACTATCCGGTTTTAAAATATTTCTTTTAATTCTTTTATAAATTAGAAATCAAACTATATATTTCATATCTATATACATCTACATAAAAGAGAGTTTTGCTAAGTGTTTTTAGAGTGCCCACATCATAATTTATTAAATTTGTATATACATTATTATTGATGATTAAAAATATTTTTTAATTACTTATTAATAAAAGTGAACAATACTTACAATGATTATTTTATAATCTAATAAAAAATAATTATTTGATAATTTAATAAATTCAAAATAATTAGTTTTGTATAAAATTAAAAGAAAAAATGTTCTAGGACTAAATTCAATTAAAAGCAATTAACGTTCACTAAAATTTAATGAACAAAAAAAGTAAGCTTAAAAATATTGAGACCAAAGTTTTTCCTATTGTTATAATACTAATCTTTAGCCTTTTTCCTAATGATTTCAAAACATTTTAGTTCTTTTTAATATAAATTAAAAACTTACTTAAAAAATATTAAGAGTCACATTTGGAAAAATAGTATTTTATTTTAATTTCCATAAGATACACTTACATTTTCATAAAAATTGGAGAGCTCATGAATAACACTTACCATACTTATTTGATAATTAACCGTAGGATCTTAAAGATCAAATGGCTCAACTCAAATCTCGCTAATTAACATACATAAAAAAAACCATTAGCTTGATCTTCCTAAGTATTACGTTAATAGTTTAAGTTTAGTATGTTTAATTATGATTACGATTTGTGTTATTTCTATTTTTTACGGTGTATTTGATTTGATAAAAGTATATAATTCTGATCTGTTTTATTTTTTAATTACCATGTTTGTTATTTAAACATAGCTTGATTGAATTGGTGATGATCCATTTTTCCGTTGTATATGTTTTAGATTTATATTTTAAGTTCCAGATTTTTTTTGTTCTCATTGAGTAAACTTAATTACAAAACCAATAGCGATACTAATGAATAGGTAACATGAAAGGTTAAAGAGATATACAAGATTTATTAATTGTCATATTTTCAAATAAAGTCATTTACCGTTATATGATAAATTTTTATAATTTATAATGTTTGATCTTTTAGTTAGTTTCATCGTTTTAAGTTTTGATCTAATAGTTAATGTCAATGTCAATTTTGTAGGAGAACATCCGAAAATTATGGAAAAAAAAACTAATCTTTATGGTATAGATGGATATCAGTAGTTTTTTCTACAAAATAAAAATAATTAAGGTAATACTTTCCATTTTTAAAAAATAAATGTAGCATAAATAAGGTAATTTTGGACAAAATACCCAAATTTCACATTCAAAAGTATGAAGTCAATAATATGCCATTATATTATGCATATAATTTATATAGAAATTTTCATATAAATCGGTACGGTCTTATGATAAGTTTATTTTATTTTAAAAATTATTTTTACGTTTTATAATAGATTTTAGTAACTTTATTGTAGATCTCACAAGTGAAATGGTTGAGACATATGCTAATATTCATATCCCGAGATAAAGGACTAATAATATAAATATTAGTCATGTATGACAATTTTTGTCGAGCAATGCACTTGAGCACACATGCAAATATTAGAATCAAATATGTAGAGCGTCAAATTAGATGACAATTGAATTATCGACAAATTTCATTGGATTTAGTCAAAATCCGTTGGTTTTAATTTTAAATTTAATAGAAAAATGAAAAATAGTCATAAATCGCTAAGGAAATGATGTATTTTTATTGACAAGTTTCCTTTACATTATTTTTTTTATTAACAAAAGATAAATCATTCATTATTAAATATAACTTACTCATTAAAAAAAAATCATTCATAATTAAAATACACATTATTAAAACCCGTGCATCGTACGGGCTTTAAAACTAGTTCATTAATAAATGTTAACATAATATATTATGATCCAAACATTATTAATTTATATTCCTAGTATGTATTATGTTTTTATGTTTGACAATATGTTACCAATATAATATAGTATGTTATCAAATTTTTCAATATTGTTACCATTTAAAATTTGTGTGTTTTACGCTTTCTCAGTTAAGTTGAAAAAAAAATAAAAAAATATGACTCTTGAAAAAATTCGAAAAAAAAAAAAAAAAAGGGTTAATGGGCCAAAACGGGTCATATTTGACCCGTCTTAAACCTTAAAACGGGTATGTTGGTCTTAAGAGAGACTAATTGTTATAGAATTTGAGAGGAGAGAATTCCTACAATAGTATTACTTGATGTCTAACTACTAGCATAATACCCGTGCACAAATGTATGGGACTTATAAAATACTCCGTAAGTTAATAGTTAATTAAAAAAATTAGTAATTGAATCAAATTTTGATAACACAAATTCTTGTGAAAGTCAGGACTTACAATAAGTTATTGTAAGTCCACCTCATTTGTACCAGTTTATATAGCTTATGTACTATTTAAGAGATAATTATGAGTAATTGTTACTAAATTTTTTTTAGTACCCTTGTAAGTGACTTTAATAAATTTGTTTCATGATTTTGTACCCTTTTAACAACAATTTGTATTTTGGTCTCACATTAATTTTGTGTGGGTTGTGCCTTACAGGAGAATTACTGGTTAATTAAAATAAGAATAGTAATAATATAAACACATACTAAATGAATATGTATTTTCAGACCCAAAATACAACCGACCGTATTTTACCCAACCGCGTATTTACTTAACCTGTGACCCGCTTATATGACTTGTTTAACAGGTGCTAAACTAACCTTTTAAATTTTGGACCAAAATTCATTAAAACTGTTAAGTATTAAGAAAATATTTAAATCCTTCGACTCGTAATTGTCTTCTATTTAAACCGTTTAATAGGATTGAAAATATCAGATCAAAGTGGGGAAGATCAGTCCGTAAGTCTCAATCTTAGTCTTTGGATTAACAAAATCAATGGCTGAGATTAAATTTCAGATTAAAGTGGGGAAGGTCAGTTCACCACTGGCTGCCGGTTAACCGGCCGCATTTTAGGCTTCCGACAACAGTTTCACTTTTTGTGCATAACAGTTTCATTCTTACAGCACTGCAGTGTCAAATTTTTACCGCAGAATTTACGGACCAAAGTTCATTAAAACTCTCTCTCTATTTTCAAACCCTAAATCCTTCAATCCTAAAGAATTTAGCGACAGTTTCATCGATTTTCAAGCGTTTTTTCAATCATTTACTGATACATTCGTCAACAATCGAGTATAATCAAGTTTAATCAAAAAAATCCTTCAATCTTCGTTTACTAGGTATGGTAATTTTCGTGTTATTTTTTTTATTTTCGTTAATTCAAGCGTTTTTTCAAGAATTTAGTGATGTTTCAAGTTCGTAATTGTATTTTAAACCTTAAAATCGAACGAGACGACGAAATTTATCAGTAGATTCAGTGATTAAGTGTTTCTTCAAGATTTTTTAAAGCATTTATTAAGTGTTTTTTCAAGGTTTTACTGATGTTTTCTGCTTCATAATTGTGTTTGCATTTACTGAGTGATGATTAAGCATTTACTGATTGACGAAATTTGTCGATATATTCATCGATTTTCAAGAATTTTCTTGCGTATTCAGCGATGATTATTGATAATTTGTTTAGAGTCATTTAGTTACTACGAAGTATTTGATTATTTAGCGAAATGGTGCTTTATATATATATATAAAGAACTGCAGTTTCACCAAATGGTACTAACAGTTACACGGACTTACCAGACTTACCAATATTTGCGGACTTAAATGATCTTCTTTCTATATATATATATATATATGATACTTTATATTCTAATATGTGATACTTTGTATGTATTGATACTTTGTATGTATTGATTGAATTGTTTTTGAAATTGTATGTTGTTCAGTTGTAATTAAGTATTTGATTATTTGACTAAATGGTACTTTATATATATATATATATATATATATATATATATATATATATATATATATATAGAATTAGGTTAAACTAAGTCCCTCAAAAAATTTGAGTCCGTGAGTCCCACATAAAAAATTCGAAACTACTGTACTGAAAAAACGAAACTGTAACGAATAAAAAATGAAACTATTGCGAGTTTGAAACTATTACATTAAAAACGTGAATCAAGCTTCCTATTGGTCGACTCAAAGTTCTGGCCCCAACCTACTGCACTTTTTTTCCCTGAGATTTAATCTCAGCCCTCCATTTTTGTGATCTAAGTGCTTAAAATGGGACTCACGGACTCAAAATATATAAGGGACTCATTATAAACTAACTCTATATATATATATATATATATATATATATATATATATATAGAGAAGAGTTATAATAAGTCCATCTAAAAAATTAAGTCCTTAAGTCCTCATAAGGACCCTTTATCTTAGATGAGTGGATGGCTGAGATTATTATGGCATTAATGAGCTAGATAAATTAAAAAAAAAAAAAACAATTAGGGGGCATGTTTTTCGGTAATCAAAGGTGTAAGGTTTAGATTACCTAAGCTAATTAATGCCCACCAAACTACCAAGATTAATTCTACTGCTTGTTCTTTTTCATTTGCTTTTTCTTGTTCTTTTTTTATTTTCATTTGGTTCTTCATTTTTAAAATTCATTATTTTTCAAATAAAGTGTTATATTCAATCTGTTTTTCTATTGTTTTGGTTTTAAAAAATTTGATGACTAATAGAGAAATTGCAAATTGTGTCCTTCAAAGACGGTAAATTTTAGACGTATTTTATAACCGTCTTTTAGAGATATTGTAATTATTTTTTCTATTTATGAATTTTGATTTGTTAAATTTTGGATGAATTTTTAAAATATTTAGTTCAGTTTTTGGAACTCCATAAGTACGGAGTAATTGATTAAGTTTTGGTATGAAGTTTGGTCTTATTTTTTGTTTTTTGTTTTTTTGTTTTTTCATTTATTTTTCATTTTATTTTTCATTTGTTTTAAAAATGTGCAAGATGTCGAACTATGATAGTAAGAGTTACAAAAATTCTTGTAAAAAGTTTCATTTCTATACGTCTGTGGTTACAATTTTTTTTAATGTGATGTTAAAATCAAACGAATTAAGAATTACAATATTAATGATTAATAGTTTCAAAAATCTTATTAAGTAGTTCCAACAATGTTAGTTAGCAGTTTTAAAGATAGCGAAAGAGCAAGTATCAAATATATCGTCATAACAACCGTGAAGATTACCGATATAGTAGTAGTAGTACGTTAACTAATTCACAGAAACCAAAATATTATAACAATAAAATAGGAATTTTATTGAAAAGAAACAATATACTCCGGATACTTTACTGGCAACAACTTGGCAATTTACGCTTGGCGAATTTGTTCTCATAAGATATCCTTCCCGTCGAATGAACTATTCTTTTAAATAAATTGTACATATATGTTACAAAGTGATGCTAAGAAATTCAATGAACCTCTTCAATTGGTCAAGTACTGCTTGTTCATATCTCCACAGTTTCATCGGCATCAAAAGTCATCTAAGAAAAACCATTTCAAATTGTTAGAATTGAGATTAATTGAATAAAAAATAAAAAATGAAAAAAAAAGCTAACTATTGTTCAATTCCACTGAAACTGTTTAGTAAAAATAAGTGTAACTTTTACTCATAAAAAGTGTAACTCCTACCCATTAAAATCGAAATTGTATACAAGTTCGTATAACTTCATTCAAATACATTTATCATTGAAAACTGATAGTTTACATCAAAAAAATAAGACAAAAATAGTGTACTTGAATAATGAATCATACTAATAATCATACTCCATATATAAGATCCACAAATGTACATTATATAGTTACAACAATGAAAAGACACATTAAAATATTCAAATGAGGGATTTTATAGAACAGAAAAAAGTTTCGTATATGACTTCAATAAATTTACAATTATTTAACACCAATACAAAATAGTTATTTTATTGATATTGATAAACAATTATGAATGAGTAATAAAAAAAAAATAGAACAAATTGTTAGATTATAGCAGTATAACAATGGAAAATAAAAAGTTGATAGACTATGAAAATGAAAAATTTGAATATTATACTCCGTACATAAAATTAAAAGACAATAAATAACCAAATGAAGAATATATTTACCAAAATTGGATTTATTGAAGCAGAAATGGCAGACGAATTTCGAAATTGATGGAATCGAGCAAACTTGAAATGATATGCAACAACAGTGGAGGATGTTATACAAGATACAATAGTGATAAATAAAATGTAGAAAAAATAGTTAACTAATATGTAGCAACGATGGTGAAGGTGAATGAATAAATAAAGAGAATAAAAATGAGAAAGATTTAGAAATGGTGTATTTTCAGAAAAATAAAAAGAAAAGGCATGAATGAGAGAGAGTGTAGGTAGGAATTAATTTCAATGTCACTTCTTACGGAGTAATTTGCATAGGAATTTGGTATGGGAGGGTATTTTTAGATTAAATCTAAACCCTCCATTTATTTGCATCTAAGGGTTAGTATTAGGACTTAAAGACTTACCTAATAGTATGGGACTTAATATAACCTATTTCTATATATATATATATATATATATATATATATATATAGAGGTAAGTTATAATGAGTCCCTTATCTTTTTTGAGTCCGTGAGTCTAGTGTAACTCTTAATAACGTTTTCTGAAACTGTAATGCTTTGTAAATATTAAGTCCACAAATAAATTTGAGTCCGTGAGTCCATGTAACTCTTAGTAGCGTTTTGTGAAACTGTAATGCTGTTTAAATGTAACTATATGTAATTGTAACTTTAATACTTTGTAAATGTAACTGTATGTGTTAAAATTACAGTTACATTTACAAAGCATTCTGATTGAAACATTATTAAGAGTTACACTGACTCACTGACTCAAAAAGATAAAGGACTCATTATAACTTAACCCTATATATATATATATATATATATATATATATATATATATATATATATATATATATATATATATATATATATATATATATGATACTTTATATTCTAATATGTGATACTTTGTATGTATTGATTGAATTGTTTTTGTAACTGTATGTTGCAGTTGTAATTAAGTGATACTTTGTATGTATTGATTGAATTTTTTTTTGTAATTGTATGTTATATTTTTGTTATAATCACAGAAATTTAAAAGCATGGCACCGGAAAACAAGGAAAGTCCTAAGAAAAGAGCAAGCAAAGATTCATCTGAGCAAACACAGAAAAAACAGAAAAATGTCAAGAAGGAGGCTGTCAAGGGAGTGAATTCTGAGCAGCAGCAGCAGCAATTTGTTTCTAAATGTTGGGCAGGTCAACTAGTTGACATCATTAAAAATCTTAAAGTCGACCAGAAGGCGGCTGTTAGAGAAATTGGTTTTGGTGGGTTGTTGCATATGAATGTAAGAACAATACCTACCACAACTATTTCATGGAATCTTGATGCTTTTAACCCTTCAAGTCATTTGTTTGTGGCTAAAAAGCTTGAGTTCTTACTCATAAAAGAAGACATTCATGACATTTTTGGAATACTAAGAGTTGGTGAACCTGTTGACAAGAAAACAATGAATCATATTGATGAAGAAGAATTTGAAGCCGTGCGTTTGAAATGGCGAAATATGTTTGAGGTGACAGACAAAAGTGAACCCATCAGAATACATCATCTATTCAATCGACTGAAAAACTGCAAGGAGTCGGGGGAAGAGTTCAAGAGACTCTTCGTTCTTGTTTCCATGTCATCTTTTTTAGCACTAACATCGAACTACACATTGGATATGAAGATTCTCAGGGCTGTTGAAAATGTTGATACCATTCAGAACCATGACTGATGTTCGTATATCTTCTAGAAGTTGATCAGCAGTCTGGAAAAGTTTAAAACAAGCAAGAAAAAAGTGCTTTCTGGGTGCATCATGGTACTAATTATAAGCTACTTTCATCGTATTGCTTTCAGAGGGATTGAATCACCATACTCTATCCCCCTTCTTCAGTATTGGGATGCTGAGACTTTTAAGGAAAGAGTGGCTGATGAATTGAAGTCTGGATCATTGGATAATGGTCCTGTGACTAAGATTTCATACCTTATCTGTATCAATTATGATGCTGAAGAAGTACAATACCTACAACTTGAACAAGCACCACACCAACAATCTGAAGCAGAAAAACAACAACTTCAACTTCAACTTCAACCACAAAAACAACAACCACAAAAACAACAACAACAACCACGAAAACAACCACACCCACAACCAGAACCAGAACCACAAATTCCAGAAGGGTATATGTTGATAAAGTTACCAGCTGGAACATTATCTGAACAACAAATTAAGGCACAAGCAGTTGATATAAGTACATGTTGATATTATTCTAAAACTTTAGACATATTTTTGTGATACTTCATCTGTATTGAATTGATACTTTATGTTGTTTCATCTGATACTTGTTATATAAACTTTGTTAATAATACATTTTTATACTTGATATTATTCTGAAACTTTAGACATATTTTTCTGATACTTCATCTGTATTGAATTGATACTTTATGTTGTTTCATCTAATACTTGTTATATAAACTTTGTTAATTAGACATTTTTATACTTGATATTATTCTGAAACTTTACACATATTTTTCTGATACTTCATCTGTATTGAATTGATACTTTATGTTGTTATATACTTGTTGTTTCATTTGATACTTTATGTTGTTTCATCTGGAACTTTAGACATATTTTTCTGATACTTTATGTTGTTTCATCTGATACTTTATGTTGTTTCATCTGATACTTCATCTGTATTGAATTGATACAATTTTCTTGAATAGGATGTTCATGAAATTGTGCTGAGAACGAAAAACGATTATGAGATATTCAACGCAAGATATGCGGAAAATATGGAACAATTCAAGCTCAAAATGGAACAATTGAAGGCAGATCATGCTCATCCTCAGCAGAAACCAACTGAAAAAAAGTCTAGACTATCTCCTATCCTCTAACCAACTCAACCAATATTCAAAGATAGATTATTCTATAGCTATATTGATGGTTTGGTTGAAAGGGTAAAGGCAACTAAAGACTTTGCTCAAGGGATGCCTAGCTTTGACATTCTTTCTGAAATGTTAGATGCGCAATACTCAACTCTGAGTAAAAAGTATGGCGAAACAAAGTGTGAACAGAACATTGAATATAGTGAGGCTGTGAATATTGGTTTTAATACAGAGGATGAGGACGTGAACCTCGACAGGATTATAACAACAGTAGTTGATGCTGTAAATCAAGATCAAGCTGTGGCAGTACCAGTGCCAAGAATGCTCAGTAACTACTTGTTGCACTCTGAAATTGTTCCTACTGGTGTACATTTAATATTTGAGAACATTGGATGCACCATAGACTGTGGACAACCTGATGTCGGAATGCCAATTGTTTCTGAGCTATTGAAATCTAACAAAATACTATTTGATCCAGTTTTAAAACTTCGAAAGGAAGTAATGGATTATTGTTTTTTTACGGATCATACCACAGTTGTAAAACCGTAAGTATTCCAAAAATATATTTAATTATTCATATGTTTAATGTTACATTTCAGACCGAAGTTTATTTATCTAAAGTGATACTTAATGCACTAATCTGTGATGCTTTAATTTTTTTGACTCATTTGTGATACTTATATGTATTTCAAGTGATACTTTATATATTAATCTGTGATACTAAATTTGTCAGTGTACTTTAGTAATTTGTGATACTTTACTAACTTATAGAAATGATACTTTTGTTAAAGACATGTGATACTTTGTTAAGCAGTCAATGGTACTTATAAGTATCTAAAGTGATACTTATATGTATTTCAAGTGATACTTTATATATTAATCTGTGATACTTTAGTAATTTGTGATACTTTATTAACAAAATTTGTGATATTTTTTATATTTATCTGTGTTTAATGTTACATTTCAGATTGAAGTTTATTTAACTTTTTTTAAAATTGCAGAGAAAGACTTGCGTCATATGGTTTCGTGCATTTTTAGGATCGGAGTTGAAGAAATGGAAACATTATTGCCAGATGTCAAGATTGACTCGGCGGTGATAGAGTGTTGGGCCATATTATTGAACAAGATAATTTCATTGAGAAAAGAGGCACCAACACCCAGACGACTTTTCTTCGGTTTAAACCATTCGGTATGTAATTTTGATAAATGTAAGATTTTCTATTGCAAGCAATTGATTTTTGTAACTTCATTGAGAAAAGAGGTATGTGATTTTGATACCTCTGCTGTATTCTTCTGATACTTCTAGTTAGGGGTGTTCATTAACGGTTGATTGCAAGCGTTAATTTTTAGCTCAGGTACTGCGGTTCGGTTCGGGAAAAATCCGAACCTAAACCGACCATTAAGAATGGTGACTATACGGTTCGGTTCACATTTTTAATCTGTTGATACGCGGTTCATCATGAACCGTTTACTCTGTCAAATTAAAAAAAATTGTAAGTTAATTATTGATTACGACGCACTTTAACAACATACTAACGGTCCAAATTAAAATAAAAACGACAAATTACATATGCCACATCTAATATACCATTATCTATTAAATTAATTATACTCCGTAGTAAATAGAAAATTTATAAATGTTTTAACTAAAAAATGTGTATTGAACAATAACAAAGCAATAAACATGTTAAAATTGAAGCGAGAGAGTGCATATGAGATTTTATTTTACGAGAATGAGGCTTTTGAGTGTTAGAAAAATGCGGTAGAATAAATAATTGATATTTGAAATTTGATGAAAGTTGTAAAGTTAAACTTTTTGTTTTAGTTTGTATATATAAGTATAATTTATTTATATTTTTGCTCTTAACGGTTCGGTTCGGTTAACCGTTAACTCAAAATGCCGAACCTAAACCGAACCGTAAACCGTTAATTTTAACGGTTCGGTGCGCCGAACCATTATTTCTTAACGGTTCGGTTCACCGAACCTATAAAACGTGCGGTTCTCGGTTTTTTCGGTTCGGTTTTTTTTGCACACCCCTACTTCTAGTAGTATGAAATGATATTTTATATTTTAACTTGTGATATTTTTTTCCCTGATACTTCATGTCTTACAATGTGATACTTTTTCTAGTTTATACTGTTACTTTACATTTTAAAATAGGATCCTTTGGAGAAGTACATGTCGACAAAAGATGAGGAGAAGCTGAACGATCTTACAAAAGAAGTTAACAGTTCATGGGATGAGTGGTTAAGTATTTGTGACAAGAAAATTGATGAGTGGTTTGAGAAAGACAACGATAAAGCTGATGCAATGCTAGACTTGGTAAGATACGAAAAGTTTTGAAATAATGAAAATCAACATCATTTTGAAAATATTATTTTTATAAAGTTGTACTATAACAAATTTATTTCATTAGGTGTTCTTGTCGTTATATCTTGATGTGCACTACTTTTGTGTGTGCATCAACTTCATCGACAACGCAGTTGATTACCTTGACAACAGAATGTATGTCGATTTTGAGAACACAAACTATGTCTGCCTTGCTAAAATCACTGTAAGTATTACATTAAAACTCAGCACATCACAAATCTCTCTTCAATAGTATGAGTGATACTTTTAGTACTTTTTAGTGATGCTTTTAGTACTCCCTCCGTCTCGGTAATTTGTTTACGTTTACTTTATACACATTTATCGATATGAGGAGAGAGGTAGAGAAAAAACTAATAAAATAATAATATAAGTATAAAGGGGGTCCCACTTGCTTAAAATTATAAAATGTAATTGGTTAAGGGAGTAGGGGTCCACCTCCCACATGGGTCACCCATGACCATTTATGGAAAGTGTAAACAAATGACCCGTACCCACCAAAATAGAAAGTGTAAACAAATGACCGGGACGGAGGGAGTACTTTTTACTTATACTTTTAGTATTTTTTAGGTTGAAAAATTTGGAAAATTTTTGATTGGGAAGAATATTGAAGCTGGTAAAATGTTGCTCGAATCAAAGCCAATGAGGATTCAAATTCAAAACTTCAATTGGACCTCAACTGATGCGAACCTGGACTGTGGAGTATTTATGATGTTCCACATGTTGTTTTATGATGGAAAACTGTTTGATTCTGAGATTCATGATGAGAATAAAAGAATACTGTATAGAGCAGAGATAGCAGCCACACTGGTTTTGAGTGACTACAACGAGTGCAGATCAGAGATGTTGGAAAGTATTGCACTATTATCTGAGAAGAAACAAGTGCAAACGATAGGAACACAACATATCAAAAATCCGAAAACACCAACATCTCAGAAAGGGAAAAAAGCCGCATGTGTAAGCCATACAACCGTCTTGGGAAGCCCAAAAAGTTCGAAATCAGATGGGCTTGGCTGCACATTGGATTGTGGGGAAACTACTGAATCCGTGCAACTTATTTCGAGATTTTTGAGAGCGAATCAACCAATGTTTTCGAAAATGTTGCCCCTACGGAAAAAAGTGGTTGATTACTATTTATTAGATGATTATGATTTGCCACTCAGGTATTTCTATATTTTTTGATTTTTATTTGTTGGATGATTACCATATTTATGTGTAAATTGAAAATATTTTATTTATACATGTATGCAATTTCTGAAAACTATATTTCAGCGAGACTGTAGCATTCTATAACAAGGAAGACTTCCTAGAGCGGGAGGATATAATGTCATTAAGGTCAACAGTAAATGTTACAAGCCGAGTAATTGAATGTTGGGCACATCTGATGAATCAAATTGATCACAATGAGCCAGGGGAAACATCACTAATGTTTTTTGGTATTCGTCATGTGGTATGTTCTAAACTATATATTTTCTATTTCCATTGATAATGCTGTTACTTTTCATTAGAGACCATTCATTGATAATGCTGTTATTTTTTTTTTATTTTTTTTTTTTCTAACTTATAGAAATGATACTTTTGTTAAAGACCTGTGATACTTTGTTAAGCAGTCAATGGTACTAATAAGTATCTAAAGTGATACTTAATACACTAATCTGTGATGCTTTAATTTTTTTGACTCATTTGTGATACTTATATGTATTTCAAGTGATACTTTATATATTAATCTGTGATACTAAATTTGTCAGTGTACTTTAGTAATTTGTGATACTTTACTAACTTATAGAAATGATACTTTTGTTAAAGAGCTGTGATTTTATTCAATGTGATTTCATATATTTTAGTCACTTATGAAGGTAACAAAAATACTTCTCGTGTTATCAAAATTGTTTATTGAGTTAACAGAAAAAACTTTAAATGAAATTTAAAATTTTGGTGTCAGACTTTAACTGGTGTCAAAAAGTACTCATTATGGTTACAAAATGCATGATTGTGGTAACAAAACTATTTACGCAAATAACTTCAAAAAAAAATTCCCCCGTCAAACTTTGTTATTGTAGTAATTAAAGGCAAGCTTTTGGTAGTAAGAGTAGCTGTTGCGCTAACTAAATTTTCAGTGCGATTGTAAGTTGGTTATGGATTTTGTACATTATGATTTCAATGTGATTGTAAGATGTTTTTCGATTTTATTTAATGTGGTTTCATATAGTTTAGTCACTTGGCTTATAATGGTAACAAAAATAGTTCTGGTGGTATCAAAACGATTTATTGTCTTAACAAAATAAACTTCAAATGGAAGTCCAAAATTTGGGGTCAGACATTAAGTGGTGTCAAAAAGTACTAATCGTGAGTACAAAATGCATGATTGTGGTAACAAAAATATAACTTAAAAAAATAAATAAAAATTCCCCTTTAACAAAAATACTTCTCATGGTATCAAAATGCATAATTGTGTTAACAAAATAAACTACAAATGGAATTCAAAATTTTGGTGTCAGACTTTAAGTGGTGTCAAAAAATATTTATCGTAGTTACAAATTGCATGATTGTGGTAACAAAACAGTCTACGTACATAACTTCAATAAACTTTTTCCTTGAAAAATACGTATCCTGGTAACAAAATGCTTGCTGGGGTAGATAATGAAGAAATGGTTAGCCCAAATGAGTCATCTCTTTCTCAAGATTCCAACTTTGCTACTGGTTTTCACACACTTGGTAGTAACCTTGACATGATGGTGACAATGAAAATAGACGATGCGCCATTTTTTTATCTCAAAATTGACAACATTAGGAGTGTGTCATGTCATCCCGAGCCTCAAGACGCTCCACCTTAGAATGCTCCGTTTCCTCCACGTCTAAAGCCCCATGTAGAGAAGACATATCAGCTAAGGAGGTTTAAAAGGAAAGTATACGATGCAACGAAGACAAATTAGAATGTGTTGTAAATTTAAAGTATTGAACAATTTCTCTTTTGGTAGCACGTTAATCATATGTTTTGGCCTAATTGGTAAACATTATTATGTTTGATTTAATGTGTATTTGCCTACTTTGTTTTAAAAAAATGATGAAATTTTTTTTTCGTAGTTTTTAATTGAATTAAGTTAATTATTTCTTATTAGTTAAAGATATTAAGTCTAAATCTTCATTATTTATTTGTCAAAATGGTCAAAAAATGGATAGGATTGGTAACAAAATGAATATATGTGATAACATAAAGGTTTATTGCGTGTATATATTCAATGTGATTGTAATTTCATTGTAATTTGGTTTTTTGAAGTGGTGACAAAAGTACTTATCGTGGTAACAAAACAAATTATTATGGTAACAAATAAACTACATATATGATATCAAAAGTTTTTGTGCTAGTACTTGGAAAATAAATATGACATCATTGTCGACTAAATTTAATTTTAAAAGGGTAACAAAAATGCATCCACTAGTAACAAAACGCATGAGAATAGTAACAAAATACTTTACAATGGGGAAACTGATTAAACTTATAATGTAATTAAAGTAAACGGGGATGAGTGTATATGACGATGCTTCAACTCGTGGTTCTGTAGGTCCTTATCTCTTTGCGTCTACGAACCGTGCTTATACGCGTACTAAAACCAATTGTTCTAGCACGTTTCCTGTAAAGGCTTTGTTAAGGTTTCCAACATTTAGCCTTCAAGCCTAGCCGGATACATCAAAATCTGATCTGTTAAACAAAGTAGAAACACGTAAACAACAACTTACATATGAAAACATATAGTATCAGCAAAAAGTTAAATGGACACAAAATGCGTTTATATGGTAACAAATATTTTAAATAGGTAATTTAAGTTTATGATAGAGGAAAAATATGAACTTTACATGGTAACAAAATGTGTTTTCGTGGTAACATAAATGATTATCATGGCAACAAAACGGGTAGACCTAATGACGACCTAACGAGAATTTTAAAGAATATTTTATTAAAAATACTTATCATTGCATACCTTCATTCAAATCGTAATTTTTGTGATCATCCGCGAAAATCGCTGGTATAGAATCTTCGTTATTCAAATTATTTTCACCATACATTTGGCTTTGTGAAGGTGCATCCAACAGAACATTATCATCTTTTTCCACCGAGAAAGAATTGGGATTTTAAATTTCGTTGATATTGGAGATATTGTCGATATCCAATATTGTCGAGATATCGACAATTTCTTAATATTAAGATATTGTCGATATCTCGACAATATCTCCAATAGTTGATTATCTCGGAAGCAATTGAATTAAAATCACGATGTAATGATGTGAAATTGATATTTGCTTATTAATTCATAGGAGAAAAGAAAATATTGAGAAGAGCAAAGAAAAAAAAACGATAATTGATCAATGGAATTGAGAGAGAGAGAGAGTATATTTAGGTTTTAATACATTTGGGTCAAAATAAGAGTGTATTTGGATCCGTTTCACACACTGACTTAAATGGGTTGTTTGCAACCGTTGTAAATAAGAATTTGTAAAAGTGAACAGCTCTCACGTTCATGATCAATGTGGGACTTACATGTGTAAGTTATTAAAGGCCTTTTCACATATAGCTTAATAATACCTTGTATTCAAATATCTCATCCACTTTTCTCGTATGGAAAATATGTACTTATTTTAAGAGTATATATTTGGATTAATGGATTTGGAGGGAAATGGGAGAAAATAATGCGATTTTCATCTTTTAGTTAGCATATTAGAAAGAATAAATTTAAAGAGATATATATTCATTTTCCTTCTTCTAAAACTAACCAAATTCTCTACTAAGGAGAAGAGATTTGTAAGAAAAATGTTATAAGTTTCTTCATCTTGTCTTCTCTTTTTTAATTGATCTTTCTTTTCCTCGATTTTCAGTATCCAAATATACCTAATACGATGTATTTGATGTTTTGTTTCTTAAGAAGTGGATTAATCATTAATATCATATGTAATCCACCTTTTGACTATTAGCCATATTACTCTAGATAAGGAAATATTACTTACTTCGTAATCAAGCAAATCAACTCATAAATATTATTGTGTTCACATTGTAATTATAAAGTAAATAAAATCATATCTTTGTAACTAGAGATTCTATTCTAGCTAAATATTACTCCCTCCATCCCAAATTACTTGTCCCCTTTTCACTAAAATTTTTCCCAAATTACTTGTCCCCTTTCTATTTTTAGTATGTTTTAACAAATGATTTTCAAAATTTTCTCATTTTCATTACCATCCCTTAAATCATCTCAAAATAAAAAGAGGACAATTAATTTGGGATGGAGGGAGTACCTTGTACCCCTATATATATGTATCATCTGTTGATATTGTAACTATGCAATTCTGAATTAATAAAACCTTTCTTACTCTCCATTATTCTATCATGGTATCAGAGCCTCGTACTCTTGATAGAGGGTAACACCTCAAAGTAGATCCTAAGGCCAAACCACCCAACCAAAAACCAACTTTTACTTGGCCTAAAGCTGCACTTTTTCCGCTGCCACCAACCAAGAATTGCATCCAAGCCACAACCAAAATTATAGCCAAAAACCCTCCTTGGCGCAAACTTAATCACAACCCAAAATATGATAAATTATCATTTCAAAATTTACTTTTTCGAATCCTTAATATTCTTCATGTAAAAGACAAACTCACCCATAATTTTAGTCTTGATAAATCTCAATGAGATAATGACCACTTCCGACAAAAACCATAAAGTTATACCCACCAGTTGTTTATTTTTACAACCTCTTGTTTATCTTTAAAACAAAACCACTTGTTTATTATTTTTTTTAACATTAATAAGTCCTCTTACATATTATACAACCCATAAAATTTTATGGTACACCACCAACATGACCATAAAATTAAATTTATTTTTAAAAAAAAAACCTAGTAATATAATTTAAGTGCAAACACACTCAATTTTGTGTTTACACACCCACCGCAAAGACCCCTTCAAATTGCCACGTTAAAACCATCATGTTAACACCACCACCACAACCATCCTCTACCCACACTATGACACTACCAACCCAAAACAACCGTTTTTTTTACGACCCCTAAAACCCTCTTGTTAAAATACAGACACAGGTCCCTACGCGCTCCATCTCGATCGTTCATCGTCTACTCATCAAGATTGGTCATCAAGATTGGTCTTACCTTTCGGACGTCCATCTTGCGGGGCGTATTAGGCATATTACTCTAGATAAAAAAATATTACTTACTTCGTATTCAAGCAAATCAACTCATAAATATTATTGTGTTCACATTGTAATTAAGAAGTAAATAAAATCATATCTTTGTGATTAGATATTTTATTCTACCTAAGATTTATCACGTACACCTATATAAATGTATCATCTGTTGATATTATAACCATGCAATTCTGAATTAATAAAACTTTTCTTACTCTTCCATATTCTATTATTGACCTCTTCCTAAGCTTTGTTATTTACTTAACTTTGATGTGCTATTTTAGTCAACCGACTAATTGGTTTCTAACAGAAACTGTGGACATTTTTGTCACACGACAACATCACAAGAATAATTTTCATAATTAACTAATCATTTCTGTCTCAATTTCTCTTTCACATTTAAGTCAAGTAACAACCCAATCACACCGTCTTACGTTAAAATACATCTTCCAAAAAACTTACTCGTAATTAATATTCGGCTACGACCACAAAAAATAGAAGCCAAAAAAATATGGGAAATTGCTTGGGTTCTTCAGCACATGTAGATTCCTTCATTTCTGGCCCTACTTCTGGTAAATTATGTTTACCCACTTTGTAAATTCAAAATATTTGTTGGGTTTTTTTTTTTGCTTGATTTGTAGTAATTGTTATACTTACTGCATTAGTTTACTTTAGTTAGAAATGTTCAATCTTTGGTAGTTATGTTAGCTGGGTTTGGTTTTGTTTTGTTTCTGATATTTACTGCAATTCTATACTTGTGCAGTTGTAAATGTTCAATCTTAAGGTATTTATGCTGTTTTTATTCGGGGTTTTGTATTTTGAGTGAGTTTTTCGAAAGACGGTCTTACAATTTTAGTTAATGATTGTTTATTTGTTGACGATAGTTATCGAGGGATTTTATTTTTGAAATTAGAAAGGTAAATAAATGACTATAACGATTTGAGAATTTGTTCAGCGTCTTTGCTTCTTGAAACTGGGAAATTTAGTCCACTGAAATATTTACTCTGAAAACAAAGCGTTCAGCCGTCTTCACGCCTCACTAATTCCGTCTTGTAGAAGATGTGGTTTTCGGGGTATGATCATCGGAGTGCCTTCAGAAAGCGGTAAACCAGGGGGTCCTAACCCCTTTAATAGAATTGTTCGAATGACGGATTAGTGAGGCGTGAAGACGGTCAGGCCTCTGGTTAAAGTTGCATTCCCTCCATATCACTGTTTTCTTCTCATTTTGTTTGGACACAAGAATTCCCGTATTCAATCTTTCTATGATCACTAATTTTTGTATGAGACGATGCTACATTAAATTATTGTACGATCAACTTATTTATTTATATAGGTTTTGTACCTTTCCGGCTTTCCGGGGATAATTATGATACCCTATTTTTTGTATCCATTTTTATACTAGTTTTTCCATTTTATTAATATTTGTAACAATTTTTTTGGTTTAGTAGATTTATTTCAAGATTTTGTACCTATTTAACATAATTTGTATAATTGAATTCACGTAGATTAGTATGAGACTGTCTCACACGCTATTACACTTCGACTTCGTCATTTACATTTTCTTACCTCTTCTTCAGTTCTTCAGCGATATATGTCAACTTTGATCATTACTTTCTCAAAATATATGTTGATATACCATGTGAAAAATGTAGAGTAATGTTTAGTTGATCAGTAACATTACTCATACCATCATTGTTTCGAAAAGTTATTGTGATTCTTTCGTCTTGGAAAATATTAGCCATGGTCAGATAGGGGCAATATATAAATGTAGTGGAGGAAGTATCACTCTTCTTGTATCCCTCATTAATATTGAAAGTTCGAAACTTATCGAGCTTCATTGTCAGCATCAGGTGCTTCAAAAGTTACTCAGGGAAGCCGAACGAGCCATTCAACGCTATCCAGCACGAATGTGTCACGACCAAGCTTGAAAAGCAACCCGCAAAGTCTTCCAACTCCAAGATCTGAGTATGAAATACTATCGTCTCCTAGTTTGAAGGCCTTCAGTCTTAATGACCTTAAAACTGCCACCAAAAATTTCCGTCCTGACAGCCTTATTGGAGAAGGCGGGTTTGGTTACGTTTTCAAAGGGTGGCTTGATGAGCAAACGCTCTCACCTTCGAGACCTGGTTCTGGAATGGTTGTCGCTGTTAAGAAACTCAAGCCAGAAGGTTTCCAGGGCCACAAGGAGTGGTTGGTACGTTAATGTGTTGTCTTATGTCGATGAACTGTAATGTTTCCATTTCTAGTTTTTTTTTGCTTACAGATGAATCACTGCAGACTGAAGTGAATTATTTGGGTCAACTTCATCACCCGAATCTGGTAAAACTTATTGGATATTGCATGGAAGGTGAAAATCGGCTTTTGGTGTACGAGTACATGCCCAAAGGAAGCTTGGAAAATCATTTGTTCAGACGTAAGTCGCTTAATAATCGCTGTCATTCCGTGGATTCTTTGCGCTTTGCCATTTTATTTTAATTTGGCTGATTTAAACAACATTCCGTCTTTCTGATGTTAATGGGCATGATTTATTCAACTACAGGAGGGCCTCAACCAGTTTCATGGACAACAAGGGTTAAAGTGGCTATCGGTGCTGCTAAAGGTCTGTCGTTTCTTCACGAGGCTGACTCACAAGTCATATATCGTGATTTCAAGGCTTCTAATATTTTACTAGACGCGGTATGCTGACGTTTTGAATCCTGGCGTACAGCTTTTACTGTCTTTTATGAAACAATTTTCTTACATTTGCTTGACGTTATTCAGGATTTTAACGCGAAGCTGTCAGATTTTGGACTGGCAAAGGCAGGTCCAACAGGTGATCGAACTCACGTGTCAACTCAAGTCATGGGTACTCAGGGCTACGCAGCACCTGAGTACGTAGCCACAGGTACGCCATTTCCATCAATCTACGATATCACTAAAAATATATCAATGTTCATTTAGGTATGAATCTACTGATATGAGGGTTTCATAAATTTCTACACGGGTGTTTTTATTGTTATATTTGAAATTAAATCTTTATTTTCGAGAAACAAAAAACCCATGTACTGAACGGTGTAAACAAAGAAAGTAATATGTCATATGAAAGTTTGTGTGCTGTTAATACTTGATGTTTCCATTTACGTGGAGTTATATAAATTATTTTCTTCGTCAACAGGCCGTCTGTCAGCTAAGAGCGATGTCTACAGTTACGGAGTGGTGTTACTAGAACTAATAACGGGACGCCGTGCGCTTGACAAATCAAAAGTTATGAACGAGCAGAGTCTGGTAGAGTGGGCAAAGCCGTATCTAAGTGATCGAAGAAGGCTCTTCCGTATCATGGACACGAAATTGGAAGGCCAATATCCCCAAAAAGCCGCTTTTGCAGTCGCTTCACTTGCATTACAGTGTCTGAATTCCGAACCCAGATCAAGGCCTAAAATGTCCGACATTTTAGAGGAACTTGAGAAGCTCCAAGACCATAAAAGCGTAAGCAGGCACTCCTCCGCGGGGTCAAGGAGCACATCAAGGTCTCCTAGGCACCGTCGTTCTCCCATGCATTTTACTCCTCAAGCGTCTCCACTGTCATCATCAGCGACTTCTTACAAGCTTCAAGCTCGATGAATCATAATCGTGAGTGATTCCACTAGGCACGTAGCTTAACTCTTACAGAACTAGATGCTTCATCGTGGTACGTACTGTTCTATATGTATATATATAGCCCAAATAGGTAGACGAGGTAGTAGATTCTCATATAAGACAATCTCTGGTTCAAAATTTAACTTCTCAAAGATAGGTGATATACTAATATGTTTACTGCTGTATGTTTTGGATGGTATTCAATACTAAAGAAAATTTCCTGTTTGGCACAAACTCGAGTTCTCGTCAATTTAGCGAACAGCCACATAATCCTGTTTCCCTGTGACTCTACTTAGTGTTAGGTTTTAGTTAAGAGTTGAGGTTCCTGCGTGGACTGATTCCCCTCGACAACACTGTGTAACTACGGGAGTGCACTCCAGATGGAGCTTTTGCTGCTTCTGTTCAAAATATATAATTAGACAAATAAAATAGACGGAGGCAAAGCCCGAAATCTGAGGACTCCTACAAATACCATGCCTTAATACTAGGAATGTTATCGTTTTTCTACATTTTTTTCTCTTCTGGTTACCCTAAGTCATAAACGAATCGTGCTTCTAACAAAAATGTGGTTGTTTTACGACTATATCTACGATATGCTGACTTTCATACTTGTAGCGTATCGGACGTCAGGCAAACCATGTTTTTACTTTTCAGGCTAACAGAAGAGGTTCTGAAGTCAGATTCATTCTCAGTACAATGCCATATTGAATGCTAATGTTGATGTCCGTCATTAGACCTAATTCTACTGCGTGCACGACTCGTCATTCCAGCAGCCTACAACAATAAAAACTCGTCAATACGCATAAAAATAGGGTAGATTTGGCCTTCATTATAGCAACCAAATGACCCCAGGAGTTCCTCCAAACGCTTCAGTAGAGTAAATCTTTTACGTAAAATTCCCCAATGAAGTGTAGGGAGGAACTCTAGGGAACATCTGATAGTCGTTCGCACTAATAGTTCTTGGATCTTCCTGTTGTGATACAAAATACTATGAGTTCATAGCAGTATTTATAGGTAGTGTTTTTTTGTTTTCGGGAATATCTTTGGCGAAACTTGTGGTTCAACCCGAAACTAGAAGAATTCTGTACCTACCCAAGTCTTTGGCTAGGTTAGAAGCCCTTAAAATGACAGTATAACAGATCTGAAGTAAATCGGAACATATGCCATTTTTTCTGCTGCTTTTTTATGCTATATGCTTTCTAACTTGTACTTCTTCATGTTTCTGCAGTTGCCTCAGTCGAGACGTTAGGGGTGTTTATTTGAACTCAAGGATATTGTATGAAACCGTTTCACTGTAATCTATTCTCTAATATGGTTCCCCGCTTGGCCACTTTACGAAATAGCCTTAGAATTCGCCTGATATCGGATATGGAGTAGTATATTTTACTCGGTTCATACATTCACTTGCACAAGTATGTAACAAACTACCGATACATGCTATTTCGCCATGAGATTTGTGTTAATCATATGAGCCTGTTAATTCACTCAAAACACTTTCACACTTCAAACCATACATACAAACTACGGAGTATTATAGTTCTCCGTAAAAAATAAGCCCATAATATAATAAAGGATTAATTAAATGTAACTCCCTTCTATAACACTAGTTTCCAAAATAACTTTCTTTTATCTTTTTTTTTTTTTTCAACCTATCCCTTTTAACTTTTAATATACTTTTGCTTCAAAATCACACACAACATCGAATTTGGCGACTTAAAATAAAATATTTAAATTATTAAATAGAGATTTTTCAAGGGATGTTGGCATATTTTACGCTTTGATAATTGTCACTTGAAAGAGCGTACCCTAGGATGTGTTTAATTGCCATTTTTAATTGGCAAATTTCGATGTTGGATGTAATTTTGAAGCAAAAAAAAGTGTCTTAAAATGAGTTATATTTAAAAAAGAAAAAAAAAAAAAAATATTTTGAAAAAACATATATTTTTTTTTTTGGTAGAAATGTAAATTTCATTAGCATTAAAACCAGGACATACACTGTTAAATCACCAATCAAGCTTACAAGGAGATCAAACTATGCCTCATAGACTTCCTAACCACACCTGATCAAACGTCTTCACATTCTTCATATTTAACGCAGCCAATCTCATCAACATTGCTCGTTGAACTTGCGTGGCCAGAACCTCTGGTCTGAGAACAGACCCTCCAAGCGACATATACATTCCGTTGAAACTAAATCCAATAGATCAAACCATTCACAGAAGCATAACATTCCTTTCGTTGCAATCCACTAAGCTTTCGAATTTGATGCAGCTTCGACCAATTAACAGCAGATATATCCACTTGTAGCCATTTGCTTAGCACATCCAAACATCTCCTGCTATACTCACAACGAAAAAACAAATGGGAGCAACTCTCATCCATTAAACAACAGAGATAACAGGTGACAGAAATCCCAGGCACGTAGTTCTTCAATCTGACCAAAGTCAGCAACCTATCCAAGTGAACCAACCAAGCAATGAAAGCAAATTTTGGAATATTGAAACGATTCCAAGTCCAATGACTCCAGGAAACTTTCAAACCGTCCCCATGTAGCATTCTGTAGCCATCCTTGATGGTATACTCCTTGCTGTCAACAGACCATCTCCCCTTAAAACCAGAAACCAACATATCCTTAACCTTGCAAATTTTCCTCCATGCCCAACTTGAGTACACAGGTGGTTCATACTCCAACCACTCTTGGCCTTTCAAGTAAATGTGATTCACCCATTTCACCCAAAGATGGTCCTTTTTTGCTTCAATCCACCACACATATTTCCCCAACGCAGCAGCATTCCAAGTCTTACAATGTAGCAGCCCCAAACCACCATACTTCCTTTCTTGACACACTCTATCCCAGGCTACCAAGGGTACCCGGTGATACTCCTCGTGCCCATCCCAAAGATAGTTACGACAAATAGAGATGATTCTATTCATCACACCACTTGGTAACAAAAATATAGAAGACCAATAAGTGTGTAAGGTATTCAAAACAGACCTGACCAACACAAGTCGACCAGCATAGGAGAGTTTCTTTGCACCCCAACTCCGGATCCTACTGCTAACACGTTCACAGAGCACAAAACAATCTTTTGAAGACAACCTTTTATAAATGTAGAGTTAATAGAGAAATAAAAAGCATCGAATATTAGAAGTATACAAGTGGAGTACTTTACGTGAAGATATTTTATACGAGTAATTTTAACATTACTAGTGTGAGTCTGAACATAGCTTAATAATGTCTTTTACTATTAATGTGATTTATAAATAGATTAAAATGATGATTTATATTAGTTGATTCGAATTGATAACAAAACTAAGAGTAAACAAGGTTTTAATGTCATTATTGTTTAACTTGATTTGGACGTGGAGTATTAGTTTGTTAGAATTTATAATGTTTAGGAATAGCAATTACAGTATTAATTTTCAAATATTTTTATGCGACGATAAGACATTGTTGTTGACGTGAGATTGAGACATCTAATAATAATTTTTAATTTTCAAATATTATTATTATTATTATTATTATTATTATTATTATTATTTCATTTATTTATGTTGATCGTGGAATATAGTAATTTTGTGCGTATAATAACATAATGTTCGTAGAAATACTCTATAGCATTTTCATAAAATTTGTTAAGTTTACATTGTTAAATGACTCGTATTATTCTTGTCAGCTTTATTTAATACTTCATATTATAGTTTATGTTAGACTACATATGATGTTAACTAATCTGTATATTTTTTTAGCTTAAACTTTCCAATACTTAACTAAGAAATACGAAGTATATTGTTATAGAGATCTAAAACTAATTACGGAGTAATACATAAAATTAAATAAATAAATAATTAATTAATTAGATTTTATAGTAAATTACTCAACATAGTCAATAACAATTTGTGATAACATGGAATACACTAAACGTAGTTAATTACAAACAAGCTAAGATGAATATTGAATAGTACTCGTACTTGTAGTTTGGGAGGGTGGAATATGCAAACGTTACGCAAAAGTCAAACCCACATTTGACTTTATTCTCTCCTTTACAAAGAAGTAAGGATAATCCCGTGTTCATAGAATATACTCCGTACTTATTAAACGATTGAAGCAAATTATTTTGAAAGAATTTTGCACCTAGCCATGTCTATAAACTAGGGTAGAACTAAAGACTATGCAACCTAATTTTTTATTTTTTTTTTTTTACTTTTTAACATCTTTTAATTTAACTTTCTACTTTGGTATTCCTATTTTTACATTTTACGTTCAGTCACATTCATTCTAAAGAGTATTGTATGGATCCTACTAAACAGTGTTCGTTTAATTTTTGACATTATTTACATGTAATGATAACTTTCAAAAGGAATCAAATATATTTATGTCAAATTTTGTTTGATTGTTTTACAATACATTCAAAATATCAAGCTTTTATAATTTTTAACATTATTTAGCTAAATATATACGCAGTACTTCTTACTCCCTAGTAGATAATTCAAATGTGTAGATGACAATGATAAACTTTACTTCGATGTTTATTATTGGTCATGGATCTTCTCTTACAAAAAGAAAGCGGAAAAATTGACATTCATTACCTTATAAAATTTAAAATTTACAAATTACTACCTTATACAATATGCACCACATAAACACTTTTTATTAAAATTACTACCTTATCTAGCATTTTATTCTAATTTTTACTACTCATATTAAACTACGTGAAAAACTACGTGAGTCACTATATACTCTTCACATATAAATTTAAGGAAATTTTTTTTATGGTACTCCTGAGGTTTGATACATTTTTAATGGTACCAGTGCTTTTAAGTTTGTGTTCACGGTACCCTCCAACCTTGAATTTAGTACATTCCATGACCTTTTAGGTAATGTCCGTTAAAAAAATGTAGACATGTCAATATCAATATTGGGAAATTTCTAATGGTACCCCTGAGGTTTGACACATTTCCGATGGTGCCACAGTTTTTTAAGTTTGTGTCTATGTTACCCTCTAACATTAGATTTTGGCGTTTCCCGTGACCATACTCACTTTTGATTCATAAGGTCGTCAAGTTTAAGTGTACTAATTAATCAAACTTTTGTCGAGATGAATATCTTTGTTTAGAAGTCATGCAAATGCAAGACTTATAACTTTTTTAGAAGTCATGCAAATGCAAGACTTATAACTTTATAAGTAAAATCTTTATAAGTTTATGGAACATGTTTTTAAATTTATTAAATAATTTATAAGATCTCTTCAAATATAAAATAGAAAGAAATTTTTTATTTTCGAGAACTAAATGAAAATTTTGTACTACCTATATAGTCAATGAGATTGTAAGCTCGATTTTTATATTATAGTAATTCTTCTTAATTACTTGGAAGAAGTTTGGCACTTCCCACTTTTGATTCATAACGTCGTCAAGTTTAAGCATATTAATCAAATTTTTGCTTAGGTGGATAACTTTGATTACAACTAGTTTATAGGCCTTTTGCAAATGCACGGCTTATAAGTAAAATCATATAAGTACATTGAACATGTCTTTAAAATTTTCAAAAAATCCTCTTAAAATAAGAAATGAAAGAAATTTTTTAAGTTACACCCACTATATGAAATTTTTATACTCCCTAATTACTGAGATCAAAGGCTTAATTTTCTTTTATTATAATTTTTTTATATTATTATTATTTGAAAGGAGTAAAATGAATTTTATTATTTACCCCAGCATAAGTTTTATTAGTATGCTTAAACTTGACGTTATTATAAATCAAAAGTGAGTAAGGTCATAAGAAATGTTAAATTCAAAACTGAAGGATATCCTGAGCACAAACTTAAAAAACTTGAATACCATCAAAAACTTGTCAAACCTCAGAGGTAATATGGCAAATTTCATTACATTATATAGACATTTCAATGTACTACTACTACTACCTTTCGTTAAAAAATTCTAAAAGTTCTTCAATTTCTTCTTCAAATTCAAAGAAAACTATAAAAAACCAAAAATAAACTAATAAATTCTCTGTTTTGCGTGGAAGTGTATATGAATTTCCTGTTCAGTAAGATCTCTAATCCTGACGTGTTGGCGAAAAGGAAAAAAAAAAAGAGTGTTTAGGAAATAGTAGGTATCCCTCCTTTTGATCTGGATGATCTTGTGTCGAATGATGCAACTATGGTGGAGGATATTCCTGCTAGTTCTGGGCTCGAGGTTATTGATGAAGGTGTTGATGTGGTTTAATCCAATTTTCTGCTGAGGAGATCCAATAGGAGTTTTGGACGAATTCGGTATATTGTTTTATTTTAGGGGCTAATCCACAATGAGTGATAGTTGAGCGTTTTATTAGGAGGATATGGGCCTCATATCAAGTAGAATTCCTCTCTTTTCTCTCCAACGGGGCCTTCATTGTCCGTTTCGTTCGCCTGAGAATCGAGATGCCGTTCTGCATCATGGTCATGTTTTGTTCGACAATAAGCCTATAATTGTCAAACCATGGACTCCTGATGTTGAATTGGTGAAGAATGATCTCAAGGCTGTGCCTGTGTGGGTAAGCTTCAACAGGTTACCATTGAAGTTTTAGGGTAAAGGGATACAGAAGATTGCTAGAAAATTGGGTGCGTTTATTAAGTGTGATCAGGCTACTGAAGGTAAATCCAGAATTGGTTATGTAACACCCCGTGTTATTTTAACACAATATTATAAAAGAATTTAATTCCTTAAATTAAATTCATCCTTTTTCTTATAATAAAATGCGTCTAAATTTTTTTTTCGTCAAATAACACTATCTTTATTTATGTGTTCAGATTTAAAATTTTTGAAAAATAAAATAAAATATATTATCCTTAGAATTCAAAATAAAAGACATTGTAAATTTTTATAAAAATCGACCCTCCAACTAATGTCGCCTTTCAAATTTCGAAAAAGGTCAAGTCATGTTAACTATTCATAAAAATAAAAGTAAAACCTTTTATTCATAAAATTCAATTTCGAACATTTTTCATTTTCGAATAAAAATGAACCCTTATACTTTTCTCGTCTTTGAAATTCAAAACAACGATTCCAAACACGCAAACCAAGGTGAAGTGTGTTGAGGAAGACTCACTACTTTATGTCATTCATTATATCATTCCAACATAATGAAAATCCATCATTATGTTTTCTTAAATAAAAATAAAGTTTAATCTTTATTAAATCAATTATCAAATTTATCAATATTTATCATTTAACTTTTCTTATCTTTCTCGAGTTTCTTTGCTCGCTAAATATTTCTGAAAAACAATAGATTTCAAGTATTCAGTTTTATAAACCATTATCAAATTTCAAATCGATTAATGTCATTCTATATACTCCGTAACTTTTTCAGCAAAAGAGCAAGCGAATTCCAACTCCCTTTAGTCTTCAATGGAGAAGAAAAAAAGTAACCGCTAATTTAGCCAAAAAATCGACTTCAAATATATCATCACATCATATATTATGCAAATTTGAATGGTGGTGTATATGAAACATACCTCGTATAATAAAAATATATATTCTTTGATGAGACGGTCTCACAATGATGTTATATATTGTGAGCTCTTTCAATTCATAAAAAAAAAATAGTTACCAAGTTGTTTAAAGTAGTTAGCTTCTCTTCTTAGTATGTTTCATAATGTGAGACGGTCGCACATAAAACCTATTGATGCTAGTGTACGTAGTCAAAAGATAAAAAAAATAGCCGAATTTTTTTTCTTATGAAAATAGAAAACAATTAAATGAATATAGTGTAATAGCTGAAATGCGATAAGTGGTGTATCGTCACGTTTTAATTACCTCTAATTTTTTATTTTTTCTGTTTAATTTTAAGGTTGAATATAATAGCGAAAGATGTTATTGAAAACAATTTGGTAGATGCAATCGAAACTATCAAATGGTGCACTATTTTTATCCGAGAATGTTTTTTGTGCAACCGTCTCACATGTAAGACAAGTAGATTACAGAAGGAGGAGAAGTTAACTATTACATTTTGGGATAATTAATTAGTTATGTGAGATATTTGATGGTGAAACCATCTCATGTGAGAGTTGGTGAAAAACCCATTTTTTTTTTTTTTGTTTTTTTTCACTTTATCACTTTTCCTTATTTTTAATGTTGTCCGCTTATACTCACATTCTATTGTTTATGAATATTTCCTAATCTTTGTGACAAAATCAAATGACAAGTAATACAAACATATGCAAGTAAAAATCTTTTCTGTCATCTAACTCACTCATTTGTTTATTTTTTATTTTAAACGGAGACGTAAATGGTTATTTTCTCCATACAAAACTAAAATCTAGTCTATTTATCATCCAAAATCATATTGACAAAATCGATATCTGAAAATAAAACGTCAGTTTGTACTTAATCTGAAAATAAAAAATAAACAAATTATTTCATCATTTTCTACTCCCTCCGTCTCGGTGATTTGTTTACGTTTACTTTATACACATTTATCGATGTGAAGAGAGAGGTAGAGAAAAAACTAATAAAATAATAATATAAGTACAAAGGGGGTCCCGTTTGCTTAAAATTATGAAATATAATTGGTTAAGGGAGTAGGGGCCCACATCCCACATGTGTCGCCTATGACTCGTACCCCCAAAATAGAAAGTGTAAACAAATGATCGGGATGGAGGGAGTATGTCCATTACCAGTGTTCTGTAATGGGTTAATATTATATACATTCATCGAACAATAAATTAATAGAGGAGTCGAGGAGATCGATAATGGAAATAAAGGGTTCAAAGTGATCGTTACACATACTTGAAGTCTTTAAAATAGGGCAAATGCATGCGAAAGTACGTGCATGATGCATGCAAAGAGATCCAAAGTTTGATAAGACAAGAAAAAGAACTTAAAAACAGTGTGTGGCAAGCATAAAGGCCAATAAATTGAGTTATTCCCACTTACTCCGTACAATTTTATTCTAATAGCATGTTTCTTCACTACCCGAAAATTAAGCAAAAAAAACGCAAGAAACCCGTTTCAAATAAAAAATCCAACCGTTGTTTCCATGGCCGTTGTTTATAATCAAAAACAACGCAAAAAAAATATACGAAACCGTCTTATATATCAAAAATATCGTCAGCTAAAAATTTGGCGCAAAAGACTAAAAAAAACGGTTTTTAACAAAAAACCGTTATTTAAAATGATTAAAAAAAACGGTTTTTAGTACAAAACCGTTTTTTTTAATATTTTAAATAACGGTTTTTAACAAAAACCGTTTTTTATTATATAAAAAAAAAACGGTTATTATGCTAAAAACCGGTTTTTATAACTATTAATATTAAAATTATCAATTGATATTAAATTTAAGAAAATGATTTTAGCAAACGGTTTTTTATTTATACCCGTTATTTATAATTTTATTTCTAGTAAAATAAGGATTTATATTTGATTTAAATTTATTAATATATAACGGTTTTTATTGAAAAAACCGTTTTGTTTGTTTAATATTTTTAAAACGGTTATTGTATAAAAACCGTTTATAATTTTATTTCTAATTTTTTTTTTTTTAATAAATTTCAAATTTAATATTTCCCGTCTAAACGACGATACAAAATATTATTGCTGCACAAAACACAATCCACAACATACAATAATATATGCAAAGCAATACATTCCCATTAAGCCAAGTTTTCAACAAAACTCAATTTACAACATTCAACATACACCGTGCACAATACCTCATTATATATTAGCTACACCTCGGGTTCACGGGGATGTTCAAGCACATATTTTGCCCATAAATCACTTAATTTCACGATTTCTGCACTGTATGTTTTTATGCTTTCTCCTAGTAAATACGCATTACAAAAAACAGAGCATATATAAGGAATCTGACGTACATAAAGCAATGATAATATAAAAACCGTTAATTTTGAGCTTAAAGTTAATAATGCAACTTAACACTTACCTTTTGTGACATCTTTGCCGCTAAATTACAAGTTATCATCTCATACATCATCCGACAAACATAATATCCACATTGTTTGCCATCCAAGTTGGCGAGGAACCTAAAATATTAACATAGTAACAAACATTCAATATAATTATTCAAGTTATTAATAAAATACTCGACACTTTATATATATATATATATTATATATGATATGATTAATTATAATTAACATACATCGCTCACGGTTATAAATGTAGGGCTAGTAGCTGTTTCGATGACTTGGCCCACGGGATCAAGAGACCTTCTCATGGCAAAAGCACTAATTAAAAAAGAAGTCAAATATTAGTTAATAATGAGTAAACATTGTCGATAAAATAGAAATATTAATAATAAAGTCATTTAATTACTAAAATGCATGTGATTTAAATTAACTTACCGATTCGCCAAATCTTTAAATATGTCCTGACTGGTTCTACCAATTGAATCGCACTAATACACTCTTTTCGCTTCAAAGACAAAATGCCATCAATACCCAATGTTTCCTACATATACAACACATATATAAGAAATAAACTCAACAGTATCGCCAATTCAATCGTCATGAACTTTTAATTCTAATAATAGAATCATATATATACTTACCCGTTTTCATTATAAGGGGCGAACATTATTTTCTTGCTTTTTATCAAGTGTTCGGCCATGTGTTTGACTCGGTCTTCTTCTTCTTGTTGTACAATTTCCATTGACAACATGTACGGGCTCATAAAACCCCAGTTGTGGGAAGGAAGGTCAGCACGTTCGTTGATGTAATCAGCTAAGTACCTACACGATCAAAGAAACAAAAATAAAGCATTTATATAATAATAACGCATATAACAAAATAAATGCAATTTTTGAAATAAAACTAATTAATCAAATGACTCACTTCATCCAAAGGATCATATGTCGAGCATCAATTTCA
This sequence comes from Dianthus caryophyllus, assembly GCA_023091065.1. NCBI lineage: Eukaryota > Viridiplantae > Streptophyta > Magnoliopsida > Caryophyllales > Caryophyllaceae > Dianthus > Dianthus caryophyllus. The sequence goes on along the minus strand of CM041518.1, from coordinate 13,101,448 downwards.
TCAAGGCCACCATTCGAGTAGTAAGGGTGCATCCAAAATGTAGTAATTTCATATCCTCGCGACTTCTTTAGGGATTTTAATAGAGATCATCTTTGTCATCCCGAAGCGAGTGCACCCTTTCTCCAAACAATCTTGACATTGTTTGGGTTCTACTCACATGTTTCATAAATTTAGCAAAGTAGTATATTCGTGGAGGTAGGGATTTCGCAGACCGCTACTCAATTTGGGCGCAACATTAACGCTCGAGGTACTCGCAACATTAACGTTCGAGTTACTCGCAACGTCCTACAAAAAACAATACAACGTGGAGTCAAAACAAAGGAATTAAATTAACGATATATATAATTGAGCTAAAGAAGTAACTAGCTATAATAAACTTATCATCAAAAAGCGCCTTCGCTACGTTCTTTGAGGCTGAATCTTCATTCGTTCCAATAATTTCTGATTGACTCACCTGCAAAAGTGTATTAATTATGTCGATAATATTAAATATAATACCAATTTATTATGTCATTATTAGAGTGATAGTAAAAATACCTCCTCGATTCTTTGTTTGTCCTTGGTTGTAGGACGTTGGTCTTCTTGCTCGTCATTCGCCAACCCCCTCTCATTTACATTATTTCCCTATAACAATATATAGAACACAATTTTCATATATTAACAAGATAAAGTTCAATATATATTCCAAAAAAAAATATTAATTTGGAGTCAATAAAATAGATTACCTTCTTGTCACCTTTATTCTTATTAGGGCTCGTCGCCTTAACAAAGCAACAAGAGTAATTGGCCACTGCACAAAGGAACCTACGGCTCTCTCTACCGTGACTAACTCAAAGGTTAACCGGAATCAGAGCTTTAACCCCTCCAAAGTTATTTAAGACCCTCTTGATTTCGACTTTTAAGTGATTATCTAGGAGAGCGACGTTGTGAACAGTCATTGTCTCGACCGTGTCCCGGTAGTACGCATTGCCGATCGCAACCTTATTCTCAATATTAGGCATTATCGGCAGGTCTGGGTGATTGAGTGCGCAAAGGTAATATTCTCCTCCCTACATTTTTAAACATAAATTATTTACAATTACATAGAATATAACTGAAAATTTTATAATAAACAGAAACATTAAAACGCTACCGTGCCAAAGATCTGTATAGTCTGTTTCGGCGTTTCAAATCCCCCCTTACGGGGCCGATCTTCAATTACCTTCATCCAAATTTCATACCAATTATAATCAACACTCAATATGTAGAAACAAATTTCAGCTAAATAATTTTTCAGAAAAAAGGGTTCACTTTGAGTAACGTTTTCTCAAATTTCTGTACTAAACTGATGGTTTCTTATAAAATAAAAGTTGTAGAACTATGAGCCTAGAGTATACCCTCCAAAGCACGAGTCCTAACTCTTAACAAATCATCCTGTAGAGCCGTTTTCGTGAAATCACTCTAAACTGCCTTTTCTGAACGAATTGATATGTCCAGATTTTTTTCAGTAACTTATCCTTTGAATTTCGACTTAATTTTTTACAGAGACATAGTATAGGGGGCTTATTATATCCTCAAAAAATTTCATACCAAAATTAGATTGTTTCGATTTTTAAAACTATTTTATTCCACGAGTGCACAAATCTGCCAAAATCGGAATTAAGTTGGTTCTACTTGTGTTGCACAACATCCATTAACAACAACAACAATACAATGACGACAACAACATCAAAAACACTTTATTTACCTCATCAATTTTATCGACCTCATCAATTTTATCGACCCCGTCTTCTTCTTCTTGTTGCCCGGTATTTGTCTTGCCGCCCTTAATTTTATTTATTTATTCAATATATACGTGTGTTAGTTTAGTTAATTACGTATATATAACACTTTATTAATTAATAAATAAAATATATATCCAATAAAAATGTAACTTATTAAGTTATTTAATTACCTCATCGTCACCGTCTCCTTCCTTAGACGTCATTTGATCGTCTGGCCGTTTTCTCGCCGTCACCTAAGAACTTCATCAATCGCTTTAAGTTCCTCTACCGCCGTGGTACCACCACTGCTCATTTTCTTCATCATCCTGGCCATCATTTTCAATTTAAACAAATACATTATATACAATTCAATAAGAACTAAGAACTAACAATTTAATTTAGATAGTCGTCGTCATCATTTAAATTAACTAAGAACTAACAATTTAATTAGTTTACCATTTCACGATCATTAGTGCTACTTTTTTCTGTTGGTGTTCTGGGAGCTCTCCCGAAAACCTTGGTTATTCCAACATGGCCTGGAATGCCTTTCACACGACCGTCGTGCTCAGGTGTTTGAATTGCCTCGGCTAGAATGTCCTTTCGGCCGCCTTCAGGTTTCCATGACCCTTCTTTGACCTTCTCGACACATTTATCCTATTGATAGAAAAAATACGACATTCAAATATTATAATTTAACACGATGATAGTTAAAAAAATTAATAAATAATGACTAACGTGAATAAAAGAGTAGTACGTACAATGTTGTCTACCACCCTTTGAGTTGCTTCATCAAATTTGCCGGATTTCGGGGTGTGACCTAGTTTCCATAATTCATGGCGATTAATTATTACGCCATCTTCATCCCTTTCTGCCTACACATTCATAGAAAATATATATTATAAAGAAGATATATATAACTTTGCATATATACAAATATATATAAGTCTTACATGTTCCTCGGCGAGCTCCAAAAAACCTTTGCGACCGGTGGTGTGATGATGTTCTTTCTTCGCAATGTTTCTTTTGTTCCTCACCCTCAAGGCCTTGAAATTATCATAACCAAAAAAAATATAATAAATATATGCATGCTTGTGAATTAATTAATTAATTAACTTATATATACATATATATATATATAACCTTAAACTCTTCGCTGAAACGTTGTTTTTTATAGTTCTCCCACATTTGTTGTGTGATAAATGGGCAATCTTCCGGTGGTTTCGGCGGATCTAATTCTTCTCCCGTCTCCGGGTTGATCAAGTATTTTTTATAGACAGTAGTCCTCCACGCACGGGCTAAATCAGATACCTTGTCCATACAATAATGATCGTATTTATCGGGAACATTGTATGCTCTCTGCAGATAAATAACGAAATAATATAAAACAAATTAAAGTTAGTGTACGCTTGTTTGTTTAATTTCAATATTATTAGAAGTAATTAACCAATGAATATATACCTTGAACAATGAAAGAATTTGCTCCCTCAATTTGGGATTCAATCTCTTTATATTTCGTATGTCGAGAGGAACCCACTGTCTTGTTACAATCCCGATCCAAGAAGAAAACTTATGACGCCAATCACCATTTGGCACTCCTAATTCCTCGTTCCATGTTAGTGGTAGCGGTTTCTTTTCACGAATGGCTTTTACTGCCTCCGGTTGTATTGAACGTCCTCTACCTCGACGTTTTTTTGGTTTATCACTGTCGTCTCTTTTTCGTTTACCGGTCGAGTCCATAGCAACCTGCACGTACAATAAACAAATCACATTTCGTACTATAATTATAAAGTCTCAAGGATGCATATAAATATTTAAATCACGTTACTTGAGTGTTTTGATATTTTAAACAAATTTATCTCGTAAATAATTTCAGCTAAATTAATTTTCAGAAAAAAGGGTTCACTTTGATTAATATTTTCTCAAACTTCTGCACCAAACTGATGGTTTCTTATAAAATAAAAGTTGTAGAACTATGAGCCTAGAGTATACCCTCCAAAGCACGAGCCCTAACTCTTAACAAATCATCCTATAGAGCCGTTTTCGTGAAAGCACTTTAAACTACCTTTTCTAAACGGATTGATATGTCCAGATTTTTTTCAGTAACTTATCCTTTGAATTTCGACTTAATTTTTTGTAGACACTTACTATAGGGGGCTTAGTATATCCTTAAAAAATTTCAAACCAAAATTAGATGATTTCGATTTTTAAAACTATTTTATACCACGAGTGCACAAATCTGCCAAATCTGAAATTACTTCGTATTACTTGTTTTACGCCTTATTACTCCATAACATACAACATACAACCTACAACATACAACGTGCAACATATAACATAGCATTACTCCGTATTACAACATACAACTCATTACTCCGTATTAATTACTTCGCATTACACAACTCATTACTCCAGACATTCAGGTATTACAACATATTACTTAACATTACTCCGTATTACAACATACAACTCATTACTCCGTATTACTATAACATTACTCCGTATTACTCATTACTCGTTGGTTTATTTTTTTTACATATAATAACTTAAGCATGTAAAAAACGTGAATTACTCCCCATTACTCCATACATTGCTCCATATTACTCCGTATAATACAACATACAACGTACATATAGCTTCGTATTACTCCGTATTACACAACATACAATAACTTAAGCATGTAAAAAACGTGAATTACACCTCATTACTCCGTAAAAGCATATCAATAGCATGCAACAATAACCTAAGCAACAACATTACTCCACATTACTCCGTATTACTCCACATTACTCTGTATTACTCCCCATTACTCCGTATTACTCCGTAATTAAACAATACTTAAACAAACAACCTAAGCAACAACAACAACCTCTCGGCCACATTACAAAAACAACAACAACAACAACAACAACAACAACAACAACAACAACAACAACAACAACGTATGTGTGTGTGTATGTAAGTATGTATGTTGGTATGAATGTTGGTATGAATGTATGTGTGTGTGTGTGCATGCCAAAGAAATTCAACAACATACTTTGACAACAACAACATACTTTACATATATACACACATACACACTACCTCAAACGCAACAACAACATACTTTGACAACAACAACATACTTTAAACAACAAGAACAACGAAATAATACAACAACAACAATGTACATAAAAACATAAAAACAAAGAAATTCAACAACAACATCAATTAAACAATGTAAATTAGGGTATAAAAGTGAAAAACGAACCTCTTATAAGCTATATAAATTAGGGTTTAGGCATATGTCGAACAGAGTACGAATAAATTAGGGTTTATGCAAAACTAAAACGAAAAATATAATTGTATTGAAAGAGTAGTAGTATAGATTGAAGAGCATGCACGTTTTTTTTTTTTTTTTTTTTTGATTTGAAAGAGCAGATGTTGATATGAAGAAGAAGAATGAAACTAAAGAAAATAAGAAAAAACCTTTTAAACTTCCTACGTATTAAAGAAAATATTAAGCGCGAACTTTAATTTACTCTAAATTATACTTTTAAAAACGGTTTATATGAATACACCGTTGTTTTTATTGCTTTTTAAAAACGGTTAATTATATAAACCGTTTTCAAAAATAAAACTATTTAAAACGGTTTATACAACAAAACCGTTTCTTTTATTGCTTTTTTTTTTTTGTTTAAAACGATTTTTGTAAATTTAAATATATGGGAAATAGTATAGTGTTAGCTTAATTAAGAAAATATAAGCAAATAAATTATTTAGTATAAATATATATATGAGGAAAGAATTATATGAGTATACAAGAATTAGAATAATTGAATTTAGGTAAAATTAGTATTAATATAAGGAAAGAGATCATTATATATATTAAGCTATTATAAACTAGGAAATAATTATATTTACAATTAAAAAATATAAGGATATATATTGTTTATAATATATACGTTACTATATATATATATAAGAATTATAATTAGAATTAGAATAAGTATAAGAATTAGTATAAGAATTATAATTAGAATTAGAATAAGTTAAAAAAATCAAATAAATCGGTTTTTAACTGAAAACCGTTTTATTTGGTAGTTTTTTACATATTATTACTCGTTGGTTTTTTTTACATATAATAACTTAAGCATGTACGAGACGACCTTTATACAAATTAAAGGTATAAAATAATTTCTAATTTACATACTCAATTTGTATAATTGTTGGATTATTTAATAATTATTTCAGTAATTGGCCACATCAATTGAAATTATATTGTAATAATAATAATAATAATCGATCTCCAATTAATTTACATCGTTTATTAGTAAAAAAAAAAGTACGATACATACAATAATAATCCAAGAATTAAAAACTACAACGAAAACACAAATTAAACAACTCATGATCGAAGACGCTTTCTTGGATGAATGGTAGTATCTTCATTGATCCATATTCCTTCGTCATGGTCGCCTCGTACATAATGGCTCAATTGTTTCTGCCTTGGTCATCATCATCGATTTGAGACGCAATACGACGATCCATTCCCTCAAAAACAACTTCTTCAAACTCATCGTCATCACCTCTATTAGCATTTCTACTACGTGTAGATAGAACAATTGACCATTTCTTGTCGCTAGGATCAACAACATAGAAGACCTGCTTAGCTTGTGAAGCCATAATGTAAGGATCTTGTTTACTACCGGTTTTTTCAAGGTTGACCAACGTAAAACCTAAATCGTCTTTACGCACAATCGCTGTTGTTGTCAACCCACTTGCAGCGGAATAAAGGAATCTCAAAATCATCATAATCTAATACTATGATTTCTTCGACGACTCCATAGTAGTGCATTTTACCCCACACAGGCCGTTTGTCTTTAGAACTAGCAAAGTGCATTGCCTCCGCTTCCACGCATACACCACTGTTTTGAGTAGTACTTGACTTATCTTCACTACTACAAAATAAGGCATAAACAACGACCCAATTAACAACGCAAATACACAATATGCGTTGTTTAAAATATTAAAAACAACGACTAAATGAACTCCGTTATTAAAACATAGGGCGCCAAATCTAAAAATTTACTTTTATCAACGGGTAAGAACTTTTAACTACGGGTTAACTAAAAACAACGGTACTAGCCTAATACTCGTTGTTAAAAGTCAAGTAAAAACAACGGTTATAGCCTAATACCCGTTGTTAAAAGTGAAGTAGAACTAACGGGTTAAGCCTAATACCCGTTGTTAAAAGTGAAGTAAAACTAACGGGTTAAGCCTAATACCCGTTGTTAAAAGTTAAGTAAAAACAACGATTATAGCCTAATAACGGTTGTTTAAACCCTACTCTAATTTTTTTTTTTTTTTTTTAAAAACGAGGAAGTTAAGAAGTTCAATAGCCCTAATACTAAATACTTCGACGCAGAGTAATACGGAGTAACATTCAAAGAGAATTCATCTTCAACTTTTGTCTTTGATTACGTTATTCAAGTTTCTTCAATTACGGTCTTCTTCATTGCTTTCTTCGTTCTTCAATTGTGTTCTTCGTCATTCATTGGCTCCTTCTTCAGTTTACTTCATTCATTGGGCTTCTTCTTTAGTTTACTTCAATTGAATTCTTGTCGTCCTAGGGCTTCTTCTTCAGTCGTCCACAATCAATGGCGAACAAAACAAAGCTTCATCAATGGCGAACTCTAATCTTCCTCGCAGAATCATCAAGGTTTTTCAATCATCTTCATCTTTCTTCTTCCACGATCTCTCTACATCTCCATCTTCCTCTTTGGATTTCACTGTTATTCACTTCTGAGATTGATTTTTTTTTTCTTTCTAGGGTTTCACTTGTTTGTTTGATTATTTTGATTTTGCAGGAAACTCAGCGTCTTTTCAGCAAGCCAGGTTTGTACTTTGTAATTCGTATTACGTTTTAAATTTTTGTGATTATGCAGTTGATAGAATTTGATTGTTTTTTTTTTTTTTTTGTGAGATGATGTGTTTATGATTTTGATTAAACTTGATTGTTCGTCGTTTCAATTATATGTACTCGTCAATTGCATGAAAATTTAATTTGATCGTGAACTAAAAGGGGAAATGAGTTTTTGTTTTGGCCAATACGTATGTAAATTGATCGTTTTCTTTGTCATGAGTCGTGTCAGTGTGGCTGTTGGTGCTTATGGGCTGTTGGTGGTCTGGTATGTCGTGTGACTCTTGGTGGTCTGGTGTTTGTGGGCTGCTGGTGGTCTGGTATGTCGTTGGACTGTGTAGGATCGAGTTGGGATCGTTTCATGTCTGATAATATGTTGCAATTGTGTTGTAAGTGTTAATTTCGAATGCCCTGTTCTGCTGCGTTTTGTTTCTAATGTCCCCTCTGCTTTCTGTCGTTATTGCTGCTAGTGTCGATGTCATGAGGTGTGTCGGTGTGGCAGAGGGTCAGGTGGTGGTTGGTGTGGTGACTCGTGGTGGCGTTGTTTTTGTTGTCGTATGATATGGAGGAGTCGTGTGTTTTATCGAGCTAATTGTGTATGTCGTTGTTGTCGTTTATGCGATCGAGCTAACTGCACTAGCCTTCATCCTTCTTGCTACACCAGAAGGTAACTCATGTTTTTTCTAAATTATATAAGTACGTTGTATTAAGGCCTAGGACTCAAACCGTACACGAAAGAGAGTGGCTAGCGATGTGGTCGTTTTGGCAGATTTGTGGTCGTTTGGGCAGATTTATGCACTTGTAGAATAAAATACTTTTGAAAATCCAAACGTTGGAATTTTGATTTGAATTTTTTTGATAATATACTAAGCATCCTGAAGTAAGTCTGTGCAAAAAAATGAGTTGAAATACAAAGTTTAAGTTACTGTAAAGAATTCGGACCTATCACTTCGTCCAGAAAAAACAGTTTGGAGAGTTTTCACGAAAACGGCTCTATAGGATGATTTGTGAAGAGTTAGGGGTCGTACTTTGGAGGGTATACTCTAGGGTCATAGGTCTACAAATTTTATTTTATGACAAATCATCAGTTTAGTTTAAAATTTTTGAGAAAACGCTGTTGCTAGCAATGCTATAGAATTTCAGTTTTGGCAGATTTGTATACTTGTGGAATAAAATACTTTTGAAAATTTAAACCACCGAATTTTGATTTGAAATTTTTTGTGGATATACTAAGCACCCTAAAGTAAGTCTCTAAAAAAAATTGAGTTGAAATACGAAGTTTAAGTTACTCTAAAAAATTAAGACATATACCAGTTTTACGGTTCACTTAAAACATTATATTGCAGGTAAAGATGATGACTAAATTGTTGGTAAGATTGGCGGACGGTGGTAAGCCAACTGAGGAAGAATTGACCATGATAAAAGAATTAGCTACGTACGATGACACGACCGAGGGCGCGTTGTCAAAAGATGAGGTTAAATTTATAATAGTTCTTAATTATTAACTACCTATATATATTTATATATGTACTTTGACGTATAAAGTTATTATATTTAATTATGTTGGGAAGGGCAACAATATTGAGACGCCGCAACATGTCAACGAACGAGTCGATGTGGGTCATGTAGATGACGACGAAGGAGTCAATGCGGGTTCTCAACATGAAAACGAAGGAGTCGATGTGGGTTAATTTTTTTTGAAATTTTACTTAAATTGCTACTTAAATTGTTATATACTAATAATATGCATGTGATATGGATGAAGGTCGATGAAGTGCCCCGAAAAAATGGGGAAGGCATTAAGAATGCTGATAACTCATATTATATTGGTCTATTTAACAAATGTTATTAAATTGTTGTCAGTGCCTTTGCGAAAAAAGGTCTTTAGATGAGTTAGAGCAAGTGATGGAGAACGATTTTAGCCCTACGTTTTATGCAGTAAAAGAGGTATGTGCTTCAATTATTTTATATATAAAAAATAATGTTTATCATTATCAATGATTTTTTTGAATTGATTGTTTCTCATGCGTTATTATTAGTGCCCAAGACAACCTGATCATTTACAATGCGGATATTACGTTTGTCGCTTTATGTACGAGTTAATAAAGACCAGACAAGTAGTGATCACACAAAGAGTAACTAATACTCCGTAACTTCATTCTTACAGTAAGTTCTTTTTTTCCCAACTTTATTATTTTACATAAGATTTTTTAATTCTTTGTATTTTACTTGTGTAGTATGTCGCTAGACGTTCGCCTGGATCCTCATATACGGCGAATGAAATCGACGAGATAAGAGATTTGTGGGGCAAATTCGTACTTGCATATAAAGACTTAGCCTCAGACGACTTAGTAATATAAGTATGTATGCATAATGCTGCACTTGCTTCTCATGTGTTATGTGATAATATTTCTGAATTTGGTTTAAGCGTTGTATGATATTACTTGCTTCTCATGTATTATGTGATAATATTTTTGAATGTTGAATTTGAAGGGATTGTAATGTTCTTTTGGCTCCTGATGCGTGCAGAAAATTTTATCGCAAATTTAATTGTATTATTAAATTAAAATAGCTATTTCGTAATTTTTTTTTTTTAAAAAAAAAACAATAAAAAAACAACGGTTATTATTAGCTAATGGCGTTGTTAAAAATTACGTTGTGTAAAAAAAATATAGCTAGTGAGAAAAGTAAAAACAACGGGTATACAAATACCCGTTATTTATATTTGAGCAAAAACAACGGTTATTTCAAATAACCGTTATTTTTGCTCAAATATAAACAACGGTTATTTATATACCCGTTTTTTTTAATAGAGAAAAAACAACGGTTATTTGAAATAACCGTTGTTTTTGCTCTAACATAAACAACGCCTTATCAAAAATTTTGCGTTGTTTAATATTAAACAACGGCCCAAGATACAACGGGTGTTTTTGATAAAAACAACGGCTTTTATGCGTTGTTTTTGGTAGTTTTTGTAGTAGTGCTTGTTGGCTGGTATAAAAGGTATGTCCATTAATAGCATAACCTGTGTAAAAAGTTGCTTGAGTGTTTGGACCTAGGGCGAGACGCAACATTCGAGCAGAAATGATTCCGTCCTCTTCTTCATCATATGCTCTACTTAACGATATTCTCAGAAACCATTGACTGAAAGTCCGATTCTGCTCATTCGCAATCCACATCTCGCTTTTATTTGGGTGAACAGCTTTAATTTCAGTTCGATGTTGATCAATGAAGGGTTGGACATCATCGTCATTATGGAGAACGTATGTGTGAGCTGTATGCAACATTTCACGGCTCATATCCTTACGGACACGCCCTTCCGATCCCCTTTCCTTTCATCCGATCATCGTGGACGATGCTTAGGAACACCAACTAACTCATTTCTTGAAAGATGGTCATAACAATACGATAGAGCTTCATCGATTATTGCACGCTCGCCGATTGAACCTTCTCGACGTGAATCGGTTAGAGTCAGAACCCTTGTAAACTTTCATCAATCTCTCAAACGGATACTGATATCTCAGGTATACAGGACCAAGATACTCCACCTCCCTGACTAAGTGAACGGTCAGATGGACCATGATAGTGAAAAAGGAGGGTGGAAAATACATTTCAAGTTGACAAAGAGTAGTGTCGAGAAGTTTTTGTAAAGTCGCAGCCTCACCGGGTCAATCACTTTGTCGCACATGGACTGGAAGAAGAAGCAAAATCTAGTAATTGCATATCGTACCTTTTCGGTAAAACACAACGAAGGGCAACGGGCAGTAATTGTTGCATCAAAGTGTGACAGTCGTGTGACTTTAAACCTCACAACTTCAAGTCCCGTGATCGATACCAGTCAGCTGATGTTTGAGGAATATCCCTCTAGCACCTTAATCCCCTTTAAACACTCCAAAAACGAGATTTTCTCCTTTCGTGAAAGTGTATGAGTTGCTGGGGGCAAGAAAATACGTGATCCCTTCTTTAGTGGTGCTAACTCGGGTCTAATACCCATCTCGACCATATCATCCCTAGCAGCCTTGTTGTCTTTTGACCTACCCGGAACATTTAAAAGGGTATTTGTGATGTTATCACAAACATTCTTCTCGATGTGCATGAAATCTAAACAAAGGCCTCACCGCAGTGTGGTGCGATCGGTAGTTTGTCGAAGAATATTGACTTTTTCTTATACCCACGTGTCGCCAACTTAGAACCCTTTTTTCCGTATGTTATGCCGATATCTTTAACCTTCTCTAGAATTTCATGGCCACTCAGAATCTTAGGAGGTAGACGGTGGTCAGATTTTCCGTTAAACGCTTTTTGTTGCTGCGATAACGATGATCGGGGTAAGAACCTGCGGAATCCACGGTAAGCCTGCTTTCGAGAACATTTCAAATATTCGGAGTCGATGTCCTCGCCGCATAACGGGCAAGCCTCTTTCCCATGCACAGTATGTCCAGATAGGTCACCGTAAGCCGGGAAATCAGTTATAGTGCACAATAACATTGCCCTCAAATTGAAAGTCTCCTTCTTAAAAGCATCAAACACCTGTATCCCCGATCCCACAAATGACTTTAGATCATCGAGAAGGGGCTCCAAATAAACATCTATATCATTTCCAGGTTGTTTAGGACCGGAAATTATAGACGTCAACAGCAGATATTTACGCTTCATGCAAACAGATGGGGGTAAATTATAAATAGCTAACACTACAGGCCATGTGCTGTGTTGGCTACTCATATTTCCATGGGGGTTCATTCCATCTGTTGAAAGTGCAAGGCGTACGTTTCTAGGGTCTTTCGCAAAATCTGGATACATCTCGTCGAAAGACTTCCATTGAACACCGTCAGCCGGGTGTCTTAACTTTCCATCGCTCATTCTTCCAATCATATGCCACAGCATCATCTGAGCATCTTCTGGATTCGCATATATTCGAGTAAATCTTGGGAGTGGCGAAAAATACCACATAAGCTTACTTAAGAATTCCTTCCTTGCCCTTATAACGCCATTCATTACATTTAGGACAATAAGATAAGTCCTTGTATTGCTTTACGGTACAATATGCAGTCATTAGAACAAGCATGTATCTTCTCGTATTTCATTCCCGACTCTCTTATTAATTTTTTGGCGTCATAGGTCCTACTAGGTAAGACATTACCTTCGGGAAACATGTCACTCAAACATTCAAGTAGATCACCAAAACCCTTATCGCTCCAATTATTTTGCCCCTTCAAATTGTACAACTTGACCACAGCCGACAACTTTGAATATTTCTTGCAACCGGGATACAAAGGCGTTTCAGAATCACGCAATTTTTCAAAGAGTTCTTCTGTGCAATTGAATTATTCTTGCATCACCTAGTAATATATCCTGAAAGTCCCCAAATAATGCGTCATAATCATCGTCGTGATTGAAAGTATTAGCATCAGAATCGCCGGCCGGGGAATTTACAGCATCATCGTTCAACTCAACCCCAACTTCATCATTAGAGGACGATGTATTATTAGTATCTGATACTTCCACGTCATCAACAATTTCGTCGACAATCGCGTGATCGTATTCGCCCCCTATTATCTCATCATCTGCTTGCTCGACGACTTTATTACCACCCTCGTCTCCTTCTAACGATTCCCCGTGAAGATACCAATTTGTGTAATAATGACTAAATTTATACTTCTCCAGGTGAATTTTAACGTAAGGTAAACTCAGATACTTTATGTTAATACACCTCTCACAAGGACACGGAATCATAGAAGAACCTTTAGTTTCCATATGAGTCGATACGAAATCGTAAAATTCAGCTAAACCGGCCTCATACTCTGGATCACCCTTTTTTGCGTTGATCATCCAAGTTCGAGTCGTCGTCATAATAATTTTTTAATTCCTACAAAAATATATATTTGACACATTCAAATTAGATTTTTACAGATTAATTAAATATATATATATATATGTACGTGGAGAAAATACACTCATATATATACGGTCGTCAAATTAAATTTAAATTAAATTAAAGCTAGATAGGGTCGTAATAAATTAAACACATGCATACATACACACATAATCAAAGATTCACACAATAAATTAAACTTAAGCATACACACACAATAATATATATAAACGGTCGTCGTACAAAATCAAAGGGTATGTACGTAGAATTTAGACAAACAATTAAAAATAGTTTTTAATTATGGCACACGATATGAAATATTTGTTAAACAAATTCATTTTTCTCAAAATATTATTGTAACCAACTACATTAGGCTGGCCCTCAGGAAGGTATAACCTCGCTTAACAAAGAAAAAAATACTTCGGCGTTTAAGTTTGAACTCCTCCCAAAGAATGAAATAGTCGCCTCGCTGCATACTCTGCATCGTACTCGAACCCACCATGCGTGGACTTCACCTCTAAGGCAGTGGCCAGTTACAAAAGAAGTCTTAAATACTTCTGGAAGAGCAAGTTTCTCAAACTTTGCCTCAATTTCTATCACCCAAGGCTCACGCGTGTCGGCATCAACCCCATCAATGGAACTAGGGTTGCTTCTGATAAACGACCAGCCGTATTCTCGCCTTTTTGAGGACCATCGGCGGAGGCAACAGTACTCGGCGTTCGACAAATGGTGTCTCGAGTGCCACCGTCTTCCAATCAGTCACAAAGTACTTGTGGTCACTTATCATACGCTTTATTCGAAGTGACTGACGTCGTTTGTATGCCTCAAAACCTTTTAAGCCATCTTTTTCTCTTTTCGTCCACTCGGAGAATTTCTTATGGCGAGGAAAATCCATCTTACATACAACTAACAACATATTTACATACATACATATTTAATTTACATATATATACATACATATTTAATTTACATATATACATATTTAATTTAATTTATTTACATCGCTACATACATATTTACATACATATACATATTTACATACATACATAAATATTTACAAACAACAACAACAACATATATATTTACATTTTAATTTAACCCGTATAAACATTTGAGGTCTAACTTACAAGGTCCGAAAAGTAGTCATACGGACTCGGAATTTAACGAAATAAAAGCTTAAACCACCTAATTTTTCGAGACGGATTTAATGAGACAGTTTTCATAACCATTGGACATACCGAACTAAATTTATTTCTCTGTTTTCTTTCAAAGATCAAATACACATATACGTGTACTTCAACAATAACCATAACCATACAACATATACATACATATACATACAATACACATATACGTACTACAACAATAACCATAACCATGACCATAACCATACAACATATACATACATATACATACAACATATACAATAACCATAATTAACCATACAACAATAACCATATATGCATAACCATACATACACCACAACAACAACAACAACAACAACAACAACAACAATAATACAATGACACATATACGTACTACACATACACATATACATACATATACGTATATACAAATAAACAATCAATAATCAATAACCATAACAACAATCAATATAATATAACATATATACGAATACACAATTATATAATAAGAAAAAAAACGAACCTTTTCGAGTATGATCGATATTATTGATGAATATAATAAAGGGAGAAATTGAAAGTTGATCGAAATTTTTTTAGGAAATATTGATAGATAAACCGTGAAAATGAATTCAAATGAGTTTGAATTAAATTATAAACCTTATAACGGCTAATTGTAAGTAAATTAAAGGGAAGATAGAGACAAAAAAAACGTTTAAACTCCCCATTAAAAAAACATCAGCGCTACCTTAAATTAGAAAAAAAAATATTAAACAAAACGGTTATTATGTTAATAACCGTTTTTAATAATTAAAAAAAACGGTTAATAGATTAATAACCGTTTTTTATAATTAAAAATGGTATCAATAATTAAAATGGTTATTTAAAACGGTTTATATAGAATAACCGTTTTTTTTTGTTTTTCAAAACGGTTATTAGCTTAAAACCGTTTTTTTAAATTAGCTTTTAAAAATAAATTTGAATTCAGACTTTATTTATTTGAGGTGGTTGTACAATAATTACTATTACAAATTACAAGGCCTAAAATAACGTATATATCTATAGAAGCTAAGACTAATATATATAACGTATTTATGTAAAAAATAATAAATATAAAATTATGTTATAGATGAAAAGACTAAATATAGTAATGATTCTATATTTATTATTTTTTACTATTTATTTATATTTTTAGGTTGTTATTATTCAATAATTACAACTACATACAATAATTTATAATAAGGTTTAATTTATATATATATACAAAATATTGTAGAATGTTATTTAAAATTAAACCATGCGTTGATATATAAATAATAAAAATATTATGTATTAAAATTTAACTACTTTCTTTAATTCGATGATATCACTTTAATTTAATACATTTCAATATAAATAAGAAAATATAAAGTATTTTAAAATTACAAAACCTTTAAAAATATTACAAACCTTAAAAAATATTACAAAACCTTAAAAAACCTTTAAAATTAATTTATAATAAGTGATTTTAATAACAAAGAATTAAAGAATATTATGAGTATATTTATTTAAAAAGAAATAGTATTAAATTAGTATTGGATTATATTAATATGTTTAAAAACAAATTAGAATACATAAATATTATGAGTATAGTTATTTAAAACGAATTAGTATTGAATTATTTCATTTTTTTTGGTTTTTAATTAAAAAAAACGGTTTATAGTTATAATGTTATTTATAAGTTCACATTAAAAACAACAAATGAATATAGGAACCGTTTTATTTAATTAAAACAAAAAAAAAACGGTTTTTATCTTTAAAAACCGTTTTGTATAATAAACAAATAAAACGGTTTATAGCTAATAACCGTTTTTTTTAATTTTAATTAAATATAACGGTTTTATTATTACGAAACCGTTATTTAAAGTCTAACTAAAAACAACACATTTTAATAAAAACCGTTATTAATAGACTTTCCGTTGTTTTTAATGATTTTTTCGTTGTTTTTAGTGATGAGTTTGATTTGGCGCCTATAATTTTTACAACGGAAATTTTAATTGCATTGTTTATAATATTATAAACAACGGAAAGGCTAATTTGTGTTGTTTTTGCTCCGTTGTTTTTGCTCAGATTTGTAGTAGTGCTTGCTTAACCTACCCATAACTCTTGTCTAGGTTCAATCCATGAAAGAAAAAATTCATAAGGTCTCTACACCATATACAATATTATATTTCCTTACCATAATCACCTATAAATTTAATTGCAAATTAATGTAAGTTGTATAATTATTATTTATTTTATCTAAATAAAGAAAGGCTTAATTAGTTAAAGTAGTCGCGTTAGCATATATCATCACCTGTCTCCTTGAGTTCCCTTCAAACACTTCTTAAGGGTAATGGTTCAATCTCTCGTATTAATTTCAATAAATTATAAATTATACTTCATTCATCCCAAAATAAGTGTCTTCTTTTTATTTATAGTAAGTTTTACCATAAGGACTTCCAAATTTTATTTTCATTTCATTATCATTTCTTAAATCCTCCCAAAATAGAAAGAAGACACTTATTTTGGGATAGAGGGAGTATGTATATTAGAAAATTTCAAACATAATAATGATTGATTGATGCACAAAAATAACATTCCCTAATTGAAGTGTTTGGGGGAACTCTTGGGTGCATATGATTTTTTAGTCTTAGCTACAAATAATTGATTTCTGGCATTGGAATGGAAAGGTTTAGATCATTTGAAGCTCTTGATTTCCTTTGAAGGTACTTGAATGATTGTTCACATACTTTATTGTTATTGTTTGCTTCATGCTAATGGTTATTGTAACATGTTTTTTTTTAATGTACTCAAAATAAAAACTATATTTTCTTCGATTCATTAATTATTACTCACTCTATTTACTTTTAAAGTTCTTACTTCTTATTTTCATTCATTCCTATTTAAAGTGCATACCCCATTTTTATCAACAATTTATAGTTACTACTTATATTAACTGTGACCCCACAACGGGGCAGTCTCTGAATTTTCGGGGCCTTGTGCGAACTTTTAATATGGGGTCTATATATCAATTTTATTTACGAGTTATCCATTTTAATTTTAAGTACTTTAGAAGTTTTAAGTTTATAATGGATATATTTGCGTTAAACAAAAATATACGAGTGTCATGTTTTTCTAGACCATAGTTCGAATCCTTCTTGGCGCAATTTGATACTAGAATTAGTGCAAAGGAAAAAAAAATATCAAAAAAAGTCCCAAATGCAATTCAAACCCATGACCTTGTAGATATAAATTAACATCTAAACCACCACGCCACTTATATCTTTATGATTCAATTTGAGGCGCTACTGTTTTTATCTCTACTGCAAAGTCCAGTAAAATTGGGCCCTTGAAATTTGGGGCCCTGTTCATTTGCACGGGTTGTACATGCTTATAGCCGACCCTAGCCCACAATTTTTCTCAACTTTCATTTTCCACCGGTACCTTAAATCTCACATTTGTCTTAATAATTATATTCCTCACCCATAAACTTTAATTTTGGTTGGAGGAAATATTATGTTCATAATCGTGTAACATTTAACATTTCTTAATAACCTTTTATCCATAAAACTCAAAAAAGAAGTGAGATTCATACTACGACTATCTTCTCGTATGTTCATGCCAAATCAAATGATAAAACCTAATTGAACCCAATAGAGCACGTACTATAGAGCAAAATAATATTTTAATAACCGTTGCAGTTAGAAAAGTTTAAAGTATTTGATCATATGATACCTAAATTGCCATCTAAAAAATAAAAAGGGTTTTCCCTATCTGTACCCTCGTACTTTTAACTTTTCCCTGTTATACCCTTGCGTTTGGTGTATTCCCAGTTGTACCCTTAAACTTATAAACGTAATCCCAACCGTAACCAAAGTAGAGTAAACAGGAGACGTCGTGTAGTGACACTGCCCTAAGTCAGTTAGACCCCCACTATGGTGCGTATGGGCTCGTGGTCACCGACTCCAGGGTTAACGCCCCCTTCTCTAACTTTGGTGCACTCCAAAGAGAGAAGTGGGAGCTGTTCGATCTTATGAGAATAGTATATATAAGAAGAAAAAGGCGAAGAAAAGAAGATGAAGTGTTTATTGTATTGTACGTTTATGTGAATGCAAGAACTCGGTATTTATAGTGCTCGAAAATGACCGTTGGAAGCAACAATCAAAATCACGAATTAATGTAGAGCATTATGACCATTAAAACACAGAATAAATATGGTCATTAAAACGCAGATTTATGATGTGCAATAAATCGGATGAATAAATCACCGAATTTAAGATGCGTAATAAATTGGAAGAATAAAGCATATTAATACGTTTCTTTGACTGGATATAGTATCCGATGAGCAACTTAATTAGTCCGAGTAGTAAACCCAACAAAACATCAAGTCTCCACCAATGTGGAACTTCTCATATTTACAAGTTTGGAGCAACATCTCCAACAATCCCCCACTTGGTCCAAACTAAGTTGTATCGGATACTAAACTGAAAAGAAATGAAAGAAAAGATAGATCATACAGGTGAACAGAGTCTTAAACCTGTAAAGAATGCGAACAGCTCCCTCGAGTAAATCTTGGCCCCAAATAAACCCTGTCTCATGACTGCATTAGAGAATACCCCACGTGTATCCTCATAGAGGGCGGCCAACCCCCACAGTCACGTAGGTGAGTCCATCAAGAGTGTACTGCACACCCCACTCAAAGCCTTTGAGGTATGGAACTCATTAAGGACTACCTCCTGTCCAACCTTCCCTTGCAGTAAATAAAATGCTAAAGAGGGACAATCATCAAAGGAAATATCCTTTTATTCCATAACATAAACATGAAACGAGCAACATACATCAGCTTCGTTTGACCACATTGAATCTGACAGACCAGATTGGGTTTCCACTGAGTGCATGCTACATAGGTGGGTTTAATCCCATATCTTTAGCAGTATCTGAAACTAGTTTCCTGTTCAAAGCTTTTGTCAACGGATCCGCAATATTTTCCTCTGATCTGACATAATCAAGAGAAATCACACCAAACTTTATCAAATTACAAACAACATTATGCCTTAGGCGAATATGCTTGCTTTTACCATTATATGCCTTATTCTTGGCTACATGTATCGCCGCTTGCGAGTCACAATGTAACGGTATTGAAGGTACCGGCTTAGGCCACAGAGGGATGTCTGCAACTAGACTCCTCAGCCATTCTGCTTCTCGACCAGCCATCTCGAGAGCTATAAATTCCGACTCCATTGTAGACCTCGCAATACATGTTTGCTTGGAAGATCTCCAAGACACAGCACCTCCTGCCAAAGTAAAAACATAGCCACTGGTGGAGGGTGTATCACTACTCTCCGAAATCCAGTTAGCATCATAATATCCCTCTAAACATGAGGACAACCATAATATGATAAACCAAAATTTGTTGTACCTTTAAGATATTTAAGCAAACTTATAAGAGCATTCCAATGACCATGACCGGGGTTATGAGTATACCTGCTCAGACGTCTAACACTGTATGCGATATCAGGTCGAGATGAACACATTAGATACATAACACTATCAAGTATCTTAGCATAGGTAGCCTGATCCACGCTATCAAAAAGGTTCTTCTTTAAGTGCACACTCGGATCGAAGGGAGTTATAGCGGGCTCAATATCGTAATAACCAAACTTCTTCAGGATTTTCTCTACATAATGAGCCTGACTAAGGCGATAACTAGAAGACGTCCTCTCAACACTAAGACCTAAGATAACGTCGACCTCAACCATATCCTTCATCTCAAAGGAACCCTTTAGCATATTTTTAGTCGAAACTATAGCATCCATAGAGGCTCCAAAAATAAGCAAGTCATCGACATACAGCGTAATAATAATACTATCACCACCACTAGATCTCACATAGATACACGTGTCAAAGATCACAGCTCAACCCAAGGGAGATAATCACGTTATGAAACTTTTCATACCACTGTTTAGGCGCCTGTTTCAACCCGTATAAAGATTTGACAAGCCTACACACCTTGTGTTCCTGACCCGGTATCTTAAACCCATCAGGTTGTTCCATATAAATCTCCTCATCTAGATCTCCATTCAAGAAAGCGGTCTTAACATCCATCTGATGTACAAACAGGTTATGCACGGAAGCTATGGCAAACATCACTCTAATGGAGGTAATCTTAGTAACTGGTGAGTAAGTATCAAAGTAATCCAAACCAGACTTCTGTGTAAACCCTTTAGCAACCAACCTAGCTTTAAACTTATCTATGGTTCCATCGGCTTTGAGTTTCTTCCTAAAAACCCACTTACATCCTATAGGTTTACAACCTCGAGGTAAATCAACAATCTCCCATGTATGGTTCGACATGATAGAATCAATCTCACTATCTATGGCTTCCTTCCACAAAGCTGCATCCACTGACCTCATAGTCTCATCATAGGTTTTAGGATCATCCTGTACTAGAAAAGCAACTAAACCCTCGTTCACTAGGTTGTCATAATCGGTAATAAAATCTGAATCAAAGGTTTTCTCAACTCTAGCCCTCTTGCTTCTCCTAAGTTCTGGTAGGGGTTCACTAATATCAGTGTTTGGTATACTATCCTCAAGTGTTTTATCAGGAGTGGGGTTAAGACCAACATCAGGCTCACTAGGGGAAATACTCGATTTTAAGGGAAAAATATCCTCAAAGAATACAGCATCTCTAGACTCAATGATAGGTCCGTAGTGACCTGAGCTCGCATCCTTAGTCATAAATCTATAAGCAGCACTGTTCGAGGCATATCCCACAAAAATCGTATCTAAGGTTTTAGGACCAATCTTGTCTCTCCTAAAGGCTGGTATATGTACCTTAGCTAAGCATCCCCAAACTCTCATAAACCTCAAGTTTGGTGGATAACCTTTCCAAACCTCGTATAGGCTCACATCAAGTTTCTTATGTGGGACACGGTTTAGGACATAACAAGCTGAAAGAATTACTTCCCCCCACATAAAACCAGATAAACCAAAAGACAACAACATTGCATTCATCATATCTTTCAAGGTTCTATTATTTCTCTCGGCTATACCATTTTGTTCAGGGGTATAGGGGGCTGAAAACTCATGAATAATCCCATTTTTCTAACAAAATTCTATTAAAGAATCAGACTCATACTCACCACCATGATCATATCTCACTCTTTTAATTTTCCGACCTAGCTGGTCTTCTACCTCGGCCTTGTAAAGCATAAACATAGTCTCAGCTTCACTCTTATTCCTCAAAAGATAAATTCTCGTGTACCTAGAGCAATCATCCACAAAAGTAATGTAGTATCTTTTTCCTCCCTTACTCTCACAACTTTTAAAGTCGGCTAAATCGGTATGAACAAGCTCTAACAACTCTGTTTGCCTCCTAGTCACTTCCTTAAAGGGTTTTTCCGAATGTTTGGCTTACACACAGATCTGACACTTATCCATGTCAAAGGTACTAAGGTTCGATATAAGGTTATTGGTTCTCATCCGTTTGATAGACTTAATGTTTACGTGACCAAGCCTAGAATGCCAAATATCAAGTGACTCGGCTAAGTAAGCAAAAGAGGATGAACCGTTTTTTTCAACGTCAATAACAAAGAGACCACCATTACAAAAGCCTTTGCCGTCAAACTAACCATTTTTGAAGAATAATTCATACACATATGAAAGAAATATTTAAGATTCATAAGCCTAAAAGTAAACAAAATTAGACGTAACATATTTGGACTAATAAATTAATCGCATGAAAATTTAACAAAAAGAGACAA
Source organism: Dianthus caryophyllus (assembly GCA_023091065.1). NCBI lineage: Eukaryota > Viridiplantae > Streptophyta > Magnoliopsida > Caryophyllales > Caryophyllaceae > Dianthus > Dianthus caryophyllus. The sequence goes on along the minus strand of CM041518.1, from coordinate 13,079,012 downwards.
CTTAATAAATTCCTCAATCAAGCGACTAAAACATTAACCCTAGAACAATACAGAGACCCAATCAACTAATCGCAGAAATTAATCAAAATTAGAAGATAACTAAGTACTACGCGAATCAACAAATCAATCGCATGAAACTCCAAACAAAAGCATAATCATGGCCGTCATAATAATAATAATTATATGATTAAACGCGAAATTATTGATGAAAATAGGAACCTTAAATCTATTGAGGAGCAAAATTAATCGAATAAAATAGTTGATATAAACCACATCGCACAAAACGAATACAATTCCAGAAAATGAAAAATTAAAATTTTTAGATTCAATTATTTACCTTGAAATTGATTGAAAGGAGATATAGAGAAATAAGATGTGGACAACCTTCGGTTGCAAAGCGTACGGTGGGGCAACAAGAGTGACAAGCGTGTTGGATCGGAACTTCATTGTTTATCTCGGCTGCCATTGTTGATTATCGTACCGAAGAATTCAACAGTAACTGACTTAGATTGTTGGATTCTACGGTATCGAGACGTCGTGTAGTGACACTGCCCTAAGTCAGTTAGACCCCCACTATGGTGCGTATGGGCTCGTGGTCACCGACTCCAGGGTTAACGCCCCCTTCTCTAACTTTGGTGCACTCCAAAGAGAGAAGTGGGAGCTGTTCGATCTTATGAGAATAGTATATGTAAGAAGAAAAAGGCGAAGAAAAGAAGATGAAGTGTTTATTGTGTTGTGTGTTTATGTGAATGCAAGAACTCGGTATTTATAGTGCTCGAAAATGACCGTTGGAAGCAACAATCAAAATCACGAATTAATGTAGAGCATTATGACCATTAAAACACAGAATAAATATGGTCATTAAAACACAGATTTATGATGTGCAATAAATCGGATGAATAAATCACCGAATTTAAGATGCGCAATAAATTGGAAGAATAAAGCACATTAATACGTTTCTTTGACTGGATATAGTATCCGATGAGCAACTTAATTAGTCCGAGTAGTAAACCCAACAAAACATCAAGTCTCCACCAATGTGGAACTTCTCATATTTACAAGTTTGGAGCAACACCTCCAACAATAAGAAACAAGGTGTTTAATGTGAAAATATTAAAGAAAAAACTAAATAAAAAGGGTGAAAATTCATATAAAACAAAACTAACGGCTAAATTTAACGGATTATTCAAGTTTGGTTACGGTTGGGACTAATTTTAGAAGTTTAAGGGTACAACTGGGAATACGCCAAACGCAGGGGTACAACTGGGAAAAGTGAAAAGTACGAGGGTATAGGTGGGAAAACCCAAATAAAATTTTTAAGTTAACTCTTTTTATTTCAAAATAACGTACTTATTTGTTTTTAACTTTCAATGTCCAAATTGTTTTTTAATTTTTTGTCAAATTAAATGCTCACTTTCTATTTAAATTAAGTAATAGAAAAGGATTTTAATTGTGAAATGTGGATGACCATTATCAGTTATTTATCTATTAACTGAATTGTATCAATTGAACTCTATCTCTATTATTCATCCCAAGGTTCCAATAAATACAGAGTACAAAGAAGAGGAATTCTAGGGTTTGTAAATAAGGCTAGGCCTACAATATTAAGTATATTACGATCCAAACACGACATACTATGGGCTTATGTTATTAACCCCCCTCAAGAGAGAGCATACAAGTTACAAATGCCCATCTTGCTTAACAATGTCTTAAATTGACAGCCCCGAGAGACTTGTTAAGGATGTCAACTAACTGTGTCGAGGTATGGACGTAGGAAGGAGCAATAAGTCCGTCCTTAATAGCATCGCGAACGAAGTGACATTCAGTCTCTATATGTTTCGTCCGTTCATGAAATACCGGGTTCTGAGCAATGTGCAGAGCCGACCGATTGCCGCACGCAACAGGGACAGGAGAAGAGAATGAAACACCAAAGTAGGCGAGAAGGCCAAGAATCCATTTAAGCTCACAGGTAAGCGCAACCAGAGAGCGGTACTCGGCCTCAGCCAAGGAGCGAGAGACGGTGGGCTATTTTTTAGTCTTCCATGACACCGGGGTAGTTCCAAGGAATACAATCCAATCAGTGAGGGAGCGCCAAGTATCGGGACACGCGGCCCAATCAGAGTCACACCAACCGGAGAAAGTTAAGGGAGCATCAGAGCTGAAGAGAAGCCCTTGACCGACAGATTTCAGGTAACGAATAACACGGAGGGCAACGACCCAATGGTAGTCACGAGGGGTATGCATATACTGAGACAGGAAGTGAACCGAGTAGGCAAGATCAAGACGCGTCACAACAAGGTACACAAGACGGCCAACAATATGGCGATAGGCCTCCAGATCCGCGAGCAAGGGGCTGACGTGCCTAGACGATGATTTTGCTCCATAGGGGTAAAGGCCGGTTTACAACACTTATGTTGACAGACGAAGATACCAGTAGCGCTACGCGCCACTTCTAACCCCAAAAAATATTTCAAGTCGCCAAGATCCTTCATGTGGAAGCAAGAGTGCAGATACCGTTTGAAAATGGAAATAGCGATAGCATCATTCCCAGAGATAAGAAAATCGTCAACGTAAGGAATGCAAGTAACCATTCACTTAATTAAAGAAATTAATTATTTGACTAATAATTTGACATATTTTGGATCATAATATCCAAAAGATATGAGTACATCAATACATGTCATAAACCAAGTAAATAAAAAGTTTAAATTAATTGTTAGAGGTATAAATTGATTTTGGGATTTTCTATCCTATGCCACCAAGGTACCCGTTTTAAGCTTAAAACGGGTCTGGTCAACCCGTTTTAATGTTATTTTTTATTTTTTTATTTTTTTGAAATTTTTTTTCGAGACCCAAAAGTTATTTTTAAAAACTTTTGTCGTAAATCGTGTTTATAGGGTTATTGAAAATGGTAACAAAGTAATGTAAAATGGTAACATGTTATATTATATTTGTAACATATTATAAAACATAGAAAATAAAAAATTGTCATAACATTTGTTTATTATGTTATCATAATTGTATAATTTGTTACCAAAATAGGTTCGTATTTATAGGGTTATTGAAAATGGTAACAAAGTAATGTAAAATGGTAACAAATTATATTATATTTGTAACATATTATAAAACATAGAAAATAAAAAATTGTCATAACATTTATTTAATATGTTACCATAATTGTATAATATGTTACCAAAATAAGTTAATTATGTTTTAATTTTTTGAGAATATGTCACCAATATAAAATAGTATGTTACCATTTTTATCAATATTGTTACCATTTAAAATTTGTGTTTTATTCGTTATTTGAGTTAAGTTTATTTAAAAAAAAAAAAAAAAAGTTTTAAAAAAAAAATCGAAAAAAATAATAATAATAATAATAATAATATAAAAAGGGCAAAACAGGTCATATTTGACCCGTTTCAAGCTTAAAACGGGTTGACCCGTTTTAAGAGAGACTTACACTATGTGCATAGGATAAGAGTTTAAAATGCATAGGTTAAGCTAAATATTTTATTTTTCTTTATTATTTTGTTAACTACCATTATCAATTAGTGCTTCTCACCTCCTTAATTTTCTCACCAACATCAATCTCTCCTTCTTTCACTTAAAAAAAACAATGGATTATCATTTTTTTTTCATAAAGTGAGGAGTAATTATAGGAATAAATGAAAGAAATATTAAATAACAATAATGGACAATGAACAATATCGTAACTAACTTATCCATTTACAATTATTATTATGGTTAGAAAAACCGATTTATTTTATACTCTTTAACACACCTCCTCAATCTACCAACGAGGTCTTGGTGTAGTGGTACCAGGGGCTAGACTTGGTAGGGAGAACTGAGGTTCGATCCCCCGCAAGCCCGTTGGGAGGAGTTTGAAACCTTAACCCCGGGACACGCTCCGAAACTGAATTAGTCGGCCCAAATGGGTTCGGATATCGGTTGGGAAACCAAAAAAAAAAGAACACACCTCCTCAATCTCACTACTCTTTGAGTAAATCATAATTATTAGGAAAATGAGATTGCGCCACCTGGTGGTACTCAATTTGAGTACCACCCGGGGTATAACTGTAATTAACTTCAATATTTTTATTTTTAAATTGAATTTTAAACTTCAAACAAATTAACCATAAAATGGGTAGTTTTGGAATCTAAAAATTATTTTAATTATGAATACTAATAAAAATAAAACACGAATTCATGCTATTTTGTAGGGATTTGATAATTTGTTACAACTTTTTACCTTTTCAATGATCATTATAATTTGTACTTTGTATATGATTGATTATTTTATTATTTGATCATCAATAAAATGGTAGTAACAAATGAATTTCATAAATAAAGAAACTAAAAGAAAGCAAGTATGATGGATTCAATACTAACATTAACGTCAGCCAATTTTGGATGGACCAATTTTGTTTTTCTGTTTAATTTTTTCTTTTTTAATGAACATTAAAGTGTAGATGACAACATATATATGGAGTATTTACGTTTAATCACTCAGTTTATATCAAAATAATAGTAAATAAGAACAAAAATATTACGTGGATATTAAAGTAAACTTTAAAAAAATTATAAATATTACGGGCATATACCATATGTTTATTAAATTGTTATATAAAATATTTAAAATGTATATTGGCTAAGCAAGTAACAATAACTTACATTTCATTAATTAAATTTGATTTCGGTTAATAAATTTTAACAACAACAACAACAAGAATAATAATAATAATAATAATAATAAGGGTAAATTACAAAATACCACCTTTTAAAATTAAAAATTTTCAAATTACGACCTTTTAAAACATTCTTTGTAAATTACCACCTTTTATAACGCTTTTCCACTCAAATTGCCACCTTACTCCAATTCCGGTGTAAAAATAATTTACTCTGTCTCAGTCATTTGTTTACAGTTTGACTTTTTTCCCCTCATAAAAAAGTCAAACTGTAAACAATTCACTGAAAAGTGAGGGCAAAACGGATTATTTTTTCACCGGAATTGGAGGAAGGTGACAATTTGAGTGAAAAAGCGTAATAAAAGGTGGTAATTTACAAAGAATGTTTTAAAAGGTGGTAATTTGAAAATTTTCAATTTTAAAAGGTGGTATTTTGTAATTTACTCTAATAATAATAATAATAATAATAATAATAATAATAATAATAATAATAATAATAATCATAATAATATCAATAATAATAATAATAATATTAATAATTTGAATATAAGTTAATCATGATACATAAATTTTTAAGTATGACTGAAAACAAAGATCTTAATTTAGGTATATTTCTAATTTTAATTTTTAATATAAAATCACTAAATAATAAAGTACATTTCTATCCTTAATGTTTAATGCATAATTTAAAAATGAATATTTTTCATTTTTAATTTTCTTTATTTTTAAATATGGGTGGTACCGAACTTGGTACCACCCGGTGGCGCACAATCATTTTCCTAATTATTATTATTATTATTTTTTTACTCTGTCGTATCAGTCGTAGGGATGACAATATGAGTTGAAGAACAATGTTGTATTTCGAAAAACTACACTAAACTGAACGGACATGGAACTTTCAACATGTTCATAACTCTACACTAAACTTCAATTTGTCGTCGGAATACCCTTGGACCTTGGTCGAAAGACGACAGTCGACACCTGAATTTTTTTTAACTAAATTAAAGTCTAAACCAGTAAACCTAAGACCCTGGGACAAAAATCCCTTAATCCTAATTCTCTCTTTTCTTAAGCTATAATGTGGTCTTCTATTTCTGCAACTTTATAATTGCCCTCTATACAAAAAATAAAATGTAAACTTATGTAGAAAAATAAACTAACAACCAATATTACAAGAGCTATTATAAGGCTCGACACCAAACAACATTTTCGGGGTGAACTTAAGCCTCGGGCTTGGGGTTGATCCCTCTCATCTCGAGAACTTTCATGTGAGAATTCGAGTGTAAAGATGGGACGAATGTCGGGCTTGCTGCAGGGCGGTACTCTGGGTACAGCCGTCCTGACTTGTACCGGACCCCACAAGCGTTGCAAAGGGTCTTGGGCCCCATTGGACCTGCCCTCCACTGTGGTGTCTTTGTGATCTCACAGTGCCTGCATTTTCTGACAGGTGCGCCCGCGTTATTCGGGTCCTCGTTTTGATTATGAATCGTACCGTCCGACCCACCAGACATCGGTAGTATCCTGATCTTTCTTTTCTTCTGAACGAGCTCGAAAGATGGCCGTGGGGTGAACGCAGCAGGACGTGGCCGCTTACTTCTGGCACGTTTTTCGTGACTGACAGGCAGTAGTTGGGGTCTTGAACAGGCGGAAGTGTTGCTGTCGAGGACAGATGAAGAGCTGGAAGTCTGAAACTGGTTTCGTAACGAGTACTCCTTATCCGAGGAGCTGGTGGTATAGGATTTCTCGAGTGTCAGGCCTTCACTGGAGAACGAGTCTTCAACAAATGTCGACAGCCACTCCAGCTGAACTATGTCTTCATACTACAATGCATTACAAACAACTTTGTTAGAACCAATTTTAATTAAAACACACACATCAAATAAAGACCGTTTAATTCCAGGTTTTCGGGACAATTAACCCGGCACTTTTAAGTACATATACTGCAATAACTCGAGATTCCGATAAGGAATCCCACCAGTAGGCTCAAGGAAACGCCCCATTTTCATAAACTTTATGTCGATAACAAAATTGTTTTCGCATGAGCTAGAAAGAAAATTGCATCAAAGATAACTACTAAAGTACGTACTTCACAGTAAAACAAGCGTATCCAATCTCGTACGTCAGTTAAAATAAACGTGTCACGTCACTCTCAAGTCTCAACCGAATTTTGAAAATTGTGACCATATACGATACAATAATTATAATTATTTTTATAAAACTAGTTTATTGTACAGTTACATTATGCTACTAAATTGACCCCTTTTAGCATGTCCTATATATGCATACATCTTCCACAACTTTGTTTTTATATGGAGGCATACTCATTGATTTCATATGATGAATTTGATGCAAATAAAGCTAACAAAAGACGTTACTTTCATCACATAAAAATAGCCAGCTGTTTACTAACGTGACTTCATCTGTACCTATTAAATAAAAATTTGATAACAATAATGACAATCTAAATTTGACTTATTTATCGCGTACATATCTTTAGAAAAATCAATTACGACATAATTTCAATGAGAAGAAAATAAAACTACGAGCACATTAGGTTTAAATTCCGTCTATCTTTTTATTTAATTTCGCACGGATTACTCACCGGAACAGAGAGCTCGGCGGAGAGGTGAGACGCACTTTGATTATGACTCTGAACGACAGAAAAATCAGGCGAATTATCGGACCAGACACATGGAAATGTGGCACAGTCGACAGGGCGTGATGACCCGAAAACGCCGGTGTCGACGGTGTTGTCGTTTGGGAAGTCAAGAAAGTCATCGATTTGGTCAAAGAAATTTCCACAATCAATTTCCCCAACCATGTTGTTAATCTCTACCAAGTTCCTCATTTTCTAATTAATTTCTCCTGCAAATATAAAAAAGTTTATACGTTGAAATTAGAATTTGAGTGTTGTAACTGAAAATTAAATGTAACATTCGATCAACTAAATTAAGATAGAAATTAATTACTGCTATATTATTAGGATAATGACCATATTAAAATTTTACGCTTGGAGAACGCTCAACAATTTTGGGTATGACGTCACTTTTATTATTTTCAATAATTTTTTTTTTTTTTTTTTGATAACGTGGGAAACCCGCAGGCTTATCTTTAGTACAAGACTTGGGTAAACCCCCGAACAAGGCATGATAGCAAGTAAACCATACACGCGTTAGCCACCCTTTTACTGCGCGACAGCCATGCGATTCGACAGATAAATTTCAAGCTTTAACATTTCCCACAAGATCGCTTCTTGAGAATCAACCTCGGCACTCATGGGAATTTTACCCATATTTTCAATTATTAGATTTAAATATGTGATACTAGTAATTGTTACATTACTCGGATAGTCGTATCTTAATTATTACTTCCTCCATTCAAGTCCAAACACTACGGTTGTTTTATCACATTTGCCGAGTCGAATGTCGGAATAGAAATATCTATAATTTCACATGTGAAAAAAATTTAAAAATTGGATTATTGTATACATAAAGATAAATCAAACAAGATCACACATGACTATATTTTCACTTATAGATTGTCGGGAATTTCAAAGATTATCGACATATACGAATAGTGCCAAAAAGGTAAATGTTTGGTTTGGACGTGAATGGAGGGAGTATATCATAATATTATTTAATACTCCGTATTTTATAACCTCACTGAGTCTCTGACTCTTTGTTTAAGTTATTTGTTTACACATTTCACGTTAGTTATTTTTCACTCATAAAATAGATATAGTATAAATAATTCACTATAACGAATGTAACAGTAACTAAGTAATACGGAGTACTAAATATCTACAAATGAAAAATATAAACGTCTCAAATATACTCTCTTTATTCCAGTGAATTGTTTATAGTTTGATTTTTTTTGTGAGGAGATTTAAAAGAAGTATAAATAAATGACTGAAACAGAGGGATTAGTTTTTTTTACGCGTACAAAGAAAAATGTTGTCACAGGAATGTAGTATGTATGGCCGTATGGGTCAATTATGTTGTCCAATGTCCACACTCTAACGTGGTGTGTCGCATGTAACGCATGTTACTTTGATTTTCTTAATACCGCTCCAACTATTTACGTACTACGAATATAGCCCAGCCTATTTATAAATCATTAAATCTATAAATTTATTGCTATTATGGATATATAAACTCGATTTTGTTCCTCAATATATTTTTGATAAAATTATTTAAAAATTAAAATTCATATACAAAATACGTATTCATAAAGATTTGAATGTTATTTGTACGAGTATTTAGTTATTATAATGTAGCTAAAAAGTTACATTCATTGTCTTTTAGTAGGGGTGAGCACGGATCGGATATCCGATCCAAACTGATAGTTCGGATCGGATATCCAAACTCGAAATTTCTAAATTTTAATATCCATATCCGATCCAAATATTTCGAATATCCAATGTTCGGATATCCAAGATATTTCGGATCAGAGGCGGATATCCATTCGGATATCCATATAAGCGTATCAAGACAAACAAAATGTTGATTTATCGTTAAATTTATCGTTACACTCGTTCATTCTTTTTTTTTTTTTTTCCTTTTAAATTTGATAATGAACTTTTAAGTATGATTGTATTAATAGCAACACATATCACATTATATTGTTTATATATATTATTAGTTCTTTACATTTTAGATTTAGCTAAATAAAAAATTATATATTTGAATTAGTACATTATATTTAAAGATACGGAAAAATTGAAAATTGTAGTATAGGACATTCGATGCTATGAAAATTACAACTATATTTAATAAAATTCAATTTTTAGTAACCAATAAAAAAGAAATATTAAAAATAATCAAAATATATATCAAGACAATTTTCGGATATCGGATATCCAAAATTTCAAAACTAAATATCCACGGATATCCAATATCCAAAACTTTCGGATACGGATATCCAAAATTTTTAAAAAATCATATCGGATCGGATATCCAAAAAATCGGATTCCTATATCGGATCACAATTTTCGGATTTCGGATATTCGGATATTTTGCTCAGCCCTATTGACTTTTAGTCGTTATTTATCTTTTTGTATTGTACGGAGTAATAATTATAGTCTAGAGATGAATTATTTTTTTATGTAAGATTAAAATTTTATCTAATTTCACTTGAAAAACATTTTTTTCAATCAATATTCTTTCAATTCAATAATAATGTTAGATAATACTTCTATTATTTATACAGAGTAGTATACCCAAAAAAAAAAAAAAAAAACTGACAATTTGTACCTCTTTCTAACACAGGAAAAATTGAGAGGACGATTTTATGAAGTAAAGTATTGTAGAAATTACTAGTGACAACACTTTTATCATGTGGTAAAAGTAAAATAAAATTGAAAATAAGAAGTTACCAATATACCAGTTTTCTGATAAAAGAAAAAAAAAATTAAAAATTGAGCGTAAATACCTTGTAGTGAAAATATTGTAGCTCAATAAAGCTTCAAAGCTCCAGTAACAATTGTGGTTGCTTCCGCAAAATGCAAAATTAATACTAATGAAAATTAATAATTTTAAGAATGAAAATTAATAAATATATATAATTATAAATATACCCCTCAATGACATAGTAATAATTTATCCATTTCTTACTTAAGAAGGTTTCCATTTAAAAAAAAAAAAAAACCTTACGGAGTATAAATTCTTTAGCTAAAACTTTAAGTAACGTAAGAAAAAATGACACACGGTTTCAAACATATATTTCCAAGAAAAATTGCATGGGAGTTAAAAATGCAAGTAATATTTTTCAATTTTTCCACTAAATGTTGTTATAAAAGTCAATAAATAATGTAATTTTACATGAAATTTGTTCGTAACAGACCCGTGTGACATACATTATGCTCAAAATAGTGTCGGATATACGCAGTCTTACCTTTCAAATTGGTAGCTATTACTACATGAAATTGGAGGAATGGAGGGAGAGGAAATGAAAATGTGGTGAAAGAATTGGAAAAAAAAAAGGAGTAAGAATGAGGCAAAGTATAGTGTTGAATTGGGTACACAAAGTGTTTAGAAAACTTAAAGGGAGTAAAGTTTTTTGAAGAAGAGAAATAAGAAAAGTTTGGGGCTTTAATAAGGGAAAGTAAGTAATGGTTTTTAAGTAGTGTGTGGGGAGATAATGTAGTGTATATAGGTGGAGCTTGGGTTCTCTTCATTTTTTGGAAGAAATGGAAAGTCCATTTCCCCTCCATGCTAAAATTTCTTCTAAAAAGAATCTAAGGGTACCAAATATGCATGAAAAAAAAAAAAAGGGATTAACCTCCCAGGGGCGACCCCAAGGGGGGGCCCGCTTTATGAAAAATCAAATATGTATTAAAAGCTAAAAATTGGGTTATCAAATTTGTACGGAGTAGTTGTTAAGGTGAAATATTCAATATACTTGCAAGGGTTATGGGTTCAATTCCCATAACTATCTTTTTTGAAATTAATATGTTTCTTTGGTTACCCCTAGGGATGGCAATGAGTCCAGGACCCGACCCAGACCCGTTAGACCCGACCCGAATGGGTCGGGTTTAGGTCCTATTTTTTTAGACCCAATGGGTATGGGCCGGGTATGGGTTTTTTAAATATGGGTCTGGTCTTAATAATAAAACCCAGACCCGACCCACAGACCCGTTTAAATAAAAAAAAAATTAAAATTACTCAATGTTATCCAATAGACACGTGAGTAGGTGACTTTTGAAAAAAAAAAAAAAAACCTACATCTTGGTCTTCCTAGTTTCATTGTCTGAGTCTTCTTTTCTACCAATCTGCCGTTACCTAGTTTCATTGTTTGAGTCATTCTTTTCTACATCTTGGTCTTCCTAGTTTATTTGGATATTTGTTTTTGTAATTGAACTTCTTAGAACTAATTTAATCTTTGTAATTTGTGAAATTGTGGTATGATTATTATGAACTTAGTGGACTATGTTGGATTTTCATTGTATATTAGATGTTGTGTTTTGGTATTCTATAATTAAGTGATTTTACTTTAAAAATATAAATATTTATTGACCCATTATGTTTTAAAAAAAAAAACAAAAAAAAAAAAGAGTAATGGGTAGACCCGTTTTATTTGGACCCAGACCGGCGGACAGTTGGGTGCAGGTCTAAATTTTAGACCCGTTGGAGTGCAGGGTCCTGGGGTCTTATATAAAGGAGAGTGCAGTGCAGGTCTCTTGGGCCCCAGACTGCACCCTATGCCATCCCTAGACTTACTCCTTACCTTTATTTCATTTATATATTTTTTTTTGGTCAATTCTATTAGCATATATTTTACTTTTTTTTTTTTGGTATGATTATTTTATACTCTTTATATTAATTTATAAAAATTGAATGTTCACTAAATTACTTTATTAATACTTTCCTAAATGAATAAACTAAAATATATGTCTAAATTAGGCTATTTTGTTATATTGATACTTTATAAGAAATAATCAGTTTTCCAATCCGTAATAAGTTATAAAAGTTATATAATGCTACTTCATATTATATAGTTTAATTTTCATTTTTATATCATTTTTATATTTTTAGCTCAAAAACTTAAAGTTCAAATAATTATATATTTCTATTAGAAAATTATTCATTTTTCAAGTTTCAAAAGGTTACACTATGTAAAATTTTGCTTTTAATTGGTCAATGAGTCGAATTGAGTTTTGACCCATTATTAGTGGGTGATTTCGAACTCCATTCATTTCAGTCACGAGTTGAAATTTACAGGTATTGACCCTAAAAAACCGCGTGAGAAATTTGAATTTACGAGTTAGTCGTATTTTGGCGGGTTTGATCGTAAAAAAAAAAAATTTAATTCGCCAATAGGAAACGTGCCCCCTGCCTCTAAAATCCTGGGTCCGCCACTGAACCTCCCTCCATTTTCTTTTTAACTTCATTTTCTCCATTTTCTTTTTAACTTTATTTTCTCTACAAATATTTAGTACCATTAGATTATTTTTTCATGAGATCTCAACCCTTGATTAAGAAATGGACCTAAATGGAGAGGATCCATTTCCATATAGGTGTTATGGCTTTGCTTTTATTTTGGGTATTTTATATTGATAAATCAACCTATTTGTCTTCTATAAATATATTAATATACTGATTAACTCTAACTAAACCAACCTATATATACCACATTTTCCAATATTATACTATTTTCATTTTTAACCGATTGTTTTAAGCGTAAAGATCACATATTTTTTACTTTTTTTTTTCCTTACAACATTAATAATGGGGTGAAAGCATGTGGATTATAGTAATCGTTTTACTCAAAATAATCGATTAAAAATTGAGATAATATAATATTGGAAGATGAGGTATAAAGGTTGGGTTTATTAAGGGTTGATCAAAAGGTTGATATATTTAGACAATATCATTAATAAGTTGGTTTATTCATGTAAACTATTCATTTATTTTAAATGTTGAGTTCTTTTATAATCCACATGCTTTCACCCCATTAATTAAGAGCATCCATATCAATGTAAACTATTCATGTAAACAATATCATTAATTAAGAGCATCCATATCAATGGAGAGTTTTTCTCTTCCTTGTGGGCCCATGTTTGACTCTTTATCACATACATTATATTCGTAAATATACATTATACATATATTAATGGAAACATATTTCTCTTCATAAATGGAAACCATATCACATTTTAAGAAACCCCCAAAAAAATTTTATGTGTGGGACCCACTTTTCTCTCCCTCAAAAACTCTTCATAAAAAGGAAGAAATTGTCATCTTTCCATGCTAATGGAGATTTCTCCATTGATTAATGTGTCCAATTTTTATTTTTTTCTCCATCCATCTCCTTGGAGAGTTTTCTCTCCATTGATATAGATGTTTTAAATGTTGAGTTCTTTTATTTGTAGGATTATTTAACATGAATAATCTAACTTATGTCTGGTCTTCTAGTAATAAATTACTCTTTAAATAATTCCAAAATAAAAAGATCTACTTACAACATCTTCCAATATTGCTCGTTGACCGATTACATGCTCCATCGATAAAAATTAATTTTAAACCCAATAACCTCATAATTATATATTAATAATATAGCTCCTCCTTCAACTCTCTACTAGTCTACTCCATTAATCAATCTACAAGACGACAATCTTCCTCCACAACAAGTCAATAAAAACCACACCAGCCATCGCCATAATCGATAATACCAACCACAATGGCTGCTACCATTGTGCTTCAGCCGCCGCCTTCCCCGGTCAAAAAGTTCGACCACCTTACCGACGTTCGACTGACAGTGGCGTCCCTCCTCTCCCTCTCTACCACGATGACCACCTCACCGTCACCGGAAATCACCTTGCCTCCCATAGCCTTTACTTATGCCCCTCTTTAGTCACCCTCATAACCCCTACCCCAATAAACCGGAAACAAACCCACCCACGTCATTCTCTCTCTCCAGTCACCCTCATAACCCCTCTCCCACCCACATCCTTCTCTGTCCTGTCTTTTCTACTACATAATACATACATAATACGGCCTGAAGGATCCAAATTTAACGTCCCACTATAGAAGGACGTAAAAAGCCATGATCCTACCATGATTTATTGATTGGGCAATAAAACTCTTCGTCCTACCATGGTTGGACAATAAAACTCATCGTCCTACCATGGTAGGACGTCTAGGTTCATCATGTTATCCATGTCAGACGTTAGAATTCAATGTCTGAGGTTTATCATGTGAACCATGTCGGACGATAAAATTAAACATCCTACCATGTGGTAGGACGTTAAACCTAAACGTCCAAAAGTATGGGCTGACATGTTTTTCATCTCGGTACTTAATTATATACTACAAAATCCATTTCACAAATGTAATGAGTTCAAGAGGCCATCTTCATCATAAACTCAATAAATCTAACCTATTGTTCAGCATTGTTCATTCAAATTTAGTGTAAAGTGTGTGTGTAAACTATGACTATATCTATAATGAAATAAATATATAATGAATGTAATTTGTATAAGTTAGCTTATCACCGATACGGTATCCGACATTGAGTTTAAACTAAAAGTTCATGTCTTTTACTATTGTTGATTTATTAGTTTCATTTTAAGTGTAAAAGTTTTTAATTTTTTTAATTTTTTAATTTTTATTTTTAATTTTTGTATTTAAAAGAATTTGGAAGAATTCGGGAGATGAGAGAGAGTGGGCCAAAATTATGAAAATGGTATTTTAGTCATTTTCACAAAAATGTCGACGATTTTTATTACTTAGGATTAAATGTAGTATGGTTTATTTATGCAAGACTCTGCATAGGTTGGTTGTAATTAGTATGGTTTAATTAGTGTTTGAATTATGTTGTAATTTGGAGTAAGAGACTAAGAGTTCTGAATTTCTTTTATAAATGAGAGGTTGTGTGGTTAAGGAAATAATTAGATTATGTTCTTTTAAACTTAATTTCAGTTTAATTTAATTCCATTGGCCTATTTTGTTCTCACTTAAGCCCGAAAGTTCAAGGCCTTATTACTAAGGTCATGAGAGAAATCTCTTATAAACTTATCAAAACATCTTAACTTCTTCCATGTGGGATATTCAATCTCATGCATGGGCTGTTACAAACTCTCCCACTTAAAGAACACAACGCCCTTGTTGTGCCTTACTGAGCTAACCGCAATCAAGCCAATAATCCTCCCCCGCTAGGTGGGTAACCGGTGTCCATATAACCACTAAACTCACCGCATGGTCGCAAGGTTGCTCTGATGCCATTTATAACAGCTTAACCCACCACCGTCGTAATAGAACCCACTTTACATTGAGATTCACACTTTTGGGCATCTTTTGTCCTTAAGCCTAAAAGTACAAGGCCTTGTTACTTCGCCCAATGTGTGATACCAATCTAATGGGGTGGTACATAATTTGACTTTATTATTATTATTATTATTATTATTATTATTATTATTATTATTATTATTAAAACAAAAATAAGAATATTTACAAGAAATTTGTGATAAATCATATGAGACTTTCATTAATGATAAAGAGAAAATTATAAAAATAAATTCAAGCACTGATAACTAACATAATTTTCTAACAAGTGTATCAATTGATAAGTATACCAATTATTAAAAATCATAGAGTTCTAGATGGTAGAGGAGAGAGCATAATGTTTTATTCCACTAAGGCAGGATTTGCCACGGACATGAAGAAGAAATAAACCACCACATTTCACGAGAGCGATAGAGAGAGAGAGAGAGTTGGGGGACTGTAAGATATTCAACCAACAAAGGCACGTGATCTAGAGTTTGTTCACTTAAAGAAGGGATGTGACTGAGACTCGCAAACAGAATAACAAAGAACATACCAATCGCTTAAAGGAATACCTTAGCTCTGAATATAATCCAAATTATCCAATCATTTGCTAATCGCTAAATAAGAAAAGAAAATATGCTTTACAAAAACAACAAGATCCCAAAACAGAGAAGTGCTATGACCGCAGCTGCGAAAGATATCATACAACGAAGAAAAATGAAAAACAGCATAGTCAATACCGAATACCTCACAAGCAGTAGCAACATAACCAGTGGCGGATCTTCAACGATTTTTCTAGGGGGGCCGATCAAAATAAATAATATATGGGTAATACATAATCAATTTTTTCTCACGGTCTATGAGAGGCAATAAAATAATATCGTAAATAAAGAAAGAAAATTTAAACTTGCGACTTTAACTTTTGATCCACATGATCTAAATTGTGTTCATATATTATCGATAATAAAGTTAACATTTAAACTTCTCGTATACAGTTAATGGATTTGCGTGCCACAAGAAAACATCTATGATATAGTATAATATCATTAATATATTAACTTCGTCACAAACAAAATATATAGTAGTTATGTATGCTCATATAAATCTAAATTACGTGTGTGTACGACAATTTCATAGTAATATTATCTTAATAAAAAAATAATAATAGGTTACATGTTAATCAATTTTTAAATTTAAATGTGAAATAATTGATTTTTAATGATTGAGTAGTAAAATCGTTTTACGTAAATAAGGTATCATTTATCAATCTAAATTACATTGAAATTAAACTGAATGTTGTAAAAAGGAAAAAAAATTTGAAAATTTGTAAAAGGTCCAAAGAGAAAATAAATAAATAAACAGTGTAGTATAGCAAAAAGGGGTTGATAGGGATTGAACCCCCAATCAATTGAAAGCTAGTGCACCATAACTACCACTGAGCCACTATCTTATTTACTATACTATGTTTGCCGCAATTGTTATGTATCAGAAACTTAGGGGGGGCCAGGCCCCCTTCCGCAATACAAAAGCTCCGCCATTGAACATAACCCGATGACTTTTCAATTAATTCATCTTACAAATGAAGAATATTTGGTCAAAGTGAAAAATAACAATCTGAGTATGACAAACACCAGAAATCTCTTTGTTTAAGGACATAAGCACAAATCCATGGACACCATAAATGATTAATTAAGACTTGAAAAGAGTTTCTAAATTCATTTGGAACAAAAAGATCAATTCCAACTTAGTACTTCCTTGATGTCAATATCAGCCTTCGATTTTGAAAGACAAAGCGAACTCCATATTTTGATAATCATGCTCCCATCATCACGAGATTTTTATACAAAGCATTATGAGCTATTGATAAATCTGTTAAGCGACACCCTTCGACATTAGAGCGATAGCACCCTAAAAATTATAAATGCTAAAAGAAAACAGATAAAATCTTTTTTTTTTTGGGTAGAATGTAAGCAATTATATTAAATTGAATCAAGATTACATCAATATAGACCACATCATCCTAACAACATTCAATTACATAGCATTCTATCCATCTCCTATCAATAAACGCACGAGTTAATCCTCAATAAACGCACGAGTGAGCCTAGTAAGAACAAGGGCATAGTCTTAAAAGCCGCCTCTAGTGATAGTGACGATGATTCGGAGGAAATGGCTGCGTTTGCTCGTCGGTTGAAGAGTCTATGGATCCGAGTTTTTAGGAAAAGTACCCAAGAGGGGGGGGTGAATTGGGTGCTTGAAAACTTTTTCGAGTTTTCAAGACTAAATGATATATCACGTTTCTGAGACTTAGAGTTAATCACGTTTAACTCAAGTCTGCTGGAAACGCTGAATGTTTACTGAGAAACGTGTTGGAAACGTAGAGTAGTTACTAAGAAACACAGTGGAAACGCGATAAATAAAACTTGAAACGAAAGTGAAAAACTTGAAAAACGTAAAACGAAAGTAAAGTACGCAGCGGGTTTTGAAGTGGTTCAGTCTCACACTCCGAGACCTACGTCCACTATTCTCTTATTAATATATTAGTACCTACTCCGGATTACAATATATTAATCACTCTACAACTCTTTCAAGTTGTACTCTTTCTCTCAAGCAAAAGAAAGCTAATTGTGTCTCGACAATTGTTCACAAGAGAACGAATATGAGAGTGCATAAAGACAATTGACTTGAGTAACAATTAAACAACACGAGATCTGTTTCAAAGCCTTTTAAAAAGTTTTGCAAAAATGAAGACAATAATGCTTAAAGATTGTTTGCAAAAATACTTCGTTAAATTTGATAGCTCGAAAAGGTAAAGAATGATTTTCTAAAATTTGAGTTTAAATAGAAGTTGAAAAGATATTGCATGAGATATTCTTCCAAAACCGAAATCTCTTAAAGATAGGAAGTATTGTTTAAACACGGCTATATTTCCAAAAGAAAGATAAGAGATATTCTAAAAATCTTTTTACTTCTTCTCCAAGTTAAAATCATTCTCTAATTATTGTAAGAGATATTTTAGAAGATAATAATTTCAAAGATCATATTTTTCTAGAAAATATCTTTTCCAAATCAGGTTTTTCGAAAAAGGCTTTAAGAGTTATTCTCTGCGTTTCTTGTGGAGTTCCTGGAAACGCAGTGTATAACTCACGGTTAGATGTCTCATTGTGGAAACGCATGCTTCAAAGAATGACACCGCAACCTCGTGAGTGAAACGTAAGATTTCTCTTGTTGTTTTACCATTACCCTTGTCATTACAAGGACTATAATGATACATTAAGAACTCGACGCTTCATGAGTTGTTATATAGCCTTGAGTTGATTCGCGTTTCCCAACAAAGACGCTTGATTCTTGCTTGGATGTTTCACAACCTACTAAGTTTCATAAACACTAACAATCTGATTATAGTATAGTAACAAAAATCAAAGACATCATCAAAACATAACGACGTGGTCGAGTCAACAAATTCCCCCTTTTTGATGATGGCAAGTCTCCTATTTTTGTTTCTAAGGGTAGTTCCCCCTCAACCTATTAGTCACCATACAAAGGTCAAACAAGAAGCGAAAAACATATAATTAGCCGTTTGTAAAAGGAAGAATCAATAAGCGATATAGAAACTAAGCAATAGCATCAAGATAAGAAATGAAGAGCATAGTCATCGAAAAGTAAGAAGGAGCAAAAAGTGTGTTGCGATAGCGTTTTCCCCCTCTTGACATCATTAAAAAGGAAGTGACTAGGGTAACACCGTCGCGTACCTTAAGACAAAAACTTTAACAATAAGCATCAAATGATATTAAGGAAACATCATGCTCGTCAACATACAAAAGCATAAGTAGTTCAGAAATGTCACAAAAGATAAAACAAAAAAAAACATTGATCAGTTTTGAGATAGACAAGGCAAGGACAAGGATTAATGGTATGGAAGGAAAAGAACAGGGGGAGTTGGAGGCGGAGTACGAAGAAGGGCAAGGATATCCTCAGTGTTGGCCAATACCGTCTGATGGGAAGCAGCCAAAGTTTCCACCTGCTGGCGAAGAGCGTGAACAGCAGGGGTCAAGCCCTCTTCATCCTTGGTAAACGCAACGAGAGCAGCCGTGTTCTCGTAAAACGCCGCGGTCATCTCTGTCATAGCTCTGGTCTGGTCCTTGACTAGACCCTCAAAACTACGAATCGTACCGAGGAGCTGCGCAATTGAAGCCGTGTTTAAGACGACATTCTTCTCCACAGAGCGTAACCTGGTCTCCAGGGCAGAGGCCATTGGGGCAGCATGACCAGAAGGCTCCCCTTGCTCAAACGTCTCGGGTACAGCCACAGAAATACCTACCTCTTTCAGAAGGCGATTATCAGCAACACCAGGGGGTTGGATCTCAAGATCAGTGTGCTTGACCACGCCCTTAGCTTGTAAGACTTTAGACAGAAGCATCCCATAGGCCAGCTTTAGGGTTTTGTCATTGGTGCCGGTGCGTATGCAGTCAGCGACATAAAGTACCTTGTCTTTAAACAGGCGGACGAAATTCACCCTATGATTCTCCTTAAGACATTGGAAAAGTTGGAGATCAGACAACTGGATTTTGTTTTTAGCTTTATTGCGGGGTGCAAAGGTTGAATAAACGAAGTGCAACAACAAGCGGTCAGTTGGGAGCAAGAGGTGAGGTTTGATTTCCGTCCCAGATTCCGCACTGGGATAAGCATAGCGTTTCAATTCCAATTTACCGTCAGCAGAAAGGTTGTTATGAGCATTCAAATCAATGTGAGTACCAAGATTAGCAACCCCCAGACTCTGAGCCAAATCTTCATCACTGATCACAACATCCACACCATTCACAAGAGCCATTAGAGACTCATCAGTCTCGTGCACAGTAGCGTAAAACTGGGCGATTTCGACCAAATAAATGGGGCCCGAATAGCAAAGAAACGACTGACACTGCTGTACTTCCACCATCTTCTTTAAAAACCCCAAATCAGGCCTATCCAGCCATTCGACAGGAATATAACAACAAGGAAAAAGTGGATAAGATAGTACCTCAATTGCTTTTTCACACTCGACATAACTCATGCGTGCCATTTTGAGGCGAGTTCGCAAAGCCTCAATGCCTGAAGGGAGAATAACCTCATCATTACCAGAGTTGTGTCCCTCGTCGTCAACCATTGTAACCTCAGGAGAAGTCTTAACGCGAGATCGTTTACTTTGACGTTGCGGGGTTTGTAAAGTAGCAGACTTGCGGCGCTGAGAGGTGCGCTGCCCCACAGAGGAAGGTTCCGACGTATCAGTGAGGTCAAGAGAGGGGTTATTGGTTTTTGGTTTGGGGGCCATGATTGGAGTAGGGAAACGGCAAAGGAAGGAGTGTGGGAAGAAGAAGACGGTAAAAAAGGGAGTGGAAAGGTTTTGTGGTAAGAGGTGAATGTGGTAGGTGAGGGAAATAAAGGAAGGTGAAAAGGATAAGGTTGGGATAGGTTAAATAAGGGAAGAGAGAGAAGGGAAGGGTTGGCGTGTTTGAGAAGGCTGAGAGGGGGATAAAAAATATACGGTGGGTAGGATGTGGGAAATATTGTGGGGAGTTAAATTTGGAATATATTTGGGTAAAAGATTTGGAACAATAATCAATGTACAAAATTTTACCAAGTGTGACAAATATGAAGAATACACATGCCAAAATATGTTAAGTATCAATCCCACAAAATAATGCAAATATCAAAAAGCAATGTCCTAGTGCAAGCGAGGGTGCGGACACAGTCTACGAATCCCGTTCTAGTCAATCATACGGGGTAATAATGAAGGTGCAAACACAACTTATATACTACCAAGCAAACCAATTTCTAACCGTAGCATCTCAAAACGTTCTCTAGCTAGCGGTTTAGTTAGGATATCGGCCCATTGGTTCTCGGTCTTACAAAATTCCAATTTTATGTTTCCCTTTTCCACGTTATCCCTCAAAAAATGGTGTCTAATCTCAATGTGTTTAGTCCGGGAGTGTTGAGCGGGGTTTTTGGAAATAATAATCGCACTCGTATTATCACAAAAAATTGGGACACACGAGAAACTTACCCCATAATCCTTTAGTTGTTGTTTCAACCATAGTAGTTGTGAGCAAGCAAGAGCAGCGGCAATGTATTCACTCTCCGCGGTGGAAAGTGCAACGGTATTTTGCTTCTTTGAAGACCACGAAATAATGCACGGACCTACCTAACGTTGCAATTCCCGAGGTACTCTTCCTATCTATCATACATCCTGCATAATCGGCATCTGAATATCCTTTGAGATCAAAGTTAGACTCCATAGGATACCATAAAAACAAGTTTTGAGTACCAACCAAGTAGCGTAAAATGCGTTTCACTGCAGAAAGGTGCGTTTCCTTAGGATTTGACTGGAAACGCGCGCAAGCACACACACTAAACATGATATCTGGCCTACTAGCAGTTAAATAGAGTAGAGAACCAATCATACCTCGATAAACAGTAGCATCTACTGACTTACCGTCCTCATCTAGTCCAAGTTTCGTGGTTGTGGACATGGGAGTCGCCATTGGTTTGGCGTTTATCATGGAGAAACGCGTAAGAAGCTCTTTCACGTACTTTTGTTGATGAATCTTGATCCCTTCTGGTGTTTGCTGGATTTGAAGTCCCAAGAAGAACTTCAATTCGCCCATCATGCTCATCTCGAACGCCGAGGTCATCAACTCGGAAAAGTAAACACAAAGATCATTGTTAGTGGATCCAAAGATAATGTCATCAACATAAATTTGTACGACTAATAGATCAACCCCCTCATTTTTCAAGAACAAGGTTTTATCAACGAAACCTCTTTTAAAACCATTTTCAATTAAATGTGTGGACAAACGATCATACCAAGCACGAGGTGCTTGCTTTAAACCATATAAAGCTTTGTCAAGTTTGAAAACATGTTTTGGAAAGTCCTTATTCAAAAACCAGGAGGTTGTTCTACATAGACTTCCTCTTTCAAATAGCCATTAAGAAACGCTGGTCTTAACATCCATTTGAAACAGTTTAAGTCCTTTATGAGCAAAGAAAAGCAATTAATAACCTGATTGCTTCCAAGCGTGCTCTGAGGGCAAACGCTTCCTCATAGTCAATTCCTTCTTGTTGGTTGTATCCTTGCACCACCAATCTTGCTTTGTTTCGACTATGACTTAATCGCCGAGTTTATTCCTATAAACCCATCGTGTACCAATGACGGTGCGGTCATTCGACGTGGCACAAGATGCCAAACTTTGTTTCTCTCAAATCGCTTCTAGTTCTTCTTGCATAGCACCTATCCAACTGCATCACTAAGAGCAACTTTGACATTACTCGGCTCAATGGCCGAGAAAACGAATGAAACAAACAGAAATTATTTAGAGAACGACGAGTTTGTACTCCCTTTTGTATATCAGAAATGATAGAGTCAAGTGGATGCGAGCTTTGGTGTTTCCACTTCTTAGGGACAAAAGGTAGTCCATGTGTATTCTGAGGTTCTTCTGTGGTTTCATCAGGAACCGCAGCTTTCGCTTCGCTTTCGGGCTTGTTGTGGCTTGCACCGGAAACGCCATGCGTTTCAACCGACCCTGGGTCACCTGTTTCCTGTGGAACCGCAGTGTGTTCTGTGAACTCCTGCGTTTCTGGATGCGTTTCTTCCGTTTCTGGCTCAGCAAAATCGAAGGGTACATTGTTATCAGCGTTATTTTGGACAGTTGCTTCTGGAAATAGCACGTTTCCAGCATTATTCTGATTGTTGTCCTCTGGATTTGCAGCAACTTCTGCGTTTCCATGAGCCGTAACTTCATCATCTATCCCTTCAAGATTACCTTCATCATTCACGATTTCTGGTGCATCTTGACGAGTCAAGCGAAAATCTGGATCATCTTTATCCTCCTCATCCTGCGCATACTTTTCAAAGATGTCAGTTTCGTCAAAAATCACATGGACACTTTCCTCGACAACCATAGTTCTTTTGTTGTAGACTTTATATGCCTTGCTCTGATTAGAGTATCCAAGAAAAATAGCCTCATCACTTCTAGGGTCGAATTTTGACAATTGATTTTTTCCATTATTATGAACAAAACATTTGCTTCCAAAAACGCGTAAGTGAGAAATGTTAGGTTTTCGACCACGAAGTAATTCATATGGCGTTTTCTTAAGAATAGCTCTAATCGTAACACGGTTATGAATATAGCAAGCCGTATTCACAGCTTCGGCCCAAAAGCTACGGGGAAGTCCACTACATAAGAGCATGGTGCGAGCCATGTCCTCTAACGCATTTCGCTCATGCTCGACAACACCGTTTTGTTGAGGTGTCCTAGGAGCGGAGAAGTTATGCCCCACTCCTCTACCTCTACAATAGTTTATAAAAGCATGGTTGTCGAACTCAGTACCGTGGTCGGTCCTAATGGACACGAGCTTAACATCAAGCCTATTTTCAACCAATTTAATTAAGCACTCGAATTCATCAAAAGTTTCAGTTTTGGTGCTCAAAAATATTGGCCAAACATATCTTGAATAATCATCGACAATAACGAAAACGTACCTTGCACCTCCTCTACTTCTTACCTTCATGGGACCACAAAGATCCATGTGTATTAGCTCAAGAGGTCGCTTGGTACTTACCACTTTCTTTGGTTTGAACGAGGCTCTTACTTGCTTGCACCGAATGCATGTATCACAAACCTTTTCACGATCAAACTTAATGGAAGGTAAACCTTCCACAAGATTCTTGGATCTCAACATATTCAACAAAGAACTACAAGCATGTCCGACTCTTTTATGCCAAAGATCGGGGTCATTAAGAGTAACGCTCAAACAAGTAAAAGAATCTTTAGATAAAGACTTAACATCAAGGACATACACGTTTTTAAGGCGATGCCCTTCCAAGATAACTTTCTTTGGATCCCTCAATTATGACCGGCAAATATTTGAGTGAAAAACGACTTTGTTGCCACTGGCCACAAAATTGGGATATACTTAGGAGATTGTGTTTTAGTCCATCGACTAAATACACATTCTTGATGGAAAGGAGGAGACATACCTATTGTGCCGACACCAACAATCTTACCTCGCCTTGTTGTCTCCAAAGGTTACGCTTCCTCCATCATAGGCCTCCAAAGTGAAAGGAATTGATTCTTGTCTCCTGGTCATATGTCGCGAGCAACCACTCCCTAAGTACCAATAGTCGCTTCCTTTCACCTTGACCTCAGAACGCATTATTCTTGAGTTCTAGGTACCCAAGCTAGGTTGGGTCCTCTCTTGTTAGTCACACAAAAAACTTGGTCCTTTCGAACCCAAAACATTTTAGTGACTTTTCCTTTGATCAATCTCTTGACAGCAACATGTGTTTCTTGACGTTTCTCATCAGTTTTAGTGGAAGAACTACACGTTTCTTTAACAGGTTTTGCGTTTCTGGTGAGGTTCACTTTTAATTCATTCGAAGATTCACTCATATTTTTAACATAGTTCACGTTTCTAGTGACATCTTCATCGAATTTTTCACAAGCCTGTTTGAAATGTCCTGTTTTACCACAATAATAACAAATCATATATTCCGGAAGGTCTACATATTTGCGTTTCCTAAAGTCTCGTTCCCAAGGTTTAGGATTGCACTTAGAATGATCCCTACGACTATACAAATCATAACCTAGACCCAATTTTAAGTTATTATCCGTCTGTTTAGTCAAGAATTTGCTCACATGGGAACTAGTTTCCCATTTGTTACTGAATTTCAAAGCATGTTTCAACCTCTCATTTAAAGACACAACTTCTTTTGAAAGATTTTCACAATTTGTGACCGAATTATCTAACTCAATGTTAACTTTGTCCAAATATGACTGAAGTTTCATCGTGAGTTTACTGATTTCAATGTTGTGATTAGTCTTTAGATGTTCTAGTTCATCCGAATGTTGTTTGAAAATTAAATCGTGATCTAAATCACACGTTTCCAGGGAATCGTCAGAAGTTTTGACTGTTTCACACGCATCAAGATTTCGTTCATTTAAGACATGTAACTCATCCGTTAAGGCAACAATTCTTTCACTTAGGGATTCATTTTCGCCTTTAAGGATTCATTTTCGATTCACGAAATCTTTAGCGTTAGACTCCCATTGACTTTTAAATTTAGCGATTCTGTCCAACTTTTCTTTTAGAAACGCATTCTCCTCGGCTATCTCCACGATTTGTTCTTTAACATCAGTCAACTCTAGACCTTGTTCATGACACGTGTCAAGAGTTTGTTCAAAGTACTTAATAAGAACATTGCGTTTAAGACTGGGAAGATCCTTTTTAAGTTCAAGACAACTTACCTCAGCATCGTCGGTTAGATCTTCAATATCAGGAAACCCAGCGTTTCCCATTAAGCAAAGATCCGTTTCTCCTGGAGCCTTACGATTTATCATGTCGATACTAAGGCTACTCAAGCACAGATGTGCTTCCTCATCCTCCTCATCATCTTCAAAGTCCGAAGGATCAAGTTCACCCCAACAAGATGCCGCCATAACCTTTAAGAATTTTCTTGTTTCTTTTCTCGTTGGTTCTTGGACTTGATTTCCTTCCAAGAGGGGCACTCTTTTATGACATGACCAGAGGCACCACACTTGTAGCAATTTCGATTTGAAGAGGAGTTTTTCGAGCTATTAGATTTTTTTGAAAAACCGGATTTATCTTGTTGTGGTTTGTTCCACATTTTCTTAAACCGACGAGCAAACGCAGCCATTTCCTCGAAT
Source organism: Dianthus caryophyllus (assembly GCA_023091065.1). NCBI lineage: Eukaryota > Viridiplantae > Streptophyta > Magnoliopsida > Caryophyllales > Caryophyllaceae > Dianthus > Dianthus caryophyllus. Next base: position 13,052,858 of record CM041518.1, on the reverse strand, counting down.
CATCGCCACTATCACTAGAGGCGGCTTTTAAGACTATGCCCTTGTTCTTACTAGGCTCACTCGTGCGTTTATTGAGGATTAACTCATGTGCCATAAGTGAGCCCATCAGATCTTGGTAAGTTAGTTTTGACAAGTCTTTTGCCTCCTCGATAGCAGTTACCTTAGGTTGCCATTTATCACTTAGGCTCCTAAGGACTTTACGAATCCTTTTCTCGCTTCAATCTCACGCCTAAGTTTCAGAACTCATTTGTCAATTTAGAGAAACGTGCAGACATGCTATTGATACTCTCATCCTTAGTCATAGTAAAGGACTCATATTGTTGAGTGAGCATGTCTATACGTTGATTCTTAACTTGAGAATTTCCCTCATAGGCAAGTTCTAGGGATTCCCAAAGTTCTTTGGCATTAACACAAGCGGAAAAGCGGTGGAACTCATTGGGTGAAATACAGTTTTGAAGGAAAGACAAGGCTTTCGCATTCTTTTCTGCTTTTCTACCCTCTTCCTCAGTATAATTTAAAACACTCTTTGCGACCGTATTGCCCTCTTTATCAACAGTTGTTATAACATGAGGGCCAGCGAGGATAATTTTCCAACAATCCCAATCATATCCTTGGATATATTGGGAAGCCAATTGTTTCCAAGATCCGTAGTCAGAACCGTCAAAGACGGGACATTTTGGATGTCTGGAATCCATAGATAAGTAAAATAGAATAACAAAAAGACGAAAGGATCAGCCTCTTTGCGGTGTGGCAATCAAGAGAACGAGTCTCTGATACCAATTGAAGAGTCTATGGATCCGAGTTTTTAGGAAAAGTACCCAAGAGGGGGGGTGAATTGGGTGCTTGAAAACTTTTTCGAGTTTTCAAGACTAAATGATATATCACGTTTCTGAGACTTAGAGTTAATCACGTTTAACTCAAGTCTGCTGGAAACGCTGAATGTTTACTGAGAAACGTGTTGGAAACGTAGAGTAGCTACTAGGAAACACAGTGGAAACGCGATAAATAAAACTTGAAACGAAAGTGAAAAACTTGAAAAACGTAAAACGAAAGTAAAGTACGCAGCGGGTTTTGAAGTGGTTCAGTCTCACACTCCGAGACCTACGTCCACTATTCTCTTATTAATATATTAGTACCTACTCCGGATTACAATATATTAATCACTCTACAACTCTTTCAAGTTGTACTCTTTCTCTCACGCAAAAGAAAGCTAATTGTGTCTCGACAATTGTTCACAAGAGAACGAATATGAGACGGTGCTAGCACAATTGACTTGAGTAACAATTAAACAACACGAGATCTGTTTCAAAGCCTTTTAAAAAGTTTTGCAAAAATGAAGACAATAATGCTTAAAGATTGTTTGCAAAAATACTTCGTTAAATTTGATAGCTCGAAAAAGGTCAAGAATAATTTTCTAAAATTTGAGTTTAAATAGAAGTTAAAAAGATATTGCATGAGATATCCTTCCAAAACCGAAATCTCTTAAAGATAGGAAGTATTGTTTAAACACGGCTATATTTCCAAAAGAAAGATAAGAGATATTCTAAAAATCTTTTTACTTCTTCTCCAAGTTAAAATCATTCTCTAATTATTGTAAAAGATATTTTAGAAGATAATAATTTCAAAGATCATATTTTTCTAGAAAATATCTTTTCCAAATCAGGTTTTTCGAAAAAGGCTTTAAGAGTTATTCTCTGCGTTTCTTGTGGAGTTCCTGGAAACGCAGTTAGATAACTCACTTGCTTTGATGTCTCATTGTGGAAACGCATGCTTCAAAGAATGACACTGCAACCTCAGAGTGAAACGTAAGATTTCTCTTGTTGTTTTACCATTACCCTTGTCATTACAAGGACTATACGTATACATTAAGAACTGACGCTTCATGAGTTGTTATATAGCCTTGAGTTGATTCGCGTTTCCCAACAAAGACGCTTGATTCTTGCTTGGATGTTTCACAACCTACTAAGTTTCATAAACACTAACAACGGATTATAGTATAGTAACAAAAATCAAAGACATCATCAAAACATAACGACGTGGTCGAGTCAACAAATTCCCCCTTTTTGATGATGGCAAGTCTCCTATTTTTGTTTCTAAGGGTAGTTCCCCCTCAACCTATTAGTCACCATACAAAGGTCAAACAAGAAGCGAAAAACATATAATTAGCCGTTTGTAAAAGGAAGAATCAATAAGCGATATAGAAACTAAGCAATAGCATCAAGATAAGAAATGAAGAGCATAGTCATCGAAAAGTAAGAAGGAGCAAAAAGTGTGTTGCGATAGCTGCTTTTCCCTCTTGACATCATTAAAAAGGAAGTGACTAGGGTAACACCGCCGTGCACCTTAAGACAAAACTTTAACAATAAGCATCAAATGATATTAAGGAAACATCATGCTCGTCAACATACAAAAGCATAAGTAGTTCAGAAATGTCACAAAAGATAAAACAAAAAAAAACATTGATCAGTTTTGAGATAGACAAGGCAAGGACAAGGATTAATGGTATGGAAGGAAAAGAACAGGGGGAGTTGGAGGCGGAGTACGAAGAAGGGCAAGGATATCCTCAGTGTTGGCCAATACCGTCTGATGGGAAGCAGCCAAAGTTTCCACTCACGCGAAGAGGCGTGAACAGCAGGGTCAAGCCCTCTTCATCCTTGGTAAACGCAACGAGCAGCCCGTGTTCTCGTAAAACGCCGCTGATCATCTCTCGCTATAGCTCGTCCGGTCCTTGACTAGACCCTCAAAACTACGAATCAGACCGAGGAGCCGCGAATTGAAGCCGTGTTTAAGACGACATACTTCTCCACAGAGCGTAACCTGGTCTCCAGGGCAGAGGCCATTGGGGCAAAGATGACCGTAAGGCTCCCCCTTGCTCAAACGCTCCTGCACACCCACGTAAATACCTACCTCTTTCAGAAGGCGGTTATCAGCAACACCAGGGGGTTGGATCTCAAGATCAGTGTGCTTGACCACGCCCTTAGCTTGTAAGACTTTAGACAGAAGCATCCCATAGGCCAGCTTTAGGGTTTTGTCATTGGTGCCTGTGCGTATGCAGTCAGCGACATAAAGTACCTTGTCTTTAAACAGGCGGACGAAATTCACCCTATGATTCTCCTTAAGACATTGGAAAAGTTGGAGATCAGACAACTGGATTTTGTTTTTAGCTTTATTGCGGGGTGCAAAGGTTGAATAAACGGCGCAACAACAAGCTGGCTGGGAGCAAGAGGTGAGGTTTGATTTCCGTCCCAGATTCCGTGACCGATAAGCATAGCGCTTCAATTCCAATTTACCGTCAGCAGAAAGGTTGTTATGAGCATTCAAATCAATGTGAGTACCAAGATTAGCAACCCCCAGACTCTGAGCCAAATCTTCATCACTGATCACAACATCCACACCATTCACAAGAGCCATTAGAGACTCATCAGTCTCGTGCACAGTAGGGTAAAACTGGGCGAGTTCGACCAAATAAATGGGGCCCGAATAGCAAAGAAACGATCGACATCTGGCCAGATTTCCACCATCTTCTTTAAAAACCCCAATCGTGCCTATCCAGCCATTCGACAGGAATATAACAACAAGGAAAAAGTGGATAAGATAGTACCTCAATTGCTTTTTCACACTCGACATAACTCATGCGTGCCATTTTGAGGCGAGTTCGCAAAGCCTCAATGCCTGAAGGGAGAATAACCTCATCATTACCAGAGTTGTGTCCCTCGTCGTCAACCATTGTAACCTCAGGAGAAGTCTTAACGCGAGATCGTTTACTTTGACGTTGCGGGGTTTGTAAAGTAGCAGACTTGCGGCGCTGAGAGGTGCGCTGCCCCACAGAGGAAGGTTCCGACGTATCAGTGAGGTCAAGAGAGGGGTTATTGGTTTTTGGTTTGGGGGCCATGATTGGAGTAGGGAAACGGCAAAGGAAGGAGTGTGGGAAGAAGAAGACGGTAAAAAAGGGAGTGGAAAGGTTTTGTGGTAAGAGGTGAATGTGGTAGGTGAGGGAAATAAAGGAAGGTGAAAAGGATAAGGTTGGGATAGGTTAAATAAGGGAAGAGAGAGAAGGGAAGGGTTGGCGTGTTTGAGAAGGCTGAGAGGGGGATAAAAAATATACGGTGGGTAGGATGTGGGAAATATTGTGGGGAGTTAAATTTGGAATATATTTGGGTAAAAGATTTGGAACAATAATCAATGTACAAAATTTTACCAAGTGTGACAAATATGAAGAATACACATGCCAAAATATGTTAAGTATCAATCCCACAAAATAATGCAAATATCAAAAAGCAATGTCCTAGTGCAAGCGAGGGTGCGGACACAGCCTACTTAATCCCGCTCTAGTCAACCATACGGGGTAATAATGAAGGTGCAAACACAACTTATATACTACCAAGCAAACCAATTTCTAACCGTAGCATCTCAAAACGTTCTCTAGCTAGCGGTTTAGTTAGGATATCGGCCCATTGGTTCTCGGTCTTACAAAATTCCAATTTTATGTTTTCCTTTTCCACGTTATCCTCAAAAATGGTGTCTAATCTCAATGTGTTTAGTCCGGAGTGTTGAGCGGGGTTTTTGAAATAATAATCGTGACTCAGATTATCACAAAAATTGGGACACACGAGAAACTTACCCCATAATCCTTTAGTTGTTGTTTCAACCATAGTAGTTGTGGAGCAAGCAAGAGCAATGCAATGTATTCACTCTCCGCGATGGAAAGTGCAACGGTATTTTGCTTCTTCAAGACCACGAAATAATGCACGGACCTACCTAACGCTGCAATTCCCGAGGTACTCTTCCTATCTATCATACATCCCGCATAATCCAGATCTCAATATCCTTTGAGATCAAAGTTAGACTCCATAGGATACCATAAAAACAAGTTTTGAGTACCAACCAAGTAGCGTAAATGCGCTTTCATCGCAGAAAGGTGCGTTTCCTTAGGATTTGACTGGAAACGCGCGCAAGCACACACACTAAACATGATATCTGGCCTACTAGCAGTTAAATAGAGTAGAGAACCAATCATACCTCGATAAACAGTAGCATCTACTGACTTACCGTCCTCATCTAGTCCAAGTTTCGTGGTTGTGGACATGGGAGTCGCCATTGGTTTGGCGTTTATCATGGAGAAACGCGTAAGAAGCTCTTTCACGTACTTTTGTTGATGAATCTTGATCCCTTCTGGTGTTTGCTGGATTTGAAGTCCCAAGAAGAACTTCAATTCGCCCATCATGCTCATCTCGAACGCCGAGGTCATCAACTCGGAAAAGTAAACACAAAGATCATTGTTAGTGGATCCAAAGATAATGTCATCAACATAAATTTGTACGACTAATAGATCAACCCCCTCATTTTTCAAGAACAAGGTTTTATCAACGGAACCTCTTTTAAAACCATTTTCAATTAAATGTGTGGACATACGATCATACCAAGCACGAGGTGCTTGCTTTAAACCATATAAAGCTTTGTCAAGTTTGAAAACATGTTTTGGAAAGTTCTTATTCAAAAAACCAGGAGGTTGTTCTACATAGACTTCCTCTTTCAAATAGCCATTAAGAAACGCGGTCTTAACATCCATTCAAATAGCTTTAAGTCCTTTATGAGCAAAGAAAAGCAATTAATAACCTCGATTGCTTCCAAGCGTGCTCTGAGGGCAAACGCTTCCTCATAGTCAATTCCTTCTTGTTGGTTGTATCCTTGCACCACCAATCTTGCTTTGTTTCGACTATGACTCAGGAATCGCCGAAGTTTATTCCTATAAACCCATCGTGTACCAATGACGGTCATTATTCGACGTGGCACAAGATGCCAAACTTTGTTTCTCTCAAACTGCTCTAGTTCTTCTTGCATAGCACCTATCCAATCTGCATCACTAAGAGCAACTTTGACATTACTCGGCTCAATGGCCGAGAGAAACGAATGAAACAAACAGAAATTATTTAGAGAACGACGAGTTTGTACTCCCTTTTGTATATCAGAAATGATAGAGTCAAGTGGATGCGAGCTTTGGTGTTTCCACTTCTTAGGGACAAAAGGTAGTCCATGTGTATTCTGAGTTTCTTCTGTGGTTTCATCAGGAACCGCAGTTTCTGCTTCTGTTTCAGTTGTTGTGGCTTCAGTGCCACTGGAAACGCTTGCGTTTCCCCCTGAACTGGACCCTGGGTCACCTGTTTCCTGTGGAACCGCAGTGTGTTCTGTGAACTCCTGCGTTTCTGGATGCGTTTCTTCCGTTTCTGGCTCAGCAAAATCGAAGGGTACATTGTTATCAGCGTTATTTTGGACAGTTGCTTCTGGAAATAGCACGTTTCCAGCATTATTCTGATTGTTGTCCTCTGGATTTGCAGCAACTTCTGCGTTTCCATGAGCCGTAACTTCATCATCTATCCCTTCAAGATTACCTTCATCATTCACGATTTCTGGTGCATCTTGACGAGTCAAGCGAAAATCTGGATCATCTTTATCCTCCTCATCCTGCGCATACTTTTCAAAGATGTCGGGCCACAAAAATCACATGGACACTTTCCTCGACAACCATAGTTCTTTGTTGTAGACTTTATATGCCTTGCTCTGATAGAGTATCCAAGAAAAATAGCCTCATCACTTCTAGGGGTCGATTTTGACAATTGATTTTTTCCATTATTATGAACAAAACATTTGCTTCCAAAAAGCGCGTAAGTGAGAAATGTTAGGTTTTCACCACGAAGTAATTCATATGGCGTTTTCTTAAGAATAGCTCTAATCGTGAACACGGTTATGAATATAGCAAGTCGTATTCACAGCCTTCGCCCAAAAGCTACGGGAAGTCCACTACATAAGAGCATGGTGCGAGCCATGTCCTCTAACGCATTTGCTCATGCGCTCGACAACACCGCTTTGTTGAGGTGTCCTAGGAGCGGAGAAGTTATGCCCCACTCCTCTACCTCTACAATAGTTTATAAAAGCATGGTTGTTTAACTCAAGATCGTGGTCGGTCCTAATGGACACGAGCTTAACATCAAGCCTATTTTCAACCAATTTAATTAAGCACTCGAATTCATCAAAAGTTTGATTTGGTGCTCAAAAATATTGGCCAAACATATCTTGAATAATCATCGACACAACGAAAACGTACCTTGCACCTCCTCTACTTCTTACCTTCATGGGACCACAAAGATCCATGTGTATTAGCTCAAGAGGTCGCTTGGTACTTACCACTTTCTTTGGTTTGAACGAGGCTCTTACTTGCTTGCACCGAATGCATGTATCACAAACCTTTTCACGATCAAACTTAATGGAAGGTAAACCTTCCACAAGATTCTTGGATCTCAACATATTCAACAAAGAACTACAAGCATGTCCGACTCTTTTATGCCAAAGATCGGGGTCATTAAGAGTAACGCTCAAACAAGTAAAAGAATCTTTAGATAAAGACTTAACATCAAGGACATACACGTTTTTAAGGCGATGCCCTTCCAAGATAACTTTACTGGATCCCTCAATTATGACCCGGCAAATATTTGAGTGAAAAACGACTTTGTTGCCACGGTCACAAAATTGGGATATACTTAGGAGATTGTGTTTTAGTCCATCGACTAAATACACATTCTTGATGGAAAGGGAGGGAGACATACCTATTGTGCCGACACCAACAATCTTACCTGTCTTGTTGTCTCCAAAGGTTACGCTTCCTCCATCATAGGCCTCCAGTGAAAGGAATTGATTCTTGTCTCCGGTCATATGTCGCGAGCAGCCACTGTCTAAGTACCAATAGTCGCTTTCCTTTCACCTTGACCTCGTAAACGCATTATTCTTGAGTTCTAGGTACCCAAGCTAGGTTGGGTCCTCTCTTGTTAGTCACACAAAAACTTGGTCCTTTCGAACCCAAAACATTTTAGTGACTTTTCCTTTGATCAATCTCTTGACAGCAACATGTGTTTCTTGACGTTTCTCATCAGTTTTAGTGGAAGAACTACACGTTTCTTTAACAGGTTTTATGCTTCGGTGAGGTTCACTTTTAATTCATTCGAAGATTCACTCATATTTTTAACATAGTTCACGTTTCTAGTGACATCTTCATCGAATTTTTCACAAGCCTGTTTGAAATGTCCTGTTTTACCACAATAATAACAAATCATATATTCCTAAGGTCTACATATTTATGCTTCCTAAAGTCTCGTTCCCAAGGTTTAGGATTGCATTTAGAATGATCCCTACGACTGTACAAATCATAACCTAGACCCAATTTTAAGTTATTATCCGTCTGCTTAGTCAAGAACTTGCTCACATGGGAACTAGTTTCCCATTTGTTACTGAATTTCAAAGCATGTTTCAACCTCTCATTTAAAGACACAACTTCTTTTGAAAGATTTTCACAATTTGTGACCGAATTATCTAACTCAATGTTAACTTTGTCCAAATATGACTGAAGTTTCATCGTGAGTTTACTGATTTCAATGTTGTGATTAGTCTTTAGATGTTCTAGTTCATCCGAATGTTGTTTGAAAATTAAATCGTGATCTAAATCACACGTTTCCAGGGAATCGTCAGAAGTTTTGACTGTTTCACACGCATCAAGATTTCGTTCATTTAAGACATGTAACTCATCCGTTAAGGCAACAATTCTTTCACTTAGGGATTCATTTTCAGTCTTTAAGGATTCATTTTCAGTTCTGAAATCTTTAGCGTTAGACTCCCATTGACTTTTAAATTTAGCGATTCTGTCCAACTTTTCTTTTAGAAACGCATTCTCCTCGGCTATCTCCACGATTTGTTCTTTAACATCAGTCAACTCTAGACCTTGTTCATGACACGTGTCAAGAGTTTGTTCAAAGTACTTAATAAGAACATTGCGTTTAAGACTGGGAAGATCCTTTTTAAGTTCAAGACAACTTACCTCAGCATCGTCGGTTAGATCTTCAATATCAGGAAACCCAGCGTTTCCCATTAAGCAAAGATCCGTTTCTCCTGGAGCCTTACGATTTATCATGTCGATACTAAGGCTACTCAAGCACAGATGTGCTTCCTCATCCTCCTCATCATCTTCAAAGTCCGAAGGATCAAGTTCACCCCAACAAGATGCCGCCATAACCTTTCGGTAATTATCTTGTTTCTTTTCTCGTTGGTTCTTGGACTTGATTTCCTTCCAAGAGGGGCACTCTTTTATGACATGACCAGAGGCACCACACTTGTAGCAATTTCGATTTGAAGAGGAGTTTTTCGAGCTATTAGATTTTTTTGAAAAACCGGATTTATCTTGTTGTGGTTTGTTCCACATTTTCTTAAACCGACGAGCAAACGCAGCCATTTCCTCCGAATCATCGTCACTATCACTAGAGGCGGCTTTTAAGACTATGCCCTTGTTCTTACTAGGCTCACTCGTGCGTTTATTGAGGATTAACTCATGTGCCATAAGTGAGCCCATCAGATCTTGGTAAGTTAGTTTTGACAAGTCTTTTGCCTCCTCGATAGCTTGATTACCTTAGGTTGCCATTTATCACTTAGGCTCCTAAGGACTTTACTTAATCCTTTTCTCGGTTCAATCTCGCTGCCTAAGTTTCGCAACTCATTTGTCAATTTAGAGAAACGTGCAGACATGCTATTGATACTCTCATCCTTAGTCATAGTAAAGGACTCATATTGTTGAGTGAGCATGTCTATACGTTGATTCTTAACTTGAGAATTTCCCTCATAGGCAAGTTCTAGGGATTCCCAAAGTTCTTTGGCATTAACACGTTTAAAAGCGGTGGAACTCATTGGGTGAAATGCAGTTTTGAAGGAAAGACAAGGCTTTCGCATTCTTTTCTGCTTTTCTACCCTCTTCCTCAGTATAGTTTAAAACACTCTTTGCGACCGTATTGCCCTCTTTATCAACAGTTGTTATAACATGAGGGCCAGCGAGGATAATTTTCCAACAATCCCAATCATATCCTTGGATATATTGGGAAGCCAATTGTTTCCAAGATCCGTAGTCGAAGCCAAAGACGGGACATTTTGGATGTCTGGAATCCATAGATAAGTAAAATAGAATAACAAAAAGACGAAAGGATCAGCCTCTTTGCGGTGTGGCAATCAAGAGAACGAGTCTCTGATACCAATTGAAGAGTCTATGGATCCGAGTTTTTAGGAAAAGTACCCAAGAGGGGGGGTGAATTGGGTGCTTGAAAACTTTTTCGAGTTTTCAAGACTAAATGATATATCACGTTTCTGAGACTTAGAGTTAATCACGTTTAACTCAAGTCCGCTGAAACTTATTGAATGTTTATCGAGAAACGTGTTGGAAACGTAGAGTAGCTACTAGGAAACACAGTGGAAACGCGATAAATAAAACTTGAAACGAAAGTGAAAAACTTGAAAAACGTAAAACGAAAGTAAAGTACGCAGCGGGTTTTGAAGTGGTTCAGTCTCACACTCCGAGACCTACGTCCACTATTCTCTTATTAATATATTAGTACCTACTCCGGATTACAATATATTAATCACTCTACAACTCTTTCAAGTTGTACTCTTTCTCTCACGCAAAAGAAAGCTAATTGTGTCTCGACAATTGTTCACAAGAGAACGAATATGAGACGGTGCTAGCACAATTGACTTGAGTAACAATTAAACAACACGAGATCTGTTTCAAAGCCTTTTAAAAAGTTTTGCAAAAATGAAGACAATAATGCTTAAAGATTGTTTGCAAAAATACTTCGTTAAATTTGATAGCTCGAAAAAGGTCAAGAATAATTTTCTAAAATTTGAGTTTAAATAGAAGTTAAAAAGATATTGCATGAGATATCCTTCCAAAACCGAAATCTCTTAAAGATAGGAAGTATTGTTTAAACACGGCTATATTTCCAAAAGAAAGATAAGAGATATTCTAAAAATCTTTTTACTTCTTCTCCAAGTTAAAATCATTCTCTAATTATTGTAAAAGATATTTTAGAAGATAATAATTTCAAAGATCATATTTTTCTAGAAAATATCTTTTCCAAATCAGGTTTTTCGAAAAAGGCTTTAAGAGTTATTCTCTGCGTTTCTTGTGGAGTTCCTGGAAACGCAGTGTATAACTCACGGTTGCCAAGTCTCATTGTGGAAACGCATGCTTCAAAGAATGACACCGCAACCTCGTGAGTGAAACGTAAGATTTCTCTTGTTGTTTTACCATTACCCTTGTCATTACAAGGACTATACGTATACATTAAGAACTGACGCTTCATGAGTTGTTATATAGCCTTGAGTTGATTCGCGTTTCCCAACAAAGACGCTTGATTCTTGCTTGGATGTTTCACAACCTACTAAGTTTCATAAACACTAACAACGGATTATAGTATAGTAACAAAAATCAAAGACATCATCAAAACATAACGACGTGGTCGAGTCAACAGATTCACATACCTTTCTACAATCAATTTGATACCGTATCCTTGACTGAACCTGTTTCTTAATATCTACCACTATGATGAGTCGTATTTAGTATAGGCTAGTAGTGGAGTTTTAGGCTTGAATTAGAGCATTTTCGTATGGTTAAGTGAAGGTTTGTTGACTTATGATGGATTGGATGTTATCGTGGATTTGTGGCGTTTTATCGTGTTTTGAAGTTAGCTACGATGGTCACAAGATGCGCGGAGATACAAGAGAAGTTACGGAGGAAATATTGAAGAAGAGCTAGCATCCGCGACCATAGCTAGCACACAGGTCGCGGACAAGGAAGACAAGCACTCGCCGACAGGTAAGTGTGAATCAATTTCTTCCTTCTCCATTGCTTGGACGATTGATTTCGGTGTGGTCACCCCCTCTCTTTACCTCCACTTCTTGGTATTGCCATTTTTGGGTTCGAATTGTGCTTAAAGAGTGTTTAGTGGACTTGGGTTTGCTCTTGTGGTTATTTTTGTGACTAGCACTGCTTTTTGAGTTGTTCTTTGGGTAGTTTGATGGTGGTTTGGCTTTATTTTGGTTGGATTTTGCTGGAATCTTTGGGTTGTGTGGTTGAACTTGTTGCCAATACCCTCTTGCAACGATTGTGGCTCATTGTGTATTGAATTTTGATTCGGATGGCTACCACGAGAGCTAAGAAAACCGCCCCTGCGAAGGCCGCCTCTAAGGCCTCGACATCCACTTCTCGCCCCCCTAAGCGGGGCCGTTCCGCACTTGACTTCATGGGATGTGATTTGAGCTCCGGAGAGCAAATTCTTTGGAACTGACTGACGATGCCCAAGCGTGACATTCTCGTCACGAAATTCTTTCATAAGCCAACCTTGGTTCAACTTGGGTTGTTGGAGGCTGTGGATGGCTTCCTTACGCGCGCAGGGTTACCGTATTTCATCGACCGACATGCTCCCACGTATGCGCGCCTTACTTTGGAGTTTCTCTCGACTTTGTTGTCCCCTGTTGAAGATAATCCTCAAGTCATTTCATTTCGCTTTTTCAACAAGGAATATAGAATGTCGTATGCGGCGTTGGCGGAGGTGTTTGGGGCCGAGTTCCGCGAGGATATGCTCGTTGGGGAGGAACTTGAGGCCCGGGAGTTGTATGCATTTTGGAGTACTATCACAGACAAACCCATTAAAGTGGGCTCGGAAAAGCCTACTCGCATCCCTCATCCCGGTCTTCGTTTGATTTATCGGGTTCTCTCTATGGGATTCTTGGGAAAGGGTGAGTCTACTCATATAGGCCGCGAGGGGCTACAGTTACTTTACGATATGAACCCCGAGGACCCTGCTACTGTTGATTGGGTATTCAAGTTTTTGTACAGTTGTGCGGAGACTCGCCGTGTTGAGACGGGGAAGATTGCTTTAGGGGGTATTACCTTGATTGCTCTTAGTCAGGGTGTGAATTTGAGCACAGAGGAGCCGGTTCCAGGCTCGACACAGCTCACGTTGCCGGTCTTGCGCACTATGCGCACTATCGCCCCACTTGCTAGGGGCCAAGCTTACGCTTACATGCTTGGGACACGGGAGAATATCCCCTACATTCGCCTTCCCCGCCCTGAGGGGCAGGTTCTCCCGATTGGCCCCGCTAAGCGTGACTTATATATACCGCCAGATCCCCCTGAGATGGTGCGCGTTGCTGTAGCTAGCCGCGCTGCTGCTGCGGCGGACGATGATGAGGAAGAGGCTGCGGAAGAGGAGCAGGGCGCTCCTGAGGAGGGAGAGCCGAGTCAGCCTAGGGCCTCCATGAGTGACCAATACTGGAGGGCCACCATGGAGGATAACATGGAGGAGCTGCGTGACGAGATGGGTTTTATTCGGGATCAGAACCTTGAGGGGTTGGCGCTGCAACGCGCGGTTGGTGACATGTACGCGCCGTTGCATCCCGAGGTCTATCGTCCTCCTCCTCAGGCCTTCTATGATGAGATTGCGCAGCGCAATCAAGCGAGAGACGCTCGTGCTGAGGAGCGTGTTCGTAGGTCCCGAGCCTGGCCGTGGCTTCAAGGCCGGTCCCCTTCTACTTGATTCGGTATGCTTTCTCTCCTCCTTTTCCTTTGTATGTCCTAACTCACAATGAGGACATTGCTCGATTTAAGCGTGGGGGAGGGAATTCATCCGTGTTGTATATATTTGTGTGCTTTTCTATTTGCTTTTGTTTATGTCTTAAATAAAAAAAAAAAAAAAAAAATGAAAAAAAAAAGAAGAAAAAAGAAAAAAAAAAAATACGAATAAAGTGAATCCCGGCTAGGTGAAAACCCGAAAGGGCGCCTAGGCAAAATTGGGATATGTGGCCGAGGGCGGAGTGAAACCCACAAGGGTGGGCGCTCCGAGTAAAATGAAGAAACGAGTTGCGAGCCACGAGCGTAGAAGTGAGGAAATAAGCTAGAGTGAAACCCGCAAGGGCGGGCACTCTAGGCAAAATGAGAGATTTAGGAAAAAAAAAAACAATGTTCTAATACTTCCAATCTTACCGGCGTGGCGACATAAGAAGGGTGACAAAGAAGGTCGGAAGGGTAGGTTAGTGGCTACGGTGAGAAGTAATCGCGGTGCACGGAGTCGTAGGCACCTCTCTTGCGATTGGGTTTGTCTTATTTCCGGAGTAGAGGCGTTTAGGAGCTTGCTTGTGTGGGTTGTATGTGGGTGTGACATACGTCTTTTGTCACAGGAGAACGTTAGTAGCACAAGTAAGCCGGGCTAGGATGGAGAAATAAGGGGCGTAGCTAGACTTGTCATCGTTCTTACATGTTTGTCGTTAGGTCGATGGGTATGCATTTCCTAGATTTCGAGGATTTTTGTCCTTATCTTGCGAGTTGAGTGAAAATGGCTACTACTCAAGCCATTTGAGGGAGTTGAAGGTTGGGTTTTGAATGCGACTTGCTTTATTTTAGATCCACCACGTTCCTATTGAGCTAGTGTTGGTCAGGTTTGTATGGTGTCCGTAGAGTTTACTCGCGGACGAGCAAAAGCTTAAGCGTGGGGGAGTTTGATGAGTCGTATTTAGTATAGGCTAGTAGTGGAGTTTTAGGCTTGAATTAGAGCATTTTCGTATGATTAAGTGAAGGTTTGTTGACTTATGATGGATTGGATGTTTCGTGGATTTGTGGCGTTTTATCGTGTTTTGAAGTTAGGTACGATGGTCACAAGATGCGCGGAGATACAAGAGAAGTTACGGAGGAAATATTGAAGAAGAGCTAGCATCCGCGACCATAGCTAGCACACAGGTCGCGGACAAGGAAGACAAGCAGCAGAAAAACGGCAGAAGACATTACCGCGAGCTGTCCGCGAATGGTCCGCGAGGACTATGCTTCCAAATCTCGTTTATTCTTTTTCCGGATTTTATTATTTTGTTTTTAGGAAACTTATTCCTATTTAACCTAGGACGGAACCTAGTTGTTTTTGGATCTTTTTCATTATCATCGATCATTAGTTTTAGATCTAGTTTTAGTTTTTCATTGGAATTTGGAGATTGAAGATTGAAACTTTTCAAGAATTTTGTAACCGCCGGTATGAGTAACTAATTTCCCTTTTCTCAATTCAAGTGATTGAAAAGGTTTGGATTTAATTGTGAGTTTGAAAGTTCATTGCTTTATTCTTGGCTATTGATTATTGCTTAGTTATTACTGTTATTTGTGAGATTGATTGTGATTGCTAGGTGTACAACTAGTCTTCCTTTTAATCGCGTAATCGTTAGTTTCGTTGATTTAACTGGATTGTGATTAACGTGACGCTAGTAACAACCTATGCTTAATTATTGTACGGGATTCGTGATAATTATTCTTAGAAGCAATTTTCATAATACCTAAAACACAACTGGATTGTATGTGTTATTTATTCCTTATCGATTCTCTCGTTATTAAAGCTGCTAATTGATTAAATCTTTAACTGGATTGTGAGATTGTCTTTTAGTTAGGGTTAGTTAAAGAACGAACGGGATACGTTTTAATTAACTAAACATACGGAGAATTAGAATTATATGATTCACGATAAGGTAGTCAAGCATATAAGTTTGAACCGGATAACTATGATCAATTGTCTTTAAACCGCGGATATTAACTTGAGTTGAGACCTTTAGTCTATTATATTTCATCCTCATATTACTCTTATTGTTTTGTTTTTAGTTTATGTTTAGCTTAATCATTCTACCAAATCCCCCCATTTTAGTTACTTGTTACTCTGTTTTGCATTATAACTACGCTTAGCCTTGATTCAGTTAACCTTATTCCCTGTGGTTCGACCCCTTACTTCCGCTTTACTATCTGTTTAGTATTAGGATTTAAGTGTTATAAATTGTTAATTTGCGGCATACGACTTAGGACCGTCACACTACCATTTATGGCCTCTTTATCATAGTAAACAATATAGGGGATATAGGGTCCCCCTGTCTCAACCCCCTCTGTCCTTTGAAGAAACCAAATTGAACCCCATTGAGATTCAAAGAACAGGAACTAGTCATAACACATTGCATCACCAGTTTTCTAAACTTCTCAGGGAAGTTGAGAGCTACAAGCATCTAATCAATAAACCCCCACTCTATAGAGTCATAGGCCTTTTGCAAGTCCATTTTAAACATACACCTAGGACCTAGGGGATGACCTCTCCCTATTGTATAACCTCGCCAAATCCTGATAAATAAGTATATTCTCAAGAATGCTCCTCCCTTGTACAAATGCTCCTTGATTTCTATTTATTGTATCTAGCAACACCCCAGCCATCCTATTACACAACACTTTTGATATGGCCTTGTAGAGAACATTGCAGCACGCAATGTGATACGAATTCAAACCGGCTTTTCATAGTAGCAGAAGCAAAACCAATCAAAAGTTCGAGATAGCAATCAGCAACAAGAATAACACCATTAACGATCAAATATGAGAATAATAACTCGTAAATTAGGGTTGAGCGAAATGAAATCAATCGAACAAGAACGAAAGGATATTTGCTCGAATAAGACCTATTATTCGAACAATGGTGATTGATTCCCAAGACCTATTGAGAACTAATCGAGTTAGAATTCAATCGCGTCGAAAACTAACTTGAGAATTTGATCGAAACGCGTCGATCTGAGAACTCAATTGCTACAATAAAGCAATTAGGGTTTTCTGGTTTTTTCTTCATTGAAAATAAAGTGCATTCATTTTTACAACCGATTGGGGGGGGGGGGGAGCCTTATATATAGGCTCATACAATACGTAAAATAAAATAAGGAAAGTCCTAATTAACTAAGTCATTGAGCTTCTCCATTTTGAATGACTAGAAAGCATTAAGTAATTCTCGAGATATGAGCCAAAAAAGTCGGACCCCTTTGGTCTTGAAACCGAGATTGCAACGTATTCACTTGAGCTAGTCATTCTCGGATCATCCCCTCCCCCTTTAAGAAGAATTGTCCTCAATTCTCATGGTTCGGGATTTATATGCTGATCAAAACGAATATGATCAACAAAATTCAGTCTCTTACTCAAACCAAAGCAAATGTCAGATTTCTAATTTTAAACACTTTCAGCGACTTCGAGCTTATGCCAATTCTTGCTCAAGTAGAATCCAAAGACCCATGTTATGCCATTGGAAAGGTATCTAAGCCTTCTCTTCAATGCAACAAGAACCACTGAAAAATATGCTCTAGAACTCAGGTTATGAGTCCCTAAATGCACACATATGAAATCCGAAACTGAACGGACCCATCGGAATTGTGGCTGACTTGCAGACCTCGTATCTCCCTCATACAAATGAATCACACAGCCTACCATATACCAAATTAAAGATAATTGAGATAGCTATCCAACGCATTTGGTCTCACCACATTTGGATATATAGACTAAGAAATATGCAGCTATGAGTGTTAACAGGTCACTGCCATAAGCGGCTGTACGTTTCAGATTATAACCATTGACTTGTAGACGTCATATCTCTTTGCTCTTTGTGAACCATATAACCCACCCTATATCACTATAAAGCTTATTGAGGTAGCTTTCATATGCATTTCGTTTTACTAAAATTGGATGAGCGGATTATGAGATATGATTGATTCTTTGCTGACAGGTCAAAATGCGATTCTCTGTTTCGTGCTTGATTTAGGTGCAACGTGTAGTCCACAACCTCCTGGATCGAACACTCGGGACTGGTCATTGTTGTTATAATGCTTCTTTCGAGGTTTGTAGTGACCTTTGATGACCAACACGGATAGAAGTTTCTCTTTAACTCGTTTGAAACGTACTACCCTACTCATATTTGCTTCCATGGGTCGTATACCAACCTGTTTTCCACAGATCGTCAGCAAACATCGAGCTTTTTGCTCCCAATCCAAATTAGACAGGAATTCATGGTCTGATAAACTATCCCAAATATGCCCCAACGTGTACTACGACGAACCAGAAGCAAACACGTCAATAAAAGATACAAATCCCGACCAGATTTTACCAACAACAATCGCTGCATTTTGAAGGTACCGGGAAGCGAAGAACCTATCGACGCCCTGCGCGCGCCCGACCTCGCCCCGTGCGGGGGCGTAGGGTGCGGAATGCGCCTCGCAGGAAAAAAAGTGCGAAGTTTGTAAAAATGGGGGAGATCATTGCATGAATTTGTGATTCAAAAAGAAATGTAGAAAAATCGTTTTGAAATGTGTTTTTCGGAGTCGCCACCAAATATTAAAGGAATTTGGAACCTATTCAACGCGTCTTGAAATACAAGACACGAGTGTCTCAGATTTCAAGGTGCGTCGATACCTATCCGTCTGAGGTTTGAAACCAGAGAAGGGATTCGGAGTGAGGTTACTTTTTAAAAGTTTTGACAAAAATGTATTTTTGAAAACTGAAATAAAAAAGCCTACATAAAAGTAGTCTTTACTAATTTGAAAACATTTGCTTAATTTCGATATTTGGGCTAAAAGTCACGCTACGTACAAGTGCGAATAAGTATGACTCGATTAAAATGCATAAGTAATGTAAATTGTCAAAATAATGACATATTGCTATAGGAAATGTACGTTAAATAATAATTTATTGACTAAATTATTACCATAAACGTTATTTTCCGACCTCGTATTTGACTCTTTAAGAATTTGTGAAAACCCTCAGTTTTGACATGCTAAAAGACTAAATTAAACGGTACAATTTAGTGTCGAAACCGTGATTCTAGTCGTAATTTAATACATGAATGAGGACTTGCATAATTATAAAAGTAACGTCGGTTTGCTTTAGTGATATTGAGTCGTTATTTATGCGATATTGGCGAGGTTTAGACGGATTATGAATCCGAATTGCTACAACCGTATTACGAATACGGCTTCGCTAATGCCAATATCGGGTTAGGGTTAATGTAACCCCTTTGTCCGAGTCTCAAACGTCCCAAAGCGTAGGTAAAATGTTTACCTTTCGAAAATGCAAAGACGGTATTTTGAGTGGATTTTGTGAGTATTATGAAGTGTGTTTTGAAAAAGAGGTGTATGTGTTAAAAAACCGATTATTGAAATGAATGAAGGGGGTTGGTATTTATAGGAAATGGCTCGTTTTTGTGCATGGACAAAACTTAATCGCCAGTGAGCCTGTGATTAAGTTTCAGTGCAGCCGCCAAATGGAATTAAAGAACTAGGGCTGCAGGAAGAAAAGATAATCGCCTGTAAACAGGCGATTTAATTTTTAATCGCCTGTTTACAGGCGATTTTATTTTTGTTTTGGTGTGCTGCTTAAGCCGCCTTTGGCTTAATGACGTATTTTAGGGTGATGATTATGTTTTGTGATGCAATTGTCGTGTGGGTTAAGGCTTGATTTAGGTCAATTAGTTTTGGCCCAAATTTGGTTTTCGTGTTTCGGTTTTTGTCGTGTTTTTCGGTTTTGGCTCGAAATAAAATAATATTAAAGTATATTATTTTACGGTTTTGTGGAGTCTAATTTTGTGAAAATGTGACACGGGACGCACTTTGGCCCGTTTTGCGTGTTGCGTTAGTGTGCGTTTTGGGTTGTTTTTGTAAGTTTTGGGCCGTTTTGTAGCTAGTTGGGCTGTTTTTGTGGCTCGGCTTAATAGGACGTTCTTGTATTGCGCTCGTGTTATGCTTATAATGACTTAGAGTGACATTCATTTTTATGATTATGCAAATCCAAATTAATACGCTAAAAATGACTAAATATGTTTTAGACACTTTTGTACCGTTTCGACTTATTTAAAAGCATGCATGAAAGTCCTTTTAGTCATCGGGTTTGTTTTTGGGGGGTACGGATACGGGTATCTACAGAGCCCCCAGTTTGACTGAGCTTGGACAAAGCGTTAGTCAAACTTAAAGATAGTATCCGGACCATTAGAGCCTTGATACTACCTGGCGGCGCTAAGCATGTGTCTTATGGGAGAGACGAGGACTTAGCGTCGGGAAATGCGGGGAGGGACGACATGTTTTTAAGGACATGACGGTCCTACATGTTTAAGGGCATGTCGGCCTGCATGTGGCCTGAGTACTCCCAGCTGGCGCCTTGCTTGTGTCTCCGCTTGGGCTTCTGCTTGTGCTTTCTTGCTTTGCTTCTTCGCTGGACGTCTCGTAGCAGAGGTTACGCGTTTTTGGGCTTGGTTTATAAGAATGGTTGGTGTTTTTGTGAACGTCTCGTAAGGAGGCTACGCGCTTTCGTGTTTCTCATAAAAAGGGTTAGGTTTTTATGAACGTCTCGTAAGGAGGCTACGTGTTTTTGCGTTTCTCATAAAAAGGGTTAGGTATTTATGAACGTCTCGTGAGGAGGCTACGTGTTCTTGTGTTTTTCATAAAAAGGGCTAGGTTTTTATGAACGTCTCGTGAGGAGGCTACGTGTTTTTGTGTTTCTCATAAAAAGGGCTAGGTTTTCATGAACGTCTCGTAAGGAGGCTACGTGTTTTTGGTTTTTGTGAACGTCTCATAAGGAGGTTACGCGCATTTGGTTTTTGTGAACGTCTCGTAGGGAGGCTACGTGTTTTTGTGTTTCTCATAAAAAGGGCTAGGTTTTTATGAACGTCTCGTAAGGAGGCTACGTGTTTTTGGTTTTTCATAAAAGGGCTAGGTTTTTATGAACGTCTCGTGAGGAGGCTACGCGTTCTTGTGTTTCTCATAAAAAGGGCTAGGTTTTTATGAACGTCTCGTAGGGAGGCTACGTGTTTTCGTGTTTCTCATAAAAAGGGTTAGGTTTTTATGAACGTCTCGTGAGGAGGCTACGTGTTTTTGTGTTTCTCATAAAAAGGGCTAGGTTTTTATGAACGTCTCGTAAGGAGGCTACGTGTTTTTGTGTTTCTCATAAAAAGGGCTAGGTTTTTATGAACGTCTCGTGAGGAGGCTACGTGTTTTTGTGTTTCTCATAAAAAGGGCTAGGTTTTCATGAACGTCTCGTAAGGAGGCTACGTGTTTTTGGTTTTTGTGAACGTCTCATAAGGAGGTTACGCGCTTTTGGTTTTTGTGAACGTCTCGTAGGGAGGCTACGTGTTTTTGTGTTTCTCATAAAGAGGGCTAGGTTTTTATGAACGTCTCGTAAGGAGGCTACGTGTTTTTGGTTTTTCATAAAAAGGGCTAGGTTTTTATGAACGTCTCGTGAGGAGGCTACGTGTTTTTGTGTTTCTCATAAAAAGGGCTAGGTTTTTATGAACGTCTCGTAAGGAGGCTACGTATTTTTGTGTTGGGTTAAAATTGTGTTTGAAATAGGTTGGAAGTGTATTGGGCCAAGGAAAACCAGCCCAAAACAAAACTGAAACCCATGAAATAAAAATATAATCGCCTGTAAACAGGCGAATTGAAAGTTAATCGCCTGTTTACAGGCGATTAGAGTTTTGTTTGGTGTTTCTTGGTTAAAACACGGGAGGGAGAGGGGTTGGCTCATTTTCATCCGTAAAAACAAAAACAAAATCGAAAACCTCTAAAACTTGATTTGGCGATTTTCTTGACCGAAATTCAACATTCCGACTCCTAAAATTCGTCATGGACCAAGGTACGTACTCAATTCACTTGGTTTTTCTTGTTTTGAAGTTCGTTTGAGTCGGTTTTAGCCCGAAAAACCGTGTTCTAGGGTTTAGGTCGAAAATTATTAATTTGATTCGAACTTGGCCCTCGTCTTTGCTTGAACTTGATGCTTGGGAGTCATATGAGGCTTGTGTTGCTGCCATTGTTGATTGCTTGTGAAAACCCGACTTGTGGCCTCGATTTTCGTGCGTTTTGACTAGGAGGGCATTTTGGTCATTTTTGAAAACGTCTCGAAAATGGCTCAAAACCTCAGTGTAGCTTACCCATTAGTAGTACAATGCGTTGGTGATTTCGTTTTGTTGAAATACGTGTGAAAAGCGGCTCGTTTGGGTGAAAAACCGTGTAAAAAGGGGGTTAGGGTCGGGGTTTTGCTCTATTTTCGTTTGCTAAAATGATCCTGATTGGCTTGGTTGTTTTGGAAGTGTTGTAGTATGCTAGGGTAGAGGTTTGGGTGGCTTGTGTGCGAAAAACGGCTCGAAAAACCGTGATTTTCATGTGATTTGGTAGAGGGGCTGAAATTTTGGTCGAAATTTTCGGTTCCGGAACTTGCCCGAATTCTCTGTATTGCATTGTTATGGCTAGCATGGTACATATTTGGCCTTGTTTTGTAGGGAATGTGTTGTTTGGAGGTGTTTTGGAGAGTTTTTTTTTTTGTAGTTTAGGTTAGGCTTATAAAAAACCGTTTTTTCTCGCTTTTCGTGCCTCGTTCATGGAATGTATGGTAATGTATGTCGTCTGTGTTGGCTAGGGGGTTGTTTTGTGGGAAGTGGGGGCTTTTTGGTTGAGTTATGGTCAAGAAAAGGCCGTTTTTGTAGTTCGTAGGTGTTTTGTAAAAGCTATTCAGTCGAGGTGTTCGGGACATCATTTTTGCATGAAAATTTTTGTACATGCTTATTGTGATTTATGGGTTGGGTCTGTCTAAGAAAATATGGGTTTCTGGTTTTCTGTAGCATTTTTCCCTTTTCTGCTATTTTTAGGTTAAAAAGGCCTGCTTTGTGCTGTTTTGGTTGATTCTCTGCTGCTTTTGCGCGTGCTTGCTCTTGACTTGACTGTGTAGGACGTATATATCGTATACGTCTCATGGATTTTGATTTTCTGTGCTTCTGCTCCATTTTGGCCTTGTCTGTAGATAATGTAGGCCTTAATGCTTGCTTTCTGTCGTTTTTGCGTGCTTCTGCTTTCCTAAATGATTTGCTGTTGCCGTTGTCTGAGTATGCCTTTGAATTTTGTGCAGATGATCCTGCGCCTTCCGCACCTACTTCCAGTTCCATAGACCGGGTCTTGGCTGGTGTTGACTTTACCGTTCCGAGGGATGAGCGTACTCCTACTTCGGGTATGGCTGCGCCTTTGGAGGTTTCTGACGGTCCGTCTCAGTCGGACCTGTTGAGAGCTTTTCCCCCTCGGACGCCTGGGGCTTCTACGACGCCAGGGAGTGAGTGGCAGGGCCCTGCTGGGTCGTCCCCTGCCTTTTCTGCGAGTGGCGCAGGGGCTGGTAGCGAGTGGCCTGGGACATGGTGCTGTTTCTGGTGGTCCTGAGCCGTCTGCTAGTGGCGCGGGTCGTTACGTTGCTGCCGAGTCACCTGCTCTTTCGGTAATGGCGACGCGAGCGAGTTGCCGCTGAGCGACCAGGGGTCTTCGGCGCTTAGCGATAGTGGAGCTGTTCTTTGAGTCGTCGAGGTCTCTTGTTGGTGGCCGAGGTCAGGTCCAGGGTGTCGTCTCAGAGTCTTTGCAGGGGCGTGGACGTGGCGCTGCTGTGGAGACGTCTGAGACTCCTGGGGGAGGCCGTGGTAGAGGTCGAGGCGCAGCCGCAGGGTCTTTGCAGGGGCGCGGCCGTGGCGTTGCTGCAGGGACGCCTGTGGCTCTTGGAGGGGGCCGAGGCAGAGGTTGTGGTGTTGCTGCGGGGGCTTCGCGGGGACGTGGCCACGGCGTTGCTTCAGGGGTGCCTGCGGCTCCTGGACGGGGCCAAGGTAGAGGTCGTGGTCGCGACCGAAGGAACCCGAGGCCAAAGCGCAAGGTTGGCGAGGCTTCTAGTAGTGCTGAGGGTAGCGGCAGGCCACGACGTCGAGCTCGTGTCGCTGCCGAGGGTGATGACCGGGACGAGGCTGAGGTCGCCGGTGCTGCTGAGGAGGTTGGAGCAGGGGGAGCCCCTGTTGAGGTTACGCGGAGGCGTGGTCGTCCTCGGGGTCCGGGGAGCCGTTACGAGGATCCTTCTGGGTCGGAGGGGTCTTCGAGTGACGAGGAGCAGGCTCCTGACGAGACTGCGGCTGAGGCCGCTGTCGAGGTTGAGATTGCTGAGGCTGCTGCTGCTGCGGCTGCTGACGCCTTCAGGTTGCCATTGCACGCGGGCCGCTGAGGTCGGGGTCGTTCGGCTAGGCTCAGGACCAGGCGGAGGATGAGGCTGAGGCCGAGGCCGAGGCAGAGGCTGGGGGCCAGGCCCAGGACGGAGGTGCGGCAGCTCTTGAGGCTGCGACGGAGGTTTTCATGGGGATGGTTGACGAGCTGGGCGTGAGGCCTAACTATCCCTGTGGTCCGCCAGGTGGTTGGTGGCCCAGGACTGGGACGGCGTGACTCTGGTTTGGAGTCCTTTGGAGCACTTGTCGATCCGAGTGAAGGTCGGCTTCCCGTTAGGCGCGATGAGGACCTTCTCTGGGTTCCGGACGGTGTTTGACGTGTTTGACGAGAGGCTTACACAGGAAGAGCGGGACATAGTGCTCGGGACAGCTTTCGGTCCTCTGGTGCAAAAATGGAGAGAGGTGCGGGGTAAGCGGGTGAACTCGCGTCTTGCTATGCTTCGGGCGTTGCTGGAGAGGTTTTGGGATACGACCAACAGCTTCCACATTCCTGGTTACGAGGTTGGCGTGACCCCTTCTTCGTGGGCAGTTGTCACGGGGCTGCCTCATGGTGAGGGCGTGCTTGACTGGGGACGTGAGCGCCCTCCTATCGATAGCCCACGCGTCGTGCGGTTGATCGGTGACGGGGTTAGGTGCGGGATAGGTGAGGAGCACACGTTTCAGCCCCGGACTGTATGGTTTGCCGACTTCTTCGAGGGGAAGAAGAAGAAGAAGAAGGGGTCTACTCGAGCGAGCGCTGAGCAGAGGGCCCGGCTGTGGTTGTGGTGGTTCCTGACGGCCACCTGATACACGTTATTTATATTCATTTTATGCCCCCGGTTCAGTCACATTTATGCTGCATTTACTCGTATTCATTGCTAGTTTTATGAGCTATATGTTATATTTCTCGATACTGCTGCCTTTTATTTACATTTTGTAGGTTTTGGTGGTTTTGAGCCAAAACCCGGGACATTGGAGCAATAATGAGGATCATGACTGCGAGACCAAGCTCGAGCTCACTCGGGAGCTCGGGATGACGAACCAAGACCAAAGACTAAGAGGGTCACGAGCTATTTTGGCCCAAAGCAAAAGAATAAAGGCCTACGAGTTACTAAAGCCCAAAGCAAGATGATGGGCTAAGGATGAGTGAAGCAAGGAGCCGCCCATTTAGAGGGTCAGCCGGTTGGTCAGTGACCGGCGTACGCCCATGGGTTATTTCTGTCGGTTTGATTTAATTCGTCATTTAATTTTTTGGAACATATAAATAGACCCTTAGGTCGTAAATTAGACTTATCTTTAGTTTATGCTTTATTTTCCTTAGTTTAGTTTACTGTTGTTTTGTTTTCTCTCTTTAAAACTCAAGAACTTTAGTTTAGCTTTCAAGATCGATCTACTTTGTAACCGCTTGCATCTCGTAAGTTTCAAGTTTAATTTTATTGCAATTGCTTTCATTCATCATGTCTTCTTCTCTTTATTGTTTTGCTTTGATTACAGTTATGAGTAGCTAATTCCTTAATTAGGGTTAGGGTGATTTGTGACATATGATTTAGGGACATGTTTTGAGATTAAATTGGTTGATTAAATTGTGCTCTTGATTTCTTTCTACGCGTTTTATGTCAATTGAATTAGGATTATTTCGCCTGATCACCGTTTTATCTGAGTTTAATTGAACCTGAGTATGTTTTGACTTAAGATCGAAAGCCGAGTTAAAACTAGACTTACGCAAGATTGATAAGTTGAATTTAGTAAGTTGCGAGAGCCCGCTAAATTTGCTTAAGGCTAAAATTGACTCGAGAGAGCGTTTTACAAACCTAGTCAAGTTGCACAGTTTATCTCTTCCGTCTTATGAACTTGAGTTCCTGAATCGTTGTCATATATGAACCCGACGCCCTAATCTCGGGAGCTCGGGATGACGAACCAAGACCAAAGACTAAGAGGGTCACGAGCTATTTTGGCCCAAAGCAAAAGAATAAAGGCCTACGAGTTACTAAAGCCCAAAGCAAGATGATGGGCTAAGGATGAGTGAAGCAAGGAGCCGGCCCATTTAGAGGGTCAGCCGGTTGTCAGAATGGACACGGCCCATGGGTTATTTCTGTCGGTTTTTGATTTAATTCGTAATTTAATTTTTTGGAACATATAAATAGACCCTTAGGTCGTAAATTAGACTTATCTTTAGTTTATGCTTTATTTTCCTTAGTTTAGTTTACTGTTGTTTTGTTTTCTCTCTTTAAAACTCAAGAACTTTAGTTTAGCTTTCAAGATCGATCTACTTTGTAACCGCTTGCATCTCGTGAAGTTTCAAGTTTAATTTTATTGCAATTGCTTTCATTCATCATGTCTTCTTCTCTTTATTGTTTTGCTTTGATTACAGTTATGAGTAGCTAATTCCTTAATTAGGGTTAGGGTGATTTGTGACATATGATTTAGGGACATGTTTTGAGATTAAATTGGTTGATTAAATTGTGCTCTTGATTTCTTTCTACGCCGCTTTTATGTCAATTGAATTAGGATTATTTACTTTGATCACCGCTTTTATCCGAGTTTAATTGAACCTGAGTATGTTTTGACTTAAGATCGAAAGCCGAGTTAAAACTAGACTTACGCAAGATTGATAAGTTGAATTTAGTAAGTCATGAGAGCCCGCTAAATTTGCTTAAGGCTAAAATTGACTCGAGAGAGCGTTTTACAAACCTAGTCAAGTTGCACAGCTTTATCGCTTCCGTCTTATGAACTTGAGTTCCTGAATCGTTGTCATATATGAACCCGACGCCCTAATCTTTCTCCATATATATTTTCATCTTGTCTTATTATTTGCTTTAGTTTAGCTTAAAACAAACCTTTTCGCACCTGAGTTGAACACATTCTCGACTTTAACCTCGAGACTACACCGTTTCTCGTGGATTCGATCCCTACTTGTCGCTATCTCACGTTAGTTGTCATTTAGGTTTATTTTGATTAAGGTGATACGACTTTAGCCTTATCAAATTTGGCGCCGTTGCCGGGGACACGGCTTAGTTAGTTTTAGTTTTTGTTAGTCTTACAGGTTTTTCTCCTTTGTCTCAAGGAACTTAGTTCCTTGAGACCGCTTTCACCGCTTTTCTTGTAGTTTTGTTTATGCACGTGTCACCTACAGGTTTGATTCCATTTAAGCCCTGAACCCGAGCGAGCTTTTCACTGCATCACGTAAGGAAGCAAGAAAGTTACTTGATCCTCGATTTCGAGGAAGCGCCGTGATTCTGAGTCTAGTGCGTATAATCGTCCTCTGAAGAGGACACACCTCCTATTACTCCAACTTGTTCTCCACCACGCCGTGACTATGCCTAAATTATATAGTCACTCGCTGTCGGGCCCGAGGCGATCCCGCAAGGGTTCACAATACCAAATACGGTCCAAGGGAATTTCGAGATTCGCCCCGCCTTTCTTACTTTGGTGGAGCGCAATCAATTCGGTGGAAATCCTACGGAGGATCCCGGGAAACACATGCAGGTTTTTACGGACCATCGCCGACGACAAGCGAGAATGGGATCACTCAAAACCAGATTAGGAGATGCTCTTCCTTTCTCGCTACGTGATCGCGCTCGTGAGTGGATCACCGATTTGAATAAGGAAGCCGCGGTATTACGGATTGGCCAAGTCTAGCTCTTGCCTTCTATCGCAAAGTACTATCCACCAGCGGACTAACCAACTCCGTAGTCAAATTCAGGGGTTTCAGCAGAGCTTTGATGAGACGTTAGCTGAGGCGTGGGACCGTTACAAACGGTTAATTCGTGAATGTCCTCATCACGGGTTCGATGGTTGGTTGGTGATAATGACCTTTTATAATGGGTTATATATCGAGAGTCGCTATTCTTGACTCCTACCGCGGAGGCCGATTTGCTAATAATACCGACGATGATAAGGCGTGGACATTGATCGAGGAGATGGCTATCCATTCATCCCGATTTGGTAAGTCGAGGGTAATTCACGGTCCGCACACAACGACCGTGGAAGTGAGCGTATAAGCGCGGTAATGAGTCAACTTTCTGTGCTGAATAGGAAGTTTGATGCTATGCGCAGGGAGTTCGCCGAGTGCCCATGTAAATGCCGCCATTGCAGGCACGATTCAGTTATCTTGCGGGTATCTTTGACCCCAAGAGCAGTTTATGCGTATCAATCCTACAATCAAAACCTGTAGTACCAGAATCGGTAGGATTCACGATCGGCCATCGCTTTATCCTACCGTAATAATAACGTACTTAACCCGACTCCCCCACCTCCACAAAATACCCCTTACCAACCTCCTTACAAAAATCAACCAACTCCCCCTAACTACCAAAAACCACCCTTCACATCACCCCCTCCTACTCAAATACCCGATCCTATGGCCGAGATGAAGGCCATGATGTTGCAGATGTCGCAGGTGACTATGGCCGTGCAAAAGTCACAAGAGATGATGATGCAACAAATGCAAAAGGATGGGCAAGCTAAGGACGCTGCAATTAAGCTGTTGGAGAATCAAGTGGCTCAATTAGCCGCTTCGCAAGCGTCAAGGCAACCGGGTACACTTCCGCCTCAAGGAAACCCTCCTAAAGCTCCACACGACACGGCGTGTGCAATTACATTGAGAAGTGGGTCCATGTATGGAGACCCCGTGAATTTGGAGGAAGAAGAGAAGGATGAGGGTCAAAACACGGTGAAACCGTGTAATTACAGGCCACAGCCGGTCGACCGGCAGCCGGTCGTCCAACCGGCTGGACCTGTAGCTGCGGGGAAGAATGATTCGGGTATTAAATTTGGTGATTCTAGTTCTACTCCAACGCCCCCGTTTCAAGTCAAGCTTCCGTTCCCTGGTCGTCAAAGAGGTGCAGAGCCCGAGGCTAAGTTCAGGAAGTTCGTCGACGTCATCAAGGCCCTTCAGGTAAATGTTCCTTTTATCGACCTTGTGACTCAAATTCCTGCGTACGCTAAGTTTTTGAAAGATGTTTTAGCTCGTAAGCGTACGTTAGACGACGTGTCAACCGTGGCCTTTGTGGGGGAAGCTAGTACTAGGCTGCAGGGTAGTAAGCCCCCTAAGCTTAGCGATCCAGGTACATTCTCTATTCCGTGCTCTATTGGTAGGTTTCAGGTTAGGAATGCTTTATGTGACCTTGGAGCGAGTGTGAGTGTCCTACCCTACCCCCTATACCAGAAGATGAGCTTGTCAGCTTTAGAACCCACTAGCATTACCTTGCAGATGGCTGACCGCTCAGTTAAGCGTCCCTTAGGAATCTTGCACGATGTCCCTGTACAGGTTGGAAAGTTCTTTATCCCTGTAGACTTTGTAGTGGTTGACATGCCTGAGGATGCCCACATTCCTATCATTTTAGGAAGACCCTTCTTGCACACTGCTGGTGCAGTTATTGATGTGGGTAGCAAGACGATAGCCTTTAAGGTGGGGGGTGAGAAGCTCACGTTTACTCATTCTGACACTCCGCGGTCCCCTATGCGTCTCGAGTCAGTTTGTTCTATTGACTCTATACCTCCGTCTCACACTACTGGAGACACTTTGGAGGTTTTGCATGTCTCTTCTCTTTTTGCAGGTTCTTCACAGGATAGCTGCAAGGATGGTTTGGGGGAGAGAAAGCTGCTGGAGACTGACGTTTACGACGCGGGTGATGGTGATGGAGGGCCTACAGTTGAGCCATTTCGTGATCGAGGACCTACGATAATGGACTATGCTGCATTGCCTCGAGGAGGAGAAGTGCTATGGCGAACGGAAGCTGAAATTTCGCCGAGTGAAGCTGTCGCGAATGGCCAACGACCTTGGCCTGCGTATACTTGATGATTGTGGAGCTGTGAAGAGTCGTGCGGGACTATAAACCAGCGCTTCCGGGAGGCAACCCGATGACGTTGTATTTTCATTTAAGCATTTGTACTTTTGGTTTGCTTGTTTTTATGACTTTTTGCTTTTATTGAGCGCGCGAGGACGAGGGTTATTACTTTATGATTTTTAGCGCGCAGGTACTTATGGACTTTTGGGTCCTTAGTATGTTGAAAACGCACACGAGAAGGCCTCTTAGCCGGCCTACACGCCAGGCCAGATGTGAGCCGTGAGTTGAAATTTGGAAATTGAAGAAAAATCGAAAAATCACGTCAGTGGTGGCCGGCCGTGGCCACGGCCGGCCCGCAGGCTGGCCACCCCTGTCCCATTTTCATGCTTCGTTTTGTTCCTTCTTGCGTGCTTTGCCGAAGTACTTCATCGTTGGACTGATTTGGACGCATATACGGGGATTTTTAGCCCCACTCCATGATCGACTTCGGTTTGGGGGAGCTCCGAACTTATCATGTGAGCACTCTATACCCCACTTTTACCCTCCTTTCTAGCATTTACTTTCCGTACCCCTTTTGATTTGTGTCCTCCTCTGCTTTTGTGGTTGTGTTGTTTTCCACATTGAGGACAATGTGTGATTTGGTTTGGGGGAGGGAAGCTCTTTCGCGCTTTGCATTTTTTATTTTTGTGTGCTTTTATTATAAAAACCCAAAAAAATCGAAAATTCAAAAAAAATTTACAAAAATACGAGTCTTTTTGGTCTGCTTTGTCCTGCTTTGTCTAGTTTGGAGAATTGATTTGTACACTTACTTTGATCTTTAGTATCTTTGAGTCGACTTCCTATTGTAGTAGCTTACACGATTGGTTTGTTTCCTGTTAATAGATTGCGAGCCTTAACACTAACCCACTTGTATCTGCTTAATTCTTTACGCTTTTAAACATTTACTTTCGACTTTGACATTCAAGCTTGGCATTGGTTTGTGGAATGTTGGTATGTTGGTTTGTGGTTTGTTTGGAAAGATATATATATGTTGGAGCAATGCTTCGATGCTCTCGGAGGGGACTCATTGACTTGAGTAACCACAGTGGCCATGAATTTGGCTGCGACCGAGAGTATGAGCAATAACGTAACCCTTAAGGAAATATGTGTACCCGAGCGCGATTTTTACCGAGTGAACGTCAAGCTAAACGGTACTACATACGAGGGATGCTCCACATTTGCGAAAAAAAAAGAATACAAAAAAGAAAAAAAAAGAGAAAAAGAAACAAGAAAAAAGAACAAAAGGAAATGATGTGGTAAGATTGGTTGTTCGGAAAGTGGTTTGTACGGCTGGCCTTGCTTGGATTGATTTGTCGTTAGTTTTACATTTGCGTAAGCGTTAGAGGCTAGTGGTATAATGTGGTGTGAACGGTTGAGACTTGTGCTCTATTTTCGGTGAAATAGACTTTGGTTGTAATGTTTATGTACATAGGTCGTCCACTTTGAGATACTAGCGTGATTAGTTCGTGTTTCTTTGATTTTCTCCGATGCTGTTTGCTTGAGGACAAGCAAAGGTTTGGTTTGGGGGAGTTTGATACACGTTATTTATATTCATTTTATGCCCCCGGTTCAGTCACATTTAGCTGCATTTACTCGTATTCATTGCTAGTTTTATGAGCTATATGTTATATTTCTCGATACTGCTGCCTTTTATTTACATTTTGTAGGTTTTGGTGGTTTTGAGCCAAAACCCGGGACATTGGAGCAATAATGAGGATCATGACTGCGAGACCAAGCTCGAGCTCACTCGGGAGCTCGGGATGACGAACCAAGACCAAAGACTAAGAGGGTCACGAGCTATTTTGGCCCAAAGCAAAAGAATAAAGGCCTACGAGTTACTAAAGCCCAAAGCAAGATGATGGGCTAAGGATGAGTGAAGCAAGGAGCCGGCCCATTTAGAGGGTCAGGCCGGTTGGGTCAGGCCGGCAGCCGGCCGGCCGGCCCATGGGTTATTTCTGTCGGTTTTTGATTTAATTCGTAATTTAATTTTTTGGAACATATAAATAGACCCTTAGGTCGTAAATTAGACTTATCTTTAGTTTATGCTTTATTTTCCTTAGTTTAGTTTACTGTTGTTTTGTTTTCTCTCTTTAAAACTCAAGAACTTTAGTTTAGCTTTCAAGATCGATCTACTTTGTAATCACGCTTGCATTCGTAAGTTTCAAGTTTAATTTTATTGCAATTGCTTTCATTCATCATGTCTTCTTCTCTTTATTGTTTTGCTTTGATTACAGTTATGAGTAGCTAATTCCTTAATTAGGGTTAGGGTGATTTGTGACATATGATTTAGGGACATGTTTTGAGATTAAATTGGTTGATTAAATTGTGCTCTTGATTTCTTTCTACGCGTTTTATGTCAATTGAATTAGGATTATTTCGCCTGATCACCGTTTTATCTGAGTTTAATTGAACCTGAGTATGTTTTGACTTAAGATCGAAAGCCGAGTTAAAACTAGACTTACGCAAGATTGATAAGTTGAATTTAGTAAGTTGCGAGAGCCCGCTAAATTTGCTTAAGGCTAAAATTGACTCGAGAGAGCGTTTTACAAACCTAGTCAAGTTGCACAGTTTATCTCTTCCGTCTTATGAACTTGAGTTCCTGAATCGTTGTCATATATGAACCCGACGCCCTAATCTTTCTCCATATATATTTTCATCTTGTCTTATTATTTGCTTTAGTTTAGCTTAAAACAAACCTTTTCGCACCTGAGTTGAACCTGTTACTCCGACTTTAACCTGAGACTACACCGTTTCCCTGTGGATTCGATCCCTACTTGCTGCTATCTGCTGTTAGTTGTCATTTAGGTTTATTTTGATTAAGGTGATACGACTTTAGCCTTATCACCACCCACTTCGGCGACAAGGGGGAGCGAGCGTCGACGGCTGTGCTGATGACCCTGTCAGACATGAGACGCCTAGGCGATTTCGATTGGGTGACCCCTGCTCTGGGGTTGCTGATCCGATACTTGAGGGACGCGGTGCGTCCTGACCGGACCAACGAGAAATCGGATGTGTCGCTCGTGGGCCCTGGTCTTCTGATGGAGGTAGGGCTTGATTTCGTAGTGCTTTGTTGTTTCATTTCTGCTTTTCTTTCATAACGTGTATTATGTTTGCTTGCAGTCTTGGTGCTATGCTCACTTCCCCTCTCTGCTCCCGAACACGTTCCAGGACGGTGACTCGTGCATCTGCTTTCCGTACGCGACAGCGGATCGGAAGGGTATTGGCCTGAACTATGACGCGGCTCGTGTGCTTTTTAACGGGATGACCATGGATAAGGTAATAGAACTTGTGTTTTGTATTTTGGTCTTTCGTAGCTTGTATTTGGGTTTGTGTTTGTTTTTGTGGTTTATAATTTGGTTTTGTTTTGCAGTTCGTTCGCGACCCCTGGAGGAACTTTACCGGTGTCCCTGAGTCGATTGCAGCCCGCTTTGGCCCCCTTGACGGACGGCGGCTGTACATTGAGACTCAGTACGGCTCGTACTGGCATTTGGGTGAGCGTCTGTCTGCGCAGACGGGTCGCGGTGGCTTCATCGTACCTGCTCCTCCGCCTTCGGTTTTGTTTGTGGAGACGCCCGACGCTAACGAGCGTCGTGACGTGTATCACGAGGGTGAGTCCGACTCCCTGCTGCGGCCGGCTGAGGATTACGTGACTTGGACGCAGCATGCCCTGGCTGACGCTGTGATTGAGGTATGCTTTGTTGTTCATTTTTTGCTTATGTGTTTTGGTTTCGAAAAGCAAAAATTTACCCTATTTCTGTTTTGTAGCGCCGTGATCCTGACCTTGAGTTCCAGCCTCCTCCGTTCGTCGAGGATCTGCTGGTTGTTCACGAGGGCTGCCAACATTCGATCGTCACGGCTTGTCTGCTCAGAGTCACCGATGCGGGCCTGGAGAGCTGGGATCCGCGCGTGAAGAAGGTACTTTCTGTCTTCGTTTATCGTGGAGTATTATGTAGTATAGCCCCCAGTTTGAATTAGATTTTATTGTAAAATCTTTATTCAAACTCTGTTGAAGCAGCTTTTGATTGTAGCCCCCAGTTTGAGTAAGATTGTATTGTAAAATTAATATTCAAACTCTGTTGAAGCAGCTTTTGATTGTAGCCCCCAGTTTGAGTAAGATTTTATTGTAAAATCATTATTCAAACTCTGTTGAAGCAGCTTTTGAATATAGCCCCCAGGTTTGAAAGCTAAGTGGATTTCTTTGGATTTGTGCAGGTGACGGCTGATGTGCACAGGAGGTTGTGGCGGGCGGCGAACCGGTGGCGGGCGTCGTGAACGAGAAGGTAGTTGAGGCCTGCAGGGGGCAGAAAGAGGCGTCCGACGCTCGACTGGAGTTAGCCAGGGTCAGGGCTGAGGAGGGTGCGAGATCGCGGGCCGAGCTGGAGGCTGCGCATGCCGAGGAGTTGGCGAGAGTCCGGGCGGAGCTAGAGGGTCGGCACGCAGAGGAGCTGGCGAGGGCGCGTGCTGAGATTGATTCCTTGCGTGCTGTCTTAGAGCGTCGTGACCGGTGGCAGTAGGCTCGGACTTGTATATATACTTTGGACTTGTATTATGAGTATTAGTATTTGTTTGTAACGGTTTATGTATTAGGACTTGTGTATGGTTGATTTTTGGACTTGTGGGTGTTTACGGGTATAATCTGGTTATTTTGTCTTGTTGCGAAAAATGCATTCCTGCGTCGTAGCCGGGTCTGAAATCCTTGCGTATTTGCTTGCCGAGCGTACCTGCAAAACATTTGTTAGTCGTAAACATATATACGTGTCTCGATTGAGACTGACTCGCTAATGACTAGACTTAATGCAAATGTAGAGTTTTGAAAAATGCTGTTTTAGAAAGATATTTTAGACTCGTAAAAAGACGCTTTTGACATTGTAAAAATGTGAGCTAAAATGACGTTTTGAGACGAAAAATGTGAGTGCGAGAGTCGTATTTTTTAATTCTTGTGTGATTATCGAGTTTTGTGAATATGAAAAATACGAAAGACGGGAGCTGATTACGCAAATCGAGACGACGCGACGGGATCGTGAATGTCGACCAAGAGGTCGGTAAAAAAGTAATTTGGGTAATAAGTTAAAGATTTAGGGCGTAGGTGTGTAAGAGTTGTAAGAAAATCGAATAATTTTGTCAGGGGAGAAAAAGAAAATCGCCTGTAAACAGGCGATTTTAATTTTAATCGCCTGTCTACAGGCGATTAGGTTTTTGTTTTGTGATTTTTGTTTGATTTCTTTTAATCGCTTGTTCACTAGCGTTTAAGTTTCTGTGTTGTATTTTGTTTTGCAAATCTCGGCTATAAAAGGAGGGGTAGGTTAACTCATTTCACTCATCCTTTCATCTTCCCATTCTCGATATTCCAAGAATATTCAAAATATTTACGGAACGTTTGTCGAATCATGGAGAATTTTGAAGGGAACTTGCGCCGTTGGTGTGCGTCCTTGTCGGGTATAGAGAAGAAGGACTTGAAGGATTGCGGTATCAGGGTACTACTGGGGCTGAGGCGAGTTCAAATGGAGCCCGAGTTCCTTGCTGCGTGTCTCGACTACTGGGACCTGAGTTTCCATGTGTTCCGCTTTCTTGGCGGGGAGGTCTGTCCTTTAGTTGAGGAGTTTGGGGCTATTGGTGGGTGGTTACGTACTAACCTGCCTGTGTGTGTTAGGCGGGAACCAGGGTATAAGAGGCATGTACAGACATAACTCCAGATGACTCGCGACGAGACGGAGGAGTTATTTGATGGGAGTCGCATCAATCTTCATCGTCTGTGTCAGCGTTTTATGGACTATGACAATGAGAACATCTCCTTTGGCACTAGAAAAAGGGCGTTGGCGTTCTGTTTGGTTCATGTTTACTTGTTCCCCGACTCTTTGTACGAGGGAGCGCTTGGTGACCCCTGTTTAATCACCGTCGTCCAACAGATGGAGTATGGTTGTAACCCTTCCGCCGTGATTTTGGCTGAGACGGTCTTGGGCCTGGATGATCGTGCCTGCAATAGGGAACGTCCGTACCGAGGATGTCCCCTGATCCTTCAGGTGTGGCTGATGGAACGTCTGAGCGTGCTGGGCGACGTTAGCCTTGAAGGGTCACATTTTGCTGGGATTGTGACTAATCGCTGTATAAGGTGGCTGGACCCAAACCATCGCCCTGACGATTACTTTCCCGAACTTGTGAGGTCATCGGCCATCCGTTGGTCGGTACCGTGGTGGGGGATAGCTGACGTGACGGCTAGTGCAGCTGTCGATGGTCCCTCTAGAGTCCTCCTTTGTGGGTTTGACATGGGTGTTTACATCCGTCCCTTGCGAGTGAGGCGACAGTTAGGGTGGGCGCAATTTATCCCTGGTCATGACACTATTGTGCAGGGCATGCTTATGCTGACTAGCGATATAACCGACGCTTGGGCGAGTGGTTGGATTATGCGCCCCAGGTGGCCTGTGGCTGGTATTCCTAGGACGATTCGGGTATCACAGGCCTATGCCAGGTGGACCGTTGCCCAGAGCCCCCACAAGAGGTCGCGCCTTCGCGCCCTAGAGCTCAACGGGCCTCCTCAGATGTCCGCCTATGACCCGGCCTGCTTTGGACGTAACAGTGGTGATGGCGAGGGTTCGAGTTCAGAGCCACTCTCGGCCGCTGAAAGTGTGTTCGGCCGTCGGCATATTCTAGGGTCGGGTGATCAAGGTTGTGACGGCAATGTTGGGGATCGCCGTAGGGGTTGAGGGTTGGCGTTCCCCCATTCAGCTAAAAGGTTTTAAGTCTGCTTTTGATGATGAAGAGAATCTGGTGTTGTTTATGTGTGTTTTGTTAGTATTATGTTCATATTATGTTGTGTTATGTTGTACTATATATTATATTATCTATCCTAAACCCGATGTACATGCCGGGATTTGTATAAGTATTGTAATATATATTGTAGTGTTGTTAGTGTAGTTTATGCTCCTACGTTTGAAAAATCCAAAATGTAACCGTCTTTTTTAAGATTAATAAAAATCAGGTTTTTATTTACGACTTTGCCTCATTTTGCATGTTATTCTGTGTGAAATTCCTTGGCTCTAATATCTTTTTAAAGGTTTAGAATGCAAGCACGGTTTTTGTTTTTAGGAAATTTTTGTATTGACTATTCCCTCGACTTTTTTAAGCTTTGGGTTTGTCGTTTATTGTTGAATGTTGTTCCTTTTACCCTTTGGGCTATGGAACGTTTTTGTGATGACTATATCCTTAGCTTTCTCAAGCTTTAGACGTGTCATTTTGTGTTGAATGCTGCCTTATTTTAACCTTTTAGGTCATGAGGCGAGTTTTGTGGTGACTATGTCCTTGACCTTCTTAAGCTTTGGACGCGTCATTTTTGTGTTGAATATCGCCCTTTTTAACCCTTCAGGTTATAAGGCGGTTTTTGTGGTGACTATGTCCTTGACTTTTTTAAGCTTTGGACGCGTCATTTTTGTGTTGAATATCGGTTGCGCTTTTTGCAAAGCTGCCTACGTATCCATGAAAAATGGAATCAAACCGGCGTAGTTCAGGAAATGTACGTTTAGGGGCATACCGGCCCATGAGTTGTGTTTGCTTTTTTTGTGGTGAATGTGCATGTTTAGGGGCATGCCGGCCCATGAATTGTGTTTGCTTTATTTTTGTAAAGAGAGTGCACGTTTAAGGGCATGCCGGCCCAAGAGTTGATTTTTAGAAAATTGTATTTTATAGATGCATTGCAAGGTTTTTTTTTTAAGGGTAGTATTTCTTGAGTTGATCGAGGTTCGTTGCGAGGTTAAACTCTTGACCGTCCAAGTCGGTTAGTTTCTTTGCTCACTTTGTGTAGATTTCCTTGACGAGGTAGGGCCCAGCCCAATTAGGCTTGAATTTCCCTCGTGGGTCGACTGGAAGCGGTGCTCGGACTGACTTTAGTACGAGATCACCTACTTTTATGTTTCGTGGCTTGACTCGCTTGTTGAATGCTCGTTGTAATCGTGCTTGGTACATCCGTACGGTGCTCAGGGAGTGAAGCCGGCGTTCGTCCAAGAGCATAAGTTGTTCGTAGCGTTCACGTGCCCATTCTGCTTCTGGGATGCTACTTTCCATTAGTATGCGTAGTGATTGTATTTCTATTTCCACTGGTTGGACGGCTTCCATGCCGTAGGTGAGGAAATAAGGGGTCATGCCTGTAGGGGTGCGGATGGTAGTACGGTATCCCCAAAGTGCATATGGTATCTTGTTGGGCCAATGTTTGCAACTGTCGATCATTTTCTCGAGTATGGTGACGCATCGTCTTGTTTCTCGCCAACGGCTCCATTGGTTTTGGGTCGATAGGGTGAGGATCTGTGATGCTGGATGTTGTATTTTGTGAGTATGGCTTCTGTCTCGCGCTGAAAGTGCGAGCCTTGATCACTGATGAACTCATGGGGTATGCCGTACCGGCATATGATGTTTGTCTGTATGAACTTGGCGACTTCTTTGGAGCCAAGGGTTCGGAAAGATGCTGCTTCCACCCATTTTGTAAAATAGTCGATTGCTACTAGTACGAAACAGTGACCTCCTGCTCCGATGGGGTGGACCTTTCCTATTACGTCGATGCCCCAAGTTGAAAAGGGCCAGGGTGAGGTTAGGCTGTATAGTGGTGAAGGTGGTACATGCTGGACATTGCTGAAAATTTGGCAGTTGTGGCAGTGCTTGACGTATTGGATGCAGTCTACTTCCATGGTTGTCCAATACCATCCTAGCCGTAGAATCTGTTTGCAGAGTGCTCGAGCGTTCATGTGGGGTCCGCATTCACCGTCGTGGACTTGCGTGATGATCTCTTGTCCCTTTTTGTAGTCGACACATATGAGGAGCGTGCCTTGTGGTGTCTTCTTGAGTAATTGTCCCATTTCTAATACGAACTGGGAAGCTAGGAGTCTAATGGCTCTCTGACCACGTTTATTGGTGTCGGGTGGATAAGTGCTGTTTGTTTTGTAGTTGACTATGGCTTGGTACCAGGGCTCTGTTTGCTCGGCTTCGTCTAAGTCAATGGTATGGATGTATGCTGGTTCGTCTCGTCTTTCGACAATGATGGGTAGTAATTTCATGTTCGGTGGCATGTTTAGGAGGGATGAGAGTTTTGACAGTACGTTGGCAAATTGGTTTTCTTCCCTTGGGAGGTGATAAAATTCAATGTAGTCGAAGTTGGTTAGGAGTTTTTGTACTTTTGTTTGGTATTTGGTGAGGGTTTCGCTCATGATCTTCCATGCCCCGGTCACTTGATTTATGATGAGGAATGAATCTCCATGCACGCGGAGGTTCCTTATTTTGAGAGCAATTGCTGCTTGTAGGCCGTAGATGCAGGCTTCGTATTCTGCGGCGTTGTTCGTGACGCTAAAGTCGAGCTTTATTGAGAGCGGAGTATGGTCGCCTTTTGGGGATATTAAGAGTATTCCTACTCCGTAGCCGCGGTAGTTTGTGTAGATACCCGTATCCGTACCCCCCAAACAAAAACCCGATGATGAAATGGACCTTTTGCAAAAAGCATGTTTTTAACGTAATGTCAAAACAGTACATTTTGTCGAAAACACTTTAAGTCATTTAATGCATAAAATGAGTTATTTGCATGTCGTGTAAAATGAATATTCGCTTAGTCATTTTATTTAAACCGACCCAACACAAAAGCAAGCCCACACAACAAAAGCAAGCCCACACAACAAAAGCAAGCCCACACAACAAAACCGGCCCACAAACGAAGGCCCAACAACACACAAAACACAAAAAACAGCCCTTTACAAAGACCCACAAGAACGCCTAAACACTCCTCCCGAGGCATGAGACACTCAAAACCGAGCTCACGTCTAAACACGTCCCACAAAAACAAAGCAATACAAGACAAAAACCCTTTTTTGGCCCGAGACCCGAAAAAGCCCACAAATACAACCGAGCATGCCTCCCAAGGCGTCAGGCGCTCAAACCGACCTCACGTCTAAACACGTTTCACAAAAACAAGTCAATCTGAGACAAAAACAATTTTCGCCCGAGACCAAAATAACCACGAAATCTGAAACACGAAACACTAAACACTAAACACGAAACCACGAAACATGCACTGAGTAAGTCGGCCAAAACAAAACACAAACCAACCTCCCTAAGTAATACACATCACACATCATTATAGCCAAATATCGTCATTAAAAAACAACAGAAAACAAATATAAAATCGCTGTCAACAGCGATTTAAAACTTAATGGCCAGTGAACAGGCGATTAAGTTTTAAATCGCCAGTTAACAGGCGATTTAAAACTTGTTTCCTGCTGTTTTGGCAAAATGGCGGCTCCAAACCTCTATAAATACACCCCTTATTCATTCATTCCAAACCATGCTTTTCACCCCGATGAATTGTCATCACTCTTTCTCAATCTACGTCTCACGTACACTCGACTTATACGGGTTCCTAACCCGACCCGGTATTGGCATTAGCGAACTCGTATTCGTAATACGGTTGTAGCAATTCGGATTCAGAATCCGTCTAAACCTCGCCAATATCGCATAAACAACGACTCAATATCACTAAAGCAAACCGACGTCACTTTTACATTATGCAAATTCTCGTTTATGCGTTAAATGACTAAACATGATTTCGATAAAACCTGTACTGTCTTCATTAGTCTTAAAACATGCAAAAACTGAGGGTTTTAAATAAACTTTTACCCACATATGAGTCGGAAAATAGCACTTAAATGATAATTCAAATAATGGATTACCGTTTTTGTGCACATTTCCTATAGTAACCCGTCATAGCTATGACGTTTACATTTGCTTTTATGCATATTTATCGAGTCTTTTATCGCACTTGTACGTAGCGGTCTGCATTTACTCAAACATCGAATTATACATTGTTTTCAAGCTAGTAATGGCTACTTTTACGTAGGCTTTTCAATTATAGTTTTCATAAAACATTTTGACAAACTTTTGGAGAGTACCCTCACCCCGAACCCGCTCTGGTTTCACAATAACCTCAGGCGGATAGGTATCGACGCACCTTGAAATATGAGACACACGTGTCTTACATTTCAAGACGCGTTGAACGGGTCCAAATTCCCTTATAATTTGGTGGCGACTCCGAAAAACGGCTTTTTAATGATCTTTCAATATTTCTTTAAAATGCTTTAAAACAAGTTAGGCAATGACCTCCCCCATTAGCCAATCGAGCGAATGACCCGCGAGAGCAGCGCGTTTCATACGCGCCGCTCCATGACGCGGCGACGCACATACGCATTTTTCCTGCGAGGCGCATTCCGCCCCGGCGCCCCCACGTGGGGTGATAAGGCTAAAGTCGTATCACCTTAATCAAAATAAACCTAGCATGCAACTAACAATAGCAAGTAGCAAGTAAGGATCGTATCCACAGAGAAACGGTGTAGTTTTGATTAAAGCTCAAGAAACAAGTCAATCTCAAGGTATGAAAAGGGTGTTTAGAATAAGCTATAAACTAAGCAGGCAATAAAGCAGATGAATATAAATGTATAAGGAGAAAGATTAGGGCGTCGGGTTCATATATGACAACGATTCAGGAACGCAAGTTAATAAGACGGAAGAATTAAAGCTGCAACTTGACTAGGTTTGTAAAACGCTCTCTCGAGTCAATTTTAGCCTTAAGCAAATTTAGCGGGCTCTCGCAACTTACTAAATTCAACTTATCTAACTCGCGTAAGTCTAGTTTTAACTCGGCTTTCGATCTTAAATCAAAACATACTCAGGTTCAATTAAACTCAGATAAAACGGTGATCAGGCGAAATAATCCTAATTCAATTGATATAAAACGCGTAGAAAGAAATCAGGTGCACAATTTAAATCAACCAATTTAATCCTAAAACATATTCCTAAATCATATGTCACAAATCACCCTAAACCCTAATGAGGAAATTAGCTACTCATAATAATAATTAAAGCAAAGCAAATTGAATAAGACATAGCAAAAGAATGAAATAAGCAATTAAAATAAACCTGAAAACTTACGAGTACCAAGCGGTTACAATTGAATCCAACTTGAAAATAAAAGCTAAGCTAAGAGTTTTTGAGAGAAAAGTAAACTAAAACTAGGAAAAATAAAAGCATAAACTAAAGATGAGATAATAACTCGTCCTAAAACAACCTTATATAGTTTCCAAAATATAATACTCGAATTAAATCAAAACATGAGAAAAATACTCTTGGTAGTGGCCGGCCGCTCTTTGGGCCGGCTGACCACGACAATTGGGCTCTTGCTTCTTCACTTCTTCCTTTATTCTCTGGCCCATCCTTAGCTTTGGGCCTTTATTAATTCGTATGGCCTTTCTTCCTTGGCCTTTTATTCTTCTTCTTGGGCCATAGTAACTCGTGACCCTTAGTTGTCTTTGGTCCTTGGCTCGTATCCCGAGCTCCTGCGTGAGCTCAAGCTTAGTCTTTTCGGCTCAGTTCTCGAAATGCTCCGATCGTCCCGGGTTTTGGCTCAAAACCACCAAAACCTGCAATATATAAATGAAATGCAGCAGTAACGAGAAATATAACAAATAGCTCCTAAAGTCATACTAAATACGAATAAATACGAGCTAAATGTGACTGAACCGGGGGCATAAAATGAATATAAATAGAGTGTATCAAACTCCCTGTTATGACCAGATTTTACACCACCCAGAACTGGCAGTTCTGGACAGACGACATAAATATGGTACAGAGCAGAATAAATGAGCAACAGCAGTTATAACCCAGAATAGGTCAGAAGAGGCATGGCAGTTATGGTCAGCAAGGGTCAACTATGACGGTTACAAAAGTTGTGGGATAATGGAGCTATGGTCAGCTGAGCAGAAGTGGAAGTCATGGAGGTTATTTAACCGCCATGGATAATGGAGATCATGGAGAACATGCCCTAGAAAATAGGAACCGATTTTGCAGCTAGCTTTGCCTATATATAGAGGCTCATTTGTACATTTTCGATCATCTTTTTTACTCTCATTAGCATACTTAAGCACTAGAAAATATACTACAAAATACTACGGTAAACTACAGTCAGTTCTGTACGAATTGCTACAGAAGTGATCACTTTCACAGCTGTATTCTGTAACCCCAACTCTGATATTAATAAAAGTACTCCTGGCTTGGTAGCCCGCAGTTTTCCCCATCTTCTTCTCGGGGCTTCTGCGTCATCAAATCTCTGTGTCCTTAGTTCTGTCCTGTATAGCTCAGTTCTGTTCTGTTCCGCAAATAGTACTAGTTGATCCACTTTTTCCCATTTTCGTACTTGTTAAGTTTTTACCAAAACAAATTGGCGCCCACCGTGGGGCAACTAGTTTATTAATTTGCGTAACTTTTCTCACAAAAATCTCACAAAAATCACCCTTTCCATACTCAAAATGGCTGATAGAACTTTGGAGGAATTGTCCAAGGAGTTACAAGATGCGCAATCTAAGATTCAACAAATCTCAAGAGAATGCAAGATCAAGGAAACAGAGTCCTGCTCAAGACTAAGTTGGATTACGCTAAGAGCGATACATCAAAGATCGGACACTGGGGCATCTTTGAGTTCTATAATCAAGAGAATAGACTTCTCTAACTGCGGACGAAGATGAGGATCTCAAGACCAACTCCTGGGTGGTGAAGATGAAGAAGAATCATCCGAGAATGCCGACAAGAGGAAGGGCAAGAAGAAGTTCAACTTTACCCTCATGATGATGCAAGAACTCCGAAGTTACATGACAAAGTTGCTAAGATTCCAGGAGTTCCAAAGACCAATTGAGGAAGCTTCCCAAGAGTGTTATGCTTGATTCACCATTCAATGAGGCCATAACTATGCAGACATCCCAAAGAAGTTCGGTGTTCCAGGGATGAAAGCGTATGATGGTACAGAGATCCACAGGACCACGTTGCCCAAGACAAGCAAAGGATGTACACGGTCCCAGTTCAAAGAGTACAGAGAAGCTTTGCATGTGCAAAGGCTTTGGTTCTACTCTGGCTGGACCAGCTCTGCAATGGTTTGTCAATATTCCTAATGGTACTATTAAATCGTTTGCTAATCTTGTGAATGTCTTTGTTGCCCGGTTGCTAGCGGCAGGAAGTTAGAGAAGAACAAGTGATGCATGCGAGTTATGCGGAAGAAAGATGAGTCTCTACGAGATTATCTCCAGAGATTCAACAAGGAGAAGATCTCTATCCCCAACTGTGACGCTGCAATCGCTATCCAGGCTTATAGGCAAGGTTTGGTGGTCAATTGAGCTTTATCGTGAACTAACCAAGTATCCTTGTGTTACTTTTGAAGATGTGCGAGCAAAGACCTTGGCCCAGATTAGACTTGAAGAAGATGCTTTGAGGCGTGATAGTTCTGGGTACGAGAAGGTGAACAGGAAGTCCGATAGTGGACGCATCCAGAGCAGGCCAGCACCATACTCTGAGCCACCAGAACACAAGTACATGTCGATTACGAGACAGTCAATTCTGATGACTCCTCGATATCGCCAGTCTTGGCGTTGAGGTTCCACGATTGATAGCAAAGTTGGAGAGCTTTGGGAATGCCGCAAGATGGCCCAAGAGGAATGACAATCCAAATCCAAACAGAATCCAAACAAATCTTTGTGAGTACCATGGAGACATTGGCCACGGACGTAAGACTGCTATGCCTTCAAGAAGGAGATATCCTACCAGCTCGTAACTGGACGTCTGAAGGATATCAACAGGCCAGTCCAGAGGGACCAGCCCAGAACTGAAAGCGCCAGATCCCAGGACTCCAGGGGACAAGAGTCAGAAAAGCCGCCAAATCCTCCACCCTACACACACGAGGTAAAATTTATTAATGGTGGTTACGATATACGTGGCTTGACTTATTCTGCGACCAAGAGGATAGCAAAGCAAGAGAAGATGCGACCTCCAACCAGGGTAGAGAAGAATTGGGAAGTTGTCACTTTTGATCATGAAGATTGTGAAGGCATCCCAGATTACGCATCATGACACTAGTGATCAAGTTGCAGTTGGAAGCACCCTTACGACGAGTTACGGTTGATGGGGCGATTCAGAACTCCGATCATCTTTGGGCGCATTGAAGGAGATGGGTATAGGCCAGGACAAGCTGACCAAGAACTCTAATGTTCTGGTAGGATTCAGTGGCGAGACCAAGCACACCTTGGGAGAGATCTCACTTCCAACCTATGCCCAGGGAGTTTCTTCTTTTGAGAAGTTTAATGTTATTGATTCTATGACCTCGTATAATGTTTTGTTAGGTAGGCCTTGGATCCACAATCTAAAGGCTGTGGCGTCTACTTACCATCAATGTGTGAAGGTCCCAACT
This sequence comes from Dianthus caryophyllus, assembly GCA_023091065.1. Lineage (NCBI taxonomy): Eukaryota > Viridiplantae > Streptophyta > Magnoliopsida > Caryophyllales > Caryophyllaceae > Dianthus > Dianthus caryophyllus. Next base: position 13,008,114 of record CM041518.1, on the reverse strand, counting down.
CAATGGGGAGTTCTGGTGATCAAGGGAGAAAGGCAGACTGCGCAGGAATGCTACAGAGCAGCCTTGAAGCCTCCAGCCACTAACAAAACTCTCGCATAGCAATTACAGAAACCAGTCAAGTCAGTAGTGGAGCCAGAGAAGTCAGGATTGGAGATGGACCAGATCAGTGTAGACCAGAGCTGCCCAGAAAAGAAAGTGTTAGTAGGCAGTGATGTACCATCCAGTATCAGATCTGATTTGATCAGTTTCTTAAAGTCTAAGAAGTCAAGTTTTGCATGGAGCCACTTTGACATGACTGGAATCAGTCCTGACGTTATCACGCACAAGCTCAACATTGATCCCAAGTATGCAGGAAAGGCACCGTAAACGCGAGGAAGTTTGCGCCAGAGAAATGCTATAATCAACGAGGAAGTCCAAGGCTGCTGGACATGAACATGGTAAGAGAGGTAATGTATCCTCGACCGTTAGCTAATGTGGTTGTTGTGCGTAAGAAGAATGGAAAGTGGAGAGTGCGTAGACTACACAGATTCAACAAGGCATGTCCCAAGGATCATTTCCCTCTTCCTCACATAGATGCCATGGTGGACAAGGCTGGCCGCCATGAGGTTACGACCTTCATGGGCGCCTCAAGTGGTTTTAACCAGATCAAGATGTATCCTCCAGGACCAGGAAGGAACCTCCTTCATGATGCATCAGTGGTATCTATTGCTACACCGCCATGCCCTTTGGACTCAGAAATGCTGGTGCCACTTACCAAAGGCTAGTCAATATGATGTTCAAAGATCTAATTGGGGACACAATGGAGGTTTATATCGATGATATGGTGGTAAAGTCTAAAGATGCTAAAGATCATGTGAAGCACCTAGAGCAAGCGTATGCAATTACGGATAAGTTCAATATGAAGCTGAATCCCACAAAGTGCAACTTTGGAGTGTCTTCTGGAAAGTTCCTAGGCTACTTGGTGACCAGAAGAGGAATTGAAGCAAGTCCAGAACAGATAAAGGCAATCCTAGATCTGGAGCCCCCCAGATCTGTGAAAGATATCCAGAAGTTGTCTGGTAGGGTAGCAGCTACGAGCGAGGTTTATTTCTAGGTCCTCGTAAAGGTGCAAGCCCTTCTACGATATGCTCAAGAAGAACAAAGAATTCCAATGGAGTGAGAAGCACGAGGAAGCTGTTCAGGATCTCAAGAGTTACTGTCAACTCCACCGTTGCTGTCCAGACCAGAAGAGAAAGAACCGTTAAGTCTATACCTATCGATCCACGGAGCATCTCGATGAAGTGCGATTACGGTCAGGGAAGAAGATGGTTTGCAGATCCAATATACTACGTGAGTAAGAGCTTGCTAGATCTTTGAAACGGTATTCTCTTCTCGAAAGGTATGTTCTTGCATTGATTATGTCAACTACTAAGCTTCGACCTTATTTTGAGAGTCATCATATACGTGTTAGAACTAACCTTCCGATTAAGTCAGTCTTGAGAAAGCCTGAATGCCTGGGAGAATGGCTAAGTGGTGCGTGCGGACTCGGTACGTACGACATCGATTATGAACCCGTAAAGCAATAAAGTCACAAGCCTTGGCGATTTTGTGGTGATTTGATCGACCCTGGAAGAAAGTGGTGCTATGGAAGTGTTGAAACTCACACAGGCGTAAAAGGAGAAACCTGGTCTTTGTATCACCGATGGAGCGGCTAATGTCGAGGTTCTGGTCTGGGCATTGTCCTGAAATCGCCACAAGGGGACATACTAGCCCAGCCGTGGGCCAGAATTTCGTACAACCAACAATGAGGCGGAATATGAAGCGTTAATTGCGAGGTTTGATGGTGCGTATTGGTCTTGGTGTCAAGAATTTGGAGGTAAAAAGCGACTCTTTACTTATTGTTAATCAGTTAATGGTTCTTTGCGGCCAAAGATTCTAAGATGTTGCTCTACAGTAGAAGGTTAGGTCCTTGGTTTTGAAGTTTGACCAGTTTAGAATTGATCGATTCCCAGAGACCGTAACTCACAGTGCAGACTCTTTAGCTAGTCTTGGCTCTAGTTTCAAACCTGCAGACTGGACAGATTCCCATAGTACACCTCCTCGGACCTTCTATAGAGAAGTCGATCCTCGCTTCAACCTGTCTACCCCCACTCTTGTCTCTTGATCGCACCTTTTATGCTTTTCTTAGAGATGGTGTTTTACCCTGCAGGACTTGAGGCCGAGCTTTTCGGCTTAAAGCCTCGAGGTATGTCTTGATTAATGATGTTACGTACAAGAAGTCTATGTCGAGTCCATATTTGCGTTTGCTAGAACCGTGAAGCGAGCGTTGGAAGAATTACGAAGGAGATTGTGGCAACCACGGTCTTTGGAAGAAGTTTGGCCACAGAGCTCTCGATTTGGTTACTTCGGCCAACTATGAGAAAGGAGGCTCGAGTACGCAAGCAAATGTGAAGCATGTCAAAAGCATTCTCCAATGATCCACCCGGCCCGGTGAGGTTACGCATCCTATTTCTCGCAGACCGTGGCCTTTCATGAAATGGGGCATGGACATAGTTGGAAAGCTTCCTATGGCTCCGTGACGTAAGGTCTTTATGTTGGCAATGTGACTACTTCTCGAAGTGGATTGAGGCCGAGGCATTCGAAGTGTAACGTAAAAGGAAGTCATCTCATTTATCAAGAGGAACATCATTTGCGATTTGGAATTCTAAGCCGATTGTATGTGACAACGGTACACACGTCAGAGGAACAAGACTAGGCAATTCTGCAACCTGGAACATTGAGTCGCTTACTGCACCGAGATATCCCTGTAATGGTCAGCGAATCTAGCAACAAGATTATCATCAAAACCTCAAGAAAAAGTCAAGAGAAGGCGAGGAGATGGGCGTAAGAGCTACCTTTAGTTACGTGGTCGACAGAACTACACCAAAGAATTCCACAGACGGACTCCATTCTCTTTGGTGTATGGTTGTGAAGCGGTGATTCCAAAGAAGTGTGCATCCCAACAAAGAAGGTATGGTGCGAGCAGCTTTAGAAGCTAACCTGAGTTGTTATCTTCAGTCTTGATTTTGCAGAAGAGCTTAGAGATGCGGCCAGGATAAGGTTAGCGACTTACCCGAGAATGTGGCCAGGACTTTCAACAAGCATGTCAAGGTCGAGTTTTGAGAGAAGGAGATTTAGTTACGAGGAAAGTATTTGAAAACCACGAAGGAAAAGTCTGCAGAAAGCTAGCTGATGCAGGAAGGACCATACTTGATTGATTCGATTGTAGGCCAAGGAGCTTATAGATTGGTAACTACGGAGGGAGAGTTGATTCCTAGAGCATGGAATGCAACTAACCTCAAACTCTATCTTTGTTAATACGGTATTTTCAATTCTGTACTTTCAATTCTGTAATTTCAGTTCTGCACTCTTTAATTGTTTTTCGTAAATATTGCAATCTTCATTCAATAAAAACCATTGAACTTCAATGGTATAGTTTAACTTTATTTCCAAGTTTTGCAGATTACATCTTTGGTTCAAAAGTAAATATTTTCTATCACAAATAAAAAGAAAGTAAATATAGTACGCTACATAATACAAATAAAGGAGTTTATCCTCCAGATTTGTTTAGGGGTTCATCCTCCAGTTCTACTCAGGGAGTTCAACCTCCAGTTCTGGGCCTGGTCCCCAGTCTCTTGGAACTTGTCTTCCAGACTTGAGCTTAGTCCTCAGCCTTGGCGGCCGATCTGCGGTGGAGATCTTCCTCCAGTCCACAGTGCGGCGATCTGCAGAGCGGCCAGTCTGCTGTGAGGATGCGTCCTCGGATTGACGGACCAGGGCTTGACCGCCGTTAAGAGAGTCCTATAATATCCCTTAAGGTAAGCCATGATCATGCATACGTAAGTGCAGGGTGTACACTGCGAGGTTAGTACATTCACGTAACAATAGAAGCAATAGAAGCAATGATACGATAGTAGTTAAGTCCTTGGATCACCAAGGCCGACTAAATACTAAGCATCCGAACTGACCGAAAGGGACTTGAAAAATGTCTTGCTCTGCAGACTAAGCAAAAGTTTCCACGGTAGCAGCAGACGAAGTTCACAGAATATTTACAGACCTGGACATACAAGTCCAGGCCGGACCTGAATAGCAAATTGTTTGAATTTACACAAAATGTTCACAAGAGTAATTGTTTTTCATTCTTCTTCTTCTTGAAGGATTGTCATCGCCTTGGGCATCTTCGCCAAAGACCACCATCACCAGACGCAGGGCTCTTCCCGATCGACGCTGCCAGCCTCCTCTCCTGAACCGCACACTGGGAAGAGCTGTTTAAATTTCTCCACTGGCAAAGATCAATATCCCACTCCTCACGCCGGACTCGAGGCACGCATCATTTGAATTCTGGTCTGGGCTGTGTAAAACAGCGCCAGATCAGTCTCTTGGTTACGGAGTTGGCCCTCAAGCTCCCGAACACGCCGCTGGAGATTCTCATTCTCGACCTCAACGAGGCGGACTCTCCTCGAACTTAGCGGCAGCAGCCTTTGGCTTTTTGCCGCCTTCATTCCATCTAGAGCTCTCTCCAAGTGCATGCAGGCTCGCTCTTTCGAGCAACCTGGTCCTCCAGTATGATCATGCGATCCCCGTAAGTGGAAATTATGTGCCCCAAACTCGAGATACTGATCCAAGAGTCCGCAAATGTAATGGTGTAAGGTACAATAGTGGTAGAATTATCATGAGAATTTGTACTAGAAGTATATCAGGTTATTACTGCAGAGCGAGTGAGTGGCTCTAAACGCCAGTTCTGTGGTGCCAACCCTGATCAGTTCTGGGTTGACCCTCTTAGTCGCTTGTTGGATTATTTTTTCTACGCTGTTGATGGCGTCTTTGGGCGAAAATGTCCCTGTGAATGACAACCCTTCAACCTCCTCCGCTTTCCTTTTCTTTGATTTTTGTCCGGTGTGTGCTTTATCGCTCACTTGAGCCTTTTCCTTGCTAGGCACCTCAACCTTCAACTCCTTAGATCCTGGAGTAGGAATACCAAAGGAACAAACAATGGTTTCACATCCGAACCCCCACCAAGATAGCATTCATCTTCTCCTCGAGAAGGGTAGGATTGAGTCCGCCTCAAGTAAATGGCCTAGAAGTTTCACCTAGCATAGAACCACATGCATCTTAGAACTACAGATCCAAATCATACTAGACCGGACCTAATCAAAAGTGCGGTTGAGAAACTTACCCTTGATGGCGTAAACCATAGCACGTGAACCTTTACACTCGCTGGTGGCCTACGTAAAGACTAGAAAAACAACAAAGTTGGAGCAGTATAGCTTACCCTCTCAAAGAATAGGGTAGTCCAAACGTCATTCAAGAGTGTCACTCTTCGTAAACAGAAACCAGTCTTCCAAATTCCTTATCATCTCCAATGTCCGGGTGCTCCACTAAGTTGTTACGCCCTTTACGATCAGGAAGATAAATCTCCCACGACCTTGGGCCCTCACAGAATAAGCGTTTTTCGGATCCTGCCTGTCGGCATCGGCTGTGCTTGGTGCAAAGTTTGTCGACTAAACAGATAATCTTCCACATGCTTGGCATTATTTGACAGGCACAAGCTTCATCGAAGAGAGTACCCCACTCATCCATGAGTTGCAGGGATCCTCGGACCCGATACGAAGGGAACTCATACATGCGGACTCCATCCTGGGCGAGGTCCAAGAAGGCGTGACATAGTCATCACAGGAACAAAGATAACTTGATGAAGGCACAATTTCATGATCTTTTAAGTGTTTGATTATTGATTGAGAAAGAGTATTCTTGGTTTCATCATCAAAGGAATCACCTTTGATGAATTTACAATCGCCAAACATGATCTCATTGATCTCAGGTTTCCCAAGATCTATCACTTGTTCAGCCATGATTTACAGGTGATTTTGATTTGATTTGATGATTGAAATAACAAAGGAGGAAGATGATGAGCGAGAGGGTAAAAGCAAAAGTTTGGCAAGGAAAGTTCTCGAGAAATTACTGGAGGCCCCTAATTATATGCAAAGGTAAAAGAGTTTAAATGGGTTTAGGATTTTACCGTTGGTAAAATTCGAAACAGCCCAGAGTTAGCCGTTGCTACTGCTCACCATCAAATCGGGTTTTAAATCTCACCTAACTTCGATTCTTACGTTATCTCTTAGAATGTTGCGCATAAGTCCGCCAGGTGCTTGATTTTTGTTCAAATCCTATAGCCAATTACCTCTGCTCTAGTCTGTTCTGTATAGGTTTGTTTGTACAGGATTGTTTCCTCAAGCTTCTTTGAACTCGCACTTGAGAAAACAAGGGGCATTTGTTATGACCAGATTTTACACCACCCAGAACTGGCAGTTCTGGACAGACGACATAAATATGGTACAGAGCAGAATAAATGAGCAACAGCAGTTATAACCCAGAATAGGTCAGAAGAGGCATGGCAGTTATGGTCAGCAAGGGTCAACTATGACGGTTACAAAAGTTGTGGGATAATGGAGCTATGGTCAGCTGAGCAGAAGTGGAAGTCATGGAGGTTATTTAACCGCCATGGATAATGGAGATCATGGAGAACATGCCCTAGAAAATAGGAACCGATTTTGCAGCTAGCTTTGCCTATATATAGAGGCTCATTTGTACATTTTCGATCATCTTTTTTACTCTCATTAGCATACTTAAGCACTAGAAAATATACTACAAAATACTACGGTAAACTACAGTCAGTTCTGTACGAATTGCTACAGAAGTGATCACTTTCACAGCTGTATTCTGTAACCCCAACTCTGATATTAATAAAAGTACTCCTGGCTTGGTAGCCCGCAGTTTTCCCCATCTTCTTCTCGGGGCTTCTGCGTCATCAAATCTCTGTGTCCTTAGTTCTGTCCTGTATAGCTCAGTTCTGTTCTGTTCCGCAAATAGTACTAGTTGATCCACTTTTTCCCATTTTCATACTTGTTAAGTTTTTACCAAAACACTCCCCCAAACCAAACCTTTGCTTGTCCTCAAGCAAATAGCGTCGGAGAAAATCAAAGTGACACGAACTAATCACGCTAGTATCTCAAAGTGGACGACCTATGCACATAAACATTACAACCAAGGTCTATTTCGCCGAGAATAGAGCACAAGTCTCAACCGTTCACACCACATTATATCACTAGCCTCTAACACTTACGCAATAGTAAAACTAACGACAAATCAATTCAAGCAAGGCCAACCGATCGTACCGCTTTCCAATCAACCAATCTTTCCAAATCATTCCATTTTTCTTTGCATTCTTTTTCTTTTCTTTATTCTTTTTTTTTTTTTTGTAAATGTGGAGCATCCCTCGTATGTAGTACCGTTTAGCTTGACGTTCACTCGGTAAAAATCGCGCTCGGGTACACATATTAAGGGTTACGTTATTGCTCATACTCCCGGTCGCAGCCAAATTCATGGCCACTGTGGTTACTCAAGTCAATGAGTCCCCTCCGAGAGCATCGAAGCATTGCTCCAACATATAAGATCCTTCCAAGCAAACCACAAACCAACAAACCAACAATCCACAAACCAATGCCAAGCTCGAATGTCAAAGTCGAAAGTAAACAAGCGAAAAGCAGAAAGAATTAAGCAGATACAAGTGGGTTAGTGTTAAGGCTCGCAATCTAGTAACAGGAAACAAACCAATCGTGCAAGCTAAGGCGATAGAAAGTCGACTCAAAGATACTAAAGATCAAAGCAAGCGCACTAATCCATTCTCCAAACTAGATAAAACAGGACAAAGCAGACCAAAAAGACTCGTATTTTTGTAATTTTTTTTTGAATTTTTAAATTTTTTTATAATAAATGCACACAAAAATAAAATGCAAATGAACTAAAGAACGCGAAAGCGTTTCCCTCCCCCAAACCAAATCACACATTGTCCTCAATGTGTGAAACAGCACAACCACAAAAGCAGAGGAGGACACAGAACATACGGGGTAAGGAAAGTAAAAACGAGAAAGGAGGGCAAAAGGGGTAAAGATGCTCACATTATCTAATCGGAGCTCCCCCAACCCGAAGTGAAGCGTGGAGTGGGGCTTAGAATCCCCGTATATGCGTCCAAATCAGTCCAACGATGAAGTACTTCGGCAAAGCACGCAAGAGAAACGAAACAGAACAAGTAGGGGGTCCAAATGCCTGGGACCGTGGCCACTACCGAGACCCAATTTTTCGATTTTTTCGCTCTGTTTCAAATTTACCACGGCTCGGCCTGCCCGGCCGCCAGAGGCCGCTAAGGGCCTTCCTCGTGAGCCTTGTCAACATATAAAGGACTTAAAAGTCCATGAATACCTGCGCGCTAAAAATCATATCGTAATACCCTCGTCCTTGCGCGCTCAATAAAATCCAAAAGTCATAAAAACAAGCAAACCAAAAGTACAAATGCTAAAAAAAAGTACAACGTCATCGGGTTGCCTCCCGGAAGCGCTGGTTTATAGTCCCGCACGACTCTTCAAAGCAACAGAATCAAGTATAAGCAGGCCAAGGTATTTGGCCACTCGCAACAGCTTCACTCGGCGAAATAGCATCCATTCGCCAAAGCACGTCTCCTCCACGAGGTAAAACAGCATACTCCATTAACGTGGGGCCTCGATCATGAAATGGCTCGACTGTAGGTCCACCACTCCCATCACTCGCGTCGTAGAGATCAGCTCCAAGCATCGTCCTCTCCCCCAAACCATCCTGTGAAGAACCTGCACGAGGAGAAGAGACATGCAAAACCTCCATAGAGTCTCCAGTAAAGTGAGACGGAGGTAAAGAATCAATAGAATAAACTGACTCTAGACGCATGGGTGACCGCGGAGTATCTGAATGAGTGAAGGTCAACTTCTCACCCCCCACCGAAAAAGCTAATGTCCTATTCCCCACGTCAATGACTGCACCAGCAGTGTGCAGGAAGGGTCTCCCCAGAATGATAGGAATGTGGACATCCTCAGGCATATCTAAAACCACAAAGTCGACAGGGATAAAGAACTTTCCGACCTGTACAGGGACATCGTGTAGGATACCTAAGGGACGCTTAACTGAGCGGTCAGCCATCTGCAAAGTGATGCTAGTGGGTTCTAAGGCTGACAAGCTCATCTTTTGGTATAGGGAGTGGGGTAGGACACTCACACTCGCTCCTAGGTCACATAAGGCGTTCTTAACCACGAACCTACCTATAGAGCACGGTATAGAAAATGTACCAGGGTCATTAAGCTTAGGCGGCTTATTACCCTGCAACCGAGTGCTAGCTTCCCCCACAAAGGCTACAGTCGACACGTCGTCTATCGTACGCTTACGAGCTAAAACATCTTTCAAAAACTTAGCGTACGAAGGGATTTGAGTAACGAGGTCTATAAATGGGACGTTTACCTGAAGGGCTCGAATGACGTCCACGAACTTTTTGAACTTGGCCTTGGGCTCGCACCGCCGACGACCAGGAAATGGCGACTTTATCCGAATCCGGGGCGTTGAGTAGCGAGAATACCAAAATCATCACCCAAAACATTCTTCCCCGTAGCTACAGTCCAGGTTGAACGGTTGAGCCGCCGGCCGACCGGCCATTTGAGACTGTCGAACACCTGCTTCACCGTATTTTCAGCTTCATTCTTCTCCTCGTCCTCCAAATGCAAAGGGTCACCGTACACAGACCCACTTCTCAATGTTATCGCCGCATGCGAAGATCGCAAGTGAGCTCTAGGAGGATTCCCTTGAGGCGGAAGTGTACCCGGTTGCCTTGACGCTTGCGGCGAGCTGCGCCACTTGATTCTCCAAATTCTTGATCGCTGCGTCCTTAGCCTGTCCATCTTTTTGCATTTGCTGCAGCATCATCTCTTGCGACTTTTGCACGGACAGCGTTACCTGCGACATCTGCATCATCATGGCCTTTATCTCGGCCATAGGATCGGGTACGGGGGTAGGTTGAGGTGGAATGAAGGGTGGTTTTTGATAGTTAGATGGGGTTGGTTGATTTTTGTATGGAGGCTGATAAGGAGTATTTTGTGGAGGTGGGGGAGTCGGGTTAAGTATATTATTGTTACGGTAGGATAGCAGTGACCGATCGTAACCCGGCTGATTCTGGTACGGCAGGTTTTGATTGTAGGATTGATACGCATAAACCTGCTCCTGGGGTGCAGCATACCCCGTAGAATAACCTGAATCGTGCCCCATAATAGCGTTAACTTGGGCACTTGACGAAGCACTCCCCTGCATAGCATCAACCTTCCTATTCAGCTCAGAAAGTTGACTCATCACCACACTTATGCTCTCGCTTCCACGGTCGTTGTGTGCGGACCGCGAATTACCCCTTGGCTTGCCGAATTGGGCTGAATGAACTGCCATTTCTTCAATCGTTTGCCACGCTTTATCATCATCAGTATTATTGGCAAACCGACCTCCCGCAGCTGAGTCAAGAATAGCGCGACTCTCTGCGTACAACCCATTATAGAACGTCATAATAATCAGCCAATCGCCCAACCCGTGATGTGGGCACTCTCGAATCAACCGTTTGTAACGGTCCCACGCTTCAGCAAATGTTTCATCAAAATGCTGTTGAAATCCTTGAATTTGACTACGGAGTTGGTTAGTCCGCTCTGGAGGATAGAACTTGCGATAGAATGCAAGAGCTAGACTCGGCCAATCCGTTATACCCGCAGCTTTCTTGTTCAAATCAGTGATCCACTCACGAGCGCGGTCACGTAGTGAGAAAGGGAACAGCATTTCCCGTATCTGATTCTGAGTAATCCCGGTCTGCTTGATTGTGGAGCAGTAGTCCGTAAAAACCTGCATGTGTTTACCGGGATCCTCCGTAGGATTGCCACCGAATTGATTGCGCTCCACCAAAGTAAGAAAGGCGGGGCGAATCTCAAAATTACCCGGGACCGTATTTGGTATTGTGAACCCTTGCGGGATCGCCTCGGGCTTCGGCAACGAGTGACTAGAAAGTTTAGGCATAGTCGCTCGTGGAGGTGATGAACCTGGAGTAATAGGAGGTGTGTCCTCTCCGTAGGACGATTGCGCGGCACTAGACTCCGAATGCGACGCTTCCTCAAGATCAAAATTTGCGATTTGAATCGCTTCATGCGACGATCTATGTAATGCGCGCTCAGGTCCAGGCTCAAATGGAACTAAACCTGTAGGTGACCTGCGCATAAACAAAAACTACAAGCAAAAGATGAGAAACGGTCTCAAGGAACTAGGTTCCTTGAGACAAGAGAGAAAAACCTGTAAAAGCAACTAAAACTAAAACTAACTAAGCCGTATCCCCGGCAACGGCGCCAAAGTTGATAAGGCTAAAGTCGTATCACCTTAATCAAAATAAACCTAGCATGCAACTAACAATAGCAAGTAGCAAGTAAGGATCGTATCCACAGAGAAACGGTGTAGTTTTCAGTTAAAGTCGGCAAAACAAGTCAATCTCAAGGTATGAAAAGGGTGTTTAGAATAAGCTATAAACTAAGCAGGCAATAAAGCAGATGAATATAAATGTATAAGGAGAAAGATTAGGGCGTCGGGTTCATATATGACAACGATTCAGGAACGCAAGTTAATAAGACGGAAGAATTAAACTGTGCAACTTGACTAGGTTTGTAAAACGCTCTCTCGAGTCAATTTTAGCCTTAAGCAAATTTAGCGGGCTCTCGCAACTTACTAAATTCAACTTATCTAACTCGCGTAAGTCTAGTTTTAACTCGGCTTTCGATCTTAAATCAAAACATACTCAGGTTCAATTAAACTCAGATAAAACGGTGATCAGGCGAAATAATCCTAATTCAATTGATATAAAACGCGTAGAAAGAAATCAGGTGCACAATTTAAATCAACCAATTTAATCCTAAAACATATTCCTAAATCATATGTCACAAATCACCCTAAACCCTAATGAGGAAATTAGCTACTCATAATAATAATTAAAGCAAAGCAAATTGAATAAGACATAGCAAAAGAATGAAATAAGCAATTAAAATAAACCTGAAAACTTACGGAGTACCGACGGTTACAATTGAATCCAACTTGAAAATAAAAGCTAAGCTAAGAGTTTTTGAGAGAAAAGTAAACTAAAACTAGGAAAAATAAAAGCATAAACTAAAGATGAGATAATAACTCGTCCTAAAACAACCTTATATAGTTTCCAAAATATAATTCTCGAATTAAATCAAAACCCGCAGAAAAATACTCTTGATACCAGTCACTTACTCTTTGAATGGCACGACCACGACAATTGGGCCGGCTCTTGCTTCTTCACTTCTTCCTTTATTCTCTGGCCCATCCTTAGCTTTGGGCCTTTATTAATTCGTATGGCCTTTCTTCCTTGGCCTTTTATTCTTCTTCTTGGGCCATAGTAACTCGTGACCCTTAGTTGTCTTTGGTCCTTGGCTCGTATCCCGAGCTCCTGCGTGAGCTCAAGCTTAGTCTTTTCGGCTCAGTTCTCGAAATGCTCCGATCGTCCCGGGTTTTGGCTCAAAACCACCAAAACCTGCAATATATAAATGAAATGCAGCAGTAACGAGAAATATAACAAATAGCTCCTAATGTCATACTAAATACGAATAAATACGAGCTAAATGTGACTGAACCGGGGGCATAAAATGAATATAAATAGAGTGTATCATGGGGCGAGGTCGGGCGCGCGCAGGGCTGAAGGTACCGGGAAGAAAGACCTATCGACGCCCTGCGCTTGAGCCTCGCCCCGTCTTGGCGCGGAGTGTGAGAATCGCCTCATGAGGAAAAAAGTGCGAAGTTTTGTAAAAATGGGGGAGATCATTGCATAAATTTGTGATCAAAAAAGAAAAGTAGAAAATCCTTTTTGAAACTGTATTTTCGGAGTCGCCACCAAATATTAAAGGAATTTGGAACCTATTCAACGCGTCTTGAAATACAAGACACGAGTGTCTCAGATTTCAAGGTGCGTCGATACCTATCCGTCTGAGGTTTGAAACCAGAGAAGAGATTCGGAGTGAGGTTACTTTTCAAAAGTTTTGACAAAAATGTGTTTTTGAAAACTGAAATCAAAAAGCCTACGTAGAAAGTAGTCTCTACTAATTTGAAAACATTTAGTTAATTTCGATATTTGGGCTAAAATGACGCTACGTACAAGTGCGAATATATATGACTCGATAAAAATGCATAAATAATGTAAATAGTCAAAATAATGACTTTACTATAGGAAATGTACGCTAAATAATAATTTATTGACTAAATTATTACCATAAACGTTATTTTCCGACCTCGTATTTGACTCTTTAAGAATTTGTGAAAACCCTCAGTTTTGACATGCTAAAAAGACTCTATGAAGCAGTCTGATTTAGTGTTGGATCCGTGATTCTAGTCGTTATTTAATGCATGAATGAGGACTTGCATAATTATAAAAGTGACGTCGGTTTGCTTTAGTGATAATGAGTCGTTTATTTATGCGATATTGGCGGGGTTTAGACGGATTATGAATCCGAATTGCTACAATCGTATTACGAATACGGCTTCGCTAAAGCCAATATCGGGTTGGGGTTAATGTAACCCCTTTGTCCGAGTCTCAAAACGTCCCAAAACGTAGGTAAAATGTTTACCTTTCGAAAATGCAGAGACAGTATTTTTGAGTGGATTTTGTGAGTATTTTAGTGTGTTTTGTAAAACCGATTGTTTTGAAATGAATGAAGGGGGTTGGTATTTATAGGAAAAGGCTCGTTTTGTGGGTGCACAAAATTAAATCGCCTGTGTACAGGCGTTTTTAATTTTGTTTGGGTTGGATTTTTTAAGAAAAATCAAAAAGGCGGCTGGTATGAAACAAAATAATAATCGCCTGTTAACAGGCGATTGTTATTTTGTTTTGGTGGGCTGTTTTAAGCCGCCTTTGTTAAGTGACGTATTAGGGAGGGTAATGATTATGTTTGTGATGCATTTAACTTAGGGGTTAAGTCGTTTGGGTTTGGTCCGAATTTCGGTTTTCGTGTTTCGGTTTTTGTCGTGTTTTTCGGTTTTGGCTCGAAATAAAATAATATTAAAGTATATTATTTTACGGTTTTGTAGAGTCTAGTTTTGTGAAAATGTGACACGGGACGCACTTTGGCCCGTTTTGAGTGTTGTGTTAGTGTGCGTTTTGGGTCGTTTTTGTAAGTTCGGGCCGTTTTGTAGCTAGTTGGGCTGTTTTTGTGGCTTGGCTTAATAGGACGTTCCTGTATAGCGCTCACAATGACTAAGAGTGACATTCATTTTTATGATTATGCGAGTTCAAATTAATACGTTAAGAATGAGTAAATACGTTTTAGACACTTTTGTACCGTTTCGACTCTTTTAAAAGCATGCATGAAAGTCCTTTTCATCATCGGGTTTGTTTTTGGGGGGTACGGATACGGGTATCTCTGAGCCCAGTTTGGTGAGCTTGGACAAAGCGTTAGTCAAACTTTAAGATAGTATCCGGACCATTACAGTCTCGATACTACCTGGCGGCGCTAAGCATGTGTCTTATGGGAGAGACGGGGACTTAGCGCCGGGAAATGCGGGGAGGGACGACATGTTTTTAAGGACATGACGGTCCTACATGTTTAAGGGCGTGTCAGCCTGTATGTGGCCTTAGTACTCCCAGCTGGCGCTTTGCTTGTGCTTCTGCTTGTGCTTCTGGCTATGCTTTGCTTGCGCTTCTGGCTTGCGCTCCTGGCTGTGCTTCACTTGCGCTTCTGGCTTGCGCTGGTACGGACGTCTCGTAAAGGAGGTTACGTGTTTTTGTGTTTCTCATAAAAAGGGTTAGGTTTTTATGAACGTCTCGTGAGGAGGTTACGTGTTTTTGGTTTGGTTTTATAAAAGTGGTTAGGCTTTCATGAACGTCTCGTAAAGGAGGCTACGCGCTTTTGGTTTTTCTCATAAAAAGTTAGGTCTTTATGAACGTCTCGTGAGGAGGCTACGCGTTTTTTGGTTTTTCTCATAAAAAGTTAGGTTTTTACGAACGTCTCGTGAGGAGGCTACGTGTTTTTCTCATAAGAAGTTAGGTTTTTATGGACGTCTCGTGAGGAGGCTACGCGCTTTTGGTTTTTGTGAACGTCTCATAAGGAGGTTACGCGCTTTTGATTTTTCTCATAAAAAGGGTTAGGTTTTTATGAACGTCTCGTGAGGAGGCTACGTGTTTTTCTCATAAAAAGTTAGGTTCTTATGAACGTCTCGTGAGGAGGCTACGTGTTTTTTGGTTTTTCTCATAAAAAGTTAGGTTTTTATGAACGTCTCGTGAGGAGGCTACGTGTTTTTTGGTTTTTCACATAAAAAGGGTTAGGTTTTTATGAACGTCTCGTGAGGAGGCTACGTGTTTTTCTCATAAAAGGTTAGGTTTTTATGAACGTCTCGTGAGGAGGCTACGCGCTTTTGGTTTTTGTGAACGTCTCATAAGGAGGTTACGCGCTTTCGATTTTTCTCATAAAAAGGGTTAGGTTTTTATGAACGTCTCGTGAGGAGGCTACGCGCTTTTGGTTTTTGTGAACGTCTCATAAGGAGGTTACGCGCTTTCGATTTTTCTCATAAAAAGGGTTAGGTTTTTATGAACGTCTCGTGAGGAGGCTACGCGCTTTTGGTTTTTGTGAACGTCTCATAAGGAGGTTACGCGCTTTTGATTTTTCTCATAAAAAGGGTTAGGTTTTTATGAACGTCTCGTGAGGAGGCTACGTGTTTTTCTAATAAAAGGTTAGGTTTTTATGAACGTCTCTTGAGGAGACTACGTGTTTTTTGGTTTTTCTCATAAAAAGTTAGGTTTTTATGAACGTCTCGTGAGGAGGCTACGTGTTTTTTGTTTTTTCTCATAAAAAGGGTTAGGTTTTTATGAACGTCTCGTGAGGAGGCTACGTGTTTTTCTCATAAAAGGTTAGGTTTTTATGAACGTCTCGTGAGGAGGCTACGTGTTTTTCTCATAAAAAGTTAGGTTCTTATGAACGTCTCGTGAGGAGGCTACGTGTTTTTCTGTTTTGGAATTGTGTTTGAAGCAGGGTTAAATGTGTATTGGGCCGAGGAAATGGCCCAAAACAAAACTGAGACCCATGTGATAAAAATGTAATCGCCTGTAAACAGGCGAATTAAAATTTAATCGCTGGCGATTAGGTTTTTGTTTGGTGTTTTTTGGTTAAAACACGGGAGAGAGAGGGGAGGCTTATTCATTTCATCCGAAAATAAAAAACAAAATCGAAACCCTTTAAAACTCGTCCTTGCGATTTTCTTGACTAAATATCGATTTTCCGACTCCTACAATTCATCATGGACCAAGGTACGTACTCAACTCACTTGGTTTTTCGTGTTTTGAGTTTGGTTTGAGTCGATTTTAGCTTGAAATACCGTTTTCTAGGGTTTAGGTCGAAAATGTCGGTTTGATATGATTTTAGTCCCCGTCCTTGCTTGAAAACGCTCGCTATGGTTGGTATTGTGCTTGCATCGCTTGTCTTGCTGTCGTCGTGTGAAAACCCGGCTTGTGGTCTCGATTTTCGTGCGTTTTGTAGTGTAGGGGCATTTTGGTCATTTTTGAAAATGTCTCGAGAATGGCTCAAAACTTCAGTGTAGCTTACCCATTAGTAGTATAACGTGTTGGTGAGTTCGGTTTGTTGAAATGGTCGCGAAAAATGGTTCGTTTGGGGAAAAAAAACCGTGTAGGAGGGGGTAAAGTCGGGGCTTGTGCTCTGTTTTTGTAGCGTAAGGCGATCCCGAGCGGCTTGGTTATTTTGAAAATGTTGTAATATGCTTGTGTTGGAGGCTTGGGTGGCTTGTGCGTGAAAAACGGCTCGAAAAAACGTCATTTTCGTGCGTTTTGGCATAGGGGTCAATTTTTTTGGCTCGAAATTTTTGGTTCCGAAACTTGCCCGAATTCTCGGTATTGCATTGTTATGGCTAGCATGGTACATATTTGGCTTTGTTTTGTAGGAAATGTGTTGTTTGGAGGTGTTTTGGAGCCTTTTTTGTAGTTTAGGCTAGGTTTCCAAAAATCGCTTTTCCTCGCTCTTCGTGCCCCGTTCATGGAATGTATGGTAATGTGTATCGTCTGTGTTGGCTAGGGGGTTGTTTTGTGGGAAGTGGGGGGCTTTTTGGTTGAGTTATGGTCAAGAAAAGGCCGTTTTTTGTAGTTGGTAAGCGTTTTGTAAAGGCTATCCAGTCAAGGCGTTCGGGACACCGTTTTCGCATGAAATTTTTTGTACGTGCTTATTGTGATTTATGGGTTGGGTCTGTCTCAGAAAATATGGGTTTCCGGCCTTCTGTAGCGTTTTTTTCCCTTTCTGCTATTTTTAGGTTAAAAAGGCTTGTCTTCTGCTGTTTTGGCTAGTTCTCTGCTGCTTTTGCGCGTGCTTGCTCTTGACTTGACTGAGTAGGACGTATATATCGTATACGTCTCTTGGAATTTGATTTTCTGTGCTTCTGCTCCATTTTGGCCTTATCTGTAGATAATGTAGGCCTTCGCCGCTTTCAGTTGTTTTTGCTTATACGCTTTCTTGAGTGATCTGCTATTGCCGTTGTCTGAGTGTGCCCTTGAATCTTGTGCAGGTGATCCTAAGCCTTCAGTACCTACTTCCAGTGACATGGATCGAGTCTTGGCTGGCGTTGACTTTACCGTTCTGAGGGACGAGCATACTCCTACTTCGGGTATGCCTGCGCCCCTGGAGGTTTCCGATGGTCCGTCTCAGTCGGACTTGCTGAGAGCTTTTCCTCAGACGCTGTGGAGTCTCCTGCCTTTTCTGCTAGTGGTCTTTGGTCTTTGTCGGTCGTCGTCTGGGCCTTCTGCGAGTGGCCCTGGACATGGTCTTTGTTCTGGTGGTCCTGAGCCGTCAGTTAGTGTTGCGGGTCGTGGCGTTCTGCCGAGAGTCACCCGCTTTCCTAATGAGTGCGCGAGGAGGCCGTCGGCGACGCCTTGATCTTGGGTGATGCTAAGCGGTAGTGGAGTCTTCTTTGGGTCGTCGAGGTCTTCTGCTGGTGGCCGAGGTCAGGCCCAGGGTGTCGTCTCAGAGTCTTTGCAGGGGCGTGGACGTGGCGCTGCTGTGGAGACGTCTGAGACCCTTGGGGGAGGCCGTGGTAGAGGTCGAGGTGCAGCTGCAGGGTCTTTGCAGGGGCGTGGTCGTGGCGGTCTTTGGAGGACGCTGTGGCTTCGGAGGGCCGAGGTAGAGGTCGTGGCGTTCTTTGCAGGGGCCAGCGCAGGGCGTGGCCGCAGCGTTGCCAGGCGCTGCGGCCCCTGGAGGGGGCCAGGTTAGAGGCCGTGGTCGCGGTCGGAGGAACCCGAGGAAGAAGCGCAAGGTGGATGAGGCTTCTGGTGAGGGCAGCAGTAGGCCACGACGTCGAGCTCGTGCTGCTGCCGAGGGTGGCGACCGGGACGAGGCTGAGGTCGCCGGTGTTTTTGAGGAGGTTGGAGCAGGGGGAGACCCTGTGGAGGTCACGCGGAGGCGTGGTCGTGCTCGGGGTCCGGGGAGTCGTTACGAGGATCCTCCTGAGTCGGAGGAGTCTTCGAATGACGAGGAGGAGGATTCTGACGAGACTGCGGCAGAGGCCAATGTCGAGGTTGAGATTGCTGAGGCTGCTGCTGCGGCCGCCGCCGCCATTTCTTCCGACGCCGCCAGTTCTTCTTTATTCTTCTTTGCGCCGCTTTTTGTGGCCAGGTCGGAGTTGAGGCCAGGCTCATGATCGCGCAGTGAGGCCGAGGTGAGGCAGAGGCTGAGGCAGAGGCTGAGGGTCATGCTCAGGACGCAGGTGCGGCAGCTCTTGAGGCTGCGACGGAGGTTTTCATGGGGATGGTTGATGAGCTGGGCGAGAGGCCTAATTATCCCCATGGTCCGCGCTTGTGGTCGCAGGTGGCCATTGACTGGGATGGCGTGACTCTAGTTTGGAGTCGCTTGGAGCACTTGTCGATCCGAGTGAAGGTCGGTTTCCCGTTAGGCTCGATGAGGACCTTCTCTGGGTTTCGGACGGTGTTCGACGTCTTTGAGGATAGGCTCACCCAGCAGGAGCGAGATATAGTGCTTGGGGCGACTTTCGGTCCCAGTGCGAAGTGGAGGAGGTGCGGGGTAAGCGGGTGAACTCGCGCGCCATCGTGCCGGCGTTCTTTGGATAAGTTTTGGGATACGACCAACACCTTCCACATGCCTGGTTACGATGTTGGCGTGACTCCTTCTTCGTGGGCAGTTGTCACGGGGCTGCCTCATGGTGAGGGCGTGCTTTGATCGGGGACGTGGCGTCCCACCTCATCGATAGCCCACGCGTGGGTACCCGCTGATTGGTGACGGGGTTCGGTGTGGGATAGGTGAGAGCACACGTTTGACCGGACTATATGGTTTGCCGACTTCTTCGAGGAAGAGGAAGAAGAAGGGGTCTACTCGAGCGGCGCCGAAGCAGAGGGCATTGTGGTTGTGGTGGTTCTGGCTGACCACCCACTTTGGCGACAAGGGGGAGCGAGCGTCGACGGCTGTGCTGATGGCCCTGTCAGACATGTCACGTCTAGGTGACTTCGACTGGGTCACTCCTGCTCTGGGTCTGTTGATCCGGTATCTGAGGGACGCGGTGCGCCCTGACCGGATTGACGAGGATTCAGATGTGTCTCTCGTGGGCCCTGGTCTTCTGATGGAGGTAAGTTTTGATTTCGCAGAGTCTTGTTATCTTGTCTCTGCTTTCCTTTTGTAACGTTGTATTCTGATTGCTTGCAGTCTTGGTGCTACGCTCACTTCCCCTCTCTGCTCCCGGACACGTTCAAGGTTGAGGCGCAGTATCCGGCTTTCCATGCCTACGCGACAGCGGATCGGAAGGGTATTGGCCTAAACTACGACGCGGCTCGTGTGCGCTTCAACGGGATGACCGTGGATAAGGTAAGGGTATTTGTGTTTTGTACTTTGGTCTTTTGTAGCTTGTTTTTGGGTTTGTGTTTGTTTTTGTGGTTTATAATTTGGTCTTGTTTTGTAGTTCGTTCGCGACCCTTGGAGGAAGTTTACCGGCGTCCCTCCGACGATTGCAGCTCGCTTTGGTCCCCTTGACGGACGGCGGCTGTATATCGAGACCCAGTACGGCTCGTACTGGTACCTGGGTGAGCGTCTGTCTGCGCAGACGGGTCGCGGCGGCTTCATCGTACCTGCTCCTCCGCCCTCGGTTTTGTTTGTGGAGACGCCCGACGCTAACGAGCGTCGTGACGTATATCACGAGGGTGAGTCTGATTCCCTGCTACTACGTGAGGATTACGTGACTTGGGCACAAAGATGCCCCGACGCGTGATGGAGGTATGTTTTGTTGTTTTTTCCTTTTTTGCGTTTTTGTTTTTTTTTTTAAAAGCAAAAATTTACCCTGTTCTTGTTTTGTAGCGACGTGATCCTGATCTTGAGTTCCAGCCTCCTCCGTTCGTCGAGGATCTGTTGGTCGTGCCACGGCCGCCAAAGATTCGATCGATTGTGTTGCTGCGCCTATGTCCGTGGTGACCGATGCGGGCCAGGAGAGGTGGGATCCGCGCGTGAAAAAGGTATTCACTTTCTTCTTCGTACAGCATGAGTATTATGTAGTATAGCCCCCAGTTTGAGTAAGATTTTATTGTAAAATCATTAGTCAAACTCTTGTTGAAGCATGTTTTGAGTATAGCCCCCAGTTTGAGTAAGATTTTATTGTAAAATCATTAGTCAAACTCTTGTCGAAGCAGTTTTTGATTATAGCCCCCAGTTGGAGTAAGATTTTATTGTAAAATCATTAGTCAAACTCTTGTCGAAGCAGTTTTTGATTATAGCCCCCAGTTGGAGTAAGATTTTATTGTAAAATCATTAGTCAAACTCTTGTCGAAGCAGTTTTTGATTATAGCCCCCAGGTTGGAAAGTTAAATGTATTTCTCGTGTCGTGGCAGGTGACGGCTGAGGTGCACAGGAGGCTGTGGCGGGCGGCGAACCGGTGGCGGGCGGTCGTGAACGAGAAGGTGGTTGATGCTTGCAGGGCTCAGAGGGAGGCGGCCGACGCTCGACGTGAGTTAGCGAGGGTCAGGGCTGAGGAGGGTGCGAGATCGCGGGCCGAGCTGGAGGCTGCGCATACCGAGGAGCTGGCGAGAGTCCGGGCAGAGCTAGAGGGTCGGCACGCAGAGGAGCTGGATAGGGCGCGTGCTGAGATTGATTCCCTGCGTGCTGTCTTACAGCGTGGCGACCAGTCGTAGTAGGCATGGACTTGTGTGTATATTTTGGTCTTGTATTAATATTTTGTTTGTAACGGTTTATTTATCAGGACTTATGTAGGGTTGATTTTTTTTTTGGTTTTGTAGGTGTTTATGGGTTTAATTTGGTTATTTTGTCTTGTTGCGAAAAATGCATTCCTGCGTCGTAGCCGGGTCTGAAATCCTTGCGTATTTGCTTGCCGAGCGTACCTGCAAAACATCGTTAGTCGTAAAAGCATATATATATGTCTCGATTGAGACTGACTCGCTAATGACCAAACTAAAAGCAAATGTGGAGTTTTGAAAAATGCTGTTTAGAAAAATATTTTAGACTCGTAAAAAAGACGTTTTTGACATTAAAAATGTGAGCTAAAACGACGTTTTGAGACGAAAATTGTGAATGCGAAAATCGTATTTTGTGTTGGGTTTAATTCTTGTGTGATTATCGTGTTTTGTGAAAAATGAAAAATACGAAAGACGGGAGTCGATCACGCAAATCGAGACGACGCGACGGGACCGTACATGTCGACCAAGAGGTCGGTAAAAAGTAATAGGGGGTAATAAGTTAAAAATTTAGGGTATAGGTGTGTAAGAAGTGTAAGAAATCGAATAATTTTGTCAGAAAAGAAAAAGAAAATCGCCTGTAAACAGGCGATTTTACTTTTAATCGCCTATTTACAGGCGATTAGGTTTTTGTTTTGTGGTTTTTCTTTGATTTATTTTAATCGCTTGTTCACTAGCGTTTAAGTTTTTGTGTTGTATTTCGTTGTGCAAATCTCGGCTATAAAAGGAGGGCTAGGTTAACTCATTTCACTCATTCTTTCATTTCCCATTCTCGATATTCCAAGAATATTCAAAATATTTACGGGACGTTTGCCGAATTATGGAGAATTTTGAAGGGAAGCTGCGCCGTTGGTGTGCGTCCTTGTCGGGTATCGAGGAGAAAGACTTGAGAGATTGTGGTATAGGGGTACTGCTGGGCCTGAGGGAGGTTCGAATGGAGCCCGAGTTCCTGGATGCTTGTCTCGACTATTGGGACCTGAGTTTCCATGTTTTTCGCTTTCCTAGCGGAGAGGTCTGTCCACTAGTTGAGGAGTTTGGGGCCATTGGTGGGTGGTTACGTACTAACCTACCTGTGTGTGTCAGGCGGGATCCAGGGTATAAGAGGCATGTAAGGACATACCTCCAAATGACCTGCGACGAGATAGAGGAGTTATTTGCTGGGAGTCGTATCTATCTCCACCGTCTGTGTCAGCATTTTATGGATTATGACAACGAAAATATCTCCTTTGGTGCTCGAAAAAGGGCGCTGGCGTTCTGCTTGGTCCATGTTTACATGTTCCCCGACTCTTTGTATGAGGGAGCGCTTGGTGACCCTCGCTTAATCACAGTCGTTCAACAGATGGAGTATGGTTGTAACCCCTCTGCTGTGATCTTGGCTGAGACGATCCTAGGCCTGGATGACCGTGCGTGCAATAGGGAGCGTCCATACCGAGGGTGTCCCTTGATCCTTCAGGTGTGGCTGATGGAGCGTTTGAGCGTGCTGGGCGACATTAGCCTTGAAGGGTCACACTCTGCTGGGGGCGTGACTAATCGCTACATAAGGTGGCTGGACCCACATCATCGTCCTGACGATTACTTTCCCGAACTTGTGAGGTCATCGGCCATTCGTTGGTCGGTACCGTGGTGGGGGATAGTTGACGTGACGGCTAGTGCAGCTGCCGATGGCCCCTCTGGAGTCCTTCTCTGCGGGTTTGATATGGGCGTTTACATCCATCCTTTGCGAGTGAGGCGACAGACAGGGTGGGCACAGTTTATCCCTGGTCATGACACTATGGTGCATGGGACGGTTATGCTGACTAGTGATATAGTCGATGCCTGGGCGAGCGGCTGGATTATGCGCCCTAGGTGGCCTGTGGCTGGTGTTCCTAGGACGATTCGGGTATCACCGGCCTATACTAGGTGGACTGTTGCCCAGAGCCCCCATAAGAGGTCGTGGCTTCGCGCCTTAGAGCTAAAACGGGGCTCCTCAGACTTCTGAATGTGTGTTCGGCTGTGGGTCGCCGTAGGGGTTGAGGGTCGGTGGTCCCATATTCAGCTGAAAGGTTTTAAGTCGGCTTTTGAGAAGGAAGGGAACCTGGTGTTGTTTGTGTGTGTTTTGTTAGTATTATGTTCATATTATGTTGTGTTATGTTGTACTATGTACTATATTATCTATCCTAAACCCGATGTACGTGCCGGGACTTGTATTGTAATATATTGTAGTGTTGTTAGTGTAGTTTATGCTCCTACGTCTGAAAAATCCAAAATGTAACCGTTCTTTTTAAGATTAATAAAAATCAGGTTTTTTTATTTACGACTTTGCCTCCTTTTGCTTGTTATTCTGTGTGAAATTCCTTGGCTCTAATCTCTTTCCAAAGGTTTAGAATGCAAGCATGGTTTTTAGGAAATTTTTGTATTGACTATTCCCTCGGCTTTTTTAAGCTTTGGGTTTGTCGTTTTGTGTTGAATGTTGTCCTTTTAACCCTTAGGTTTGCAAGACGAATTTTGTGGCGACTATGTCCTTGACTTTTTTAAGCTTTGAACGTGTCATTTTTTGTGTTGAATATCGTCCTTTTAACCCTTTAGGTTCAAAAGACGAATTTTTGTGTTGACTATGTCCTTAGCTTTTTTAAGCTTTGGACGTGTCATTTTGTGTTGAATATCGTCCTTTTAACCCTTTAGGTTTAAAAGACGAATTTTTGTGTTGACTATGTCCTTAGCCTTTTTAAGCTTTGGACGCGTCATTTTGTGTTGAATATCGTCCTTTTAACCCTTTAGGTTTAAAAGACGAATTTTTGTGTTGACTATGTCCTTAGCCTTTTTAAGCTTTGGACGCGTCATTTTGTGTTGAATATCGTCCTTTTAACCCTTTAGGTTTAAAAGACGAATTTTTGTGTTGACTATGTCCTTAGCCTTTTTAAGCTTTGGACGCGTCATTTTGTGTTGAATATCGGTTGCGCTTTTTGCAAAGCTGCCTACGTATCCACGAAAAATGGAATCAAACCGGCGTAGTTCGGAAATGTACGTTGATGAGGGTAAAGTCGTGGTCCCCTATCAAAATAAACCTAAGGTCAACTAACTGGGTAGTCAGTGGCAGTAGGGTCGAGATCCACAGAGAGAAGGAGTAGTCAGACGAATGCTTAGTCAATCAAGGTTAGTCTCAAGGGTATGAAAAGGTCGGTGTTTTCAAGAGCTAAACTAAAGGCAATGAAAGCAAAGAGAAATAAATATGAATGAGAGGGAGATTAGGGCATTCGGGGTCATGTGACATCGATTCAAGAACTAACTCAAAAGGGATTATCAGTCAATTGAAATCATGCAAGTGATTAGGTTTTAGGAAAACGCTCTCTCGAGTCAAATTCAACCTTAAGCAAATTTAGCGGGCTCTCGCTACGTACTAAATTCAACTTATCAATTACGCGTGAGTCTAGTTTCAATTCGGCTTTCGATCTTAAACTGAAACAACCTAAATTCAATTCAATAAAGGCGTCCCTAAATTCAATTGATTATAAAACGCGTAGGAAGAAATCAACTTGCACAAATTCAATCAATAAAAGCAATTATAACATGTTCTTGAACCAATTCACAATCACCCTAAACCCTAATGAAGAGATTAGCTATGCATGGATGAAATTAAAGCAAAACAATTATAATAAGAAGACATAATGAATGAAAGAAGAACAACGAATTAAACCTGGATTAATCTTAAATTGAAGTAAAGATCCGATCTTGCAAGGAAATTCAATCTAAACTAAGGTTTTTGAGAGTTTGAAAGGAGAGAAAAACTATTCTAAACTAAAGCAGAAAATATAATGTAAAGCATAAGTGACAAAACCCTACTCGAGTTGTATTTATAGGCCAACGAAAATACGCGAAACAGGACAAGTGAACCGAGCGGTTCGGGGCCAAACCGATCGGTTCTGGGGGCAAACCGATCGGTTCTACCCTAAACCGATCGGTTTTAAGCATTGGCAAAGAACTACAAAGAACTTTAGCCTTCGCTTTCACGTAGAACTGTAACCTATAGGTTTGCTCTGAACCTATAGGTTTGACTTCCCAAATTGTCGTATGACCTCCATATCGACTCTCGAGCCTCGTCTTGACTTCTCGATACTCGTAAACGCTCCTATAACCTCAGATTTTAGCTCAGGACCGCCAAAACCTGCAAAATACAAACGAGGAACGACAGTATCGCAATATAAAACAATTCAAATAGCTACTAAAACAATAATGTAACCGAGCAAATGTGAGCTAAATGCAACTAACACGGGGGCATAAAAGCTATATAAATAACGTGTATCAAACTCCCCCAAACCAAACCTTTGCTTGTCCTCAAGCAAACAGCGTCGGAGAAAATCAAAGCATAGCTAGTTAATCACGTTAGCATCTCGAAGTGGACGACCTACGCACATAAACCTACGACCATAGTCTATTTCACCGAAAATAGAGCACAAGTCTCAACCATTCACAACACATTATAATGCTAGCTTCTAACGCTTTCGCAAAAATTAAACTAACGACAATTGGATTCGAGCAAGGCCAACTGAGCATACCACTTTCCATCATACCATTCTTACCACATCATTTCATTTTTCTCTTTCTTTTCTTTTCTCTTTTTTTTCCTTTTCGCGCAATGTGGAGCATCCCTCGTATGTAGTACCGTTTAGCTTGACGTTCACTCGGTGAAAATCGCGCTCGGGTACACATATTTCCTTAAGGGTTACGTTATTGCTCATACTCTCGGTCGCAACCAAATTCATGGCCACTGTGGTTACTCAAATCAATGAGTCCCCTCCGAGAGCATCGAAGCATTGCTCCATCATTAAAGAATCATTCCATATCATTCCGCAAACCAACTTTCCAACATACCACAAGCCAATGCCTCGCAAGAATACCAAATATCGAAAGTAAAAGGAACGAAAAGCGATAAGAATTAAGCAAATACAAGTGAGCTAGTGTTTGAGACTCGCAATCTATGAACAGGAAACAAACATACAATGCAAGCTACGATGATAGAAAGTCGACTTGGAGATACTAAAGATCAAAACAGCACACTAATCAATTCTCCATACATTGACAATTCAAAGCGAAAAAGGTTTGGAAACGCAAAATTTTTTAAAATAAGCACACAAAATGGAAAATGCAAAACAATAAGCGCGAAAGTGCATTCCTCCCCCAAACCAGAATCACACATTGCCCTCAATGTGGAAAACAGCACCACCACAAGCAGCATGAAGGGACAAGATAAGACAGGGGTAAGAAAAGTAAAGCGAGGAAACGAGGGAAAAAGGAGTAAAGAAAGCTCACATTATCAAGTTGGAGCTCCCCCAAACCGAAGCGAAGCATGGAGTGCGGCTTACGATCCACGAATATGCATCCATTTCAGTCCAGCTATAAAGTGCTTCGGAATAGCACGCGAGAAAAAGTAGGCCGAATCAGCAGGGTCCGGCCAAGGCCGTCAGTGAGGCCTGTCTCATAAATACTAAGGACGCAGAGTCCTCAAGTACCTGCATGCTAAATTAAATAATAATCCCTCATCCTCACGCGCTCAATAAAAGTCTAAAGCAATGTCATCAAAAGCAAACAAACCAAAGCAAAGTAAAGAGTACAACAAATTACAAATGTCAACGGGTTGCCTCCCGGATAGCGCTGGTTTATAATGGTCCCGCACGACCGTCGTCAAACTCAAATCATGTCAAATTAGGCCAAGGACGTTGGCCACTAGCAGCAGCTTCATTTGGCGAAATAGCATCCGTTCGCCAAAGAACTCGATCTCCACGAGGAAGAGCAGCATAATCCATCACGCAAGGTATTCCATCGCGAAATGGCTCTCCATAACAGCTCCGTGCGCCGCGCACCGCAGACCGTGGGTCTTCACCTCCATCTCCCGGGTCATAAACATCCGCCTTCGTGAGCTGCCGTTCCCCCAAACCAGGATGACAGCCACCCTGCGTAAGACCTGCACATGAAACAGCAGAAGAAACAACCTCCAAGGGGTCTCCAGTAGAGTGAGACGGAGGGGCAAGGTCAATAACAAAAGCAGACTCAGGCTGCATAGGGGCACGGGGAAGACTAGACTTAGTGTATGTGAGCTTCTCCCCTCCTACCGAGAATGTCAAGGTCTTATTCCCCACATCGATTACAGCACCCGCGGTATGCAGGAAAGGTCTCCCTAAAATGATCGGGATGTGGGGGTCCTCGGGAATGTCTAGGACCACAAAGTCTACGGGTATGTAAAACTTCCCTATCTTGACCGGGACGTCCTCAAGGATACCTAAAGGTCTTTGGAGACTACGGTCGGCCATCTGCAAAGTCATGGAGGTAACTCCTAACTTGGTCATGTTCAATTTCTTGCAGATGGAATAAGGGAGGATACTCACACTAGCCCCAAGATCGCATAAGGCATTTTGAACCACATACTTCCCTATAGAGCAAGGGATAGAAAAGGTCCCGGGGTCACTCAGCTTTGGAGGAGAACTACCCTGCAAAAGAGCACTACCCTCCCCCACAAAAGACACGGTCTCAGTCGCATTTATCGTGCGCTTCTTAGATATGACCTCCTTGAGAAACTTGGCATACGCAGGAATTTGCTTGACTAAATCAATAAAGGGAAGGTTTACCTGCAAAGTTTTGTGAATCTCAAAGAACCTGTCGAGCTTGGGGTCCACTGTAGCCGGACGTACACGACCCGGAAAAGGTAGCCTGATCTGAATCGGGGGCGAGGAAGCAGCAGCAGGAGCATCACACGGCTTGGCCTTGTTGTTGGCCTCACTCTTCTCCTCTTCTTCCGGATGCTTCGGGGCATCGTAAACTGTACCACTACGCAGAGTAATAGCACACGCTGTATGGTGAGGAGGGTTAGGAGGATTACCTTGGGGTGGCGGTGGTACCTGGCCGACGAGACGCTGAAGAGGCGGTGTGCCACCTGATTCTCCAACATTTTGATTGCAGCGTCCTTAGCTTGGCCATCCTTTTGCATTTGCTGCAGCATAGCCTCCTGCGTCTTTTGCATACCCATCATCATTTGTCCCATTTGGAACATCATAGCTTTGGTCTCGGCCGAAGGATCGGGTCCCGGGGTAGGTTGAGGTGATGGAGTGTAGGGAGGTTTTTGGTAGTTAGGTGGGGGCGTTTGGAAGTTCTTGTGAGGAGGGGTGTAAGGTTGATTTTGTGGTGGTTGGGTGGTTGGGTTCAGCACATTTTGGTTACGATAAGAGAGGAGCGATCGGTCGTAACCAGGTTGGTTTTGATAGAGGCGAGTTTGAGGATAAGATTGATCTGGCGTAGACACGCTCGTTGGGTGCAGCATACCCCGACGAATAACCTATATCGTGCCCTGCAACAGCATTTACATGAGCACCAGAAGAGCTTCCACCACGTAGCATACCAATCTGCGCAGTTAGCGCAGCAACCTGATCAGTGAGTGCACTAATACTCGCCTTATCACGGTCATCATGCGCAGACCGTGAATTACCCCTTGGCTTCCCAAATTGAGATGAATGCATGGCCATCTCCTCGATCAAACCCCAAGCCTTGTCGTCATCGACGTTGTTAGCGAAACGTCCCTCTGCAGCAGAATCCAGAATAGTTCTACTCTCCGCATATAACCCATTGTAGAATGTCATGATCACCAACCACTCGTTTAACCCGTGGTGAGGACAATCCCGTATGAGCTTCTTGTACCGCTCCCACGCTTCAGCAAGTGACTCATCGAACGTTTGTTTGAAGCCTTGGATTTGGCTCCTCATTTGGTTAGTACGCTCGGGAGGATAAAACTTTGAGTAGAAGGCAAGAGCTAACCCATTCCAATCAGTGATCCCCGCAGTCTCCTTGTCGAGGTCCGTGATCCATTCACGGGCTCGATCCTTTAGTGAAAAAGGGAACGACATTTCTTATCCGGTTTTGGGTGATCGGCACCGCTTTATCGTCGAGCGATGGTCGGTAAACACTTGCATATGCCTACGGGATCCTCGGTTGGGTAACCATCGATTGATTCCGCTCCACCAAGTTTAGGAAGGCGGGCGGATCTCGAAATTGCCTGCAGTCAGAAGGGCATCGTGGAATCCAGTAGGAATGGATTAGGTGTAGGCACCGAGTGACTAGAAAGTTTTGGCATTGTCACTGGCGGTGGAGAAACTGGAGATAGTGGAGGTGTGTCCTCTTCGTAGGACGATTGCGTAGCACTAGACGACGCTACCTCGGTATTAAGATCAACGATTTGAATTGCTTGCTTGCGTAACCTGTGTAACGCTCGTTCCGGCTCAGGTTCAAATGGGACAAGAGTCCGGGGTGACCTGTGCATAAACAAAACTACAAGCAAATGATAAGTAACGGTCTCAAGGAACTAGGTTCCTTGAGACAAGAGAAAAACCTAACTAAAAACTAAGCAAAAGCAATAACTAGCTAACCGTCTCCCCGGCAACGGCGCCAAAATTGATGAGGGTAAAGTCGTGGTCCCCTATCAAAATAAACCTAAGGTCAACTAACTGGGTAGTCAGTGGCAGTAGGGTCGAGATCCACAGAGAGAAGGAGTAGTCAGACGAATGCTTAGTCAATCAAGGTTAGTCTCAAGGGTATGAAAAGGTCGGTGTTTTCAAGAGCTAAACTAAAGGCAATGAAAGCAAAGAGAAATAAATATGAATGAGAGGGAGATTAGGGCATTCGGGGTCATGTGACATCGATTCAAGAACTAACTCAAAAGGGATTATCAGTCAATTGAAATCATGCAAGTGATTAGGTTTTAGGAAAACGCTCTCTCGAGTCAAATTCAACCTTAAGCAAATTTAGCGGGCTCTCGCTACGTACTAAATTCAACTTATCAATTACGCGTGAGTCTAGTTTCAATTCGGCTTTCGATCTTAAACTGAAACAACCTAAATTCAATTCAATAAAGGCGTCCCTAAATTCAATTGATTATAAAACGCGTAGGAAGAAATCAACTTGCACAAATTCAATCAATAAAAGCAATTATAACATGTTCTTGAACCAATTCACAATCACCCTAAACCCTAATGAAGAGATTAGCTATGCATGGATGAAATTAAAGCAAAACAATTATAATAAGAAGACATAATGAATGAAAGAAGAACAACGAATTAAACCTGGATTAATCTTAAATTGAAGTAAAGATCCGATCTTGCAAGGAAATTCAATCTAAACTAAGGTTTTTGAGAGTTTGAAAGGAGAGAAAAACTATTCTAAACTAAAGCAGAAAATATAATGTAAAGCATAAGTGACAAAACCCTACTCGAGTTGTATTTATAGGCCAACGAAAATACGCGAAACAGGACAAGTGAACCGAGCGGTTCGGGGCCAAACCGATCGGTTCTGGGGGCAAACCGATCGGTTCTACCCTAAACCGATCGGTTTTAAGCATTGGCAGCAACTACAGCAACTTTAGCCTTCGTTTCACGTAACCAGAACCTATAGGTTTGCTCTGAACCTATAGGTTTGACTTCCCAAATTGTCGTATGACCTCCATATCGACTCTCGAGCCTCGTCTTGACTTCTCGATACTCGTAAACGCTCCTATAACCTCAGATTTTAGCTCAGGACCGCCAAAACCTGCAAAATAATAACGAGGAACGACAGTATCGCAATATAAAACAAATACCTACTAAAACAATAATGTAACCGAGCAAATGTGAGCTAAATGCAACTAACACGGGGGCATAAAAGCTATATAAATAACGTGTATCATACGTTTAGGGGCATACCGGCCCAGGAGTTGTGTTTGCTTTTTGTGGTGAATGTGCACGTTTAGGGGCATGCCGGCCCATGAATTGTGTTTGATGGATGCATGTTTAGGGGCATGCCTGCCCATGAACATATTTAAGGACATGCCGGTCCATGAATTGTGTTTTTTGAAAATTTCGCATTTTATAGATACATTGCAAGGCATTTTTAAGGGTAGTACTTCTTGAGCTGGTCGAGGTTCGTCGCGAGGTTAAACTCTTGACCGTCCAAGTCGGTTAGTTTCTTGCTCACTTTGTGAAGATTTCCTTGACGAGGTAGGGTCCGGCGATTAGGCTTGAATTTTCCTCGTGGGTCGACTGGAAGTGGTGCTCGGACTGACTTTAGTACGAGATCACCTACTTTTATGTTTCGTGGCTTAACTCGTTTGTTGAATGCTCGTTGTAGTCGGGCTTGGTACATTCGTACGGTACTCAGGGAATGCAGTCGGCGTTCATCCAGGAGCATGAGTTGTTAAATGACCGCTCACGGGCCCATTCTCGCTTAGGGATGCTACTATCCATTAGTATGCGTAGAGACTGTATTTCTATTTCCACTGGTTGGACGGCTTCCATGCCATAGGTGAGGAAATAGGGGGTCATGCCTGTGGGTGTGCGAATGGTAGTGCGGTATCCCGATAATGCATATGGTTTCTTGTTGGGCCAATCTTTGCAACTGTCGATCATTTTCTCGAGTATGGTGACGACCGTCTTGTTTGCTGCTTCAACGGCTCCATTGGTTTGGGGTCGATAGGGCGAGGATTTGTGATGTTGGATGTTGTATTTTGTGAGTATAGCTTCTGTCTCGCGCTGAAAGTGCGAGCCTTGATCGCTGATGAACTCATGGGGTATGCCATATCGGCATATAATGTTTGTCTGTATGAACTTGGCGACTTCTTTGGAGCCGAGGGTTCGAAAAGATGCTGCTTCTACCCATTTAGTAAAGTAGTCGATGGCCACCAAAGACGTAAACAGCTGACCTCTGCCCGATGGGGTGGACTTTTCCTATTACGCCAATGCCCCAGGTTGAAAAGGGCCAGGTGAGGTTAAATTTGTATAGTGGTGAAGGTGGTACATGTTGGACATTGCTGAAAATTTGGCAGTTGTGGCAGTGCTTGACGTATTGGATGCAGTCTGCTTCCATGGTTGTCCAATACCATCGTAGCCGTAGAATCTGTTTGCAGAGTGCTCGAGCGTTCATGTGGGGTCCGCATTCGCCATCATGGACTTGTGTGACGATTTCCTGCCCCTTCTTGTAGTCGACACATATGAGCAGCGTCCCTTGTGGTGTTTTCTTGAGTAATTGTCTCATTTCTAGCACAAATTGGGAAGCTAGGAGTCTGATAGCTCTCTGTCCACGTTTATCGGTGTCGGGTGGGTAAGTGTTGTCTGTTTTGTAGTTGATTATGGCTTGATACCAAGGCTCTGTCTGCTCGGCTTCGTCCAGGTCAATGGTATGGATGTATGCTGGTTTGTCACGTCTTTCGACGATGATGGGTAGTAACTTCATGTCTGGTGGCATGTTCAGGAGGGATGAGAGTTTTGGCGGTCGCGTCAAGAACCGGTTTCTTCCCTTGGGAGGTGGAAAAAATTCGATGCTGTCGAAGCTGGTTAGGAGTTTTTGTACTTTTGCTTGGTATTTGGTGAGGGTTTCGCTCATGATCTTCCATGCCCCTGTAACTTGGTTTATGATGAGGAATGAATCTCCATGCACACGAAGGTTCTTTATTTTGAGGGCGATGGCGGCTTGCAGGCCGTAAATGCAGGCTTCGTATTCTACGGCGTTGTTCGTGACGCTGAAGTCGAGCTTGATTGACAGCGGAGTATGGTCACCGTTTGGGGATATCAGGAGTATTCCGACTCCATAGCCGCGGTAATTTGATGCTCCGTCGAAGTATAATTGCCAGTACTCCTTTTCTATAGCAAAGATTCCATCGTCAGGAAATGACATTGTGTCGATCATGGGTTGTTCGATGATAGCATTTTCTGCGAGGAAGTCGGAAACTGCTCTTCCCTTGATCACTTTCAGAGGGAGGTATTTGAGTTCGTACTCGGCGAGAAGTAGAGTCCACCTGGCCATACGCCCATTTAGGACTGGTTTTTCAAATAGGTACTTGAGGGGGTCCATTAGGGAGTAGACTCTTGTTGTGCTAGTGAGTAGGTAGTGTCTGAGCTTTTTGGTTGCCCAGACCAGCGAGAGGCAGCTTTTCTCGACTGGTTCATACCGAGTTTCGTAATCGTGGAATTTTTTGCTGATGTAGTAGATGGCCCGTTCTTCGTTATTGACTTCTTGGGCGAGCATGGCACCCATAGCGTTTGGCGTGGTCGTTAAGTATAGCGATAGGGGCAAGTCCTTTTGTGGGGGTACCAGAACGGGTGGATTTGTGAGCAGGCTCTTGACTTTGTCGAATGCTTGTTGACAATCGTCGTCCCATTTTGTGTGCTCTTCTTTCTTCAATTTTTTGAATATTGGCTCACAAATCATGGTGAGTTTGCTGATAAATCGGGAGATATATTGGACTTGTCCCAAAAAGCTCCTTATTTCGTCGATGTTGCTTGGCGGTTTCATACCCATTATTGCCTTGATTTTGGTCGGGTCTATTTCGATCCCGCGCTGGCTTACTATGTGACCCAGCAACTTGCCTGATGTGACCCCAAAGGTGCATTTCTGTGGGTTCAATCGCATCTTATACTGCCTGATTCGGGTGAAGAATTTCCGAAGGTTTATGACGTGGTCATCCCTTTCTTTTGATTTTACGATCATGTCGTCGACGTATACCTCGACCTCCTTATGCATCATGTCGTGGAGCAAGGTGGTAGTAGTACGTTGGTAGGTAGCGCCGGCATTTATGAGCCCAAATGGCATGACTGTGTAGCAATAGGTTCCCCAGGGGGTTACGAAAGTGGTTTTTGGCATGTCGTCTGCTGCCATTTTGATTTGGTTGTATCCTGCATATCCATCCATGAATGACAGTAAGGCGTGGTCTGCTGTGTTGTCGATCAGGATATCCATGTGAGGTAGTGGGAAATCGTCTTTTGGGCAGTCTTTGTTTAGGTCTCGGAAGTCTACACATACTCGTATTTTGCCGTTTTTCTTCATTACCGGCACCATGTTGGAGACCCAATCAGAGTATTCAATGACTCGGATGAATCCAGCTTGTAGTTGCTTTTCGATTTCTTCTTTGACCATGAGAGACCATTCTGGCTTAATGCGTCGGAGCTTCTGTTTTACGGGTCTGGAACCTTCCTTGATCGGGATGCGGTGTTCAGCTATCTCGCGGTCTATGCCGGGCATGTCCTTATATGACCAGGCAAAGACGTCCTTAAACTCTACGAGGAGCTTGGTATATGTGACCCATTCTTCTGTGCTTAGGGAAGCCCCCAGTTGCAGTTCTTGATGCTCTTCGGGCGTTTCTATGTCGATGGTTGTTGTGTCTTCAATGATGGGGTCCTGTTCGGGTTTTGAGACAATGCTTGCAATGTATCTATATAATGCAATGTTTTTTAGTGTAAATTTATCGTGATCATTAGAATACGTAGATTTTAAATGAAGCAAAGAGTAACCAAAAACTTTCATGTTATTAATGTTATCAAAAGCGGTTACATTTGAAGATAGCTCAGACGAGGGAGCTTTGGACAACCTTAATGACTCTAGTTCTTTAGCTAAATTGATTGTATCGGGGAGATAGCCCGGAGGTTTAGTCGGGGCATAAGACTTAAAATGACGACGGGGAAGTTTAAACTCTACGACGGTCTGTTTGTTGAGGGTGTTGTCTTCATCTTCGTCGGAGATAGAATCTTCGAAGGTGTAGCCTTGGCCGGTAGTGATCTTGAAAGTGCGGCCTTGTTCGTCGGTCCATTCAAGGGTTTTTGACCATCCGTCGTGCGTTTTTTCTTCGTAAGGAATGATTAGGTCAGTGGGGTTGAAGTTGGAGTTGCGTATGATGTCGGAGACGAGTTCAATTCCGGCGATGGTGTATGTGGACCCGTTTTTGGGAATTCTGCTAGTGCCCTCCCTGATGAAGTAGTTGCTGGGGAAGATGTGGTATGGCTGCATGTGGAAGTCATGATGCTTCTTGCGATCGTTGTACGATTCCCAACCGTGGGAGACTTCGTGTGCCCATGGCACATAAGATAGACCCATGGTGGGTCATTTATTGTCGTTGTCCCTGGCGTAGAGCGAAGCGATTTCCTCTTCGCGAGTCATGGTGCAGATGCTGAAGTCGAAGTCGAAACCACATATGTCATCGGCTGGATCGGCGTTTATTTCTGCAGTACTATTGCTTCCTTTGTGTTGTTTGAGCGTAGCACGAAAGTTTGAAGCGTCGATGGTGACAATCTCGTCACCTAAAGGCATCCTGACCTTTTGATGTAGGGTTGAGGTGACGGCCTTGGTAGCGTGGATCCATGGCCTTCCTAATAGCATGTTGTAGGTTGGGGGTATGTCAATGATTTGAAATTCGGTTTCTCTCATGACTGGCCCTGTCATAATGGGAAAGGAGACGGTTCCCTTTATGCTGCGACGTGTTCCATCGTAAGCCCTGACACCGTCGGTACATGGAATGAAATCATTCTCTTCAATCCATAGTTTTCTGGCTGTCTCTAGGGGTAGGACGTTGACTGCGGACCTATTGTCGATGAGGACGACTGGCAATGTCATGCCGTGACATTCCACGTTGATGTAGAGAGGTAGGTTGTGCGTGCCACCGAATGGAGGGAGGTCCTTATCTGAGAAGGTGACGGCGTTAGCCTGCCATTCGCGCGTTATGTTGCTGATGAGCTTTTCTGGAGACATTTCCGATGTCATTGGGGTGACCTGTAACGCTTGGTAAAGGGATTCACGATGTCCCATTGAGTCCCTTAAGAGCTGCCAGATTGAAATGTCTGCCTTTGTCTTGTTGAAATTTGTTTGTGGAGCGTGTCTCGATCTCAGCGTGGGTAAGGGTGACGGTGGCCTTCGGTGATGCTATTTTATTAGCTGGTGGAGCAGGCGCAGGATTAGCGTTAGGTAATGATACTTTGCTGGATGACGACGTGGGGGTAGGAGCAATGCTTGCAGGTGAACTAGTAAAGCTTGTAGGAGCGACGCTTGGAAGTGAGGCCGCAGAGGTAGGCGAAGTAGGCGGCGTATCCTCGTCTATGATTATTCCCTTGTTCTTCTCTTGAGCAGTCAACCTTGGCGGGGGGTTTCGGGGTTCAAGTAACTTTAGAGAAACTTGGTATCGACGTCCAGAGCGTGTTAGGTAGGCTACTTCGTCATCACTGTCTGATAGCCTAAATGGGTACTTGTGACGTAGCTCTCCGTACTTGCCTGGCGGGCGACGGGGTCGAGCCTCCTCCTCGTAGGTCTCATCTTGGAGACATATGCGGATGTCATCATTGTCGGCTTCATCCTCAGAAGCATTCCAGATGCCGTTGACTTCGTAATCATCTGAGACTATCATCTCGGAGCAGTCGATGATGGGGTGTGTTCCTGTAAATATAGCATGGTTATGCAAAGGATTGAGCTGGTTCGAAGGTTTAGGGCTCGGGCTGGGCTTTACAATGGTATTGTCGTCGATCAGATCTTGGACTATGTTTTCTAGGCGGAAACATTGTTCGGTATCGTGCCCCTTTCCCCTGTGAAATTCGCAGTATGCGTTCTGATCCCATGACTTCGGTTTCTTGTCTGGGGGAGGCTCGCTAGTAGGTCCTATGAGTTGAAGTACATTGCGGCTCACAAGCTTCTGTAGTGCCTTTGCGTAGGTCATGTATATTGGGTCAAAGTTTCGTCGTGCTTTTAGTGAACTGGGACCTGTAGGTGAGTATGATGCTTTTGGCGGAGGTGCGGCAGGCCTTGGTGGTGTCGTAAAAACCGGTGGTGCCTCTAACGCGTCCAGTGCGTTGATGGCATGGATGGGCTCGACATTGGCAGTGGCTCGAGATGAGCTTCCTTGATATCCGCGACCTGTACTTTTATTCCTATTTTCTTTACGGAGGTCGTCCTCGATGAGCTCGCCGACGACGCTGAGGGTTGAGAAGTTGTCAAAATTCCCGTACCGTAGGTGTTGTTGGTATGAGGGGGTGAGGTTGTTGATGAACTTAGTGATTAGATCAGTGTCCCTTGGACGGTTAGGTATTTGAGCACACAGTTTCTTCCAAATAGCGTCAGGTACTCGGTAAACCCTTCATTGTCCCTCTGAGTCAGGACCTCCAAGGTACGTAGCGAGACTTGGATATCATTGTTGTCCCGATACTGTAGATCAAACGCAACCGTTATGTCCTCGAAACTACCCGTTTTGTGTGGCTCTAAAGCATAGAACCATGCCCTGGGCTGCGCGTCTAATGAGTGTGGAAATAAGGTAGCCCACGCAGGGGGCTCAACACCCATGATGGCCATTTTGGCTTTGAAAGCCTTGACGTGAACGAGCGGGCTTTCGTGACCTTTGAAGATGGGAAGATCACTGAGTGCTAGCTTGTCTGGTAGCATGGACCTGACGTTCTTTGGGATGTGCTCGTTTTCTTGGTGTATGGAGTAACCTCTTGAGTTCGTGAGACGTTCTTCCATGGTTCGAATCCTTTTTGCATTCCGTTCGGATTCCTCGGCTAGGCGTACGGCGTTTTTCTCTGCTTCAAACTTTTGCATGATAGCCATTTGTTCGATCGTCGTAGTGAGGCTAGCTATCCTATCATTGAGCTGTCGGACTTGTTCGGCAGTTACCTCTGGGGGAGGTGGTGGCGGTCCGGCGAAACCTTCATCTTGTTGAAAGGCCATTACAGGTTTTGGTTTTGATTTGTTGTAGGCGCGCTTCTTTGGAGGCGGAGGTGGGTTTAAGTGACGGTTCTTGGTTCGTCGTGTATCCAGGTTTTGTTCAATGGGTGGTTTGTTGTGTATCCAGGGTTTTTCAATGAGTGGACCTGACAAAGTTTTCAAACCTTTAGTGACTCTAAAAAGGAAGAAAAGACTCATTGAGAAATCACATTCACAATAGAAGAAAAGCAAAGAAGTAAAAAAAAGTGGGTGCATGACTCGACTCGTGTTTTTTTTAGCTTAAAAGACACAGGAAGCTTTTGAGGTAGGGGCATGTTGACACGTCCCTAATCTCGAGATAGAAAAATTTTATGATCATAATCTGATTAACCCAGTTTAGCGGTATGTTGCTAGGGGTTTATCATTATGATAAAAAGGATCAAACCGAAGTAGCGATAGGCTAGTCGATCTGAGGATGTTAAAATTGGGTAAAAAGGCGATCAATTGTTCGCCTTTTACGTGTGACTCAGGGAATTAAACCAAAATGACGATAGGTCACTTGATTTAAAAATTAAATCAACGGGTTCGCATCTGAACGAGCCCGCGTTTTTGGTTTTTTGAGGGAAAAAGATTAAATCGGGATGACTAAGAAGTCACTCGACTTTGAGCTAATTCTAACGTACTAAAGGTTAATTTCATTTAAAATCTCCGAAATGCATTGACATTTACGGGTTTTTGCTCTATGAAATTTTTTTGCAATAAATGTATTATGACGATACGTCAGTCGCATAATTCATTTACGTTTTGAAAAAGATCCGGGATCTAGTGATTATCCTGGATCGGTTTTAAATGCACTGGCACATTTATTTATCAAACTCAAATGACTATAGGTCAAAGAGCCTAACGGTGTGTAAAAAAAATTATGACCTTTTTGAAAAAAGTTTAAAAATAAATTTTCAAAATGGACGTATTTTAAATGTATAATGCCTAGGAAATGTTTTTGCATGAAAAGGTTTTGAAATACTACTATAGTGAGGGTACTATAGCTTCACACTTGTACATATAAACACAGGTTTTTGTTTTATAGGGTAAGGTTCCCTCCGGCCATTCCCGTGACGTTTTGGTAGGGGCACCCGCAAGACTACACACGTCTTAGGTGTGGATTCAAGACGGGCCCTAGAGCGTTCGAGTTTGACTGGTTACGATCGTTTGAATCAGGAGAGTTACTGGGGGCGGTTCCTCAATGGGTGTGGTTTGAATCAGGAGGATTCGACTCAACGTATTTTTGCCCAAATATCGAAAGCGTAAATGTTTTCAAAGTTTCAAGCTTCACTTCTTTATGTTTTTTAAAATAAAAGAAAAACTAGTTTTTCAAAAATAATAAAAATCATGCTCGTCCCCAGCGGAGTCGCCAGCTGAAGGTACCGGGAAGAAAGACCTATCGACGCATACTGTGGCGCCGAGCCTCGCCAGTCTTGGGCGCCAGTGTGGAACGCCTCGCAGGAAAAAAGTGCGAAGTTTTGTAAAAATGGGGGAGATCATTGCATAAATTTGTGATCAAAAAAGAAAAGTAGAAAATTCTTTTTGAAACTGTATTTTCGGAGTCGCCACCAAATATTAAAGGAATTTGGAACCTATTCAACGCGTCTTGAAATACAAGACACGAGTGTCTCAGATTTCAAGGTGCGTCGATACCTATCCGTCTGAGGTTTGAAACCAGAGAAGGGATTCGGAGTGAGGTTACTTTTCAAAAGTTTTGACAAAAATGTGTTTTTGAAAACTGAAATCAAAAAGCCTACGTAAAAGTAGTCTCTACTAATTTGAAAACATTTAGTTAATTTCGATATTTGGGCTAAAATGACGCTACGTACAAGTGCGAATATATATGACTCGATAAAAATGCATAAATAATGTAAATAGTCAAAATAATGACTTTACTATAGGAAATGTACGTTAAATAATAATTTATTGACTAAATTATTACCATAAACGTTATTTTCCGACCTCGTATTTGACTCTTTAAGAATTTGTGAAAACCCTCAGTTTTGACATGCTAAAAAGACTCTATGAAACGGTACAATTTAGTGTTGGATCCGTGATTCTAGTAGTTATTTAATGCATGAATGAGGACTTGCATAATTATAAAAGTGACGTCGGTTTGCTTTAGTGATAATGAGTCGTTTATTTATGCGATATTGGCGGGGTTTAGACGGATTATGAATCCGAATTGCTACAAATCAGACATTTAATACGGCCGCTTAATGCCAATATCGGGTTGGGGTTAATGTAACCCCTTTGTCCGAGTCTCAAAACGTCCCAAAACGTAGGTAAAATGTTTACCTTTCGAAAATGCAGAGACAGTATTTTTGAGTGGATTTTGTGAGTATTTTAGTGTGTTTTGTAAAACCGATTGTTTTGAAATGAATGAAGGGGGTTGGTATTTATAGGAAAAGGCTCGTTTTATGGGTGCACAAAATTAAATCGCCTGTGTACAGGCGTTTTTAATTTTGTTTGGGTTGGATTTTTTAAGAAAAATCAAAAAGGCGGCTGGTATGAAACAAAATAATAATCGCCTGTTAACAGGCGATTAGAAATTTAATCGCCTGTCAACTGGCGATTGTTATTTTGTTTTGGTGGGCTGTTTTAAGCCGCCTTTGTTAAGTGACGTATTAGGGAGGGTAATGATTATGTTTGTGATGCATTTAACTTAGGGGTTAAGTCGTTTGGGTTTGGTCCGAATTTCGGTTTTCGTGTTTCGGTTTTTGTCGTGTTTTTCGGTTTTGGCTCGAAATAAAATAATATTAAAGTATATTATTTTGCGGTTTTGTAGAGTCTAGTTTTGTGAAAATGTGACACGGGACGCACTTTGGCCCGTTTTGAGTGTTGTGTTAGTGTGCGTTTTGGGTCGTTTTTGTAAGTTCGGGCCGTTTTGTAGCTAGTTGGGCTGTTTTTGTGGCTTGGCTTAATAGGACGTTCCTGTATAGCGCTCACAATGACTAAGAGTGACATTCATTTTTATGATTATGCAAGTTCAAATTAATACGTTAAGAATGACTAAATACGTTTTAGACACTTTTGTACCGTTTCGACTCTTTTAAAAGCATGCATGAAAGTCCTTTTCATCATTGGGTTTGTTTTTGGGGGGTACGGATACGGGTATCTACAAGGGCGTCGATAGGTATACTCGCGGCGGCGCGATAATTCCGGTACCTTCAGTTTGATGCTCCGTCAAAGTATAATTGCCAGTATTCCTTTTCTATGGCAAAGATCCCATCGTCAGGAAATGACATTGTGTCGATCATGGGTTGTTCGACGATAGCGTTTTCTGCAAGGAAGTCGGAAACTGCTCTTCCCTTGATCACTTTCAGAGGGAGGTACTTGAGCTCGTACTCGGCGAGAAGTAGAGTCCACCTGGCCATGCGCCCGTTTAGGACTGGTTTTTCAAATAGGTACTTGAGGGGGTCCATTTGGGAGTAGACTCTTGTTGTGCTAGTGAGTAGGTAGTGCCTGAGCTTTTTGGTTGCCCAGACCAGTGAGAGGCAGCTTTTCTCGACTGGTTCATACCGAGTTTCGTAATCGTGGAACTTTTTGCTAATGTAGTAGATGGCCCGCTCTTCGTTGTTGACTTTTTGGGCGAGCGTGGCACCCATAGCGTTTGGCGTGGTCGTTAACTATAAAGATAGCGGCAAGTCCTTTTGTGGAGGTACCAGAACGGGTGGATTTGTAAGCAGGCTCTTGACTTTGTCGAATGCTTGCTGACAATCGTCGTCCCATTTCGTATGCTCTTCTTTCTTCAACTTTTTGAAGATAGGCTCGCAAATCATGGTGAGTTTGCTAATAAATCGGGAGATATATTGGACTTGTCCCAAGAAGCTCCTTATTTCGTCGATGTTGCGTGGCGTCTTCATGCCCATTATTGCTTTGATTTTGGTCGGGTCTATTTCGATCCCACGCTGGCTTACTATGTGGCCCAGCAACTTGCCTGATGTGACCCCAAAGGTGCATTTCTGTGGGCTTAATCGCATTTTATACTGCCTGATTCGGGTGAAGAACTTGCGGAGGTTGGTGACGTGGTCGTCCCTTTCCTTTGACTTCACGATCATGTCGTCGACGTATACCTCAACCTCCTTATGCATCATGCCGGCATTGATGAGCCCAAATGGCATGACTGTGTAGCAGTATGTTCCCCAGGGGGTTACGAAAGTGGTTTTTGGCATGTCGTCTGTCGCCATTTTGATTTGGTTGTATCCTGCATATCCATCCATGAACGAGAGTAAGGCATGATCCGCTGTGTTGTCGACTAGAATATCCATGTGAGGTAGTGGGAAATCGTATTTTGGGCAGGTTTGTTCAGGTCCCGAAAGTCGGCACATACTCGTATTTTGCCATTTTTCTTCATAACCGGAACCATGTTGGAGACCCAGTCAGAGTATTCGATGACTCGGATGAACTCAGCTTGTAGTTGCTTTTCGATCTCTTCTTTGACCATGAGAGACCATTCTGGCTTGATACGTCGGAGTTTCTGCTTGACCGGTTTGCTACCTTGCTTGATTGGGATGCGGTGTTCGGCTATCTCACGGTCGATGCCGGGCATGTCCTTGTATGACCATGCGAAGACGTCCTTGAATTCTGTGAGGAGCTTGGTGTACGTAGTCCTTTCTTATGTGCTTAAGGAAGCCCCCAGCTGTAGCTCTCGAGGTTCTTCAGGCGTGCCTATGTCGATGGTTGTTGTGTCTTCAATGATGGGTTCTTGTTCGGGTTTTGAGACAATGCTTGCAATGTATCTATATAATGCAATGTTATTTAGTTTAAATTTATCGCAATCATTAGAATATGTAGATTTTAAATGAGGCATAGAGTAACCAAAAACTTTCATGTTATTAATGTTATCAAAAGCGGTTACATTTGAAGATAGCTCAGACGAGGGAGCTTTGGACAACTTTAATGACTCTAGTTCTTTAACTAAATTGATTACGTCTGGGAGATAGCCCGGGGGCTTGGTTGGGGCATAAGACTTAAAATGACGACGAGGGAGTTTAAATTCTATGACGGTCTTTTTGTTGAAGGCGTTGTCTTCATCTTCGTCGGAGTCAGAATCTTCGAAGGTGTAGCCTTGGTCGGTAGTGATCTTGAAAGTGCGGCCTTGTTCGTCGGTCCATTCAAGGGTTTTTGACCATCCGTCGTGTGTTTTTTCTTCGTAAGGAACGATTAGGTCAGTGGGGTTGAAGTTGGAGTTGCGTATGATGTCGGAGACGAGGTCAATTCCGGCGATGGTGTATGTGGATACGTTTTTGGGAACTCTGCTAGTGCCTTCTCTGACGAAGTAGTTGCTGGGGAAGATGTGGTAAGGCTGCATGTGGAAATCGTGATATTTCTTGCGATCGTTGTACGATTCCCAACCGTGAGAGACTTCGTATGACCATGGCACATAAGATAGACCCATGGTGGGCCATTTATTGTCGTTGTCCTTGGCGTAGAGTGAAGCGATTTCTTCTTCGCCAGTCATGGTATGCAGATCTTTGAAGTCGAAGTCGAAACCACATATGTCATCGGCTGGATCGGCGTTTATTTCCGCAGTACTATTGCTTCCTTTGTGTTGTTTAAGCGTAGCCCGAAAGTTTGAAGCGTCGATGGTGACAATCTCGTCACCTAAAGGTATCCTGACCTTTTGATGTAGGGTTGAGGTGACGGCCTTGGTAGCGTGGATCCATGGCCTTCCTAATAGCATGTTGTAGGTTGGGGGTATGTCGATGATTTGAAATTCAGTTTCTCTCATGACTGGCCCCGTCATAATGGGAAAGGAGATGATTCCCTTTATGCTGCGACGTGTTCCATCGTAGGCCCTGACACCGTCGGTACATGGGATAAAATCATTCTCCCTAATTCCTAGTTTTTTGGTACATTTCCGCAGGTAGGACGTTGACTGCAGATCCGTTGTCGATGAGGACGACTGGCAACGTCATGCCATGGCATTCCACGTTGATGTAGAGAGGTAGATTGTGCGTGCCACCGAATGGAGGGAGGTCCTCATCCGAGAAGGTGACGGCGTTAGCCTGCCATTCGCGCGTAATGTTACGGATAAGCTTTTCTGGAGACATTTCCGATGTCATTGGGGTGACTTGTAATGCTTGGTAAAGGGCTTCACGATGTCCCATTGACTCTCTTAGGAGTTGCCAGATTGAAATGTCCGCCTTTGTCTTGTTGAGTTGTTTGTGGAGCGTGTCTCCGATCTCAGGTGTAGGTAAGGGTGCTGGGGTAGTGTTTGATGACGCTATTTTGTTAACTGGTGGTATAGGCGTAGGACTAGTGTTAGGCAGTGATACATTGCTGGTGGCGACG
The DNA here is from genome assembly GCA_023091065.1 of Dianthus caryophyllus. Taxonomy (NCBI): domain Eukaryota; kingdom Viridiplantae; phylum Streptophyta; class Magnoliopsida; order Caryophyllales; family Caryophyllaceae; genus Dianthus; species Dianthus caryophyllus. Next base: position 12,964,196 of record CM041518.1, on the reverse strand, counting down.
TAGGAACAACGCTTACGGGTAAAGTAGTAGAGTTCGTAGGAGCGGTGTTTGGAGGTGGGATCGCGGTAGGCGAAGTAGGCGGCGTGTCCTCGTTTATGATTATTCCCTTGTTTTTCTCTTGAGCAGTCAACCTTGGCGGGGGGTTTTGATGTTCAAGTAACTTGAGAGAAGCTTGGTATGGGCGTCCAGAACGTGTTAGGTAAGCTACTTCGTCATCACTATCCGATAGCCTGATTGGGTATTTGTGACGTAATTCTCCGTATTTGCCAGGCGGGCGACGGGGTTGGGCCTCCTCCTCGTAGGGTTCATTTTGGAGACACATGCGGATGTCATCATTGTCAGCTTCATCCTCAGAAGTATTCCAGATGCCGTTGACTTCGTGATCACTTGAGACGATCAGATTAGAGCAGTCGATGATGGGGTGTGTCCCTACAAATATAGCATGGTTATGCAAAGGATTCAGCTGGTTTGAAGGCTTAGGACTCGGGCTGGGCTTCTCAATAGTATTGTCGTCGATCAAGTCCTGAACTATGTTCTTTAGGCGAAAACATTTCTCGGTGTCGTGCCCTTTTCCTCTGTGAAATTCGCAGTATGCGTTCTGATCCCATGACTTCGGTTTCTTTTCTTGGGGAGGCTCGCTAGTAGGTCCTATGAGTTGAAGTACATTGCGACTCACAAGCTTCTGTAGTGCCTTTGAGTAGGTCATGTATATTGGGTCAAAGTTTCGTCGCGCTTTTAGCGAGCTGGGACCCTGATAGGATTGGTCGCACTCTCCTAATCAAAGATAAATCCAAACTCAACACTAGGGTAGCTAGGGTAAGTCGGGTCGAAATCCACAGAGAGACGGTCGTAATGTTGGTTACTTTTAACGATTCTAGTCTCGGTTCGAATAGTTGAGGTTACTAAAGTTATAGCGAAAGAATAAGGGGTTTAAAAGATTAGGAAAAGGTCTAGGGAATCGGGTTAGGCAATGGGTAAGTCAAGGCCAAGGATGATGATCGGAATGAGTAGGTATCGCACATGCTAAGGATAACGCTCGGCCTCTCGGTCTTAAGCTCCTCTAGGTCTCGAATGCGGGCTCTCGCAACTTACAAACGAGGGTCCTAATGTTTAGTCTCGCGCCTACCCAAAAACTAGGCTTTCGTTCTTAAGTTCAAGGGTGCTAGATACTCGCTAAAACGTGATCAAGGAATCAACGAGAACAATCAAGCAAAGACTAAACAAAGCATGACAAAACCAAACTCAACAAGATCATCAAAAACAACCAAGACCAAAACCCATGGTTCACCTTTCTCCCTAGATGAAAAGACTACTCACGCATGACGGAAATGATAATCAAAGCAATTGAAATAGATGAAAACATGATCACAAACAATATAAATTGAAATCACAATCAAAAAGGGAGAAGTAGAAAGGAATACCAATCAGAAATTTGCAAGGAGAACAAGATGAATTCGACAACAAAACGAAATAGGATGATCAAAAAAACATAAACCGAGTCGGGAATTGAAATACAAGAAGGAAAAATAATCAAACCCTAAGTTTTTATGAGGAAGTACTTCTATGTGTCCTAGAAATGCTGTCAAAGTTTCGTGCAAAAATATGATCAAGAAAGCCTTCAAATAGACGAAGTAATATAAGCACACGAGGAGTCGCAACCCGTCCCAGGGGTCCAGGATGGTTGTCCCGTCCGGGACAAAGGTGCTTCCGTCCGGGATGACATGGTCCCGTAGCTTTCAGGCTAGCTCAGCTTTTGTTCTTCTTTTGTACTTAGTTTTTCTTTGCTTTCTTCTCGTCCCAAGGCATAGGGACAAGGCCTACGTCGTCCCAAGGGGTAGGGACATGGCTTACGATGATCATGTGAGTTTCAAATCCCGTCCCAAGGTCCCGGGACACCTTCAATTGTTGAAACGAGGCTCGTACGCAAGCGAAACGCAACAAAACCAACTCGAATCACCTCCAAACTTCACGAAACTTCACGAAACTTTCCGAAACTCCTCGACAAATATCCTATACTCCAAATAAGCGCGTGTACCTGCAAAATGGACACAAAAACGCAGCAGAGCCAAAACGGAGAGAAATAGGAGCCGAAATGCATATAAAAGTACGAGAAACGCGAAGTAAAGCCCGTGAACAGGGGGCTGTATATACGTAAAGATATGAGACATCAGACCCACAGGTGAGTATGATGCTTTTGGCGGAGGTGAGGCAGGCCTTGGTGGTGTTGTAAAAACTGGCGGTGCCTCTAACGCGTCTAGTGCGTTGATAGCATGGATGGGCTCGACTTTGGCAGTGGCTCGAGACGAGCTTCCTTGATATCCGCGACCCGTACTCTTATTCCTATTTTCTTTGCGGAGATCGTCCTCAATGAGCTCGCCAACGACGCTGAGTGTTGAGAAGTTGCCAAAATTCCCGTACCGTAGGTGTTGTTGGTATGCGGGGGTGAGGTTGTTGATGAACTTAGTGATTAAATCAGTGTCCCTTGGGCGGTTAGGTATTTGAGCGCAGAGCTTCTTCCAACGTGTCAGGTACTTGGTAAACCCCTCATGTAGGTTTATATCGGTATATAGACCTTTAAAATCACAGGATTATAATGAAACTTATTCTATATGATTAATAGTCATAAAAGAAATTGCATAAACAAATATAAGATTAAGAAAAACAACCTTTAGTCCTTGCTTAATGGCCTAAGATCAACTATCAAGAAGCTTGATATCTCCTAAAAGTTGCACCCAAGATTGCTTAAGATATGCCCTTAGTTCTTGCTAGAAAACTTTAGAGAGAAGAAAACTGATTTTCTAAATTTTGTGTGTGAATTATGATCAATGAATTATGATCAATGAATTAGTCAATTAAGTTGAGCCAAAACTCCCCTTAAATACCTCAAGAATTTCGGCCCTCACATAGTAATTGGGGAGATATTTTTCTTTCCAAAAATCACTTTCCAAAAACTAATAACTTGTTGACCAAGGAGTCAAAGTGCATAAAGGCTCTTTCCTCTTGGTTTCCTTTACCTTTTAATATAATATAATATTACTAGTGTCATATAATTATGATACAGTATAACATATCATTAAATTATTATTATCCTTATATTTATAATTTTCTAATTAATGATAACAGTTTATGATTAATTAGCCTATATTATATTCAATAATTAAATATAACATTTTATATTCAATTTACGAATTACATTTAATTCGTCATAGCTAATATCATTTAATCCTTATTAAATGGTCGTATTATTATCACACACTTGACTAACATTTTAGTCCAAAACTCCGACTAACCTTTTAGTCTTTTAGTAAGGCATCAATATGATTAATTTTCAAATAATCACATTTCTTAAACACATCCTTTAGGTGTGACTTTTTAGGGACCAGTTGATCACCGCCATCTGTATGACAATAACGTCAAACTTATCTAGCAAGCCAACCGTTATTGATAAACGTTAATCAACTGATTGCATACAAAATGTACCCTGTGTACCTTGAGAGGTTTATTTATGTTATTGCACTAACTGTGGAGGACACTAACTCCAACAATCTCCCACTTGTCCGTACAAGTGTATGTGCGATAACCGATTCTCATATCCATAATAAATTTCTCCCACTCAATGTAAACCAATTTGCAAAGTCCGTACTTTCAAAGGTCGTAGTTCACAAGTGATCAGAATCAAGAGTGGTTTCCCCGACTAGAGAGTAACTTAACTGATAAACGAATCATTATTCGAGCATGGCCATGCATTTTCAGTTACAGCTCCTCGAGTGGCCCTGAGAAAAGTATTATAACTCGATAGAAGTTAGATATTTTCCTCAACTCGAATCCTGCAGATGTAAGCGCAGCATGAAATGACCCAGTGAAAATCTACTTAGCCTCCTGTTACGGTCGACCGTGAGAAAGAAACCAAAGTCACCCAAAATCTGCCTTAATCTCAAGAGACAGTTGATAGTCAAAAGAATCGACTCTAGGAACACTATGGATGTCCTATCCACGACCCGGCACCTAATGTTCTGAAACATTTAGAACTCCATGTAGTCGTCACAAAAATTGTCCTGCGCTATTTCAGTAAACCCGCATCTGTGATCGATCAGTCAACAGTTTGACTTATGGCTCGTTGAACCCACCATCAATCGACGTCACAAAATGATTGCCAGAGTTATCAGCTCGTGTAGGCGACCACGGACCAAAACAAAATATATAGCAATTCAGTTCACTTTGAGGTGTTCAACGTTGTCTGTACAACCCTCATGAAAAACAATATATAAAACAAAAACGATGATTTTATTAGAAGTTTTAGGAAATTACAAGTGTCAAATCCATACAAACAACTAATACAACTTAGGAACACGCTTAATTCCCATGGATTTAACATGCCCTTCATGCTTATCTTGTCTCAACGGCTTAGTGAGAGGATCTGCCACGTTATCATCCGTAGCAATCTTGTCAATCACTATCTCCTTCTGCTCCACGTAATCTCGGATCATGTGAGCCTTCCTTTGCACGTGCCGAGACTTGTTGCTGGACTACGTCTCCTTCGCTTGGAAGATGGCACCACTATTGTCACAATAGATGGTGATCGGGTCATTCGAACTAGGAACTACTGTTAGTCCTTGTAAGAACTGACGCATCCATATGGCTTCCTTTGCAGCCTCTGAAGCAGCATAGTACTCGGATTCAGTCGTGGAATATGCTATAACTGTTTGTTTGGAGCTTTTCCAGCTGACCGCAGCGCCATTTAGAGTAAAAACGAATCCAGATTAAGACTTGGAGTCATCTCGATCCGTTTGGAAACTAGCATCTGCGTAACCGATTGCGCATAGCTCAGTGTCTCCTCCATATGTCAATACCCAATCTTTAGTCCTCCGTAGGTACTTAAGAATGTTCTTTACGGCCATCCAGTGTGCTTCACCTGGATTGCCTTGGTATCGACTCGTCATACTCAATGCATATGCCACGTCCGGACGTGTGCATATCATGGCATACATGATCGATCCTATTGCCGAAGCATATGGAATCCGACTCATGCGCTCGACCTCTTCCGATGTCTTTGGTGCTTGAACTTTACTCAAGTGCACTCCAGAGATCATTGGAAGGTTCCCCTTCTTGGAGTTGGTCATGCTGAACCTCTCAAGAATCTTATCTATATAAGACTCCTGACTGAGGGATAACATCCGTCGTGATCTATCTCTATAGATACGGAGCCCCAAAATGCGCTGTGCCTCACCCAGATCTTTCATCTGGAAATGGTTCTTTAACCATACTTTTACCGAAGTTAAGAGAGGTATGTCATTCCCAATCAAGAGTATGTCATCGACGTACAGTATTAGGAAGACAATCTTGCTCCCACTCGACTTGATATATAGACATGGTTCCTCGACCGATCGAGCGAATCCATTCTCCTTTATCACTTGGTCGAAGCGATGATTCCAACTCCGTGAAGCTTGCTTAAGTCCATAGATGGAACGCTTAAGCTTGCAAACCTTCTTAGGATCTTTAGGATCGATGTAACCTTTTGGTTGTACCATGTACAACTCCTCCTCTAAATAACCGTTTAAGAAGGTGGTTTTCACATCCATTTGCCAAATTTCATAGTCATGAAATGCGGCGATCGCTAAGAGAATCCGAATGGAACGAAGCATGACTACGGGTGCAAAGATCTCATCATAGTGCAACCCTTGCACTTGAGTGAAACCCTTTGCCACTAGTCGTGCCTTGTATATATCTGGTTGTCCTTCTACAGATCGCTTTATCTTGTAAAGCCATTTGCACTGAAGAGGCCTAGCCTTATCAGGTAAGTCAACCAGATCCCATACATCGTTCTCGTACATAGAGTCCATCTCGGATTGCATGGCTTCTTGCCATAGCTTTGAGTCGGAACATGTCATGGCACCTTTATAGGTTACGGGTTCGTTACTCTCAAGGAGTAAAACGTCGTCTCTCCCATTCTCCTCAACCATACCGATGTATCTATCTGGAGGAATGGAGAGTCTACCCGTCACCTCATTGTCCTTTTGAGTCAGGACCTCTAAACTACGTAGCGAGACTTGGATGTCATTGTTGTCCCGGTACTGTAGATCGAATGCAACCGTTATGTCCTCGAAACTTCCGGTTTTGTGTGGCTCTAAGGCATAAAACCATGCTCTGGGTTGTGCGTCTAAGGAATGTGGAAATAATGTGGCCCATGCGGGGGGTTCGACACCCATGATGGCCATTTTAGCCTTGAAAGCTTTGACGTGTACGAGCGGACTTTCGTGACCTTTGAAGATGGGAAGATCGCTGAGTGCCAGCTTATCCGGTAGCATGGACCTGACATTCTTTGGGATGTGCTCATTCTCTTGGTGGATGGAGTAACCCCTTGAGTTTGTAAGGCGTTCCTCCATGGTTCGGATTCTCTTAGCATTTCGCTCGGACTCTTCAGCGAGGCGCATGGTATTTTTCTCTGCTTCAAATTTCTGCATGATAGCCATCTGCTCAATTGTCGCGGTGAGGCTGGCTATTCTGTCGTTGAGTTGTCGGACTTGCTCGGCAGTTACCTCTGGGGTGGCGGTGGTGGTCCGCCGAAACTTTCATCATGTTGCAGGGCCATGACGATTTTTGGTTTTGATTTGTTGTAGGCGCGCTTCTTCGGGGGTGGGCGAGGGTTTAGGTGACGATCTTTAGTCCGTCGTGTATCCAGGGTTTTTCAAAGAGTGGACCTGACAAAGTTTTCAAACCTTTAGTGATTCTAAAAGGGAAGGAAAAGACTCAACGAAAAATCGCATTCACAACCAAAGAAAAACACAAAAGTGTAAAAAGTGGGTGCATGACTTGACTCGTGTTTTTAGCTTTTAGAAGGACACGGGAAGCTTTTGAGGTAGAGGCATATTGACACGTCTCTATTCTCGAGGTAGAAAAATTTGTATGATCATAATCCGATTAACCCAGTTTAGCGGCATGTTGCTAGGGGTTTATCATTAGATTACGATAAAAAGGATCAAATCGAAGTAGCGATAGGCTAGTCGATCTGAGGATGTTAAAATTGGGTAAAAGGCGATCAATTGTTCGCCTTTTATGTGTGACTCAGGGAATTAAATCAAAATGACGATAGGTCACTCGATTCAAAATTCCAATCAACGGGTTCGCATCTGAACGAGCCCGCGTTTTTGTTTTTGAGAGAAAGGTTTAAGTTAAAATCGGGATGACTAACGAGTCACTCGACTTAGAGTTAATCCTAAAGTACAAGAAGGTTAATTTCGTTTTAAAATATCCGAAATGAATTGACATTCTCGGTTTTTTGCTTTTGTGAAATGTTTTTAGCGATAAATGTATTATGACGATACGTCAGTCGCATAATTCATTTACGTTTTGAAAAAGATTGGAAATATAGTGATTATTTCCGATCGGTTTTAAATGTCGCGGCGTATTTATTTATCAGGTTCAAATGACTATAGGATAATGACCCTGACTGTATTACTTTAAAAGCATGACCTTTTGAAAAAAAGTTTAAAAATGAATTCTCAAAATGGACGTATTTTAAATGTATAATGCCTAGGAAACGTTTTTGCATGCAATGGTTTTGAAAGACGACTATAGTGAGGGTACTATAGCTTCGCACTTGTACATATAAACACAGGTTTTTGGTTTATAGGGTAAGGTTCCCTCCGGCCATTCCCGCAACGTTTAGGTAGGGGCACCCGCAAGACTACACACGTCTTAGGTGTGAATTCAATACGGGCCCTAGAGCGTTCGAGTTTGACTGGTTACGATCGTTTGTACGGATGCCGTACTTGTAATCGTGGAGGGGTGAGAGACCGACGTGTCCAGAGTTATCCCGCTTATGAAGCGAGCTTTACTAGGGGCCGTCCCTCGAGGGGTGTGGTTATGAATCAGGAGGATTCGACTCAACGTACTTTTGCCCAAATATCGAAAACGTAAATGTTTTCAAAGTTTCAAGCTTCACTTCTTTATGTTTTTAAAATAAAAGAAAAACAAGTTTTTCAAAAATAATAAAAATCATGCTCGTCCCCAGCGGAGTCGCCAACCGAAGGTACCGGGAAGAGAAGAGCCTATCGACGCCCTGCGTGCGCCCGACCTCGCCCCGTGCGGGGGCGTAGGGTGCGGAATGCGCCTCGCAGGAAAAAAAGAGCGAAGTTTGTAAAAATGGGGGAGATCATTGCATGAATTTGTGATTCAAAAAGAAATGTAGAAAAATCGTTTTGAAATGTGTTTTTCGGAGTCGCCACCAAATATTAAAGGAATTTGGAACCTATTCAACGCGTCTTGAAATACAAGGCACGAGTGTCTCAGATTTCGAGGTGCGTCGATACCTATCCGTCTGAGGTTTGAAACCAGAGAAGGGATTCGGAGTGAGGTTACTTTTCAAAAGTTTTGACAAAAATGTATTTTTGAAAACTGAAATCAAAAGGCCTACATAAAAGTAGTCTTTACTAATTTGAAAACATTTGCTTAATTTCGATATTTGGGCTAAAAGTCACGCTACGTACAAGTGCGAATAAGTATGACTCGATTAAAATGCATAAGTAATGTAAATTGTCAAAATAATGACATATTGCTATAGGAAATGTACGTTAAATAATAATTTTTTGACTAAATTATTACCATAAACGTTATTTTCTGACCTCGTATTTGACTCTTTAAGAATTTGTGAAAACCCTCAGTTTTGACATGCTAAAAGATTAAATTAAACGGTACAATTTAGTGTCGAAACCGTGATTCTAGTCGTAATTTAATGCATGAATGAGGACTTGCATAATTATAAAAGTAACGTCGGTTTGCTTTAGTGATATTGAGTCGTTATTTATGCGATATTGGCGAGGTTTAGACGGATTATGAATCCGAATTGCTACAACCGTATTACGAATACGGCTTCGCTAATGCCAATATCGGGTTGGGGTTAATGTAACCCCTTTGTCCGAGTCTCAAACGTCCCAAAGCGTAGGTAAAATGTTTACCTTTCGAAAATGCAAAGACGGTATTTTGAGTGGATTTTGTGAGTATTATGAAGTGTGTTTTGAAAAAGAGGTGTATGTGTTAAAAAACCTGATGAGTCGTATTTAGTAGGTATTAGGAGCGTCGGTTTTAGCTCGTTTCGGAAAGATTTAATGTGATTTTACGATGATTTTGTGACTTACGAGTGATGTGGTATTATGCGAGTTCGTGACGTTAAATCGTGCTTGGAAGCGTACTACGACGAGAATGGAGCAGAGCTGAAGAGAAGAACAGCAGAGAACAGCAGAAGACCAGAACCACTTCCGCGAGCGGCCCGCGAGGTACCCGCGAGCAACATGTTTTTGGTGGGCTCTTTTCCCGCGTCAAATTGTTGGGCTTTTTAGAAAGAATTGTATGTTGCTTAGCTAAAGGGTTTCCTGAGAACGTGGATTACCACTCATTATCAGATTGACTTTTTCATTTTCATCCTTCATTACTTTTTATCATCCTCATTCACTTTCATTTTCTGAGCGGAAGTTTTAGATCTAGTTTTAGTTTTTCATTAGAAATCGGGAGATTGAAGATTGAACTCTCTATTCCTTTTGTAACCGTCGGTATGAGTAACTAATCTCCCTTATCTCGGTTTAAGTAATTGAAACGGTTGGTTTTAATTGTGAGTTTGAAAGTTCTAGTCTTTGTTTTGATTATTGATTTTTGCTCGGTTTTGAATTATTCTTGCGTGATTGATTTGTGATTGCTAGGTGCGCAACTAGTCGTCTGATTCATTGCGTATTCGTTAGTTTCGTTAGTTGAACGGTTTACGTTGATTAACTTAACGCTAGTAACGACTAGGTTTAATTGTTGAACGGTTTACGTTGATTTTTATTCCTAGGAGCGATTTTCATAACGTCTAAAGTACAACTGGATTGTATGTGCTATTTGTTCCTTATCGATTCTCTTGTCGTTAAAGCTGCTAACTGATTAAATCTTGAACGGTTTACGTTAAGGTTGTCTTTTGGTTAGAGTTAGTTAAGAACGGTTTACGTTTTAATTAGCTAAACATAAGGAGAATTAGAATTGTATGATTCACGATAAGGTAGTCAAGAGTATAAACTAGAACCGGATAACCGTGATCGATTAACTCTAAACCGTGGATTTTATCTTGAACCGAGATCCTTTTAACATCTTATTTTCCATTCCTTTTTACTCTCTGCGTTTGTTTCATTGTATGCTAGGTTATTGGTTTCGTACCTGTCACAAACCCCCCCCCCCCTTTTATTAGTTCTGTCACTCTGTTACTTTGTATTTGTGTACTCTTCTGCGCTTAGCTTGATTTCGATTAGCCTTATTTCCCTGTGGTTCGACCCCTTACTTCCGCTTTACTATTTGTTTAGTATTTGGATTTAAGTGTGATAAATTATTAATTTGCGGCATACGACTTAGAATTGTATGTTGCTTAGCTAAAGGGTTTCCTGAGAACGTGGATTACCACTCATTATCAGATTGACTTTTTCATTTTCATCCTTCATTACATTTTCATTTACTTCACTTTTTCATTTTTTAGTTTTAGTTTTAGTTTTTAGATCTAGTTTTAGTTTTAGCTTGAAAATTGGGAGATTGGAGATCAAACTTTCCATTCCTTTTGTAATCGCTTTCAGATGAGTACCTTATCTCCCTTATCTCGGTTTAAGTAATTGAGACGGTTGGTTTTAATTGTGAGTTTGAAAGTTCTAGTCTTTGTCTTGATTATTGATTATTGCTCGGTTTTGATTTATACTTGCGTGATTGATTTGTGATTGCTAGGTGGCCAACTAGTCGTCTGATTCATTGCGTTTTTGTTAGTTTCGTTAGTTGAACGGTTTACGTTGATTAACTTAACGCTAGTAACGACTAGGTTTAATTGTTGAACGGTTTACGTTGATTTTTATTCCTAGGAGCGATTTTCATAACATCTAAAGTACAACTCGATTGTATGTGCTATTTGTTCCTTATCGATTCTCTTGTTATTAAAGTCACGATCGATTAAATCTTGAACGGTTTACGTTAAGGTTGTCTTTTGGTTAGGGTTAGTTAAGAACGGTTTACGTTTTAATTAGCTAAACATAAGGAGAATTAGAATCGTTTGATTCACGATAAGGTAGTCAAGAGTATAAACTAGAACCGGATAACCGTGATCGATTAACTCTAAACCGTGGATTTTATCTTTAACCGAGATCCTTTTAACATCTTATTTTCCTTTCCTTTTTACTCTCTGCGTTTGTTTCATTGTATGCTAGGTTATTGGTTTCGTATCTGTCACAAACCCCCCCCCCCCCCCCCCCGTTTGATTCTAAGGAGAATTAGAATCGTTTGATTCACGATAAGGTAGTCAAGAGTATAAACTAGAACCGGATAACCGTGATCGATTAACTCTAAACCGTGGATTTTATCTTGAACCGAGATCCTTTTAACATCTTATTTTCCTTTCCTTTTTACTCTCTGCGTTTGTTTCATTGTATGCTAGGTTATTGGTTTCAGATTCCGCCACAAACCCCTTTATTAGTGTGATTTTATCTGTCACAAACCGATTTAATGTGATTTTACGATGATTTTGTGACTTACGAGTGATGTGGTATTATGCGAGTTCGTGACGTTAAATCGTGCTTGGAAGCGTACTACGACGAGAATGGAGCAGAGCTGAAGAGAAGAACAGCAGAGAACAGAAGACCGTAACCACTTCATGAGCGCCCGCGAGGTACCCGGGAGCAACATGTTTTTGGTGGGCTCTTTTCCCGCGTCAAATTGTTGGGCTTTTTAGAAAGAATTGTATGTTGCTTAGCTAAAGGGTTTCCTGAGAACGTGGATTACCACTCATTATCAGATTGACTTTTTCATTTTCATCCTTCATTACTTTTTATCATCCTCATTCACTTTCATTTTCTGAGCGGAAGTTTTAGATCTAGTTTTAGTTTTTCATTAGAAATCGGGAGATTGAAGATTGAACTCTCTATTCCTTTTGTAACCGTCGGTATGAGTAACTAATCTCCCTTATCTCGGTTTAAGTAATTGAAACGGTTGGTTTTAATTGTGAGTTTGAAAGTTCTAGTCTTTGTTTTGATTATTGATTATTGCTCGGTTTTGATTTATTCTTGCGTGATTGATTTGTGATTGCTAGGTGCGCAACTAGTCGTCTGATTCATTGCGTATTCGTTAGTTTCGTTAGTTGAACGGTTTACGTTGATTAACTTAACGCTAGTAACGACTAGGTTTAATTGTTGAACGGTTTACGTTGATTTTTATTCCTAGGAGCGATTTTCATAACATCTAAAGTACAACTGGATTGTATGTGCTATTTGTTCCTTATCGATTCTCTTGTCGTTAAAGTCGCTAATCGATTAAATCTTGAACGGTTTACGTTAAGGTTGTCTTTTGGTTAGGGTTAGTTAAGAACGGTTTACGTTTTAATTAGCTAAACATAAGGAGAATTAGAATTGTATGATTCACGATAAGGTAGTCAAGAGTATAAACTAGAACCGGATAACCGTGATCGATTAACTCTAAACCGTGGATTTTATCTTGAACCGAGATCCTTTTAACATCTTATTTTCCATTCCTTTTTACTCTCTGCGTTTGTTTCATTGTATGCTAGGTTATTGGTTTCGTACCTGTCACAAACCCCCCCCCCCCCCTTTATTAGTTCTGTCACTCTGTTACTTTGTATTTGTGTACTCTTCTGCGCTTAGCTTGATTTCGATTAGCCTTATTTCCCTGTGGTTCGACCCCTTACTTCCGCTTTACTATTTGTTTAGTATTTGGATTTAAGTGTGATAAATTATTAATTTGCGGCATACGACTTAGAATTGTATGTTGCTTAGCTAAAGGGTTTCCTGAGAACGTGGATTACCACTCATTATCAGATTGAACTTTTAATTTTCATCCTTCATTACATTTTCATTTACTTCACTTTTTCATTTTTTAGTTTTAGTTTTAGTTTTTAGATCTAGTTTTAGTTTTAGCTTGAAAATTGGGAGATTGGAGATCAAACTTTCCATTCCTTTTGTAACCGTCGGTATGAGTAACTAATCTCCCTTATCTCGGTTTAAGTAATTGAAACGGTTGGTTTTAATTGTGAGTTTGAAAGTTCTTGTCTTTGTCTTGATTATTGATTATTGCTCGGTTTTGATTTATACTTGCGTGATTGATTTGTGATTGCTAGGTGGCCAACTAGTCGTCTGATTCATTGCGTTTTTGTTAGTTTCGTTAGTTGAACGGTTTACGTTGATTAACTTAACGCTAGTAACGACTAGGTTTAATTGTTGAACGGTTTACGTTGATTTTTATTCCTAGGAGCGATTTTCATAACATCTAAAGTACAACTGGATTGTATGTGCTATTTGTTCCTTATCGATTCTCTTGTTATTAAAGCTGCTGACTGATTAAATCTTGAACGGTTTACGTTAAGGTTGTCTTTTGGTTAGGGTTAGTTAAGAACGGTTTACGTTTTAATTAGCTAAACATAAGGAGAATTAGAATCGTTTGATTCACGATAAGGTAGTCAAGAGTATAAACTAGAACCGGATAACCGTGATCGATTAACTCTAAACCGTGGATTTTATCTTGAACCGAGATCCTTTTAACATCTTATTTTCCTTTCCTTTTTACTCTCTGCGTTTGTTTCATTGTATGCTAGGTTATTGGTTTCGTATCGGTCACAAACCCCCCCCCCCCCCCCTTTTATTAGTTCTGTCAGTCTGTTACTTTGTATTTGTGTACTCTTCTGCGCTTAGCTTGAATTCGATTAGCCTTATTCCCTGTGGTTCGACCCCTTTCTTCCGCTTTACTATTTGTTTAGTATTAGGATTTAAGTGTTATAAATTGTTAATTTGCGGCATACGACTTAGGACCGTCAAATTTTGGCGCCGTTGCCGGGGAATAGGCGTTAATCGTGTTTCTAGTGTATTGTATATAGTCTTTTGTTTTTAGTTTTTAGTTTTTATTTTTGATTTTAAGTTCTTTTTATATAGATTAGATGGCTAATAAATATTTCCCCCAATACGAGAATGAATTGTTTTATAAATATTTTAATAGGCTCCATGAGTACGTTATTCGTTGTCGTCATCCTTATCAAACGTGGGAACTTTGTCATGTAATTTTTAACGGTTTGAATGAGGAAACTGCAGGTCATGTTTATACTATGACTGAAGGGAAATTCATGTATGAGCTGAACTATGATGAAAAGTGGGACTTTTTCCTCTATTTGGCTCATGATACGGAACAATGGGAGTTGCATAATTCTTCTCCAAGGAGACCTCAACCGAGACCTAGTGAATCATCTATGTCAACGGAAGAAATGATTAGAGCATTAGCTAGCACCCAGTTGTCCTTTCAAACTACTGTGGCTCAAATCCAACTAGAGACTAAGGCTAGTATCGATAACCTTGAGAGTCGGGCTGCAGAATTAGGGGAAGCTATAGCTAGACTTGAGGCACGAGATGATCATGTGCTTAATTTTGATGAATCTGACTGTGAGTATGATCATGAGCTTGCATTTGATACCCCCTCTCCCGTTGAACCTGAGGTTAGTGACTCCCATAAGACTTGTGATGATGATAGTGATGATGGTTTTTGGGATGATGAGGAATGTTGTGACTCTAACTTTTGTATTCCCCCTCCCGTTTTGAGTGATAATGTGATTCTAGAGGACTCATCTAGTGCGATTGTGGAGGATGAGCAAGAGGAGGAGGAATGTGAGGAAAAAGAGGCAAGGAAAGAGGCAATTGAGCCAATTGATGTTTTCTCACTGATGGATACGCCAAAACACAATCCTCTAGGCGATTCATTGGTCCTGATACCTAATATTTCTTGTCGATTTTTATCTCGTCACCCGATTTCTTGTACACAGTACTCCACGTATAAAGAGCCATATCGTGATGTAGACTCGACGTTTAAAAGCATGGAGAAATGCGTGAGTTGTGCTAGCTATAATAATTTTGACCTTGCATGCTTGAGGTTAATATTTATTTGTTATTATCACTTTTCCGGTGTGTTTGCAAGCATGTTTGACAGGTTACTCCGAGCATTGAGTTGTTTCGCTCTTGAGATGACATTTGGATAATGGAGTATGAAAAAGGCGTCGAGCCAACGACATTAAACAAAAGCGCTATCGGGGAGGCAACCCTTGATTTATCGTTTTATTTCTGCATTTTAGTTTAGTTTTTATTTCGTTAACAGGTGCTCGTGACAGGTTTGTTACATGTTTCAGGGTAATTGAGCTCAAGAACTAACGACCCGAAGCCCCTGTCGTCTTTTGTGATTTTGTGCTTTGAAGCCCCTGTCGTCTTTTGTGATTTTGTAGTCGAGTGTGGTTTAGGTTTTTTTTTTTTAAAAAAAAAAAAAAAAATATACGGAAAAGTTGAAAATAGTCAGAACAAAAAGCGCGAGCTCAAGGCGAGCCACACGCAGACCTCTTCTTTTCTCTCTCCGCCTTGTTATTTCCTTGAAAAACAAAGACAAGCAAATAAAAAAAAAAAAAAAGAGAAGCAGAGAACACGAAGAGAGGAGAGCGCCACCACCACCTTTGACCTCCAAGAACCCCGCCATGCCGACGGCCACCAACCTCCACCGTCCCACGGCCACCATGCACCACCACGCACCAAGAAACCTCTCTCACATTCGACCTAGAAACCCTAATTTCTAATTTGGGGTTTTTGTGTTTTTATGCTTTTAGTTCGATTTTGGGCTGAATTTGGGTCGAATTTTTGGTTATAATCGGGTTCTCAAGCCTCTATGATGATCCTTGCATTGGGCTTGCTTGGTGCGTTTTCCTTCGTTCTTGAAGCGGAAATTCGACTTGATCTTTGCTCGGTCGATTTTGGGTTTCTAAATGCGTTTCATGTGAGCACATGTCGAGTTCGTCCTCAATTTTGCGTGGTGAGTCGATTTTCACTTGAGTTTGGTACGCGTTTTGGTTTACACTCGGTACCGCGGTTTCTTTGCTATTGATCCATAGAGTTGCGATGTCGGGCCGGGTCGACTTCTAAGCCGATCCACGAGTTTTTGATGCGAGTTTACATCCTGGATTTTGCTTGGTCGACAATTTTCACTCGGTTTTGGTATGTGTGGTTAATACTCACCGCTGCGTTTTGCTCATGGTTGGCCGGTTACGGGCTAATGTAGGGTTCATTAAGTGGCTCGCATGACGTTGTGCCTCGACTATTCTTGGTGAGTCGTTTTTCATTTGGTTTTTGGCACACTTATCGAACTCGTGACGCTATTGCTTGCATCCTACTTCTTGTCATTCGAAATTTGGGGATTCTTTTCAACTCGAGTTCTTTGTGATCTTTATTTTAGTTAGATAGGCACTCAGTTTGGTGTGGTTGGAATGAATTTTGCTTGACGAATAGTTTCTTTGCATTAGTATTCGGCCGCATCGCACTTGATGATTTAGTCGCTTATTTAAACTGTGGTTTACCCAGATTTGGGTGGAATTATCTTTGTGCAAATCACTATTTGCGGTTAGTCTTTGTTGGATATGGAGTTTGACTGTTATGCAATCACCACCGCCGTTATGGTCGCTTAATGATGATCTTGAATTGGGTTCTACAAAGATTATCTATGGTAAACTATTGAGCGAGTATTATTAGTGAATGCACCGTGAAGTTGACTCTGTTAAGCGTGACATTGGATTGTATCCCGTCCTTCTTTGTTTGGCCGGTGCCTCCGAGCGGAGAGGAGTTAGTTGTTCGAGCTTGCGTGTGAACTTTGCACCGGCCTTGTAAAAAAAAATTGCAGGAGAAAGATGGTAGTTTTGTTCGCTTACTCAGTATTATGTGTCCTTCAATTCATCACATTGAGGACAATGTGCCGTTCAAGTGTGGGGGAGAAACGCTTGTGATGTGTATATATTTTCATTTGTTAGCTTGTGTTTGTCTTATTTTGAAAAGAAAAAAAAAAAAAAACTGAAAAAAAAAACGAATAAAGTGAATCCCGGCTAGGTGAAAACCCGAAAGGGCGCCTAGGCAAAATTGGGATATGTGGCCGAGGGCGGAGTGAAACCGCAAGGGCGGCACTCCGAGTAAAATGAAGAATCGAGATGCGAGCCACGAGCGTAGAAGTGAGGAAATAAGCTAGAGTGAAACCCGCAAGGGCGGGTACTCTAGGCAAAATAAGAGATTTAGGAAAAATAAAATGTTCTAATACTTCCAATTTTACCGGCGTGGCGACATAAGAAGGGTGACACAGAAGGACGGAAGGGTAGGATAGTGGCTACGGTGTGAAGTAATCGCGGTGCACGGAGTAGTGGGCACCTCTCTTGCGATTGGGTTTGACTTATTTCCGGAGTAGAGGCGTTTAGGAGCTTGCTTGTGTGGGTTGTTTGTGTGTGTGACATACGTCTTTTGTCACAGGAGAACATTAGTAGCACAAGTAAGCCGGGCTAGGATGGAGAAATAAGGGGCGTAGTTGGGTTTCTGTCATGTTTGTCGTTGAGTCGATGGGTATG
Organism: Dianthus caryophyllus; assembly: GCA_023091065.1. Lineage (NCBI taxonomy): Eukaryota > Viridiplantae > Streptophyta > Magnoliopsida > Caryophyllales > Caryophyllaceae > Dianthus > Dianthus caryophyllus. The sequence continues at coordinate 12,946,786 of CM041518.1, read as the reverse complement.
CATTTCCTAGATTTCGAGGATTTCTGTCATTTTGATGCGAGATTGAGTGAAAATGGCTACTACTCAAGCCATTCGAGGGAGTTAGAGGTTGGAGTTTTGAGTGCGACTTGCTTTGATTTGAATCCACCACGTTTCTTGAGAGCTAGTGTAGGTTTGGCGTGTATGGCGTTCGTTGAGTTTACTCGAGGACGAGCAAAAGCTTAAGCGTGGGGGAATTTGATGAGTCGTATTTAGTAGGTATTAGGAGCGTCGGTTTTAGCTCGTTTCGGAAAGATTTAATGTGATTTTACGATGATTTTGTGACTTACGAGTGATGTGGTATTATGCGAGTTCGTGACGTTAAATCGTGCTTGGAAGCGTACTACGACGAGAATGGAGCAGAGCTGAAGAGAAGAACAACAGAGAACAGCAGAAGAGCAGAACCACTTCCGCGAGCGGCCCGCGAGGTACCCGCGAGCAACATGTTTTTGGTGGGCTCTTTTCCCGCGTCAAATTGTTGGGCTTTTTAGAAAGAATTGTATGTTGCTTAGCTAAAGGGTTTCCTGAGAACGTGGATTACCACTCATTATCAGATTGACTTTTTCATTTTCATCCTTCATTACATTTTCATTTACTTCACTTTTTCATTTTTTAGTTTTAGTTTTAGTTTTTAGATCTAGTTTTAGTTTTAGCTTGAAAATTGGGAGATTGGAGATCAAACTTTCCATTCCTTTTGTAACCGTCGGTATGAGTAACTAATCTCCCTTATCTCGGTTTAAGTAATTGAAACGGTTGGTTTTAATTGTGAGTTTGAAAGTTCTAGTCTTTGTCTTGATTATTGATTATTGCTCGGTTTTGATTTATACTTGCGTGATTGATTTGTGATTGCTAGGTGGCCAACTAGTCGTCTGATTCATTGCGTTTTTGTTAGTTTCGTTAGTTGAACGGTTTACGTTGATTAACTTAACGCTAGTAACGACTAGGTTTAATTGTTGAACGGTTTACGTTGATTTTTATTCCTAGGAGCGATTTTCATAACATCTAAAGTACAACTGGATTGTATGTGCTATTTGTTCCTTATCGATTCTCTTGTTATTAAAGGCTTGATCGATTAAATCTTGAACGGTTTACGTTAAGGTTGTCTTCTGGTTAGGGTTAGTTAAGAACGGTTTACGTTTTAATTAGCTAAACATAAGGAGAATTAGAATCGTTTGATTCACGATAAGGTAGTCAAGAGTATAAACTAGAACCGGATAACCGTGATCGATTAACTCTAAACCGTGGATTTTATCTTGAACCGAGATCCTTTTAACATCTTATTTTCCTTTCCTTTTTACTCTCTGCGTTTGTTTCATTGTATGCTAGGTTAATGGTTTCGTATCTGTCACAAACCCCCCCCCCCCCCCCCCCTTTATTAGTTCTGTCACTCTGTTACTTTGTATTTGTGTACTCTTCTGCGCTTAGCTTGAATTCGATTAGCCTTATTCCCTGTGGTTCGACCCCTTACTTCCGCTTTACTATTTGTTTAGTATTAGGATTTAAGTGTTATAAATTGTTAATTTGCGGCATACGACTTAGGACCGTCAAAACCGATTATTGAAATGAATGAAGGGGGTTGGTATTTATAGGAAATGGCTCGTTTTTGTGCATGGACAAAACTTAATCGCCAGTGAGCCTGTGATTAAGTTTCAGTGCAGCCGCCAAATGGAATTAAAGAACCAGGGCTGCAGGAAGAAAAGATAATCGCCTGTAAACAGGCGATTTAATTTTTAATCGCCTGTTTACAGGCGATTTTATTTTTGTTTTGGTGTGCTGCTTAAGCCGCCTTTGGCTTAATGACGTATTTTAGGGTGATGATTATGTTTTGTGATGCAATTGTCGTGTGGGTTAAGGCTTGATTTGGGTCAATTAGTTTTGGCCCAAATTTGGTTTTCGTGTTTCGGTTTTTGTCGCGTTTTTCGGTTTTGGCTCGAAATAAAATAATATTAAAGTATATTATTTTACGGTTTTGTAGAGTCTAATTTTGTAAAAATGTGACACGGGACGCACTTTGGCCCGTTTTGCGTGTTGCGTTATTGTGCGTTTTGGGTTGTTTTTGTAAGTTTTGGGCCGTTTTGTAGCTAGTTGGGCTGTTTTTATGGCTCGGCTTAATAGGACGTTCCTGTATTGCGCTCGTGTTATGCTTATAATGACTAAGAGTGACATTCATTTTTATGATTATGCAAATCCAAATTAATACGCTAAAAATGACTAAATACGTTTTAGACACTTTTGTACCGTTTCGACTTATTTAAAAGCATGCATGAAAGTCCTTTTCGTCATCGGGTTTCCATGAAAGTCCTTTTCGTCATCGGGTTTCTGTTTGGGGGGTACGGATAAGGGTATCTACACATTTCCCTTAACTACAATCTGACCCAACCTTCGTCTCAATTCCTCGTTAGGGAAGCCAAAAATAGTGTCATACTCTTCATCAAAGATAGGCGGTTTAGTTGGGTCAAATACACCATCAAACTCGCTGTCAAAGATAGGCGGCTTATTCGGGTCATATAATGACTGACTATCATCTTGATAATCTTCGCCACAATGAAACAAACACATTGAATCCATTGATCAAATCCAAACAACAAAATCTGAATCAACACCTCAAAATCAGGCCAAGGACCGTCTTAATTTTGGTAAATCAAGAGCCGAAGCTTTGATACCACTTATGATACGAATTCAAACCGGCTTTTCATATTAGCAGAAGCAAAACCAATCAAAAGTTCGAGATAGCAATCAGCAACAAGAATAACACCATTGAAGATCAAATATGAGAATAATATATAACTCGTAAATTAGGGTTGAGCGAAATGAAATCAATCGAACAAGAACGAAAGGATATTTGCTCGAATAAGACCTATTATTCGAACAATGGTGATTGATTCCCAAGACCTATTGAGAACCAATCGAGTTAGAATTCAATCGCGTCGAAAACTAACTTGAGAATATGATGCGAAACGACAGCGAAAGTAGACATAATAAGATAATAAAATATTAAGGGATAAACAGACACCAAGTTAGACCTATAACTTTGTAGATACCCGTATCTATCGATATGGAAATTTATAGAAAACCCGACAAATACCCTATGATGATGGGACAACGTGTTTTCGTACCATTTATCTGAGTTCGTATTGCGATGTAAGCAGGGCGCTGTCGACACAATATTTGTTAATTCAAAGGATATTTGGTTTAATAAGTTCTGTCAAATTTTTATTTTATCGCAAGTAATGTTTTATTGAAAATAAGACGTTTTGATTTGAAAAATCATTTTAAAGAATTTCTACTTGAAAAATCGCTTTTACAAATTCAATATTTGACTTGAAAAGTCGTCTCTCGTGCTTTTAAAACAGTTTATTAAATCGTATTCGACGAATTCGTTTTCTTAACAGCAAGTTTTAAAGCTCGTTTTAAGCCCGATTTTAAGGACGATTTTGAGCCCGTTTCAACACGAATCTCGAGGCTTCTTTTACCCACACTCTTCCCCACATACCAAAGCTCGAATCCAGGCCAAAACCCAGCCAAGAGCCACGACCAAAACAGGCCAGAATACACCAAAACACTCGTCCAACGCAGCCCACAACCTCCAGCTCGTACCCTGTTTGGACAGCCCCGATACAACCCAAAACCCGACCTTTTCTGTCCACTAAACCCATACCCACATCCTAGCTATCCTACCCACGTACCCTTTGCTTAACCCTCAAGAAAACCCCCCCAAAACCCTAGAGAAAATCGTGGATAGTAGCTCAAGAAGAGAAGAGGAAGATGCTCTGTTCCCTTCTTAAACCCTACGTTCTCAACCTATATATACACACCCATACACAAGCCTTCAGGGGAGACGAATTATATAGCTCATACACATAATACAAAGTCTCAAAAAGCCTCAGAAAAGAAGTTGAAATAGCGGCCAGAAAAACAGAGTACTCCCTCACGTTTTTCATTCTGCTATTACCTCTTCTGATTATTTTTTCGTGTTTTAAAATTCTCAATCTCTATGATTTGTTTACCTAGTCTTAAAGTTCACCTTACCACGATTCTAAAACATCTTTCGGTTCGAAATTTCGTTGAGAAACGAAGGAGATACAAGCTTTTGAAAATTGAAGTCAGTTTTGGTACGAAGTACGGATTTATTATTGGTTTTCGTCGACGACGGCCCCTCGGGATAAAATCTTACAATCGATTACGACTCGGATATTTGGTCAACGATACATGTAAGTTGAGGGTGCAAAATACTCTTTTATTTTGTTAATTTATCGTTTTTTATTGTTTTTAGTAGCCTCTGTCGTTTTTATTACTCTCTGTCGCTCTTTTGTTTATCATCGTAGTTATTGTTTTTTTTTATCGTTCGTTTTAAGCTTATATTCTTGGCATGGTTGTGATGCGTATGTGAGTGTTTCGTGCCCCATTGTTTACTAGTATCCATGTTTAACTTCGTCGCGTAACATGACTCGAAAGTTCTTCGTTAGATTGACTCTGTTGGTTTTTTTTACGTAATCCACTCCTATTCCTGTCATTCATGTTAGTTGTTTTAAATTTGGTCTTCCATGCTGTTTTCAGATTTGTAATTCGTATTCATAGGTGGAATTAGTTTTCATGATTTGGTTTCATTATTTAGCATTTAGCTTCGTTGATCACGTATAGACCGTATGTTTGCACGTTTCTGCTTGTAGCTGGTTTTTGTTTTGTTCGTTAAATTTCGAGTTGCGTAGAAGTCTGGCCTGTAGGATAGTTCGTTTCAGGTCGTTTTTCGTGTGATGCGTTTAGGTCTTCATGTAATCCGCCTACGTTTGTGTGTATTCGTACTTGTGCGTATTTATATAGCTTGCTTCGTGATTTCTGCCTGTTGATGTACCCGCTTGTATGTTGCTAGTTGATTCCTAGTCGTGTTTGTGTAATCTACATATGCTAATATGCCCATTAGTCGTCTTTAGTTATGGGTCTGCACGTTTGTTTTTTTTGTCAGTTTGTTCGTGTTATTTGATTTGTGTTGGTCTACACTCCTATTTGGCTACATTTGTTTATTAGTTGACATGTTTAGTTGTATTTGATTGGCTTTCTTACGTGTACTTGTGTTTGTTTGTTATCATATACGTGTGTGACAGCATGTCTTTTGGGTATTTGGTTTCTTTAGTTCTTACGAATGGTTGTGATTGTCTGTTGCTTCATTATATTTGTATACAGAGCTTGGTTATGTTAGTCGTTCATGTTTCATGTATTAGTCACGTTTGGTTATTTATTATTTATTTTATTTATCTGCCGCTAACGTTTGTTAATCTATCTTATGCTGTCGGTGAGTATTTCTGCTCCTTTTCTTTGTTTGCTAGAATAGTAAATGAACCCCTGTTAAACAACTTCGACGAAATTATGTGTGCATTAAACGACGTAGAATGGATATTCATTTGTTTAGGGTTAAAATATATTGTTTGCATATCCACATGTGTACTCGTAATAGCCATGATTTTATTTAGTAGAGACCGTTACTGTAACGGGCGGGGTTAGGCGTTAAAATTAATGAAATTCTTTTTAAACTTCCTAACACGTAAACTCACACGAACTCGTTTTCTCTAAAATTGGTTTTCTAAATTCCATATAAAATTTAGTGGCGACTCTTTTCAAATGAAAATGTTTTTGAAATAAAACATCGCGTGGATCAAAATCCCTTGTCCACAATTTGGCGACTCCGCTGGGGACAGTGAAACTTGAAAAGTAAGATGATGGCTATTTAGAGTACCCTTTTCTTTTTACGTTGTTTATGCATCATACTGTTAGGATTCGAACCATTTCTCCCCTTGGGTCGATTTCAGGCTGGGGAAATGACGTTCACTATGTCTGATTTAAATATCAAGGTGGTTCCGTCGAGGTTAGCAACCGCACTTTCGCCATATAGTTACAAACTTATGGTGGTTGCGTAGGTTACCTAACAAATACGGGATCATTGGCATGGACCCTTTTCGAGACTTAGAATAGTCTAGCTCATGCATTGCATCCTTGAACTGCGTATGACTAAATGCTCTGTGTGTTCCAAACCCATGTTTTCAATCCTTTTTTAGTCAAAACTGTCATCTTTTCAATCGAAGTTTTTCCAAAAGTGTCCTTCTTAGCTGAAATGCTGTCTTTAGGATTAGAATAATTTTGAATATTCCTTTTGAAATGATTTTTGACTAAAAATCCTCTTTTTTCAGCTGAAATGCTGTCTTTTTAAGATTAGAATAATCTAAAGTATTTTCCAACGCAATCCTTTTCGAAAAATAAAGATTTTTTGTCCAAAGCTGAAACGCTTTTCTTTAGGATTAGAATAATCTTAAAATAATTTCCGATTTGAAAAAAAAAAAAAAAAAAAATATCCATTCCTAGCTGAAATGTTGTTCGTTTAGGATTAGAATAATCTTAAAATGATTTTCGATTTGAAAAATCCTCTCTTAGCTATCCGTTTAGGGTTAGAATAATCCCATTTTAGCTCTTTAAAGTTTTTTTGCAAATCAAGCATTATCTTTCTTCCGTCGTCCTCGATCTCAAATTTCAAGTCTTGTTCTGAGTTTAACCCAAGTCTAGAATAAGGAGTCCGAGTCAGTCTATCCCCGTAGTCCACCTTGGAGTCCGTGTGCAGTTTAGACGTGTAGGTTGGAGTCGGGCTAGTTTGTTTTTTTTTCGAGTCAGGTCATGGTGTTGGGTTTCTTTCAACTTTTCACGTGTGCATCAGTCAAGTTATGAGTGTGCAAAGGGTTTATAAGTCGATGACTGAATGATGTTCGGGGTTTTATTGTAGAAAGGCCGGTCGAAACAAGAAACATGACTACCGCAGAACAGTTAAGCAAACTCAATGACACTCTAGCTGCAATGATGAGTCGTTTGGAGTCCGTAGAAAAAAAGCTGACGGTGGAAAACCCACCTCCTCCACCACCAACTGAACTTGAGAAGCGCTTCAAATTAATAGAGGAGCAACTGAAATTGTCTCATGGGGAAAGCATTCACTTCGAGAATGCTCGAGGCTACACGCCTGTCCAAGATAAGCTACCGACCAACTTTGTGCTTACTGACATCCCTAAATTTAAGGGAACTGAAGACCCATTGCAACATATCCGATCTTACAAAGAATACCTCGCTTTGAAAGGAGTACCCGCTGAAATGTTGTCTCACGTTTTTGCTCAATCTATTGGGGAACATCCAAGGAAGTGGTTTTATGGTCTCGAGCTCAAAATTTCCGACTTTTGAGGATATCACCGTGGAATTTTGTAAGCATTTCGCTGATAATGCTGAAATTCAAACCACTATGCGAACATTAGAAGTAATGACGCAAAAAGAGAAAGAGGGATTTACAGAATTCCTTAATCGATGGCGCGCAGAAAGCGTAAAGTTGCCAAAAAGGCCCGAAGAGGTTGAAATGGTAGATAAGTTCGTTAAGAATCTTCGTCCCGTCTACCGAGATGCTATCAAATACCAAAATTTCAGCTCATTCAAAGACCTTAGCCGAGTAGGGAGAAAAATAGAGGACGATGTCCGAGCTGCAGAGGCCGAAAAGCCTAAGGGGTATCAAGGGCCCTCTTCCTCTAAGTCAAGGGTGTCTAATTCAGCTAATCAAGTGCAAGCAATCAGTTTTGGGGGCCCTCGAGAGCAACAACGTCGAGCTCCAAGGGCGTTTACTGATATTGGGTGTACATACGCCTCTGCTCTTCAAAGGCTCTCGGCCCAGGGGAAACTGAGCCCAATTGGTCCAACTCCGGACCCACCTGCTGACCGACAAGGTAAATGGTACAAGCCTAACGCATACTGTGCGTTCCATCAAGGGAGAGGACACGATACTGAAAATTGCTTTCGCCTTAAGCACGAGATCCAAGACATGATCGAAAATGGATCTTTGCCAATCCCTACGGTTAAGCCAAATAATGTGACTAATCCTTTCGGCAATCACTCCAACACGGTGTTCATTGGGGACAATGATGATATGTCTCACCTAATCCGACCCGTTAGTTATCTCACCGGGTTTTTCGTGGGAAAAGTTTATATAGATTGTGCTGATCTTTTTCCCAAGGCAAGAAATGATGTTCGCATTGGGGATTTTAATATCGATTGTACGCCATACCTTGCTCAAAGCGGAGGTGAAATTAATGGGGTTTGGGCGGACGATGAGGATGATATTTATCTCACCGAAGGTGCAGTCATTCCACGCACTCAAGCGGAGATTATGCAGTTGCGAAAGGATGTCCTCGAGTCCGATCTCCTAACTCGATCCGGACGTCCTTATCGAGTAGAAAAGTCGAAGAGCACTTCCATTTTTGGGGACACCTAAAACACAACGCAAGCAAGTACGCCTACGGTAACAAAGACACTCGAAGAAGTGTCAACCGCAGGGGATCCTCTTATCAAGCAATTGCAGAAAACTAAGGCGGATGTCTCTATATGGGAGCTTATTCTAAGCTCGTTCGAACATCGGCAAGCTCTGCTACAATCTTTGATGAACATGACTGTCTCTCCCACCACCACGCCTAACGATATGATCTCGTTGGTTTCATCAAATCAACCACGGCTTACAAATGTCGTGACCTTCTCGGATGAGGACTTGCCTTCTTTTGGACCTCAACATTGTTTAGCCATGTATATCACGGTAGAATGCCGTCGCAAGAGGCTTCCAATGACGCTAGTGGATGATGGGTCCGCCGTTAATGTGCTCCCTTTGAAAACCGCGTATATTCTGGGCTTAGAAAAGAATGATCTTATTCCAACTACGCAAACAGTCCGAGCCTTTGATGGTACAATACGTCGCGTGGCTGGGCTCGTCACTTTAAGCGTGAGCACTGGTGCGAGAAAAAAGCGGTCAATTTCGTGTTATAGACCTTGTTTCGTCCTTTAATATGTTGCTTGGAAGACCTTGGATCCACGCCGCGAGAGCTGTGTCTTCAACCCTTCATCGAAAGATAAAAATTCCATTCAATGGAGGAGTGGTAACCATTAACGCTACTCCAATGGTCGTAACGGGTGGAGATGTGACTTTCGAGGTACAAAATGAGGTCACCATTGAGACGGGTGGCTTTGAGGTCGTCAATGTAATCGAATCCCAAGTCAATGAGCCAAATATGGAGTTATACACCGGAAGCCGTGCGTGTGAAACAATACTAAGGACCGGAAAATACTTTGGCTTGTCTTTATATCCTAGGAAGGGGAATACCTTCACTCCACCTCCAACGATCCCGAAAGGAATCACGTTTGGTCTTGGGTACAACCCAACAAAGGATGAAGACTGTCTAAACAAGGGTAAGGGTCAAGATACGAAGCTGAAACCGTACCCACTGACGCTTAATGGGCAATTCGTGAGAGCCGGAGAAGACACACCATGTTTGGACTTTCCCGAGCCCATCTATGATCGTAAAGCAAGCCGCTGGGTCCCTGAATTGAAATATTCCACGATCGTTACTATATTCCGCATTTATATTATGGCCACGATCACAACAAAGGAGGGGTATGGCCCAGTCGAAGACGGGAAAGCTATGGGCCTTCTTTTTGGAGAAGAGAGGAAAACGGAAACATCAAGCGAAGCGTTGGTGAGTATGATCCTTAAAAGTGATCGATTCGATCCATCCACCCTCATTACAGATGTTAATCCGCAAGGGGCTACATCCGGATGGAGAAAGACCATCAAATGGACCGACAACAAAGGGCTGCTGTTCAAGATGACCGTAGGAGAAGGAGAAATGCCCGAGCCAGAAGAACATTCCGAGTCTGATTCTGAGTCTGAACCTGATGATGATAGGAGTCTTAGTGCTAAGTCTAAGGAGTTAGGTGTCGAAGATACCCCTTCCCCAGTCTTTCCTTTTCATATACCTTCTTCTAGTTCCGGTATTCCAAGGCCTGTCTTGGATGCCACATCTATCCAGCCACTGACCCCTGATCAGTTGGCCCAAATGTTAGCACAATTCGCACAATTTCAAATCAATAATAATAAAATGAACCAGTTTGCTTACGACTTGTCTCTTTTACATTGCAATTCAATTTTTGAAAATGATTGTTTTAATAATGACATTGAGAATGAGGACCAAGGTGAACAGGTAGAAATTGAGGAGATAGAACCATCTCCTCAGTTGCTAAAAGGGATACAGGAATATGATGAGAAAAACTCGGTAGTCGAAGATACCGAAACAATTAATGTGGGAACCATTCTCGAGCCACAAGAGTTGAAAATAGGGACAACCCTCGACCTTGCTGAAAAACAAGGGTTTATTGAGTTGCTAAATGAGTTCAAAGACGTATTTGCATGGTCTTACAAAGACATGCCGGGTATTGACAGGGAAATCGCAGAACACAGAATCCCGATTAAGCCAGGTTTCAAACCAGTAAAACAAAAACTCCGCCGAATGCGACCAGAATGGTCCCTAAAAGTCAAGGAAGAAATTGACAAGCAATTCAAAGCCGGGTTTATCAAAGTTTCAGAATACTCAGATTGGGTAGCTAATGTGGTACCCGTACCAAAGAAAGATGGGAAGGTGCGTGTCTGCGTTGATTTTCGTGATCTAAATAGAGCAAGTCCGAAGGACGATTTTCCATTACCTCACATCGATATCTTGGTTGACAACACCGCCAACCATGCATTGTTATCCTTCATGGACGGTTACGCGGGCTACAATCAGATAAAAATGGCCGAGGAAGATATGCACAAAACCGCGTTCACAACGCAGTGGGGAACTTATTGTTACACAGTGATGCCGTTTGGACTGATTAACGCTGGGGCCACATATCAACGAACCGCTACGACGTTGCTACATGATATGATGCATAGAGAAGTAGAGGTTTATGTCGATGACATGATTGTGAAATCCAAGGAGCGCAGTGGTCATTTAAGTGCATTAAAGAAATTCTTCGAGAGATTAAGAAAGTACAACATGAGGCTAAATCCGCAGAAATGTGCATTCGGAGTCACTTCGGGTAAACTACTCGGCCACATCGTTAGCCATCGTGGCATTGAAGTCGACCCCTCAAAAATCAAAGCCATTTTGGAGATGCCTCACCCGAAAACCGAGAAAGAAATTCGAGGTTTTCTAGGTCGAGTACAGTACATTAGTCGTTTCGTCGCTAAGTTAACCATGATCTGCGAACCTATATTTAAAAAGCTCAAAGTAGGAGAGCACGTTATATGGGATCAACAATGTCAAGCTGCGTTCGACAAAATAAAAGAGGTTTTGTCCTCCCCACCCGTTTTAAGCCCACCAGTAGCTGGGCTACCGTTGTCGTTATACCTAACAGTGACGAATACCGCAATGGGTGCAATGTTAGCTCAAACTGTCGACAAAGAAGAAAGGGCGATCTACTATATTAGTAAGAAATTCTTGGAGTACGAAGTAAAGTACACGCTGCTAGAAAAAACATGCCTCGCTTTGGTTTGGGCCACAAAGAAGTTAAGACACTACATGCTTAGCTACAGTGTAAGCATCTACTCCAAAATGGACCCGATCAAGTTCTTGTTTCACAAACCGGTACTAAATGGCAGAATGTCAAGATGGACTCTCATGCTAGCAGAATTTGACCTTAAGTATAAGCCGCTGAAGGTAATAAAAGGAAGAGCTGTCGCTGATTTCCTTGCCGATAATCCAATTGACGAAGCTGAAGTCACGGATACATGGTCATTTCCAGATGAAAATGTCGCGAGCGTTGAAGACGATACGTGGGACTTGTACTTTGATGGAGCATCGAATTACATGGGTTACGGGATTGGTATTCTCCTTATTTCACCAAAAGGAGAACATATACCCGTATCCATTAAATTAGACTTCGCTGTCACTAACAACGCAGCAGAGTACGAAGCATGCCTGTTGGGTCTGCACAGCGCTGTCAATCTAGGCGTAAAAAGGCTACTAGTGCACGGGGATTCATCCTTGGTAATAAATCAAGTGAGTGGAGCATGGAAAATTAAGAGTAGCAGTTTGGCACCTTACCAAACCAAGATAGAAGAGCTTGAAAAGTTGTTCGACGAAATAAGATACGTCCACCTCCCGAGAGAGGAAAACCAGTTCGCTGATGCTCTGTCAAAATTAGCAGCCTTAATTAATATTCCCGACAGCATAGATAGTATGCCGTTATGTGTTCAACGCAGATCATCACCCGCATATGTTAATGTGATAGACAATGCTGAAGAAAACGAGACAGAGCCCTGGTACGCATCAATCTTGAAGTACAAAAACGCAGGAGAATATCCCACAGACCTAGACACACGTGGAAAACGAGCATTACGGATGCTGTCAGCCCAGTTTGTTACAACAAACGACGGTCAATTATACAAACGAACAGCACAAGGAGTGCTTCTGCGGTGTGTTGACAAGGCCACGGCAGAAAAAGTCATGGAAGAAGTCCATGACGGAGAATGTGGGCCACACATGAATGCTCACATGCTAGCCCGTAAGATCATGAGGCTTGGTTATTACTGGACGACAATGGAGATGGATTGTCGAAGATATGTCCGTCACTGTCACAACTGTCAAATATTCGCAAACGTCCAACATGTCCCACCCTCTATGCTGTACACAATGACATCACCTTGGCCTTTCTCAACGTGGGGCATCAATATCATTGGGAAAGTTAACCCCTCAGGAACTGGAGGGCACTGCTTCATTTTGGTGGCAATCGACCACTTCACGAAGTGGGTAGAAGCCAAGTCTTACAAAGTGCTAAATGCGAAGCAAGTAGCAAAATTCATCCAAAACGACATCATCTGTCGGTACGGAGTGCCTCATGAAATGATCAGCGACCACGGTACCCACTTCCAAGCCGAGACAGCACAGCTACTCGACAAATACAAGATAAAACTTCACAAATCGTCACCCTACCGTCCTCAGACAAATGGCGCAGTAGAGGCAAACTAATAAGACAGCATAGCCATTCTTAAGAAAATGATGCATAACTACCGCGAAGGGTCTGATAAGATACCCTTCGTTATGGGGTACGTAACATCAATTAGAATCTGCGACCGAGCAACACCATATTACTTAACTTACGGGATGGAGGCACCCAACCCGCTGAATTAAATACCGTCCCTGCAGATCCTCGCTAGAAAGCAAAGTCCCGAAGCGATCGGGTTCAAGCTTCGGTATGACTCACTTGTAATGCTCGACGAGCGACGCTTGAATGCATCAGACAATGTCCAACTCTATCGTAAAAGGATAGAGCGCTCTTTAATAAAAAGGTGAAGCCTCGAGGAATTATGGAGGAGATCTCGTGTTAAAATCGGTCCGCGCACTACTACCGGTAGACCCGAGAGGAAAATTTAAGCCAAATTGGGCGGGTCCTTACTTGGTAAAGAAAATCTTGACAGGAGGTGCAGTTAGACTAACTGATCTAGATGGCAATGATTTTTCGAATCCAACGAACTTGGATCAACTAAAGCGATACTATCCTTAGTCCTCATTCTCAAATGTTATGAAATAATATTTGAATTGCGATGTATTAGAGTAAGTTTAAAGCTTGGCATTTGCCACCACACGAAATGTTTAACGATTTAACTACTTGATTCGATTTGATTCTGTGTAAAAAGCAGATACGTAGGCAACTCTTTACAAGAGTACAATCGAAATGACGTTAACTTGATGAATGTGGAAACGGGAATTTTTCTAATAGATAGTAAATCATTTTTATTATTTTATTTCACGGGCGAAGCCCATCACACACAACTCGAAAAGGAAAGCACACATAATAATAAACCCAGCTAATACGTAGTTGTAAATAATAATAATAAGTTCTAATACGCAGTCGTAAATAATAACCAATCCTAGTAAATAGTAATAATAACGATCTTAACTAATAAGTATTTGTAACTTATAATAATAATTCCTCATAATATCCTAATATTCTAATAGATAATATTATTAACGGCAACAAGCATTCCCACGAAGTGTTCGTACCCCTGCTCCTTAGATTAACCACGAAGCTAACGGCGACGAGACGACGCCTTACCCATAATCATCCTGGCTCGCTTTTTAGGAGGCACCTCGTTGTCTTCTCGCGGCCCCAAGCGGTCCTTCACATTTAAGCGCGGGCCCAATCGATCGGCAACGTTCGGACGAACTCTTTCACCTGCATCTAACCTCTGCCAAACGCTTGCACGTCTCGCACTAGTTCCTTGCGTCGCATCAGGCCTGTTCAGCTTCGTGTAGTACTTCCGGTTCCTTAACGCTTCGCCACGCGCCCTCCAATCTGGCCGCCTTTCAATTAATGATCGTCGCACCTCGACAGAAGCTTCTTTAGTCCACTTCAAATACGACGGAGATACCCATGTCGACGCGCATGGCTCAAGAAGGTGCCACACGGTCCTACAATTCCAAGAATGAAGCCAAGACCGCCATCTAGCTTGAGTGATAGAGAACTCGGGTCCTCGGCTGGCTTCTGTTGTCGGAACGGTTTGCTGACGACCAAACTGGCGAAGCACACGGTCCGGGTAAATATAAACGGGTCGCTCTAAACCCAAGAGAGCCACGTATCTCATACCATCACCATCCGGCAGCCCTGTAAATGAGGATAAGCGTAACCAAGGCAAAAACCAACGAATATGGGACCCGGCCTCGTAGTCGCATCTCGCGCCAATAGCCAACTCCTTTCCCCAAAGTAAACCGATGTGCACGGTTACATAAGCTTCTCACTCGATAGGCATGTGGATCCTTTGGCCTTTCTAGCAGTCCGAGCCTCTCCATGAGCCACACCTGAAACAACATAGAAGCTATGAGACAATAGAAAAAATCACAGACTTGAGGTTCAACGAACCAAACGAAAATCAGCAGCAAGTCCCGCTAAATCCTGGTCAGACATAGGTGCTCCAGAACTTGGAAGCGTCAACGAGTCACGTTGTAGTTTAGAGATGTCATCTTATCATGGCACAAGCCTTTTAGGAGGAAATTGGTCGCTTCGTGGTGCACATAATCATGCTGTGGAAACACCTTCAAACAGTGTCGTGGAATCCAAAGCTCAACAAGATGTGGTCACGCAAAGCCGATTCAGGTATTGCTCAATCATTGTCTCTTGGCATGAATGCGACGACCAAGAGTTTGATGTCGGACAAGGGTCATGATTCAAGAGATACGGCTAATGGAAGTTCACCGTCCGACTTTGAAAACTTTGAAAATCAAGCGTGTGAAATCGATTTCTCGCTAGTGCCATCATCGAGGAACGTGTCTTCCGAGGTCAAAAGTGTTGATCGTAGTCATTACGAATTTGTTTCGTTGGGTGCAACACTTAGGACGGTGTCGTGTAAGGCCAATGAAGCGGACCTTGAAAGTTTCGCCATCGAACACGAGAACTCTGCGAATGCAAAGGCCTTAGTTCAATCAACAAAAGCGTGTTCTTCTGCTAGTGATGTTCCGATGGTTGATTTGAAAGTATGTAATGTTTCACCCTGCAAACTCGAACCCATGGTTGCACCTTCAGCAATCACCCGTAATGAGCAAGCCAGGGATGTGGTATCTACAAAAGATATTGAAGTGAACCCCATTACTCCAGATGTTCGAAGATGTGATAATCTGATGGATACTGTGCCCCGTGTTCATGAAGCCTTAATGCCGGTGAATCCTTCTGGGAACAATGTAGGGCTTAATTCTTCTGAACAAATTGGTGGTTTCGGCTCATATATCTCTAATGAAGCAAAACACGGACCGTACGAAATAAAAGAGACAACAGCGGGAGTAAAAAACTGATGGCTTCGGCTAAGACCTGTAGATACACGGGATAGAAAGCAACGGAAGGACTAAAAAAAGAGAAAACACGAGATAAAAAAAGCAACAGTAGGAAACACCTGTAGAATACGAGTCGACCCCGTGCAAGGACCATCGGGATTAGCCTTACAAGCATCTAACCCACGGATGGTTTCGGCTAAGATGATCGAAGCCGGATTACGATTTTGTTCCATTTGCTCCACAATGCGAATAAATTTCGCCTGACCATGACACGAGGGACTCTCCAAATACCCTTCGAGACAATAAAGATGCAACATGATAAGGCCGAAAACTCGCCGAAGATAAACGGTAGCTCTCGGAGGATCGTGTGTGTTTCGAAAGAGATCCGCTAAACCACACAAGTCTACTCTCTCTCTCCATCAATTACATTACGAGCTTCCCCTTCTGACAGGCCCAAGAAGTCGCGATATTCTCTGACCCATCCGTAATCAAACTGAACGACGGGCTGCTGTGTCAATTTCCATCCGCCGAGCGCGGTAAACTCCTCAGGCCAAGGGCATATCTCTCCTTCAGGAAAAACGAACACATGATGAAAGGGGTCCCACAACCTCACACATTCGGTCAGAAATCCTCTTTGGGGGATGATTTTCACATACGAAAGTACTTGCTGAAAACCCGCATCGGTTAGAGCCTCAGTTTCCCGGCCCTTGAACTCCTTTGCCCAAGCCTTCACAGCCCCTGTTAGTGCATTCATGATTTCGAGACGATTTTGCACGAGTTCGAATAGCAAGCCGAGAATTATGATGGGCAATATAGGGACTCATGACTCCTTTATATAGTGAATAACGAGGAGACGATTTGGAAATATAGCCAAGTTGGATTAAGGAAACTACAAATTTCCAAGGATATTTGATGAGACGGAGTAAGGAAAATCGAGATTGAGGAAAATCAATTGTCGGGTATTCGGGACTTTCTTCAGAAGTTCGCCAAGCTGGAATTAGGGAAACTCGATTTCTTTCAAGGAAATTTGCTACGCTAAATTATGGAAATTTGTACAAGGAAGCGTGGATCCTCCCTTTGCACACTTATGGTTTCTTTTCCCTTTTTATTTTGTGGGTATCGGGTTGATGACCCGCGTTGAATAAGAGTCAAGCACGAGCAAAGTTTTGATTGGGTTTTTGTCGTAGTACATGCTGTTGTTTAGGATTGTTATAGTGCAATTAGGAGTACACACCTTTTGTTTTACACGAGTAAACAGCACACTTTTTTTGTGTTTTTGGGTTTGGTGCAGTACACGTTTTGGATCTTTTGTTTAGGTTTGGGATTCCAACACATGTCAACCACGTGTCCACGCGAGAGCACACGAGAATATAGGTGTCTAATTACGGGTCAGGCATGTGTCCGTAAGTGTAGGTCGATGATCTGTCGTTTCAAAAAAAAAAAAAAAATAATAAACCGAGTCAAAGACCCACCACTCTTTAATCTCAAAATATAAGTCGAGGGTACGAATTTTTTTATTTTTTTGAAGATCAAAGACATAAATTTTGAAATGCGAGTCGAGGACGCAAAATTTTAGTTTTTTAAGCTCGAGTCGATGACCCATTTCCAAAATAGAATTTTCAGTGCGGATCGATGATCTTTCATTTTGATTAAATAGCAGGGCGAGGACCCATTTTCAAATTAAAGTTCTGATTAAAAAGCAGGGCGAGGACCCATTTTCAAAATAAAAATTCTCAGTTCGGATCGATGATCCATCTTTTTTTTAAAAGCAGGTCGAAAACCCATTTTCAAATAAAATATGCAGCTCGGATCGATGATCCATCCTTTTCATTTCAAAAGTCGCAGAGTCACTATGTGAATCATGTGTTAGGATTTGTGTTTTAAGTTTGAGCAGGATATGCTTCAGCAGGGGGCTCTAAAGTCTACGACTTTAGACCCATTGCAAACTGGGGGCTCTGAAAGCGTTAGCTTCAGAGGCCTCTATCAACTAATAAAGCGCCAATGGATGACATCCGCGAGTCTAAGACTCATTTAAATCAAAATACAAGAGAAATGGAGGAAATCCACGAGCAGCTCAAGTGAGCAACGGTTGAAAACCAATATTGGGATAAGAACGACAACCTCCCTAAGGAAAGTCCCGTTCGCAGAGGACATCTGATTTGGGCAAAGAACAGCAGGAAGCTAAATTGCCAGGAGCTCGAACTACGATACGGGTTTGATTCTGTCACAGCGGATACGTAGGCGCCTAAGGATAAGGCTCAACCCACACTTTAATGAAAATGAAGGCATCCAGAATCGTGCGTCAGGTATGATTTCTTCTTATGGCTGGTGAGCTTATATACACAGGTCTAAGGGACCATAAACGACCCGTGAGGCTCTCAAGTTGTCATCTACGATCGACTCGAGGGTCTACTTTGACTTTCGCCTGTCCAAGCCTTAGTCAAAGTGGGGGCTCTGTAGATACCCGTATCTGTCGATATGGAAATTTATAGAAAACCCGACAAATACCCTATGATGATGGGACAACGTGTTTTCGTACCATTTATCTGAGTTCGTATTGCGATGTAAGCAGGGCGCTGTCGACACAATATTTGTTAATTCAAAGGATATTTGGTTTAATAAGTTCTGTCAAATTTTTATTTTATCGCAACTCGCAAGTAATGTTTTATTGAAAATAAGACGTTTTGATTTGAAAAATCATTTTAAAGAATTTCTACTTGAAAAATCGCTTTTACAAATTCAATATTTGACTTGAAAAGTCGTCTCTCGTGCTTTTAAAACAGTTTATTAAATCGTATTCGATTTAATTCGCTTTTCTTAACAAAGAAGTTTTAAAGCTCGCTTTAAGCCGGATTTTAAGGAGGATTTTGAGCCCGTTTCAACACGAATCTCGAGGCTTCTTTTACCCACACTCTTCCCCACATACCAAAGCTCGAATCCAGGCCAAAACCCAGCCAAGAGCCACGACCAAAACAGGCGAATACACCAAAACACTCGCCCAACGCAGCCCCACAACCTCGGCTCGTACCTGTTTGGGACCCTGATACAACCCAAAACCCGACCTTTTCTGTCCACTAAACCCATACCCACATCCTAGCTATCCTACCCACGTACCCTTTGCTTAACCCTCAAGAAAACCCCCCCAAAACCCTAGAGAAAATCGTGGATAGCAGCTCAAGAAGAGAAGAGGAAGCTGCTCTGTTCCCTTCTTAAACCCTACGTTCTCAACCTATATATACACACCCATACACAAGCCTTCAGGGGAGACGAATTATATAGCTCATACACATAATACAAAGTCTCAAAAAGCCTCAGAAAAGAAGTTGAAATAGCGGCCAGAAAAACAGAGTACTCCCTCACGTTTTTCATTCTGCTATTACCTCTTCTGATTAGTTTTTCGTGTTTTAAAATTCTCAATCTCTCTGATTTGTTTACCTAGTCTTAAAGTTCACCTTACCACGATTCTAAAACATCTTTCGGTTCGAAATTTCGTTGAGAAACGAAGGAGATACAAGCTTTTGAAAATTGAAGTCGCTTTGTGCAATGGCACGGATTTATTATTGGTTTTCGTCGACGACGGCCCTCGATAAAATCTTACAATCGACACGACTCGGATATTTGGTCAACGATACATGTAAGTTGAGGGTGCAAAATACTCTTTTATTTTGTTAATTTATCGTTTTTTATTGTTTTTAGTAGCCTCTGTCGTTTTTATTACTCTCTGTCGCTCTTTTGTTTATCATCGTAGTTATTGTTTTTTTTTTATCGTTCGTTTTAAGCTTATATTCTTGGCATGGTTGTGATGCGTATGTGAGAGTTTCGTGCCCCATTGTTTACTAGTATCCATGTTTAACTTCGTCGCGTAACATGACTCGAAAGTTCTTCGTTAGATTGACTCTGTTGGTTTTTTTTACGTAATCCACTCCTATTCCTGTCATTCATGTTAGTTGTTTTAAATTTGGTCTTCCATGCTGTTTTCAGATTTGTAATTCGTATTCATAGGTGGAATTAGTTTTCATGATTTGGTTTCATTATTTGGCATTTAGCTTCGTTGATCACGTATAGATCGTATGTTTGCACGTTTCTGCTTGTAGCTGGTTTTTGTTTTGTTCATTAAATTTCGAGTTGCGTAGAAGTCTGGCCTGTAGGATAGTTCATTTCAGGTCGTTTTTCGTGTGATGCGTTTAGGTCTTCATGTAATCCGCCTACGTTTGTGTGTATTCGTACTTGTGCGTATTTATATAGCTTGCTTCGTGATTTCTGCCTGTTGATGTACCCGCTTGTATGTTGCTAGTTGATTCCTAGTCGTGTTTGTGTAATCTACATATGCTAATATGCCCATTAGTCGTCTTTAGTTATGGGTCTGCACGTTTGTTTTTTTTGTCAGTTTGTTCGTGTTATTTGATTTGTGTTGGTCTACACTCCTATTTGGCTACATTTGTTTATTAGTTGACATGTTTAGTTGTATTTGATTGGCTTTCTTACGTGTACTTGTGTTTGTTTGTTATCATATACGTGTGTGACAGCATGTCTTTTGGGTATTTGGTTTCTTTAGTTCTTACGAATGGTTGTGATTGTCTGTTGCTTCATTATATTTGTATACAGAGCTTGGTTATGTTAGTCGTTCATGTTTCATGTATTAGTCACGTTTGGTTATTTATTATTTATTTTATTTATCTGCCGCTAACGTTTGTTAATCTATCTTATGTTGTCGGTGAGTATTTCTGCTCCTTTTCTTTGTTTGCTAGAATAGTAAATGAACCCCTGTTAAACAACTTCGACGAAATTATGTGTGCATTAAACAACGTAGAATGGATATTCATTTGTTTAGGGTTAAAATATATTGTTTGCATATCCACATGTGTACTCGTAATAGCCATGATTTTATTTAGTAGAGACCGTTACTGTAACGGGCGGGGTTAGGCGTTAAAATTAATGAAATTCTTTTTAAACTTCCTAACACGTAAACTCACACGAACTCGTTTTCTCTAAAATTGGTTTTCTAAATTCCATATAAAATTTAGTGGCGACTCTTTTCAAATGAAAATGTTTTTGAAATAAAACATCGCGTGGATCAAAATCCCTTGTCCACAAACTTGATGAACGAGATTGGCTAACCAAGACCTATTGGTTCCAATCGAGCAATAATTAGGAGACGCGTCCTAATAAATCACTAGTTTGGATCGTACGCAACAATCCGAGTTTCACAAACAAACGTAACCACGTTTTTTGAGAGACACAAGTTTTTTTTTTTTTTTTTTTTTATTTCATCAAATTCTCATTTTTAAATGAATTACAAGCTCACTATATATAAGTAAACTCTAACTAAATCTAATTAAATACGACTTAATTCATTGTTTAAGTTCAATGAATTTTAAGTTAGATATTATTAGATACATTGCCTTAGGTATAACTAAGTTCAATGTCTTGATTAATTGAATCTGAAATATATTTTAATTATCCACCGTATACGTGATACGTATACGTATCACAATGGGTCTAAAGTGCTTCATACTACTAGGTCTCTCTAGCTTTGGAGTTAGAGTGATACTTGTAGAGTTCACCTGTGTAACCAAACTGCCTGTATCAAAGAAATCTTTCACTGCTATTGACACATCTGAACCAATAATATCCCAAACATCCCTGAAGAATTGACTGCTATTCCCATCAGGGCCAGGTGATTTATCCTTAGGAATGTTGAAAATACACTACTTGATTTCTTCAGTAGTAACTGGCTTATTCAAGATATCCCAATGTCTCTGAGTACAAAATCTGCCCCTCTGCACTACACCAACACTGATACATGTAATAGCTTTTTTAATACCAAGTAATTCCTTATAATATTCCAAGAAAGCCTTCTGAATACCACTACCAATCTATTTCAATTGACCATCTTTATCCTTAATACACATAACCTTATTTTGAAAAACTCTCTTCATAATAACACTATGAAAGTATGCTGAGTTGATGTCACCTTCAGTGGACCATCTGAAATAATCCCCTGCGCACCTGGTCAAAGACTCGGGTGGTTTACCTGTGCGCAGAAAAGGGGAGTTGACTCTCTTGCTTTTCTGCTGCAAGAAGCTGTCTTTTTCTTTCATAAATCTTCTTAATTCATTAGACACCTCGTTTTCCTGTTGTATAAGCCCCACATCACCTGGATCAGCTGCAATGTCCCTCTAAATACTGTCAAGTAAAGAGCTGACTATCATGGTATTATTTTCAATATCAGGAAAATAGAGCTTATTAAACTGTTTCAGCTTCCCTTTCAACAACTTTATTTTCTTCAATACTCTAAACATTTTAGTACCCTTAATCTGAAGACTCCATCCAGCATCCACACATTCCTTAAAATGTTTATCTTCCCCCCACATATTGAAATATTTAAAGCATTTCCTACCACACAGCTCCATTCTTCTTGTTGCAATGGTACAAGGGCAATGATCAAATAAACCTTCAGGTTGAAAATGGGCAATATAATCCCCATAAGTATCCATCCATATTTGATTACCCATTACCCTATCCAAACGGCTATAAATTCTCGAGGACCCTTCCTGCTTATTAGACCATGTAAACAAAGCACCAGTTGCTGGGATGTCATCCATACCACACCATGTTACACAATCCTGAAAATGCTCCATCTCAGTGTCAGTGGTATTGCCACCCAAACGTTCGAAAGGGCTCAAGATAGTATTGAAGTCTCCAGCCCAGACCTAAGATTCCTTATAATTCATAGCTTTCAGCTTCAAGAAAGCCCATAACTCATTCCTCTCCTCATTTATAGTAGAAGCATAAATCATAGTCAGCAACCATGCCCTGGCATCAGCTTTGCACCATACTTTCATGTGAATAAACTGTGCACCATAGTGCAGGAACTGAATGTCATATTTATCAGGTTTCCATAGTATCCATATCCTTCCACATCTATGCCTACTACTATGTGTAGAAAAACTCCATCCTTCACAAAAGTAAAACGTTTTATTGATTAACCTACTAGGATTAAACTTGATTTCTAATAAACCAAATAAACCAACACCATTATTCTGCAAAAACCATTTGACTGATTTTTGCTTATTCAGGTCATTTAGACCTCTAACGTTTCAGAAACCAAAACTATCCATCACCAGGTTCTATAGAGGGGGGATCTTTACCAGTTTGCTCAACCCCTTCCCCACCAGGAGTTGTCACACAATTCAATATATCAAGAAAAGATTGAGGTTTCAACTGGCTAGTTTGAGCATTTCCAATCACAGATAAGCCACCTTGTCTATTCATCCTCACAAGCTGCCTAACAGGGGAAGATTGATGTGATCGAGTGAAAGGAGGGAAACCCACAGGAGTAGCAACAGGGACCTGTTTTCAGCTGCAAGTTTAGGAATAGGCTTCCAGACCTGCTTTGGCACCTTCACCACCTCCTGCTTCGTCTTATTTCTCCTATGCACTCTCCTACACTTCTCCATAGTATGGTCAAACCCCTGGCATCTAGCACATGAAACAGGTAACCATTCATACATCACATCAACCGCAATCCTTTGCCTTCTTCATCAAGGAAATATACATGATCATGCAACTTCTGATTAATTCTCAATTCAACCATCAGCCTAGCATAACCCAATATAGTTTTCTCCATTGTAGCATGATCCTTTCGAATAACCTTCCCCACCAGACCCGCTATATTCTCCAAGCATCCAATCAGTCTAATCCATACAGGTACCACATCAACAGTACCCTTGCTCAATTCAGCCCCCTCGGTCCAAGGTTTAACCACCACAGACTTATTATCAAACATATAGTACCCAGATTCTATCAAAGCATCCCTCATTTCCATTGATTCAGTCGCACCATAAAAACCCCATTCTCCATAAACGAAACCCTATCAATATCAAATTTCGCCCAAACACGACGAACAAACCCCTTAATGACCTCCCATGGCGGGTTTGCTCCTAGAATATAACATATCGCCGCTTGATTCCAAAACTCTATCTCACCTCTAGTATCCTCCATAGAGAATTGAAGCACATCATCCCCCAGAGCCTCCTCCTTAATGGTTTCAAGAACTGGAACATTCTTTCCACCATGCCTTACCTGCCAACCATTCCCACATTCCTCAACCTCACTCAGATCAAGCACAGGTACCCCAACTATATCAGCCATAAATTTCTTTTTCAACGTGTCCTCCGACCGTGGATGATCTGTCGTATTTATATTGGCTTTGTACCCCCGAGTCACTAGTGTTTTATGTCACTTTTAGCGCCTTTATATGCTTTATTCTATTATATTTCCTCCGCGGTTCTCTAGTGTTGCTTGTTGGCTTCGTTTTGTAGAACATTGCCATATTTCGGAGGATTTGCGCTAGCCGGGTTGATGCTTTGGATTCCCGGGACGCTACGTGACGATTAGAGTCGAGTTTACATTATCAAGGATGAGCATGAGTCATTACAAAGTGTTTTGGAGTCATCGCTAGCCTCTAGGACGAAGTGTGAAGCTCATTTCCTCGTTTTTGGTTCCGTCCCTACGTGTTGGGACGAGACACTCTCTGTCCCTACTACTTGGGATACATAAGAAGCTTATATCCTCATTTTAGACCTCGTCCCAAGCCATAAGGACGAGCCATACCTTGTCCCAAGCCATAGGGACGGCGTATAAGAAGTTGGGAGCAAGATAGAAAAGAAGAGAAGTAGTTGGACCTCTCGAGATGACCATCCCGTGCTGCTGGGAGAGTGTCCCGACCGGGACCACCTGTCCCGATCCCTTGGGACGGGTGTCGACCCTTCGTATGCTTGTTTTAATCGGTTATAATGTTTGGGGTTTGAGCATATTTTCGAGATACTTTATTTTACATTGTTTTTCCCTCTTTTTAGAGAATTCTCTCAAAACCTAAATTTCATCCTTTGAATATTTTAACACTTTCAATTCCTGAGTCAAGAACGCTACTTTGATTTCTATTTGGTAATTATTGCTTGAATTCTCCATCCTTTCTCTAGTTTGATTGTAATCGGTATTGCGTTTCTTCTCCATTTCAATTCCCTTTTTTATCTTGTTTGTTTATATTATTCATGATTTGCTTTGTTTGCTTAGTTTTATTTGTAGTTTTTATCATGTGTGAGTAGTTTTATTATCTAGGGAGAAGGGTGGATCATGGGTGTTTGTTTGGTTGTTTGTCGATGATCACTTGAGTTAGGGTTTTACATGTGCTCTGTTAGTCTTGCTTGATTGTGTTTGTTGATTCTTTGGCCAAGTTTTAGCAAGCTTTTAGCACCCTTGAACTTAAGACCGAAAGCCTCGTTCAAGGAGAGGCGCGAGACTATCATTAGGACCCTTGTTACTAAGTGGCGAGAGCCCGCTAACGAGACCTAGAGAAAGCTTAAGACCGAGAGGACGAGCTTCATCCTTAGCAAGTGTATTCCCTACTCATTCCGATCACCAACCCTTGACCTAACCATTTCCCATGTCAAACCTGACTTCCTAGACCTCTTCTTCTTAAGCTAAACCTTTACTTACGCTCTAGCTATAACAAACCAATCCAATCCTCGAACCAACAAGTCTAGAACCAACCCATAGGTAACCTACAATTACAACCATCTCCTTGTGGACTCGACCCCGACTTACCCTATTTACCCAATAGGTTTGTCAAGTTTATTTTTGATTAGGCGGACCACGACTAAAGCCTATCAAAATTTGGCGCCGTTGTCGGGGAGACGGCTTTGTTTTTGTTTAAGTTACTCGTTTCTAGACTTTTTCTCTTGTCTCAAGGAACCTCAATTCCTTAAGGCCGCTTCTTATAGTGTCCTCTAGTGTTGTTTTATGCCCAGGAAATCACGTACGTCTCAAGCTAATAAGGGTATACCATTTGATCCCGAACCTGAGCGTACCTTCCTTGCACGAAAGAACTTACTAAAGGAACTTGAAGCAATTTCCACCGAGGAAGCTCACATAGAAATCGAATCTGAACCGCCCATCACGGTGAAGCTTTCCGATCACTCAAAGCCTACCGCAGCTCAAATTCCTACTAGCAACGCTATGCCGGAAATTGCGGCGAACAACTTCGACATCAAGCCCGCTTTTATAAGCTTGATCGAGCGTAGTCAATTTGGGGGGAGCCCCGGTGAGAAGGTGAACTCGAGGAAGAAGGTGAACTTACGTATTAGGGTTTGTTTCTTATATTTTTGTGTATGATTTGTGTATATGGTCAAAGGAGAAGGTGAACTCGAGGTAGAAGACACTACATACGTTGAAGAGGTGGAGGGCTAGATCGTTTTTGGTGCTTTAAAAATGTAACTAGGTGTAGCCCTAACCATATTTAGATAAGTATGAGGCCAAAGGGTTTGTTTAGAATGGTTTGCATGATTGTGTGTTGATAAAGTCATGACCTTTGGTTTGGTTTGTGCTGGATTTAGATGATGTTCGATGGATGTGGAGTCGACCTCATACCCTTGAGTCTAGTAATATGTACTAGGATGTTTATTTGCATTGAAATTGGTTATAATGTTCTTAGATCACCTAAAGGTGATAAATTTGGGTTAATATAATGATTTTATTATGGTTATTATTAGGTTGTAATGGCAATTACTCCGTATTAAGCATGTTTTACCTATAATTTGATCATATCAATGTTGAAAATGAATATAAAATGGATGGTCGAATTGTTGTTGAGTAAAGGGAAGTTAAAGTGATGATTGTTATGAGTTCAGTTCACGTTAAACTGACTTGTTTGTACGCTTGAGTTAAGTTTGCGTACGGGAACTGTTTGACACGTACGTGAGGAGCTACAACGTCCTGTTTTGGACAGATACCGCCAATAGTCCCCTCGACTATTCTAGTTGTTTAGTTAGAGCTATTATGGGTTCTCAACTGCTCTAGTTGTTCGGTTAGAGACTATGGTTATTATTATTATTATTATTATTATTATTATTATTATTATTATTATTATTATTATTATTATTATTATTATTATTATTATTATTATTATTATTATTATTATTATTATTATTATTATTATTATTATTATTATTATTATTATTATTATTATTATTATTATTATTATTATTATATCGTCATCGTTTCAGTTGTTCGGTGGGATTTGGCCAATTTAGATAGTTGTTGAAACTTCCAGTTGTTGTTCCACCATAAGGTTGGATGATTCTAGTTGTTTAATCCTTGGTGATTCTAGTTGTTTTGCCCAGTACTCTGTGCTTACTCTAGCGATTGTTTGCTTGTTGCTTGTCATCCAGTTGTTGATAGTTGTTGAGATTAAATAATTAAAATGGATTATCGTAGGTTTGATAGTATGGTAGACCGCATATATGGTTTTGTATGCTTGTATGGAGGGTTGTACTCCGAGTCTTGGCCATAAGCCAGGTGAGTTTGTTATGGTTGTTTGTTGTGTCGGTTATGTTGAAGTATCACTGGGGAGCATCTAGTTACTCCCTACTGATTGTGGTTGTTGTTGTCTTTTGTACAAGTATGCTTGCGGGGATGGGTAAAGAGTGAGGATAACCGCGAGAATAGCTCTATTATTATAGTCGTTTACCGGTTTAGTCTTTTTTTGTTAGTTTAGAGCTGGCTCATCAGTTAGCGTTGTTCACGGGTATTTATTCCCGCTTGTTTAGACTTAAAGTCTAGACCATTTGTTTTAGTTAGTAACGATCTGAATTCCACAGTGTTTCCGCCACTGTGGCCCTTTTTATTCTTTAATTCGTTTATTTTAATATATTTTATTTCTCCTTATTTAATTTTATTGTATTTTATTTCATTGGAAAATCTGGGTTGTTACACGGTACTTTTATGCTTTTAAAACCATATATGCAGCAACAACAAAAACATCATGTTGTTTTCTAGGACATGACACACGGAAACAAATTACACCAAAGAAACAATTAACAAAGAAAAGTTATCTGTTAATGTCGCAAATTCAATACACCGTAATACTTTACATTATCACCGTGTCTAAACCCAACATTGGTCACTTCAATTTTAATTCAAAACTCTGCCAAACCAAAAACTTGATCTCAAACATCCCTCGTCTTTTTGTAAAATCATTGTTACAAAATACTCTTTAAGATTGTTGGGGATACGGGCTTATTAACAATGAAAATCCCAATAGAAAAACGAATAATGAAAAACCATACAAATCTTATTACAACAATACAATATAATTCAAGTATCGATAAACCAGAAAATCGAAAGGAACTCGGATTAATTGAATCACGATTTAGAATCGCTTTCCTTAAAGAGTATTTTGAACCATATAAATGCCTCGGTTACACGAAATCTCTTCGGGGATAAGACAATCACCATAACCCTTTTGTCTTGGCATAAGAATAAGAGAAAAACTTAAAAAAAAAAAAAATTGAGTGTTTGCATTTGTCATATCAAAGTGTATTTTCTGTGATTTTTGTCACCATTCTCTCATTTTCCATCATCATAAATTTAATGACATATTTGCATATATATGAACAAAGAATAATGAGATATATCACTTGGAAAAGATAAGAGATTAGTTATAATGATAACTTTTAAAAAAAACCGCGCCCAAATTGGTCATATACGTCCGTAGCATTAGCCCCTTAATGAGGCTACAACCGCGTTGTGCGGCCACTTCAGTGAACAATAACATCCTGATTAAACCGCTTAGTGAGGGTACAGTCGCGCTATGCGGCTAATTCATATTATCATATTCTGATTTTGTCTCACAGTGAGGCTAACTATGAAATAGGAAGAATCATAGTTCTCCATTAACGGAGGTTCTTGAGTTTTAGTGGGAGAATATTGTGGTAATTTGTATGTTCAAAGAGAGAAGTAAATAATTTGTATATTATTAGAAATAAATGTGCTGTATAAAAGAATGATAAAATTACATTTATACTAGTATTTTATCACCTAACTAATCACTTGCATAAGGTTTTAACAAACTGTATAAAACCGTAACAACCTAATACACCATAACAAACTAATACATGGTTCATATCTCCCCCCCTCCTCCCCTCCCAAGCTGGACTTTGAGGAACATGGAGAAGACCAAGCTAGGAGCAAAGAAAGTGATGTTGTTGAGCACCCAAAGCTTTGGTCAAGATATCAGTCAACTGAAGAGAGGAACGAACATGTAATGTGACGAGAAATCCTTCTTGAAGTTTGTCGCGAGCAAAATGGCAATCCAAGTTCAAGTGTTTCGTTCGCTCGTGAAAAATCGGATTCTGAGAGATGTGATTGGAAACTTTATTATTACAATACATGGGAATAGGCAAATGAGTGGAAACATGAAGATCGTGCAAAAGATTATGAAGCCAAACCATCTGTCTAGTGGTATATGACATGTACGATATTGAGCTTCAACACTACTCTTACTAACTGTCAATTGCTTTTTAATTAGTCTTCCATGAGACCAACGAAGTGCCAAGAAGAATGCAATAACCAGTTAAGGAACGACATGTGAAGGCACAAGTGCCCCAATCAGCATCACTGTATGCGTGAGTTATTAGAGGAGAATCAAAAAAGTAGAATAGACCAAGATTAACAGTGGTCTTAAGGTAACGAATGACATGCTGAGCAGCCTGAAAATGAGGAAGGCGAGGCTGAGTCAAGAACACTATAGGATTTATCTGGCCGAGTAAGATTGAGATACATACAACAAGCGACCAGTCAATCTCCTATAAACTGTAGGATCGGGTAAGAGGTCACCTTCATCAATAGAGAGTCTCAGCCCCTTGGGTAAGGGAAACAAAGTGTCTTTTCAATCTTCCATCTTTAAATCAGAAGCAATATCAACAATGTACTTGTGTTGATTCAAGTAAAGACCCTTGTCAGATCTAGTATCCTCTAAATTCAAGAAATATCTCAGGGTACCAAGATCTTTAATGGTGAACTGTGTGTCAAAAGCCTTTTTCAAGTGGTGAATGCGTAGAGCATTGTTGCCCGTGATGAGTATATCATCAACATACACCAAAACAATGATAAGGGAAGAAGAGTCAGGACTAGTATGAATGAACAAGGAGTAATCATGCCTGGATTGTAAGTAACCCAAGTTTAGTAGAAAAGCAGTGAGTTCTTTGTTCCACTGTCTAGAGGTCTGTTTGAGGCCATAGAAAGACCTTTTTACCCGACAAACAAGGTCATCTTTGGTCTTAGAATAACCAAGGGGAGGTTTCATATAGACCTCCTCATCAATGTACCCATGCAAGAAAGCATTATATATACTTAATTGGTACAAATCCCAGTTTTTAGAAGCAGCTAAAGCAAGAACAACTCTAACAGTGGTGAACTTAGCAACAAGAGAAAAAGTGTGCTTATAATCTTTATCCTTAACTTGGGTGAAGCCCTTGGCAACAATCTAGCCTTATATCTAGCAACAGTACCATCAGGCTTGTGTTTTATCTTAAACACCCATTTGCTCCCAATTGGTTTATTACCAGGAGGAAGAGTTGTAAGCTCCCAAGTATCATTACTTTCAAGGGCAACAAGCTCTTCTTCCATGGCACTTAACCATTTATAATGTTGTATAGCCTGGGCAAAGGACTGTGGCTCAACCTCAGCTAAAACATTTTGCAAGGAAGCAGTGTAAGCCTGACCAAGAGAAGAATATCTATTAACCACTCTGACAGAAAAGGAAGAGCAAGCAACATTAGAAGATAAAGGATTCAAGGGGCATTGATACCCTTGAAGATGTTTACGGAAGAGTCTTAGCCTAGTAGACCTTCTTAATGGAGGAAAAGAGGCCAAGGGTGGGGCTACATGTACTGAAATATCAAGTGGGGCAGAAGTAGGAGGGGAAGACTGCTGATCAGTAGAATAAACAAGAGGCTTTTCAGTAGAAGAAACAAGAGGCTGAGCAGTTGGGGTAAAATTAGTCTGCTGCAAACCAGAAATAATTGGAGGAGACAAGCCATTTGAAGGAGAAGTATTATGGACAGGAGTATGAGGCGGAAAAATGGAGGAAGAGTGATAAGGGACTGCCCCTGGATTAACCAAAGCACAAGCATTTGAATTAATAGATGAAAAAGGACCAGATTCATGGGCAATAAAATTAAAAGGGAATTCAGTTTCCCTAAAGAAAACATCCCTGCTAAAAAAGACTTTATGACTCACAAGGTCATACAGTTTGTACCTTTTTTCACCAAAAGGATACCCTAGAAGAATACACCTCCTAGCTCTACAGCCAAATTTGTCAGTGTAAGTGGGAGGCATGGAAGCATAACAAAGAGAACCAAACACCCTAAGATGATCTAGCTTAGGTGGGACACCAAAAAGAATAGCATACGGTGTCTGCCAACCAAGAATAGGTGAGGGCATGAGATTAATCAAGTAAGTAGCAGTGAGAAGATACTCTCCCCAAATGCCTATGTTTGCGCTCCACCCTACAATTTTGTTGAAGCCTACCCACAATATTGGTTTGATGAAGGATACCTTTATCCTTAAAGAAGGAGGAACATTGGTCATGAATTAACTCGGTGCCATTATCAGTCCTAATTACTTTAATGCTAGCATGAAAATGATTAAGCACATAGTTAACAAACTTTTCAATTAGGAAAGGAACTTGAGACTTATGATGGATAAAAAAGTCCAAGTATTCCTAGAGTGATCATCCAATATAGTCAAAAAAGATTTAGCACCAGAGATAAAAGCTACTCGACAAGGACCTCATACATCCATGTGAACCAAATCAAAACATTTATTAGCATAAGAAGTACTCCTTACAAAAGCAAGCATATGATGCTTAGCTCTCACACAAGTATCACAAAAGAAATCTAAACCAACATAAATGGAAGAAACATGCCTAAGTTTGTCAACAGAAGAATGACCAAGTCTGGCATGAAGTAAAGAAAAGCTAGAAACATTGCCACTAGAGAACATGTCTACATTATTAGGGGAAAAAATAGAATGTAAAGTAGGCTGACTACTAGAGGAGCCATGCCCAGAAGTAAACAACCTATAAAGG
Source organism: Dianthus caryophyllus (assembly GCA_023091065.1). NCBI lineage: Eukaryota > Viridiplantae > Streptophyta > Magnoliopsida > Caryophyllales > Caryophyllaceae > Dianthus > Dianthus caryophyllus. The sequence continues at coordinate 12,915,196 of CM041518.1, read as the reverse complement.
CCTTCAGATTTGTGTCCAACAGGTAAGACCTTTTTAGTTGAAGGGTCCTGAAAAAGACATGCAGTAGTGAGAAAAGTAACAATCATAGAAGAATGTTCAATGAGTTTACTAATGGAGAGCAAGTTTTGTTTAAAATCTACAATATAAAAAACATTGTGCAAGATTATAGAAGAAGAAAGAATAACATCTCCCATCTGATGGACTAATTTAACAGAACCATCAGGTAAAGCCACTGAAAGTGGAGCAAGTAAAGTCTGAACATTATGAAGCAAGTGTAGATCAGAAGTCATATGGTCAGTAGCCCCTATATCTATAATCCAGCTAAGAGAAGACAAAGCAGGAGCAACAGAATAGGCAGAATAAGAAAAAAGTTTACCAGAAGAATTCATGGAGTAATGGGCTTGATGAGGATCAGAGGAAATGAGAGTTTGTCCATAAGTAGCTTGAAGCATCTGTGTCGTCACATTTTGATTGGACCACATCCTGGACCAAATTAGGGTCAAGGAGATGCTGAAGATGACCAGCAGAAGAGGGAACAGAGGAGGAAAGGGCAGTAATATCAGCAAGAGGAGTATCAGCCACATGAGGAGGTGAAAGAACACCAGCATTTAAACCTGTTCTCCTCTGAGGGTTGGAAGACCTCTATAAAGGCCTATTGCCTTTAGAATTAAGAGCCTTGAGCTTATAACAATGATCCTTAATATGGCCTTTTGTGTTGCAAAATTCACATGTTTTCAACTTAAAGCACTCCTCATTAGAATGACCACGCCTCAAACAATGAGAACACCCTCTAACATAAATTTCTCCCTTATCAAGCCTAGGTTTCTTATTCAAATGATCAGTAGAGGGCCTAAGATCAGTAGAAGTATGTAGCAGCATAAGTCGTGGGATCATGAAACACAGCACCAGAAGCATCAAAAATCTTTTGTGTTTCAACCTTTTGTAACAAACTTAAGGCCTTATTAATGAGAGGAAGAGGTTCAATAGACAGAATATGAGTCTTAACAGATTCATAGATCGAATTAAGCCCCATTAAAAGATGAATAAGCTTTGCATAAGTATCTCGATCCAAAAGACGTTTCATTAACTGACATATGTAGAGTTTTAAAGCACCACAAGAACAATCGGGTATAGGATCGATATTGTCAATACTATCCCAAATACGTTTCAATTGACTATAATAATCCATAAGAAAAGAGTTACCTTGAGAAAGATCACTAAGAGCCTTCTTCAGACGATAAAGTTCAAGAGCATTCAATTAACTGTACCTCTCATTCAACTCAGACCACAGCTCCTTTGCAGATTTCGCATAACGTACGTTATCATAGATATGCTTGTGAAGAGAATTGGGCATCCATCGCAACACCATTAGATCACAACGATTCCACTGACTTCGTTTCTTACTATCAATGGAAGGAAAACGACAAGAATCAGTGAGGAAAATCTCCTTACTCTTCGTAGTGAGTGCCATAATGACGTCACTTCGCCAATCAAGATAGTTTTGGCCATCAAAATCGTATGACGCCAGCTGCAAATGAAGTTGATCTGCTAAGGAGAGAAAGAGAGGATCATCATATTTATCGTACGAAGCATGAGGAGACGAAGTGTGAGATGCTGAAGCGGTCAAAGAAGATTGAGACATTTTTATGAATTTTTGACGAAGAAATCAAGAAATCGACGAAAATTAAGGATATAAATCGAAGAAATTTGGGGAAAAACCAAGAAACAAACTCGAAAAGCAAAGGATTGAAAGGAAAAATTGAAGAAACGCACAATTGAAGGAGAAAACGAAAGAAAAACGAAGAACTACAAGCAAAATTAGGGTTAGTGAATGAGATTTGGGGAAAATCGACACGAAGAATCAGAAAAGAACACAAACAAATAGGTTTGCGGTTTAAACAACGAAATGCGGAAACGAAAATAAAGATCCAAGAATTGTCATGGCGAGAGATACCATATGAAATACGAAAAATAATAGTTCACCAATAATGGAGGTTCTTGAGTTTTAGTACGAGAATATTGTTGTAATTTGTATGTTAGAAAGATAAGTAAATAATGTGTGGATATTATTAGAAATGAATGTGCTATACAAAAGAAAAGATAAAATTACATTTATACTAGTATTCTATCACCTAACTAATCACTTGCATATGGTCCTAACAAACTTTACAAAACCGTAACAAACTAATACATCGTAACAAACTATTACATGGTTCATACTAACTCCCCACACGCAATTTCTTCTCAATTTTTCATTAACTCGCAATACATTTACTTGGGCATGCTCTCCACACTTTCGCACTCATAGTATCGACTCGAGATTATGCCACTTCTACTAAGTCCCAAATACACTGAAATCCTTAGCTGTTTTTCCAACTCAAAACACCAACAAAATACTTTATCATTATTTATTTTTCTTTTTTAAAGAAATGAATGTATACCATGTTCGGGGTGATTTTCTCACAGGGTTCGATTAAGTGATTGTGGATCTACTAGTACTATCCTTTAAGTCGGTTTTTAGTGGTGATTTATGCGATTGAGTTTGAACGTATAAAAGATAACAAAAGTCGAACAAGACACACGATATGTTACGTGGGAAAAACCCTTAAAAGTTAAGGGAAAAACCACGGGCGCCAAGCCAGGAGAGGATCTTCACTAGTTCTGGAATAATAGGTACAGAGTCTGGACCAACTGGTACAGGATTTAACAAAGGCCTAAAATAATTTTAGAGTGTTTAGTTGCATGTGAAATGCGTTGAGAGTAGTGTGCTTGCGTTGAATGATAACTGATGCCCTTCTCTACTGAATTCTCTTGCTTTTATAGTGTTCTTGGCTCCAACGTTAACTTCCACCTTTGTAGGTAACTTCTTCCCCTTTCTTCTCCAGCAGTTCCTATCTTTCAGGCCTCACTTCTGTTTCTTGACCAAGTCTTCCAATCGTCCACTTCTAGGGTTGCTGTTCGTATTTCTGGGCTCATTCATAATGACTTCCTTTTTGTTGGGCTTGGCCCATCTTGGGTTTTCCTCTCCTGACCTGTGCCTTTGTTTTGTCTGTACCGCCTGGTGCTGTCTGTAGATCCTGGACCTGATTGTAGATCCTGAACTTTGTCTGGACCTGGCCGAGGGTCCTGGACCAACCTGCACAGGTCTGGACCAGCTCGGTTTTCTGGTCCCAACAGTTTGTCCCCCATCTCCTTGCCCTTCAGTCCTGAACTGGGGGGTGAGGAGATGCTCTTGTTCTCTTTCCTGGCCCAGGGTTGGGCCTGGTCCAGGCTTGCTCTGTTCTGCTGTGCGTCTGGTCCTGAGTCCTGCATTTTGTAATTAATGTGGTAGTTGCCTTTTTGTGGGGAATTGTGCCCCTTTTTGGCGCTCTATGCACTGCGCACGTCCCATCGTGGGTCTCATCACGTCTCTTCGCGCGTTTATTTTTGTAAAACTACTCAACTTCCGTTTGCTCCCTCTATATATACCTTATATTTTTGTTTCTTTCTCTCTCTACCTTATTCTTTCCTTTGATCTTCCTTTGCTTTGAAACCTAAAACCTCCCGAAAAACCCCAAATCAATTTGCAAAACCCTAGCTTTTCCCCTCTTCTCTGATCATGGGTCGCAACGATACTGGTCCTTCCGCAGCGACCACTTACTCTTATGGCGACTCCATCTTTCAAGCTACCGACTTGATTAAAGACATCAACGTCTATCCCAACTTGCTTGCCCAAGGGGCCGAGGCGAGACTCAAAGGGGAAGGTAAAATCCCAGAATGCGCCGAGGTTTGGGCCCCAGAGACGAAAGATGTCAGGGTAGATTGGGTAAGCCCTGGGTGGTTTTCGATTTTTGAGTCTTCCTTCAAGTTTGGTGCCACTTTCCCACTTTGCCCCTTGATGAGTGCTTTCTTGGGTACTGTTCAAGTGCCGCCCTGTCAAGTTATGCCTTTTGTTTGGCGATTGATCCATGGGATTGATTCCCTTTGTCGGAGATACGGGGTTGAGATTCAGCTTGCTGATATAAGGAATACTTATCGTCTGCGAATGCACAAGCAAAGGAGAGTTCACTTTCGTCTAAGAGACAGTGCCACCTCTCATGGGGTCGCCTAGATGCGCGGCGACGAAAGAAATCGGACCAAATTATTATATGTTTATTAGAGCAACTCCTGGGCCCCAACGCCTGGGCGCTGAAGTTCTCTTTGAAAGCGGACTGCATGTGTCCTGAGCTTTTGCTTTTCTGTTTGTTTTGTTCTTGCATGTGCTTCTTTGTTTCAGGTTTGTTGTGTCTTTGTAGTTTCTGATTGGATCCCCACTCCTGATGACCCTGAGTCAAGGAAGAGAATCGAGGCGTTCTTGAGGTTACCTGCAAGTAAACGAAGCTGGCCCAAATGTATGAATCCTGACGACGATGATGACGATGTTGTTGAGGTTGTCTCTCATCCTGAGGGGGAAGGAGGTGATGAGGATGGTGAGAGTGACGAGGATGAAGAGGAGAATGAGGAGGAGGCTGGAGATGAAGAGAGCGTGAGATCTGGGAGCGAGGTTGTTGGTGGGAGTGGTGCAGGCACAGCAGACCAGATACCCATCCATGTTACCCCGTTGAAGTCTATGCCTCCTAGAACTGGTGGCCATCCCACCTTGACCCCTCTCACACCTGGCATGGGCCAAAGCTCGCGTTCGGCCAAGCATCGGTAATCGACATATTCTCCCTGACTCATGAATTGATTCATATGCCCTTCCTCACAGAACCTCGCTTCCTCGCTATGTTCCCACCTCTCCGGATCCAAAGAAAAACCCTTTCGCCCATGGATACGGATGCCGCCGCTCTGGATGTGCCTCGTGAGGCTATGAAGTCCGCGGTAGCTCTACTCCACCGCTAGTCCGGTGGCCCTTCTCTCGAAGTCTTCCAAGAGGAAGGCGCCAGAAGGGGTCCGCACTGTGTCTACCAAAATGGTCATTGGTCTTCAACCTTCGCTCGAGCGTAAAAAGAGGAAGAAGGGGAAGTTACCTCAAATGAACCCTGTGCTTTCGATACCTCTGCATTCTCAAGGCCAATCTGAGTATGTTTCCTTGGGGAAATCCCTGAGTGAAAATTTCGCTACTCGCCCATCGCACTCGCCGCTCGAGCTCGGCGCTGGGCGACAAAATGGTGGGTCAGCCGTGCTCGTGTCCGCATTTCTTCTTATAGTCTTGGTTTTGTCCAGGATCTCCTTTGGTATGGTTCTGATTTTCTGTTCTTTTGTTTGTAGTTGCTACTCATGTCTGCTAGCCTTGGCTCTACTGTGCCAATCTTGGAGAGTGGTAGGAGCAGGGCTGAGGCTGAAAATGAAGCGCTTCATTCTTCCCTCGAGGCCGCTAAGAAGGAGCTTGAGGGTGTCAGCTACCGTTGCGGGAGGATGGCCCGATTGAATAAGACCAACTTTGAGGGGAGCCAAAGCCAGGGATACCCTGGTCGCGGGTTGACCCAGGAGATCGAGGGGCTGAGGGCTGATGTTAGTCAGCACAATGCTGTTCTGGCTGACCTGAGTGTGTTCTACACGCTTCGCGCCAGGATTGAAATGATGAATGCCGCCCCGGCCCGCTTTCGGGACCTTCGCCGAGATCGCCACTTTCAAGCAAAAGCTTCGGGAGAATGTTCCAGAGCAGGCTGAAGTATCTTCAGTTGCGCGATCAGGTGCAGGGGGTTCTGCTGGCGCAGGAGCTGGGATTGACGCTGCTGGGCCCTCCAATGCTGATCCTGCAGGAGAACGTACTGAAAGGATGGGTGAGTCTGATCAATGAACTGGATCTGTTGGTGTTTTTTGAACAATTTTTGCATTTGCCAGGGGGGGAATGTCCCCTGTAGACATTTTGGCTTGTAATTACTTAGACATGTTTTTTGTTTAGAACTTTGCTCTTGACTCCTGTGCCCATCCACAGGCATGGGTGTACTTTTTAGGTCCTGACTTTTGACATCCTTTTGCTATGCTATGTTATGTTATGTTTTGTTATGTTTTGTTATGTTTTGTATTTGTTATGATGCGCATATAATTTGTTGTGAATTTGTGAAGTAGCATGCATGCGTTTGATAGTTTAGGCGACTTACACTTTGGGGCTCCCTTAACGGACATTACTCCCTGTCCCGTTGTTGCAGCCAGCATCGGGTCAGCCCTTCGCTCGCTTTTGTTTTTGCATTTGGTTCTGGTCTGGCCCAGACGTCTGTTCTGCCTTGTCTGCACAGGAAGAGGGTCGATCGACCGCTATGCCGCCCAACGGCCCCGACGCTCAAGTCAGTATAGTTATATAGGATAATCTGTAAAGGAAAAATTTTGAGTTGTGTGGGCTACCAGATGTCTTGGTCCAGGACACTTTACATGTGATGGAGCTTGAGGTGGAGTGTATTCCAGGGTCTAGGGATCCTGTCTCCTTCCGTAGTCCGTAGTCCGCAGGAGCCCTTCCTCATCAGCCAATCAATAAGGTATGGATCTTCCTGTGTCAGCCAACTAGCCTGGCAGCCTTTGTCCCTTGTGTTCTCAAATACCTTTCTCGTGACCAGATCTCGGGCCAACATTCGCACTTCACATTCTTGTTGTAGCTTCGGCCCACAGATTGCTGGTATGCCGCAAACCTTATCGCCGCTAAATCTCTCGAGCCCCGGGTCAGATCCAGCCGCCATGCAATAGTTCATTATTCTCGAATTTGTGTTCAACCCATACCGATTGTTGGGACGCACTTCTATCGTAGTACACCGCATCCGTAGACCATCGAGTATGGAGTTTGTCCCGTTGCTCTCTTTGGTGTTGTTCGTCGCCCATACAAGACTAGTGGCAATTCTTCAACCCATCTTCCTTGCTTCTCCATCAGCTTCTTCTTGATGCAACTGATCACAATCTTGTTGCTGGACTCAGCCTGTCCATTTGCTTGAGGATATCTTGGTGCAGATGTTACCAAGTTGATGTTCCACTTCGTGCAGAAGGCTCTGGTCTTTTTTCCCACGAATGCAAGCCCATTGTCACACACTATCTCTGAAGGAATCCCATACCTACTGATGATGTTCCTCTTTATGAAAGCGATCACTTCTTTTTCTATGACATTTTTGTATGCATCTGCCTCTATCCACTTGGAGAAGTAGTCTGTCATTGCTAGCATGAACACTTTCTACCCTGGAGCCATTGGAAGTTTGCCAACTAGGTCCATGCCCCATTTCATAAATGTCCATGGTGCTGATATTGAGTGCAGGTTCTGTGCAGATTGATGTATCTCTGGACCATGCCTTTGGCAGGCGTCACACTTTGTGGCATACTGGATGCTATCTGTTTTCATCAGGCCGCAGGTAGCCCATTCGTAGGATTTTGTTAACCATGCTTCTACCACCAGTGTGATTTCCACAATGTCCATCATGTATTTGTAACAAAGACCGCTCCGACCTGGTCAGTGTTCTAGGCAAAGCAGTATGATTCGTCAAGGACCTTCGAATAAAGACGCCTTGTATGATCGTATATCTGGACGCCTTGATTCTAAATGCCCTTGGTTCCATTCTGTCTTGAGGTAGTGTGCCCTGGTCCACCCATTCATAATATGGGTAGGTCCAGCTCTGGGTAGCTTGGATCGTGGTTCTCGCAGATCGGCCGAACTTTCCGGATTGGCCGTTCCAGGATGTGTACAATTGGTATACCGCCCAAAGACACCAGGTTCAAATGTCGATCCAATGTTAGCCCAAGCCTCTGCCTGCACATTCTGATCTCTAGGGACTTGCTCAACCTCAATGTTAGTAAACTTTTGAAAAAGATTTTTTACTAGATCAAGATATGCAATCATTTTAGAGTCCTTAGCAGCGCACCTACCGTTGATTTGGTTTGCTACCAGAAAAGAGTCTATATTTACCTTCAGATTCTGGATCCTCATGTCCAGACATACGTTTAGTCCTCGCTTATCGCTGCCTCATACTCAGCTTCATTGTTGATAGTCCTGAATTCACAGGATACAGCCTGTACTATCTTGTCCCCCTGTGGTGACTTCAGGACCACACCTAGTCCAAGACTTCGATATTATCGAACCATCCGTCCGAGCTCTCGTGTCCATTGCTCGTCCAGATGGAAGATCTCCTTTGTTACCTGCTCCTCTAGTGTGGGAGTGAAGTCAGCCACAAAGTCTGCTAATGCTTGGGATTTGATTACTGTTCTGGGCTCGTAGGATAAGTCATAGGTGCTCAATTTGACTGACCACTTTGACATACGACCTGAAAGTTCTGGTCTACACAGTACTGATCTTACAGGAACATTAGTACGAATGATAACATGATGTGCCTCGAAATATGGGCGCAACTTGGTACAAGCAACTGTTAAAGCCAAAACAAATTTTTCCAATACAGAATACCTGGTCTCAAAGATCCGTAAGGCTCTTACTTACATAATACATGTGATGTTGCCGTCCCATCCGGTTCTCTCACCAGGATCGCGCACGAAGCTTCGTCACGCATGTGCACAGGACTAGTGACTCTCTGGTTCGGTTTGGATAAAAGTGGGCCGATGACAAATACTCTTTAGGTCCCGAATGCTTTCTCATGCTCGCCCCCGCTGAATCGCTTGTTCTTTCTCGTAAGATCATAGAATGGCTTGCACCTTTCGTAAGACCTCGAGATGAATCTATTCGGCCGCTACCCTTCCGCCGATTCTGGACATCCTTCGAAGTTCTGGGACTGCAAGTTGATTATCGCTGAGATCTGCTCTGGACTAGCCTCTATGCCTCTCTTTGTCACCATATAGCCTAAGAATTTTCCTGCAGTAACACCAAAGGTGCATTTAGTAGGGTTTAGTTTCATATTATACTTTTCCAGAATCTCAAACGCCTTTTCCAGGTCCAGGATGTGGTTTTCAGCTTTCTTTGACTTCACCACCATATCATCGATGTAGACCTCCATAGTATCTCCAATTTGGTCCTTGAACATCATGTTGACTAGCCTTTGGTACTTTGCACCTGCATTCTTTAGTCCAAAATGCATAGCCTTGTAGCAATAGATTCCCTCGCCGGTCATGAACGCCAGATGCTCCTGGTCCGGAGGGTGCATCCTCGACCGGTTGAATCCACCGGCCGCATCCATGAATGTCAAAGACTCTCATGTCCTGCTATGGCATCCACCATTGCATCTATGTGTGGTAGTGGAAACGAATCTTTTGGGCACGCCTTGTTCAGGTCTGTGTAGTCCACGCATACTCTCCATTTGCCATTCTTTTTCTGGACCACAACTACGTTTGCCAGCCAGTCGGGGGACATCACTTCTTTGGTCGTGTCCATGGCTAGCAACTTCTGTTCCTCCTGGTTCACAATTTCATTACGCTCGTGCAAACTTCTCGCGCTCGCTTTCACGTGCTTAAAACTTGGGTCAATAGTTAACTTATGCGTAATAACATCTGAACCTATACCAGTCATATCAAAATGGGCCCAAGCAAAACCATGCTTTTTTCCTCGTAAAGTCGGGCTAGAAAGGTGTCCGATTACCTGGGAGCGTCGAACCAACCGTAACCTTCCTCGCCAGGTCTTTCCTTCCGCTAAAACAATTTCATCCGCCTCCATGCGTGGGACAGATTCTCACCGCACTGACAGTCGCTTTTAATTGCTACGCGAGGGACTTACCTGGCCGGGAGGTTTCAGGTCGTCAGAACACTCCTGTGCGATCCGCTCTCCTGACTTATTCTTTGTCCCTTTTCGCTGGAATCTTTATGCACCGGTGGTACGTTGAAGGTCACCTTGAGGTTGTGGATGCGGTGGTCGCCAGGATCACGTTGTATGAGGATGCGATCTATGACGCAGAACTTCTCAAAGGACGTGACTCTTCCACGTAGGTCGGGAGTGTAATCTCTCCCAGGCCGTGTTTTGTTTCTCCATCGAATCCTACCAGACGCCGACTTCTTTCAGGACGCTCAATCTTTCACCCCATTGCTTCCAAAGCGTTTCCATCATGATGATGTTGGTGAATCGCCTCCATCTACCAAGATTTTCCGACCATGCAGTTCCAACTGACTTTGATCACTAGACCATCATGGTGAGGCCCATGCACTCCTCAAGATCCGACTCATCGAACACAATCTCCTGGCCGACCTGGTTGTCTCCGCCGTGGTCGCTGTCGCTTTTCCAGAGCCACACGCTTCGCAGCAGAGTATGTTAGTCCACAAATATCTGAACCACCAGAGATGAATTTTACCTCATGGGTTGGTGGTGGTGGAGGAAGATCTCCTGGGCTCATCTCGCTCATCTCTCGCTCCTCCTATTCCCGGGGCGTGATATCCTTCAGGTGACCATTCTTTAGCAGATGAGCTACTTCTCCCGAGAGCTATGCGGTCCTCGTGGTGTGCCCAATATCGTAATGGTACTCACACCACTTGGTTGTGTCTCGCCTTGGATTTGGCTTCTCACCGCTTTTTGGCCATCCGATCACGCCGAGCCCAACTTGTCCACTTGTTGATCGTGCCTGGGAGATCTACAGAGAAGCAAGATCAAATCGGAGGTGGAACCCTGGTGCATCGGTCTGTTCATCCACGGCGTTTGCCTTCCTTCTGGCCGCCTCGATACGGACTCGATCTGTTGTTCTTTGTCTTGCTGGGTGGTGACTTTGCGCTCACCGCCGTCCTCGTAACGTGCCCTCGAATCGCTGGTCCTCCTCTACCCTCGATCCGGGCGAGCCTTAGCTCGCACATCCTCAAAGGTAGAACAAGGGTAGCGAGTTAGTTCAACATAAAGATCGAATCTCTAACCAAACCTTGCTCAAGGCCTCAATAGCCGCGGCCGATGTCACATCCGGGATGGACACTTTCTCCCTGTTAAAGCGGTGCAAGAAGTCCCTTAGTGACTCGTTCTCGCTCGGATGACTCGCATGCAGTCACCGTCCGCTTCTCCAACAACTGCCATCGCGAATCGACGTTGAAAAGGTTGATCAGCCCGCAGCGACTTGATGGTCTTGATTGGCGTGTTGATATACCACCGTAGAAATTTGGACGGTCAAGGTTGAACCAAAACTTTTGCACATATAGGCCTCCCTCTTTTCTGCTGGGATAGGAACGTTGAACATCCTCTGCCTGTACTGAGCTACGTGTTCCAGAGGATCAGCTGTCCCATCATAGAGCTTTAGGTTGGGCGCTGAGTACTTTTTTGGCATCTCCACCATTGCAATGCAGTCATCAAAGGGTGAATCAGCATAACTCCCTGGCGCTGCCTCTTCAATGGGTGGTGGGAGTCCTGGAACCTTTCGTACCAACTCTGAGAGTTTCTGCATCTCCATCATCATGTACTGCATGACCTGGCCTGCACTAACTCCTCTCGGTGTCTTTGGGTCACCATCTCCACCTGCAGCGTTGTTTTCTGGATTCTCCTCTACATTGTGTGGGTCTCCTCTTGTTCCTTTTGATCCTGCAGAAGAGAAAGTAGAGAAGTCAAGTTGTTTGATCACATCAGAGAATGGTGTACCTGGTGGGATCCTGGATCCTGAGGCTTTCTTCTTTGCAGAGGTCTCTAGTTGCTTCTTTAGGACAGCTTCTGCTTCCTTGAGTCTTGCAGCCTCTGCCATAGCTTCCTCCGTAGCCTGCTTGGCTTGTTGCAGTTCCTCCTGGAGTTTGAGCATGGCTTCGTGACCGATCCGCCATCCTTCACGCCGTTGCACTTCAGGCCGACTTGGAATGTTTTGTAGGATTAGTAAACTAGTATCCCCACAGACGGCGCCAATCTGTTCGGGGTGATTTTCTCACACGGTTCGATTAAGTGATTGTGGATCTACTAGTACTATCCTTTAAGTCGTTTTTTAGTGGTGATTTATGCGATTGAGTTTGAACGTATAAAAGATAACAAAAGTCGAACAAGACACACGATATGTTACGTGGGAAAAACCCTTAAAAGTTAAGGGAAAAACCACGGGCGCCAAGCCAGGAGAGGATCTTCACTAGTTCTGGAATAATAGGTACACAGTCTGGACCAACTGGTACAGGATTTAACAAAGGCATAAAATAATTTTAGAGTGTTTAGTTGCTTGTGAAATGCGTTGAGAGTAGTGTGCTTGCGTTGAATGATAACTGATGCCCTTCTCTTCTGAATTCTCTTGCTTTTATAGTGTTCTTGGCTCCAACGTTCACTTCCACCTTTGTAGGTAACTTCTTCCCCTTTCTTCTCCAGCAGTTCCTATCTTTCAGGCCTCACTTCTGTTTCTTGACCAAGTCTTCCAATCGTCCACTTCTAGGGTTGCTGTTCGTATTTCTGGGCTCATTCATAATGACTTCCTTTTTGTTGGGCTTGGCCCATTTTGGGTTTTCCTCGACCGCGCTTTGCTGTTTTCTGCATCACGCCTGCCTGTAGATCCTGGACTTGATTGTAGATCCTGAACTTTGTCTGGACCTGGCCGAGGGTCCTGGACCAACCTGCACAGGTCTGGACCAACTCGGTTTTCTGGTCCCAACATACCATATTTATAATCTCGTAAATAACAAGAAATAATAATTATTGACAGGAAAAGGTGATAGAAATCCTCAAACTGATAAAACAAAATATTATTTCTTACGATAAGGTTACTTTCCCAGGGAATATTATTGCAAGAGTAAAGAGAGTAAAAAAGAGTAGGTGCGTTTATGGCGTAAAATTTCATTCGAAAGCCGTCGGTGGGATAACATGTCTCGTATGAAAACAGAAAATGTATACATTTGACCACTTCATCACGTGACAATTATTAGTACGGTACATTCAAGTAGTGTACTTGAATTATTTTGTCCCCATTTAGTCATTTACCCTACATTTTCTTTCGTGGATTTTTTAGGGAAAAGTTACCCTATATTCCACCTATTTATAACCATTTATATTAGGGAACATTTATAACTTTCACATATTCTATACCATTTTTTTAAAACTTCCACCTATTGTAATTTTTTTCATAACTCTCACGGTCCTACTTATTGTGATTATTTTTTTTTTATTTTTTTTTTTTAAAATTACCACAAATTGAAAAATTTGTCACTTTAAAGTTATACCCCTCCATCCCAAAATAAGTGTACCCTTTTTATTTTGTAACGATTTAAGAAGTGTTAATAAAAATTGAAAAATATTCACAATCTTTTGTTAAAACTTACTATAATTAGAAAGATGACACTTATTTTGGAAAAAAAATTTAATGGAAAGGAGACACTTATTTTGGGATGAAGAGAGTAATTTCAATTGAACATTGAAGTTATATTAAATTTTATCTCTATTTTAACTCACCGTCTTCACTTGTAATGTCTTTCGATGGTGTCGGTGAAGATTTAACTTAATTTAGTAGAGGAAAAGTTAAAGGATGGAACGTAGTCGGTTTGAGAATAAATGACCCACTAAACACCTAAAGATAGACATATAAAATAAGGATAAAAGAGAATAATACAACATTGAATTACGATTGAAAATATAACTTAAACGTGTCAAAATTTTCAATTGGTAGTAATTTAAGAAAAAAAATACTCAAAGAAGGTGGGAGATTTGTACAAATAATGTTACAATAGGTGAGAGTTTTGAAAAAATATTACAATAGGTGGAGTTTTGAAAAAGTGATATAGAATAGGTGAGACTTATGAAATTTCTCTTTATGATGTGTTTGGGAACATGGAATTAGAATTCAATTCTAGAATTGGTCAATTCCCATGTTTGGGAAGCTTTAAGAATTGGAATTGGCTCAATTCCAAGCTAGTTCATTTTAAGACTTACTCAAATTCTAGGTAGAAAGTAGTCATTTGAATTCCTCATACAATTTTTTTTACACTTACGACTAAAAATATAAAAATCTCAAAATATTTTTTTAGAAGTTGGCACAATATTTATTAAATTTCATTTTTTCAAAGTTTTTAACAAAATTTTATATATAAAGCTATTAATTCCAATTTCAATTCCATGAGTAGCCAAACATCATCATGAAATTGGATTTGGAATTCAAATGCAACATTTTAAATCCTACAATTGAATTCTAATATTTTAAATCAATTCAAAGTTCCGAAACGCAACCTTATATTATTTGTTTTTTCACATTTCTCAAAGTAAATATTGTAACGTTTATTTCTATAATTTTATGTGACTAAAAATTATAAATATTTGATAGTATAGTTGTACACACTAAGACGTATCAAACACGATCACACATGACTATATATTTAATTCTATATTTTGTAAGAATTAAGAAAAACTTTACATTCTGAGTGAATAGTGCCATTTTGCCCGCAAATGGATATGAATGAAGGGAGTATTAACTATAGATTTAGAAATAGGAAATTTTAATGAGGGTATATGATACGGGGTTTCCAATTCAATGTTTAATTTTTTTTTTTTTTGGTAAATGGTAAATATCATTAATAGCAAAACTGTTTTTGTACAAATCTCTGGTGCATGGACAAGTAACTAATTACAAATCTCTCGGAACCACAACTGGTCACTCATTTTTAAATTGGGTGCTAAACTAAAGACCCTCATCTTAATCTCATCTCTAAGTTGTTTATATAACACCAAAGGACGTATGACCCTACCATTTAGTCGACAGTCGTTCCTAGCATACCAAACATGATATATCAATCCAACTATAAAAGCGAAACTGATCTGTCTTTGAAACTTGGAGCCTCTTCTTCGTTTGCACATCTGCATCCAATCTTCTCTAGTGACCATTTGAATCCCCGTCCTTGCTTGCAGCAGTAATATGCATTCTCTGCTATATTTGCACTCAAAAAAAAGGTGTGCATTAGACTCTTTCTCATCGGAGCAAAGATAACAGATCTCATCTGTTGTGATCCCAAATTGCACTAGTCGATCCAAAGTAGCCATTCTATCCCTTGCAGCCATCCATGCTATCACCATATGTCGAGGGATATTAAACCTAGACCAGACAAAGCTGGTCCAACCTTGCTTGTCAAAGCAACCCTGCATCCACTGATATCCTCTTTGTATGGTATATATTTGATCATGTTGCAACCATCCCCTTGACTGAAAACCCGCCTTTAATTTCTCCTTGACATTGCAAATTTTTCGCCAACACCAGCTTGAATTGACACTTGGACTATAGCTCAACCAATCATTGTCTTTAATGTAGATATGATGCACCCATCGGACCCAAACATGGTCAGCCTTGGTATGCACTGACCAGGCCAAATTACCCACCGCAGCTTGATTCCAAATTCTACTATTCAGTATGCCTAGCCCACCTGATGACTTTGCTTTGCAAACAGAATCCCAGGCCACTGGGCAACCCTTAGTGCAATGGATTTGTCCTTCCCAAAGATAATTCCTGCAGAGAGTATCAACTTTCTTTATCATGCTCACTGGCAACACAAAGATTTGGGCCCAATAAATGTGCAAAGTGTGGAGAACAGCCTTCACCAAAACCAGTCTACCCTCGTAGGAGAGTTTCCTAGCTCCCCATCCTCTGATTTTTGCTACGATCTTATCAGTCAACTTCTCACAGTCAAGGACCGAAAGTCTCTTTGATGAGACTGGTACTCCGAGGTACTTGAATGGCAGAGAACCCATGGCAAAGCCAGTCTTCCTACGAAACTCAGCAATAACTTCTTCTTTAATACCATTAGCATAAAATTCAGATTTACCTTGATTAGGCCAGAGGTTTGGGTGAATATATTGAAACCATGCATCAACAGCTCCATAGACTTGGTTTGTCCCTTGCAAAACATGACCAAGTCGTCTGCAAAGCAGAGGTGGTTCAGCTTCAGAGGTGCACACATAGGGTGAAACTTTAAGTCCTTGCACTTTCCAATTCTCCTCAAGAGCCTACTCAAATAATCCATGCGTAAGGTGAACAAAAGGGGGGAGAGTGGGTCTCCTAGTCTAAGACCCCTCTTCCCTTTCAGAAAACCAAAGGATGATCCATTGAGCAAGAAAGTATAAGAAGGAGTCACACAGTTCATAATCATTGTATTGAAGTGCTCAGGAAAACCCATGGCCTTCAGAAGTCTCTATACAAACATCCATTCCACTGAATCATAGGCCTTTTTGAGGTCAATCTTGAAATACACCTTGGAGAGCATGCTTTCCTTTTATACAGCCTTACTAGATCCTGACAGATGAGGATGTTCCCTAGAATTGATCTCCCTTTTGTGAAGGTGCTCTGATTTTCACATAAGATGTCTGGAAGTATCTTGGCTAGCCTTCCACAGATTACTTTGGAAATAATCTTGTATAGGACGTTGCAACATGCAATAGGACAAAATTCAAGCACAGATTGGGGGTTTGCATTCTTTGGGATGAGTACGATATTCGTAGCATTTACCCGCTTCAGTAGATTGCCATTCTCAAAAAATTCCTGGACTGCCTTAATCACATCTCCTCCCATAATATGCCAAGACTTCTTGAAGAGGGCACTAGAGTACCCATCAGGCCCAGGAGCCTTGTTATCAGGGATAGAAAAAACAGCAGCTTTGACCTCCGCTTCATTCACAGGGGCCACCAGACTTGGACCCATATCCTGAGTAACCGTGCTGCCACATTCCACAACCTCGTCTATCACATTAATGGTGTCCCTTGATGTCCCTAACAGCTCAGTATAGTATTGTAGGAAGGCCTCTTCAATGGCAGATTTTTCAGTACAAACCTTGCCTTCCTTATCCATAATTTCCAACACCCTATTAGCACTTCTCCTCATCTTCAGACTAGCATGAAAATAGGCTGAGTTGGAGTCACCCTCCTTAGCCCACTCTACTTTGGCCTTCTGTACTAGGAAACTGTGAACCCTACTCTGGTTTTCCTACACAGCCTCCAAAGCTTTCATCTCTAACAGCTGCAAGCTCTGATCTCCTGGGTTTTTATCCAACTTCTGCTGAATGTCATACAGCCATAGCAAAGCAATGTCACAAGTTTGTTCCACCTCAGAGAAGGTCTTCTTATTCAGCTCCCTGAAATCACCTTTCATGGCTGTTAGTTTAGTTGCAATTTGAAACATTGTCACTCCGTACACAACTCTACTCCAGGCTTGCTGCACTATCACTTCAAACTCGGGTACTCTTGTCCACATGTTGAAAAACTTGAAGGATTTCCTATTTCTCTCCACATTCGTATCCAATCGGACTATACAAGGGGAATGATCAAAGGTCCCTTCAGGTTTGTAAACTGCATACGATTCAGGCCATTCCATACACCACTCATCATTTACCAAAGCTCTGTCAAGCTTACACCATACTGAAGGTACCGGGAAGAGAGACCTATCGACGCCCTGCGCGCGCCCGACCTCGCCCCGTGCGGGGGCGTGGGGTGCGGAATGCGCCTCGCAGGAAAAAGTGCGAAGTTTTGTAAAAATGGGGGAGATCATTGCATGAATTTGTGACCCAAAAAGAAAAGTAGAAAAATCCTTTTTGAAAATGTATTTTCGGAGTCGCCACCAAATATTAAAGGAATTTGGAACCTATTCAACGCGTCTTAAAATATAAGACACGAGTGTCTCAGATTTCAAGATGCATCGATATCTATCAATCTGAGGTTTGAAACCAGAGAAGGGATTCGGAGTGAGGTTACTTTTCAAAAGTTTTGACAAAAATGTGTTTTTGAAAACTGAAATCAAAAAGCCTACGTAAAAGTAGTCTCTACTAATTTGAAAACATTTAGTTAATTTCGATATTTGGGCTAAAATGACGCTACGCATAAAGTGCGAATATATATGACTCGATAAAAATGCATAAATAATGTAAATAGTCAAAATAATGACTTTTCTATGGGAAATGTACGTTTAAATAATAATTTATTGATTAAATTATTACCATAAACGTTATTTTCCGACCTTGTATTTGACTTTTTAAGAATTTGTGAAAACCCTCAGTTTTGACATGCTAAAAAGACTCTATGAAACGGTACAATTTAGTGTTGGATCCGTGATTCTAGTCGTTATTTAATGCATGAATGAGGACTTGCATAATTATAAAAGTGACGTCGGTTTGCTTTAGTGATAATGAGTCGTTTATTTATGCGATATTGGCGGGGTTTAGACGGATTATGAATCCGAATTACTACAACCGTATTACGAATACGGCTTCGCTAATGCCAATATCGGGTTGGGGTTAATGTAACCCCTTTGTCCGAGTCTCAAACGTCCCTGCAGCGTAGGTAAAATGTTTACCTTCGAAAGTGAAAAGACGATATTTTTGAGTGGATTTTGTGAGTGTGTTAATGTGTTTTCTAAAACCGATATATTGAAATGATTGAAGTGGGTTGGTATTTATAGAGGTTGGTCGGTTTTGTGGGTGCACAAATTAAATCGCCTGTACAGCGTTTTTAATTTTGTTTGGGTTGATTTTTAAGAAAAATAAAAGGTGGTGGTACAAAACAAAAACATAATCGCCTGTTGACAGGCGTTTAAATTTTTAATCGCCTGTCAACTGGCGATTTTATTTTTGTTTTGGTGGGCTGTTTTAAGCCGCCTTTGTTAAGTGACCTATTTAGGGGGTAATGATGGTGTTTTGTGATGTAATTAACTTATGGGTTAAGTCTTTTGTTTTGGTCCGAATTTCGGTTTTCGTGTTTCGGTTTTTGTCGTATTTTTCGGTTTTGGCTCGAAATAAAATAATATTAAAGTATATTATTTTACGGTTTTGTAGAGTCTAGTTTTGTGAAAATGTGACACGGGACGCACTTTGGCCTTTTTTGAGTGTTGTGTTAGTGTACGTTTTGGGTCGTTTTTGTGATTTTGGGCCTTTTTGTAGCTGGTTGGGCTATTTTTGTGGCTCGGCTTAATGGGACCTTCCTGTATTGTGCTTTCAATGACTGAGAGTGACATTCATTTTTATGATTATGCAAATCCAAATTAATACGCTAAAAATGACTAATACGTTTTAGACACTTTTGTACCGTTTCGACTCTTTTAAAAGCATGCATGGAAGTCCTTTTCATCATCGGGTTTGTTTTTGGGGGGTACGGATACGGGTATCTACAGAGTCCCCAGTTTGACTGAGCTTGGACAAAGCGTTAGTCAAAGTTAAAGATAGTATCCGGACCATTACAGTCTCGATACTACCTGGCGGCGCTAAGCATGTGTCTTATGGGAGAGACGAGGACTTAGCGCCGGAAAATGCGGGGAGGGACGACATGTTTTTAAGGACATGACGGTCCTACATGTTTAAGGGCATGTCACCGCATGTGGCCTTAGTATTCTCACCGGGCGCCTTGCTTGTGCTTCGCCAGGCTTCGTCGCTTCGCTTGCGGCCGCTTGCGCTCTTGGTTTTCTTCGCTGGCGCCGCTTGGCGCTTGGTCGTGGCTTCGCCAGCATCCGGCCGCGCTTGCGCCGCTTGCGCTCTTGGTTGTGCTTTGCTTGCGCTTCTGGCTTTGCGCTCTTGGTTGTGCTTTGCTTGCGCTTCTGGCTTGCGCTCTTGGCTGTGCTTCTGCTTGTGCTTCTGGCTGTGCTTCGCTTGCGCTTCTAGCTTGCGCTCTTGGTTGTGCTTTGCTTGCGCTTCTGGCTTGCGCTTCTTCGCTGGACGTCTCGTAGCAGAGGTTATGCGTTTTTGGGCTTGGTTTATAAGAACGGTTAGCGTTTTTGTGAAGGTTTTTTTTTTCCTTTTTTTTTTTTTTTTTTTTTTTTTTTTTTTTTTGAACGTTTCATAAGGAGGTTACGTGTTTTCGTGTTTCTCATAAAAAGGGCTAGGTTTTTATGAACGTCTCGTGAGGAGGCTACGTGTTTTTGTGTTACTCATAAAAAGGGCTAGGTTTTTATGAACGTCTCGTGAGGAGGCTACGCGCTTTTGGTTTGGTTTATAAAAGTGGTTAGGCTTTTATGAACGTCTCTTAAAGGAGGCTACGCGCTATTGGTTTGGTTTTATAAAAGTGGTTAGGCTTTTATGAACGTCTCTTAAAGGAGGCTATGCGCTTTTGGTTTGGTTTTATAAAAGTGGTTAGGCTTTTATGAACGTCTCTTAAAGGAGGCTACGCGCTTTTGGTTTGGTTTATAAAAGTGGTTAGGCTTTTATGAACGTCTCTTAAAGGAGGCTACGCGCTTTTCTCATAAAAAGTTAGGTTTTTATGGACGTCTCGTGAGGAGGCTACGTGTTTTTCTCATAAAAAGTTAGGTTTTTATGGACGTCTCGTGAGGAGGCTACGTGTTTTTCTCATAAAAAGTTAGGTTTTTATGGACGTCACGTGAGGAGGCTACGTGTTTTTCTCATAAAAAGTTAGGTTTTTGTGAACGTCTCGTGAGGAGGCTACGTGTTTTTGTATTTTTCGTAAAAAGGGTTAAAATTGTGTTTGAGATGGGTTGAAAGTGTGTTGGGCCGAGGAAAACCAGCCCAAAACAGAAACAGAAACCCAGAAACAAAAAGACAATCGCCAGTAAACTGGCGATTTTGCATTTGTTTTGTGAATTTGTATCAAAAACGGGGAAGAGGAGGGGGGTTAGCTCATTCATCCGAAAACAAACAAAACAAAATCGAAAACCTCTAAAACACGTCTTGGCGATTTTCTTGACCAAAATTCAACATTCCGACTCCTACAATTTGTTATGGATCAAGGTACGTACTTAACCCACTTGGTTTTTCGTGTTTTGAGTTTGGTTTGAGTCGGTTTTAGCTTGAAATACCGTTTTCTAGGGTTTAGGTCGAAAATGTCGGTTTGATCCGATTTTAGCCCTCGTCTTTGCTTGAACTCGATGCTTGGGAGTCATATGAGGCTTGTGTTGCTGCCATTTTTGATCGTTTGTGAAAACCCGACTTGTGGTCTTGATTTTCGTGCGTTTTGTAGTGTAGGGGCATTTTGGTCATTTTTGAAAACGTCTCGAAAATGACTCAAAATTTCGGTGTAGCTTACCCATTAGTAGTATGACGCGTTGGTGAGTTCGTTTTGTTGAAATGGGCGTGAAAAGCGGTTCGTTTGGGTGGAAAACCGTGTAAAAGGGGGTAAAGTCGGGGCTTGTGCTCTGTTTTTGTAGCGTAAGGCGATCCCGAGTGTCTTAGTTATTTTGAAAATGTTGTAGCATGCCTGTGTGGAGGTTTGGGTGGCTTGTGTGCGAAAAAGGGCCTGAAAAACCGTGATTTTCGAATGATTTGGTATAAGGGCCGAAATTTTGGTTGAAATTTTTCGGTTCCGAAACTTGCCCGAACTCTCTGTATTGTGTTGTCATGGCTAGTATGGTATATATTTGGTCTTGTTTTGTGGAGAATGCATGGTTTTGAGGTGTTTTGGAGCGTTTTTGTAGTTTAGGTTAAGTTTACAAAAACCGTTTTTTCCTCGTTTTTCGCGCCTCAAGGGTCGAGTATATCGTGAATGTACGCCGATGTGTTGACTAGGGGTTGTTCCGTGGGAAGTTGGGGCTTTTGGTTGAGTTATGGTCAAGAAAAGGCCGCTTTTGTAGTTTGTAAGTATTTTGTAAAAGCTATTCACCGAGGCGCCTGGGACATCGTTGCATGAAATTTTTGCACGTGCTTATTGTGGATTTATGGGTTGGGTTTGTCTCGGAAATATGGGTTTCGGCTTTCGTAGTGTTTTTCCCTTTCGCTATTTTTAGGTTAAAAGGCATGTTTTTACATTGTTTTGGCTAGTTCTTCGCCGCTTTGCGCGTGCTTGCTCTTGACTTGACTGAGTAGGACGTATATATCGTATACGTCTCATGGAATTTGATTTTCTGTGCTTCTGCTCCGTTTTGGCCTTATCCGTGGATAATGTAGGCCTTAATGCTTGCTTTCCATCGCTTTTGCTTGCTTCTGCTTTCTTGAGTGACCTGCTATTGCCGTTGTCTGAGTATGCCCTTGAATCTTGTGCAGGTGATCCTAAGCCTTCAGTACCTACTTCCAGTGACATGGATCGAGTCTTGGCTGGCGTTGACTTTACCGTTCTGAGGGACGAGCATACTCCTACTTCGGGTATGCCTGCGCCCTTGGAGGTTTCCGATGGTCCGTCTCAGTCGGACTTGCTGAGAGCTTTTCCTCAGACGCCTGGAGCTTCTACGACGCCAGGGAGTGAGTTTCAGGGCGCCGCTGTGGAGTCTCCTGCCTTTTCTGCTAGTGGTGTCGGTGCTGTCAGTGCGTCGTCTGGGCCTTCTGCGAGTGGCCTTGGACATGGTGCTATTCCTGGTGGTCCTGAGCCGTCAGTTAGTGTTGCGGGTCGTGGACGCGTTCGCCGAAGTCACCGCTTTTGACTAATGAGGTACGCGAGAGACCGTCGGCCGAAGCGACGCGGTCTTCCTGGTGATGCTAGCGGTAGTGGAGGCCGGGCCGGGTCGTCGAGGTCTCCTGTTGGTGGCCGAGGTCAGGCTCAGGGTGTCGTCTCAGAGTCTTTGCAGGGGTGTGGACGTGGCGCTGCTGTGGAGACGTCTGTGACCCCTGGGGGAGGCCGTGGCAGAGGTCGGGGCGTAGCTGCAGGGTCTATGCAGGGGCGTGGTCGTGGCGGTCTTCGGAGGACGCCGCGGCCGGAGGGGGCCGAGGCAGGTCGTGGGCGTTGCCGCAGGGTGCTCGCGGCTCTGGAGGCCAGGTTAGAGGTCAGGTCGCGGTCTGAGGAACCCGAGGAAGAAGCGCAAGGTGGATGAGGATTCGGTGAGGCGTGATGAGACCACGACGCCGAGCTCGGCGTACGCCGAGGGTGGTGACCGGACCAGCCGAGGTCACGGTGTTTTTGAGGAGGTTGGAGCAGGGGGAGACCCTGTGGAGGTCACGCGGAGGCGTGGTCGTGGCGCTGTGATAAGGGTTTAGTCGCATCACCTTAATCAAAATAAACCTAGCATGCAACTAACAATAGCAAGTAGCAAGTAAGGATCGTATCCACAGAGAAACGGTGTAGTTTTCAGTTAAAGTCGGCAAAACAAGTCAATCTCACGGTATGAAAAGGGTGTTTAGAATAAGCTATAAACTAAGGTGCAATAAAGCTAATGAATAAAAGTATAATAAGGGAGAGATTAGGGTGTCGGGTTCATATATGACAACGATTCAGGAATGTGGTTAATAAGACGGAAAAGATAAACTGTGCAACTTGACTAGGTTTATAAAACGCTCTCTCGAGTCAATTTTAGCCTTAAGTTCAATTCAGCGGGCTCTCGCAACTTACTAAACTCAACCTATCTGACTCGCGTAAGTCTAGTTTTAACTCGGCTTTCGATCTTAAGTCAAAACATACTCAGGTTCAATTAAACTCAGATAAAACGGTGATCAAGCGAAATAATCCTAATTCAATTGGTATAAAACGCGTAGGAAGAAATCAAGTGCACAATTTAAATCAACCAGTTTAATCCTAAACCTTGTTCCTAAATCATGTGTCACAAATCACCCTAACCCTAATTGAGGAATTAGCTACTCATATTAAGGGCAATAGCAATAAGAACAATAAGATTAAACATAATTGAATCAATAAAGTAATTAGAATAAACCTGAAAGGAATCCAGAAGTGCAAATAAAGAACTTGAATAAAAAACCAATCTTGAACAATAGAGCAGTAAACTAAATTAAAAGCTAACCTAAGACTTAGAAAATAAAAGCATAAACTAAAGATGAGATAATAACTCGTCCTAAAACAACCTTATATAGTTTCCAAAATATAATTCTCGAATTAAATCAAAACCCGCAGAAAAATACTCTTCAGCCGGCCGGCCGGCTGCCGGCCTGCTGGACCGGCCTGACCCTGACAATTGGGCCGGCTCTTGCTTCTTCACTTCTTCCTTTATTCTTTGGCCCATCCTTAGCTTTGGGCCTTTATTAATTCGTATGGCCTTTCTTCCTTGGCCTTTTATTCTTCTTCTTGGGCCATAGTAACTCGTGACCCTTAGTTGTCTTTGGTCCTTGGCTCGTATCCCGAGCTCCTGCGTGAGCTCAAGCTTAGTCTTTTCGGCTCAGTTCTCGAAATGCTCCAATGTCTCGGGTTTTGGCTCAAAACCACCAAAACCTGCAATATATAAATGAAATGCAAGAAGAACGCAGAAATATAACAAATAGCTCCTAAAGTCATACTAAATACGAATAAATATGAGCTAAATGCGATCAACCGGGGCATAAAATGAATATAACAGAGTGTATCACGCCGCCGCGAGACGCCCGAGACCCTCGGGAGGCCGTGGTGGAGGTCGGGCGTAGAGGTCTTTGCAGGGCGTGGTCGTGGCGGTCTTTGGAGGACGCCGCGGCCGGAGGGCCGAGGCAGAGGTCGTGGCGTTGCTGCAGGGGTGCCTGCGGCTCCTGGAGGGGGCCAGGTTAGAGGCTGTGGTCGCGGTCGGAGGAACCCGAGGAAGAAGCGCAAGGTGGATGAGGATTCTGGTGAGGCGGCGATGAGACCACGACGCCGAGCTCGTCGCCGCCGAGGGTGGTGACCGGACCAGCCGAGGTTCCGGTGTTTTGAGGAGGTTGGAGCAGGGGGAGACCCTGTGGAGGTCACGCGGCGGCGTGGTCGTGTCCGGGGTCCGGGGAGCCGTTACGAGGATTCTCCTGAGTCCGAGGGGTCTTTGAGCGACGAGGATGAGGATTTCGACGCAGATCGCTACCGAGGCCGCCGCCGAGGTCGAGATTGCTGAGGTCGCCGCTGCCGCCGCGGCCGCCGATGCGCCGCTGGTTGCCGCCGCCGCTACCAGCCGGTCTTGAGGTCGAGGGTCATGTCCAGGGCCAGGTCCAGGACCAGGTTCAGGGCCAGGTTCGTGACGAGGCCGGTGCGCAGGCCGAGGCAGGCCGAGGGTCGTGCAGGGGTCCGCCCAGACGGAGGTGCGGCGGCTCTTAGGGCTGCGACGGAGGCTTTTATGGGGATGGTTGACGAGTTGGGCGTGAGGCCTAACTATCCCCAGGGTCCGCGTTTGTGGTCGCAGGTGGCCAAGGACTGGGATGGCGTGACCCTGGTTTGGAGTCCCTTGGAGCACTTGTCGATTCGAGTGAAGGTCGGCTTTCCGTTAGGCGCGATGAGGACCTTCTCTGGGTTTCGGACGGTGTTTGACGTGTTTGATGAGAAGCTTACACAGGAGGAGCGGGACATAGTGCTCGGGACGGCTCTCGATCCCCTGGTGCAAAAATGGAGAGAGGTACGGGGTAAACGGGTGAACTCGCGTCTTCATCGTACTCGGGCGTTCCGGATAGGTTTTGGGATACGACCAACACCTTCCACATGCCTGGTTACGAGGTTGGCGTGACTCTTCTTCGTGGGGCGATTGTCACGGGTCGCCTCATGGTGAGGCGTGCTTGATCGGGGACGTGGCGCCTCCTATCGATAGTCCACGCCAGAGCGGTTGATTGGTGACTGGTTAGCGCGGAAAACGAGGAGCACACGCTTCACTGACCATATGGTTTGCTGACTTCTTCGAGGGGAAGAAGAAGAAGGGGTCTACTCGAGCGAGTGCTGAGCAGAGGGCCCGGCTGTGGCTGTGGTGGTTCTTGATGGCCACCCACTTTGGCTACAAGGGGAGCGAAAGGCCGTCGGCCAGATCTTGATGGCCTTGTCGGACATGTCACGCCTAGGTGAGTTTGACCGGTCACCTCGCTCGGGGTCAGCCGATCCAGATCTGAGGGACGCGGTGCGCCCTGACCGGATTGACGAGGATTCGGATGTGTCTCTCGTGGGCCCTGGTCTTCTGATGGAGGTAAGTTTTGATTTTGCAGAGTCTTGTTGTCTTGTTTCTGCTTTCCTTTTGTAACGTTGTATTCTGATTGCTTGCAGTCTTGGTGCTACGCTCACTTCCCTCTACCTTCGGGACACGTTCGGTGACGCCACGCATCCGGCTTTCCATGCGTATGATTGCGCAGATCGGAAGCGGTATTGGCTCAACTATGACGCGGCTCAGGCGCGCCTAACCGGGATGACGATGGACAAGGTAAGGTGATTATGTTTTGTATTTTGGTCTTTTGTAGTTAGTTTTGGGTTTGTGTTTGTTTTTGTGGTTTATAATTTGGTTTTGTTTTGTAGTTCGCTCGTGACCCTTGGAGGAAGTTTACCGGCCCCTCCTCGAACAGCCGCTTTGGTCCCCTTGACGGACGGCGGCCAGACATTGAGACTCAAGACGGCTGCATCGGCACTGGCGAAGCGTCCTGCGCAGACGGTCGTGGGCGCTTCATCATAATCGCACCTCCGCTTTCTGCTTTGTTTGTGGAGACGCCCGACGCTAACGAGCGCCGTGGACGTGGTACCACGAGGTGAGTCCGACTCGCCGCGGCTACCGAGGATTACGTGACTTGGGCAGCGTACCCTGCGGACGCCGTGTGATCGAGGTATGCTTTGTTGTTCCGCCGCTATGTGTTTTGGTTTCAAAAGCAAAATTTACCCTATTTTTGTTTTGTAGCGCCATGATCGACCTTGAGTTCCACCTCCTCCGCTCGCCGAGGATCTGGCCGGTTGTTCACGAGTGGTCGCCAACATTCGATTGTCTTTGTCGGATTGTGCATGCGTAGTCACCGACGCGGGCCTGGAGAGCTGGGATCTGCGCGTGAAGAAGGTACTTTCTGTCTTTGTTTACTCGTGGAGTATTATGTAGTATAGCCCCCAGTTTGAGTTAGATTTTATTGTAAAATCATAAGTCAAACTTTGTTGAAGTCGCTTTTGATTGTAGCCCCCAGGTTGAGTTAGATTTTAGTGTAAATTCATAAGTCAAACTTTGTTGAAGTCGCTTTTGATTGTAGCCCCCAGTTTGAGTTAGATTTTAGTGTAAAATCATAAGTCAAACTTTGTTGAAGCAGCTTTTGAAAATAGCCCCCTGGTTGAGTTAGATTTTAGTGTAAAATCATAAGTCAAACTTTGTTGAAGCAGCTTTTGAAAATAGCCCCCAGGTTTGAAAGCTAAATGGATTTCGTTGGATTGTTGCAGGTGACGGCTGATGTGCACAGGAGGCTGTGGCGGGCGGCGAACCGGTGGCGAGCTGTTGTGAACGAGAAGGTAGTAGAGGCCTGAGGCGTATGAGGCGTCCGACGCCGACGTGAGTTAGCGAGGTCGTGGTCGAGGAGGGGCGAGATCGCGTCGAAATGGAGGTTGCGCATGCCGAGGAGCTGGCGAGAGTCCGGGCAGAGCTAGAGGGCTCAAGACGCCAGAGGAGGCTGGATAGTAGCGGCCGAGATCGACTCACTGCGTCTTGTCTTACAGCGTCGTGACCATTCGCAGTAGGCTTGGACTTGTATATATACTGGACTTGTATTATGAATATTAGTATATTTTTTTGTAATGGTTTATGTATTGGGACTTGTGTATGGTTGGTTTGTGGTTTTGTGGGTGTTTACGGGTATGATTTGGTTATTTTGTCTTGTTGCGAAAAATGCATTCCTGCGTCGTAGTCGGGTCTGAAATCCTCGCGTATTTGCTCGCCGAGCCGCATTCGCAAAACATTGTTAGTCGTAAAAGCATATATATATGTCTCGATTGAGACTGACTCGCTAATGACCAAACTAAAGGCAAATGTGGAGTTTTGAAAAATGCTGTTTAGAAAAATATTTTAGACTCGTAAAAAGACGCTTTTGAAATTATAAAAATGTGAGCTAAAACGACGTTTTGAGACGAAAATTGTGAATGCGAAAATCGTATTTTGTGTGGGGTTTAATTTTTGTGTGATTATCGTGTTTTGTGAAAAATGAAAAATACGAAAGACGAGAGTCGATTACGCAAATCGAGGCGACGCGACGGGACCGTAAATGTCGACCAAGAGGTCGGTAAGAAGTAATTGGGGTAATAAGTTAAAGTTTTAGGGCGTAGGTGTGTAAGAAGTGTAAGAAATCGAATAATTTTGTCAGAAAAGAAAATCGCCAGAACAAAGCGATTTTACTTTTAATCGCCTGTTTACAGGCGATTAATTTTTTATTTTGTGGTTTTTCTCTGATTTATTTTAATCGCTTGTTCACTAGCGTTTAAGTTTTTGTGTTGTATTTCGTTTTGCAAATCTCGGCTATAAAAGGAGGGCTAGGTTAACTCATTTCACTCATCCTTTCATTTCCCATTCTCGATATTCCAAGAATATTCAAAATATTTACGGAACGTTTGTCGAATTATGGAGAATTTTGAAGGGAACTTGCGCCGTTGGTGTGCGTCTTTGTCGGGTATCGAGGAAAAAGACTTAAGAGATTGTGGTATGGGGGGACTGCTGGGCCTGAGGGAGGTTCGATTGGAGCCCGAGTTCCTAGATGCTTGTCTCGACTATTGGGACCTGAACTTCCATGTTTTTCGCTTTCCCGGCGGAGAGGTCTGTCCATTAGTTGAGGAGTTTGGGGCCATTGGTGGGTGGTTACGCACTAACCTACCTGTGTGTGTAAGGAGGGATCCAGGGTATAAGAGGCATGTACGGACATACCTCCAGATGACCTGCGACGAGACAGAGGAGTTATTTGCTGGGAGTCGTATCAATCTTCACCGTCTGTGTCAGCGTTTTATGAATTATGACAACGAAAACATCTCCTTTGGTGCTAGAAAAAGGGCGCTGGCGTTCTGCTTGGTCCATGTTTACATGTTCCCCGACTCGTTGTATGAGGGAGCGCTTGGTGACCCTCGTTTAATCACAGTTGTCCAACAGATGGAGTATGGTTGTAACCCTTCTGCTGTGATTTTGGCTGAGACGATCCTGGGCCTGGATGACCGAGGGTGCAATAGGGAGCGTCCATACCGAGGGTGCCCCTTGATCCTTCAGGTGTGGCTGATGGCGCGTTTGAGCGTGCTGGGCGACATTAGCCTTGAAGGGTCACACTCTGCTGGGGGCGTGACTAATCGTTACATAAGGTGGCTGGACCCACACCATCGTCCTGACGATTACTTTCCCAATCTTGTGAGGTCATCGGCCATCCGTTGGTCGGTACCGTGGTGGGGGATAGTTGACGTGACGGCCAGGTGCAACGCCGATGGCCCCTCTGCAGTCCTTCTCTGCGGGTTTGACATGGGCGTCTACATCCATCCTTTGCGAGTGAGGCGACAGACAGGGTGGGCACAGTTTATCCATGGTCATGACACTATGGTGCAGGGGACGGTTATGCTGACTAGCGATATAGTCGATGCTTGGGCGAGCGGCTGGATTATGCGCCCTAGGTGGCCTGTGGCTGGTGTTCCTAGGAGGATTCGGGTATCACCGGCCTATACTAGGTGGACTGTTGCCCAGAGCCCCCATAAGAGGTCGTGGCTTCGCGCCTTAGAGCTAAAGCGGGCCTCCTCAGACTTCTGAATGTGTGTTCGGCTGTGGGTTGCCGTAGGGGTTGAGGGTAGGTGGTCCCATATTCGGCTGAAAAGGTTTTAAGCCGGCTTTTGAGAAGGAAGGGAACCTGGTGTTGTTTGTGTGTGTTTTGTTTATATTATGTTCATATTATGTTGTATTATGTTGTACTATGTACTATATTATCTATCCTAAACCCGATGTACATGCCGGGATTTGTACTGTAATATATTGTAGTGTTTGTTAGTGTAGTTTATGCTCCTACGTCTGAAAAATCTAAAATGTAACCGTTCTTTTTAAGATTAATAAAAATCAGGTTTTTTATTTACGACTTTGCCTCATTTTGCTTGTTATTTTGTGTGAAATTCCTTGGCTCTAATTTCTTTTCAAAGATTTAGAATGCAAGCATGGTTTTTAGGAAATTTTTGTATTGACTATCCCCTCGACTTTTTTAAGCTTTGGGTTTGTCGTTTTGTGTTGAATGTTGTCCTTTTAACCCTTAGGTTTAAGAGACGAATTTTGTGTTGACTATGTCCTTAGCTTTTTTAGCTTTGGACGTGTCCTTTTGTGTTGAATATCGGTTGCGCTTTTTGCAAAGCTGCCTACGTATCCACGAAAAATGGAATCAAACCGGCGTAGTTCGGAAGTGTACGTTTAGGGGCATACCGGCCCAAGAGTTGTGTTTGCTTTTTATGGTGAATGTGCACGTTTAGGGGCATGCCGGCCCATGGATTGTGTTTGCTTTTTGTGGTGAATGTGCACGTTTAGGGGCATGCCGGCCCATGAATTGTGTTTGATGGATGCATGTTTAGGGGCATGTCGGCCAATGAATTGTGTTTTTTTTTGTTTTTTTGTAGA
This sequence comes from Dianthus caryophyllus, assembly GCA_023091065.1. Taxonomy (NCBI): domain Eukaryota; kingdom Viridiplantae; phylum Streptophyta; class Magnoliopsida; order Caryophyllales; family Caryophyllaceae; genus Dianthus; species Dianthus caryophyllus. Next base: position 12,885,344 of record CM041518.1, on the reverse strand, counting down.
GAGAGTGCACGTTTAAGGGCATGCCGGCCCATGAACATGTTTAAGGACATGTCGGTCCATGAATTGATTTTTAGAAAATTTCGCATTTTATAGATACATTGCAAGGCATTTTTAAGGGTAGTACTTTTTGAGCTGGTCGAGGTTCGTTGCTAGGTTAAACTCTTGACCGTCCAAGTCGGTTAGTTTTACTGCTCCGCCTGTGAAGATTTCCTTGACGAGGTAGGGTCCAGCCCAGTTAGGCTTGAATTTTCCTCGTGGGTCGACTGGAAGTGGTGCTCGGACTGACTTTAGTACGAGATCACCTACTTTTATGTCGTGGCTTAACCTTTCGTTTGTTGAATGCTCGTTGTAGTCGGGCTTGGTACATTCGCAGACGGTACTCGGGGAATGCAATGGGCGTCATTCAGGAGCATGAGTTGTTAAATGCCGCTCACGGGCCCATTCGCCTTAGGGATGCTACTTTCCATTAGTATGCGTAGAGACTGTATTTCTATTTCCACTGGTTGGACGGCTTCCATGCCATAGGTGAGGAAATAGGGGGTCATGCCTGTGGGCGTGCGAATGGTAGTGCGGTATCCCCATAATGCATATGGTATCTTGTTGGGCCAATCTTTGCAGCTGTCGATCATTTTCTCGAGTATGGTGACGACTGTCTTGTTTGCTGCTTCAACGGCTCCATTGGTTTGGGGTCGATAGGGCGAGGATTTGTGATGTTGGATGTTGTATTTTGTGAGTATAGCTTCTGTCTCGCGCTGAAAGTGCGAGCCTTGATCGCTGATGAACTCATGGGGTATGCCATACCGGCATATGATGTTCGTCTGGATGAACTTGGCGACTTCTTTGGAGCCAAGGGTTCGAAAAGATGCTGCTTCTACCCATTTAGTAAAGTAATCGATGGCCACTAGCACGAAACAGTGACCTCCTGCTCCGATGGGGTGGACTTTTCCTATTACGTCGATGCCCCAGGTTGAAAAGGGCCAGGGTGAGGTTAGGCTGTATAGTGGTGAAGGTGGTACATGCTGGACATTGCTGAAAATTTGGCAGTTGTGGCAATGCTTGACGTATTGGATGCAGTCTGCTTCCATGGTTGTCCAATACCATCCTAGCCGTAGAATCTGCTTGCAGAGTGCTCGAGCGTTCGTGTGGGGTCCGCATTCGCCATCATGGACTTGTGTGATGATTTCCTGCCCCTTCTTGTAGTCGACACATATGAGCAGCGTCCCTTGTGGAGTTTTCTTGAGTAATTGTCCCATTTCTAGCACAAATTGGGAAGCTAGGAGTCTGATAGCTCTCTGTCCACGTTTATCGGTGTCGGGTGGGTAAGTGTTGTCTGTTTTGTAGTTGATTATGGCTTGATACCAAGGCTGCCTGCATTCGGCCGTCCAGGTCAATGGTATGGTCAGTATCTTTGGTTCGTCACGTCTTTCGACGATGATCGGTAGTAACTTCATGTCTGGTGGCATGTTCAGGAGGGATGAGAGTTTTGACAGGGCGTCGGCAAACTGGTTTTCTTCCCTTGGGAGGTGGTAAAATTCGGCCTTGATGGGTTAGTTAGAGTTTTTGTACTTTTGCTTGGTATTTGGTGAGGTTTCGCTCATGATCTTCCATGCCCGGCCACTTGATTTATGATGAGGAATGAATCTCCATGCACCGTAGGTTCTTTATTTTGAGGGCGATGGCGGCTGCAGTCAGAATGCGTGCTTCAGATTTCGCGGGCGTTGTTTGTGACGCTAAAATCGAGCTTGATCGAGGCGGAGTATGGTCGCCATTTGGGGATATTAAGAGTATTCCTACTCGTAGTCGCGGTAGTTTGATGCTCCGTCAAAGTATAATTGCCAGTATTCCTTTTCTATGGCAAAGATTCCATCGTCAGAGAATGACATTGTGTCGATCATGCGGTGTGCGATGATAGCGTTTGCGCAAGGAAGCCTGAACCGCTCTTCCCTTGATCACTTTCGGAGGGAGGTATTTGAGTTCGTGCTCGGCGAAGCGAGGTCCACCTGACCATGCGCCCATTTAGGATTGGTTTCTCAAATAGGTACTTGAGGGGTCCATTAGGGAGTAGACTCTTGTTGTGCTAGTGAGTAGGTAGTGCCTGAGCTTTTTGGTTGCCCAGACCAGCGAGAGGCAGCTTTTCTCGACTGGTTCATACCGAGTTTCGTAATCGTGGAACTTTCTTGGCGTAGTAGATGGCCCGCTCGTCGTTGTTGACTTCTTGGCGAGCATGGCGCCCATAGCGTTTGGCGTGGTCGTTAAGTATAGCGATAGGGCAAGTCCTTTTGTGGGGTCACCGAGCGGGTGGATTTGTGAGCGAGGCTCTTGACTCTGTCGAATGCACGGTGACAATCGTCGTCCCATTCGTATGCTCTTCTTTCTTCAATTTTTTGAAGATTGGCTCACAAATCATGGTGAGTTCTTTGATAATCGGAGATATATTGGACTTGTCCCAAAAAGCTCCTTATTTCGTCGATGTTGCTTGGCGGTTTCATACCCATTATTGCCTTGATTTTGGTTGGGTCTATTTCGATCCCGCGCTGGCTTACTATGTGACCCAGCAACTTGCCTGATGTGACCCTAAAGGTGCATTTCTGTGGGTTCAATCGCATCTTATACTGCCTGATTCGGGTGAAGAGTTTCCGAAGGTTTATGACGTGGTCATCCCTTTCTTTTGATTTTACGATCATGTCGTCGACGTATACCTCGACCTCCTTATGCATCATGTCGTGGAGCAAGGTGGTAGCAGTGCGTTGGTAGGTAGCGCCGGCATTTATGAGCCCAAATGGCATGACTGTGCAGCAATATGTTCCCCAGGGGGTTACCGAAGTGGTTTTGGCATGTCGTCTGGCCGCCATTTTGATTTGGTTGTATCCTGCATATCCATCCATGAATGACGAAGGCGTGGTCTGCTGTGTTGTCGATTAGGATGTCCATGTGAGGTAGTGGGAAATCGTCTTTTGGGCAGGCTTTGTTTAGGTCCCGGAAGTCGGCACATACTCGTATTTTGCCGTTTTTCTTCATTACCGGCACCATGTTGGAGACCCAATCAGAGTATTCAATGACCCGGATGAATCCCGCTTGTAGTTGCTTTTCGATCTCTTCTTTGACCATGAGAGACCATTCGGGCTTGAGGCGTCGGAGCTTCTGTTTGACGGGTCTGGAGCCTTGCTTGATCGGGATGCGGTGTTCAGCTATCTCGCGGTCTATGCCGGGCATGTCCTTATATGACCAGGCAAAGACGTCCTTAAACTCTGCGAGGAGCTTGGTATATGTGGCCCTTTCTTCTGTGCTTAGGGAAGCCCCCAGTTGCAGTTCTTGAGGCTCTTCGGGCGTGCCTATGTCGATGGTTGTTGTGTCTTCAATGACGGGGTCCTGTTCGGGTTTTGAGACAATGCTTGCAATGTATCTATATAATGCAATGTTTTTTAGTTTAAATTTATCGTGATCATTGGAATACGTAGTTTTTAAATGAGGCAAAGAGAAATAAAAAACTTTCATGTTATTAATGTTATCAAAAGCGGTTACATTTGAAGATAGCTTAGACGAGGGAGCTTTGGATAACCTTAATGACTCTAGTTCTTTAGCTAAATTGATTATATCTGGGAGATAGCCCGGGGGCTTAGTTGGGGCATAAGACTTAAAATGACGACGGGGAAGTTTAAATTCTACGACGGTCTTTTTGTTGAGGGCGTTGTCTTCATCTTCGTCGGAGTTAGAATCTTCGAAGGTGTAGCCTTGGCCGGTAGTGATCTTGAAAGTGCGGCCTTGTTCGTCGGTCCATTCAAGGGTTTTTGACCATCCGTCGTGCGTTTTTCTTCGTGAAGGAACGATTAGGTCGATGGGGTTGAAGTTGAGTTGCGTATGATGCTCGGAGACAAGTTCAATTCCGGCGATGGTGTATGTGGATACGCCGGGATTACGCTAGTGCCCTCACGGCGAAGTAGTTCTTTGGGGAAGATGTGGTATGGTCGCATGTGGAAATCATGGCGCTTCTGCGATCGTTGTACGATTCCCAACCGTGAGAGACTTCGTGTGACCATGGCACATAAGATAGGCCCATGGTTGGCCATTTATTGTCGTTGTCATTGGCGTAGAGTGATGCGATTTCCTCTCCGCGAGTCACTGGTGCAGATCTTTGAAGTCGAAGTCGAAACCACATATGTCATCGGCTGGATCGGCGTTTATTTCCGCAGTACTATTGCTTCCTTTGTGTTGTTTAAGCGTGGCACGAAAGTTTGAAGCGTCGATGGTGACGATCTCGTCACCTAAAGGCATCCTGACCTTTTGATGTAGGGTTGAGGTGACGGCCTTGGTAGCGTGGATCCATGGCCTTCCTAATAGCATGTTGTAGGTTGGGGGTATGTCAATGATTTGAAATTCGGTTTCTCTCATGACTGGCCCTGTCATAATGGGAAAGGATACGGTTCCCTTTATGCTGCGACGTGTTCCATCGTAAGCCCTGACACCATCGGTACATGGAATGAAATCGTTCTCTTTAATCCTTAGCTTTTTGGCTGTCTCCAGGGGTAGGACGTTGACTGCGGATCCATTGTCGATGAGGACGACTGGCAATGTCATGCCGTGACATTCCACGTTGATGTAGAAGCGGTTATGCGTGCCACCGAACGGAGGGAGGTCCTTATCCGAGAAGGTGACGGCGTTAGCCTGCCATTCGCGCGTTATGTTGCTGATGAGCTTTTCTGGAGACATTTTCGATGTCATTGGGGTGACCTGTAATGCTTGGTAAAGGGCTTCACGATGTCCCATTGAGTCCCTTAAGAGCTGCCAGATTGAAATGTCCACCTTTGTTTTGTTGAGCTGTTTGTGGAGCGTGTCCCCGATCTCAGGCGTGGATAAGGGTGAAGGGGTGACGCTTGGTGATGCTATTTTATTAGCTGGTGGAGCAGGCGCAGGATTAGCGTTAGGTAATGATACTTTGCTGGATGGCGGCGTAGGGGTAGGAGCAATGCTTGCAGGTGAACTAGTAAAGCTTGTAGGAGCGACGCTTGGAAGTGAGGCCGCAGAGGTAGGCGAAGTAGGTGGCGTATCCTCGTCTATGATTATTCCCTTGTTCTTCTCTTGAGCAGTCAACCTTGGCGGGGGGTTCTGGGGCTCAAGTAACTTTAGAGAAGCTTGGTATGGACGTCCAGAACGTGTTAGGTAGGCTACTTCGTCATCACTCTCTGATAGCCTAAATGGGTACTTGTGACGTAGCTCTCCGTACTTGCCTGGCGGACGACGGGGTTGAGCCTCCTCCTCGTAGGGCTCATCTTGGAGACATATGCGGATGTCATTATTGTCGGCTTCATCCTCAGAAGTATTCCAGATGCCGTTGACTTCGTGATCACCTGAGATTATCATTTTAGAGCAGTCGATGATGGGGTGCGTTCCTATAAATATAGCATGGTTATGCAAAGGATTGAGCTGGTTCGAAGGTTTAGGGCTCGGGCTGGGCTTCACAATAGTATTGTCGTCGATCAGATCTTGGACTATGTTTTTTAGGCGGAAACATTGCTCGGTATCATGCCCCTTTCCCCTGTGAAACTCGCAGTATGCGTTCTGATCCCATGACTTCGGTTTCTTGTCTGGGGGAGGCTCGCTAGTAGGTCCTATGAGTTGAAGTACATTGCGGCTCACGAGCTTCTGCAGTGCCTTTGAGTAGGTCATGTATATTGGGTCAAAGTTTCGTCGTGCTTTTAGTGAGCTGGGACCCGTAGGTGAGTATGATGCTTTTGGCGGAGGTGTGGCAGGCCTTGGTGGTGTCGTAAAAACCGGTGGTGCCTCTAACGCATCCAGTGCGTTGATGGCATGGATGGGCTCGACTTTGGCAGTGGCTCGAGATGAGCTTCCTTGATATCCGCGACCTGTACTTTTATTCCTATTTTCTTTACGGAGGTCGTCCTCGATGAGCTCGCCGACGACGCTGAGGGTTGAGAAGTTGTCGAAATTCCCGTACCGTAGGTGTTGTTGGTAGGCGGGGGTGAGGTTGTTGATGAACTTAGTGATTAGATCAGTGTCTCTTGGACGGTTAGGTATTTGAGCACCACGCTTTCTTCGGTAGCGTCAGGTACTCGGTAAACCCTTCATTGTCTCTCTGAGTCAGGACCTCCAAGGTACGTAGCGAGACTTGGATATCATTGTTGTCCCGATACTGTAGATCAAACGCAACCGTTATGTCCTCGAAACAACCAGTTTTGTGTGGCTCTAAAGCATAGAACCATGCCCTGGGTTGCGCGTCTAATGAGTGTGGAAATAAGGTAGCCCATGCAGGGGGCTCGACACCCATGATGGCCATTTTAGCTTTGAAAGCCTTGACGTGAACGAGCGGGCTTTCGTGACCTTTGAAGATGGGAAGATCACTGAGTGCTAGCTTGTCTGGTAGCATGGACCTGACGTTCTTCGGGATGTGCTCGTTTTCTTGGTGTATGGAGTAACCTCTTGAGTTCGTGAGACGTTCTTCCATGGTTCGAATCCTTTTTGCATTCCGTTCGGATTCCTCGGCCAGGCGTACGGCGTTTTTCTCTGCTTCAAACTTTTGCATGATAGCCATTTGCTCGATCGTCGTAGTGAGGCTAGCTATCCTATCATTGAGCTGTCAGACTTGTTCGTGATTACTTAGGGGGTGGCGGTCATGAAACCTTCATCTTGTTGAAAGGCCATTACAGGTTTTGGTTTTGATTTGTTGTAGGCGCGCTTCTTTGGAGGCGGAGGTGGGTTTAAGTGACGGTTCTTGGTTCGTCGTGTATCCAGGTTTTGTTCAATGGGTGGTTTGTTGTGTATCCAGGGTTTTTCAATGAGTGGACCTGACAAAGTTTTCAAACCTTTAGTGACTCTAAAAAGGAAGAAACGACTCAACGACAAATCACATTCACAAAAGGAAAAAAGCAAAGGAGTAAAAAAGTGGGTGCATGACTCGACTCGTGTTTTTAGCTTAAAAGACACAGGAAGCTTTTGAGGTAGGGGCATGTTGACACGTCCCTAATCTCGAGGTAGGAAAATTTTTATGGTCGTAGTCCGATTAACCCAGTTTAGCGGTATGTTGCTAGGGGTTTATCATTACGATAAAAAGGATCAAACCGAAGTAGCGATAGGCTAGTCGATCTGAGGATGTTAAAATTGGGTAAAAGGCGATCACTTGTTCGCCTTTTACGTGTGACTCAGGGAATTAAATCAAAATGACGATAGGTCACTTGATTCAAAAATTAAATCAACGGGTTCGCATCTGAACGAGCCCGCGTTTTTGGTTTTTTTGAGGAAAAAGATTAAATCGGGATGACTATGAAGTCACTCGACTTAGAGCTAATTCTAACGTACTAAAGGTTAATTTCATTTAAAATCTCCGAAATGCATTGACATTTACGGGTTTTTGCTCTATGAAATTTTTTGCAATAAATGTATTATGACGATACGTCAGTCGCATAATTCATTTACGTTTTGAAAAAGATCTGGGATCTAGCGATTATCCTGGATCGGTTTTAAATGCACTGGCATTTTATTTATCAAACTCAAATGACTATAGGTCAAAGAGCCTAACGGCGTGTTTTTTAAAAGTATGACCTTTTTGAAAAAAGTTTAAAAGTGGATTTCAAAAATGGACGAATTTTAAAAGTATAATGCCTAGGAAATGTTTCTGCAGGCAGAGGTGTTGAAAGACGAATATAGTGAGGGTACTATAGTTTCACACTTGTACATATAAACACAGTTTTTGGTTTATAGGGTAAGGTTCCCTCCGCCATTCGTGACGTTTTGGTAGGGCACCGCAACACTACACACGCCTTAGGTGTGAATTCAAGACGGCCCTAGAGCGCTCGAGTTTGGTAGTTACGATCGTTTGTACGGATGCCGTACTTGTAATCGTGGAGGGGTGAGAGAACAACGTGTCCAGAGTTACCTTACTTATGAAGCAAGAGTTACTAGGGGCCGTTCCTCAGAGGGTGTGGTTTGAATCAGGAGGATTCGACTCAACGTACTTTTGCCCAAATATCGAAAGCGTAAATGTTTTCAAAGTTTCAAGCTTCACCTCTTTATGTTTTTAAAATAAAAGAAAAACTAGTTTTTCAAAAATAATAAAAATCATACTCGTCCCCAGCGGAGTCGCCAACTGAAGGTACCGGGAAGAGAGACTGTCGACGCTACTGCGAGCCTCGCCGTCTTGGGGCGTGGGAGGAATGCGCCTCGCAGGAAAAAGTGCGAAGTTTTGTAAAAATGGGGGAGATCATTGCATGAATTTGTGACCCAAAAAGAAAAGTAGAAAAATCTTTTTTGAAAATGTATTTTCGGAGTCGCCACCAAATATTAAAGGAATTGGGAACCTATTCAATGCGTCTTAAAATATAAGACACGAGTGTCTCAGATTTCAAGATGCGTCGATATCTATCAATCTGAGGTTTGAAACCAGAGAAGGGATTCGGAGTGAGGTTACTTTTCAAAAGTTTTGACAAAAATGTGTTTTTGAAAACTGAAATCAAAAAGCCTACGTAAAAGTAGTCTCTACTAATTTGAAAACATTTAGTTAATTTCGATATTTGGGCTAAAATGACGCTACATACAAGTGCGAATATATATGACACGATAAAAATGCATAAATAATGTAAATAGTCAAAATAATGACTTTTCTATGGGAAATGTACGTTTAAATAATAATTTATTGATTAAATTATTACCATAAACGTTATTTTCCGACCTTGTATTTGACTTTTTAAGAATTTGTGAAAACCCTCAGTTTTGACATGCTAAAAAGACTCTATGAAACGGTACAATTTAGTGTTGGATCCGTGATTCTAGTCGATATTTAATGCATGAATGAGGACTTGCATAATTATAAAAGTGACGTCGGTTTGCTTTAGTGATAATGAGTCGTTTATTTATGCGATATTGGCGGGGTTTAGGCGGATTATGAATCAAATTACTACAACAGTATTACGAATACGGCCGCTAATGCCAATATCGGGTTGGGGTTAATGTAACCCCTTTGTCCGAGTCTCAAGCGTCCCAGAGCGTAGGTAAAATGTTTACCTTTCGAAAGTGAAAATCGGTATTTTTGAGTGGATTTTGTGAGTGTGTTAATGTGTTTTGTAAACCGATATATTGAAATGAATGATGTGGGTTGGTATTTATAGAGGTTGGTGGTTTTGTGGGTGCACAAAATTAAATCGCTTTGTAGGCGTTTTTAATTTTGTTTGGGTTGGATTTTTAAGAAAAATCAAAAAGCGTGATACAAAGCAAAAACACTGTCCTTTGTTGACAGCGTTTAAATTTTTAATCGCTGTCATTGGCGATTTTATTTTGTTTTGGTGAAATTTGTTTAAGCCGCCTTTGTTAAGTGACGTATTTAGGGGGTAATGATGGTGTTTTGTGATGTAATTAACTTATGGGTTAAGTCTTTTGTTTTGGTCCGAATTTCGGTTTTCGTGTTTCGGTTTTTGTCGTGTTTTTCGGTTTTGGCTCGAAATAAAATAATATTAAAGTATATTATTTTACGGTTTTGTAGAGTCTAGTTTTGTGAAAATGTGACACGGGACGCACTTTGGCCCGTTTTGAGTGTTGTGTTAGTATGCGTTTTGGGTCGTTTTTGTGATTTTGGGCCTTTTTGTAGCTGGTTGGGCTATTTTTGTGGCTCGGCTTAATAGGACGTTCCTGTGTTGTGCTTACAATGACTGAGAGTGACATTCATTTTTATGATTATGCAAATCCAAATTAATACGCTAAAAATGACTAATACGTTTTAGACACTTTTGTACCGTTTCGACTCTTTTAAAAGCATGCATGGAAGTCCTTTTCATCATCGGGTTTGTTTTTGGGGGGTACGGATACGGGTATCTACACATACCCTATTGCATCCCTCTTGCTTGTTGTTCCATGTAAAGAATTTGCCTATGTGTTTCAAATCTCGCAAACCATTCTGCAGAACACAGCCTTGAAAAGCTTACAACTCAAATCTGTGGACAGGGGCCCCGATTCTCTCATTAGCATATAGAATATTATTAAAATCACCCATCACCAGCCATGGCTTGGATGTAATGACTGTCCCAATATCCTGCCAAAGCACCTCTCTCTCCTTGCTATCATTAAATCCATAACAGATTGTCACCCAGAAGTCTTTATCTGTACCAAGTATCTCTACTCTCCCATGTATTAGTTGGGAGGTAATTTTCCTAACTGTAAAGCAAATAACAGAAGGCCTCCACAGAAGCCAAATTCTACCACCATTATTGTTATGACCAGATTTTACACTACCCAGAATTGGCAGTTCTGGATAGACGTTGCGAATATGGTACAGAGCAGGACAGAAGAACAATAGCAGTTATAACCCAGAACAGGTCAGAAGAGGTATGGCAGTTATAGCCCAGAACAGGTCAGAAGAGGCATGGCAGTTGTGGTCAGCAGAGGTCAACTATAGCGGTTACAAAGATCATGGGATAATGGAAGATATCATAGCTGAGCAGAAGTGGAGTCAATGGAAGTTATTTAACTACCTAAGATCATGGGTAGTTATTGGCATGCAGTTCTGCGGATCAGAATAGAAGTCATAATGGGAAGTTACAAGTCATGCATAGTGGGTAGTTATCCAACTACCTAAGTTCATGAGATAGTGGCCCTAGATTTTAGGAGTTGTATTGTGAGCATTCTACCTATATATAGAGGCTCACTTAGTCATTTTTCGAGAGGTCTCTCATATGTTCTCTCATAGGTTTTTCTTATACTTTCACATAGAAGTACACATAAACGATGTATTAGCATTATTCGCTAGTTTCTCCTACGAAAATCATTCAATTGTAATCAAAAGCCTTGTAATCATCATGAGATTAATAAAAGAAGTCCTGGCTTGGTAGCCCGCAGTTTTCCCCATCTTCTTCTCGGGGTTTCTGCGTCATCAATCTCGTTGTCCCCTCAATTCTGTTCGGAGAAGGCTATGTTCTGCTTGGTTTCGTCAATCTCGTTGTCCCCTCAATTCTGTTCGGAGAAGGCTATGTTCTGCTTGGTTTCGTTAATCTAGTTGTCATCAGTTCTGTTCGGAGTAGACTATGTTCTGTTCTGTTTCACAAACAGTACTAGTTGGCCCATCTTAGCTCTTTTTCACCCTTGTAGAGTTTTTACCAAAACAAATTGGCGCCCACCGTGGGGCATCTAGTTTATTAGTTTGTGAAACTCTCTTCTCAAAAATCCACAAAAAACACACTCTTGTCACGACCACATGGTTGACAAGACCCTTGAACAACTAGCACAATATTTGGAGAAATCTTGCTCAAGGATTGCTTCAATTCTACGAAAAAAAGTTACAAGACTCAAAGAGAATTGAGTCATTCTTGAATCGGAACAGAACTCCAGCGATACTAGTGGTTACAACACAAGAATCAGGCCAGAATTGTCCTTGTCTTTCATCATAAAAAGAAAAGTTTTTTCCTATCATGATGGGGACAAAGGCTTTGAAGATCAATTCGAAGAGGACTCGATCCTAGGAACCGGAAGCTTCTCCTAAGAAAAAGAAGGATCCTCCCCTTTCGACAATATCGCGGTTTTGAAGGATGTTCCGAAGAAATTCAACGTTCCATCAATTGAAGTTGTGCTATAGTACAGAACATCCTCAAGACCACGTTGCGCAATACAAATAGAGGACGCTCATAGTTCTTATTCCCAAAGATCTAAGGAAGAATTGCATGTGCAAAGGCTCCACTTCTGTAATGTCAGTCCTGAGCAATTCTGGGCTAATCTTTTCCGTCGTGTTCTGGACAATTTTCTCCACGCCTGTAGATGGCATGTTAGACAGTGATGTCCTGGGTAGGACCTCCGGTTTGTTTTGCTCCTCAGCTTTCAACTCTTGGAACCCTGGAGTAGGTGTGATAACTCCACTTGGAATGGGTGGAGGTTCCACGTTAGAACTACCAGCCAGAATAGCTTCCGTCGTTTGCTGGAGTAGTGCAGAGTTGAACAAAGAAAAGATCTCAATTCTGAACTGTGACAGTTCTGGGACTGTTCGTACTTACAAGCAAGGGTCGTCATACTTGAAGATGATGCCTTCAACAAACAGAACAGCGGAGTTTGTGTCAGAACAGGCCTAACAAGAAAGCTGGAAGTGGTCGTCAGCAGAACAGAATTGGTTCATACCGGAGACAAGAGTGAACACATGTCCACTCATCTAGCCCTAAGATAAGAGCTTTTGAATACTCTCTTGTTCTCTGTTCTGGATTGATAATCTCGATATTAGCAGTCCTGTATTCAGTTCTGGACTGATAATCTTGATATTAACAGTCTTGTTCTGGACTGATAGTCTCGATATTAATAGTTTTGTTTTCAATTCTGGATTGATAATTTTGATATTAACATTCTTGTTATAGATTTTCAGGATTGATTTTCAAGCTTGAGAATCTTGTTATAGATGTTTCAGTTCTGGACGCTTAAAGGACACAACCAGTCCTGCACGGAGGAATACGAACAAGACTGAACAACCACAATCACAAGAGCCAAATCAATCTCCACCTTTTTCTCCTTACACTCATAAAGTTTATTATGCTAATGACGGTTCTAATATTTGTGGTTTGGCTTGTGTTACTGATTACTAGAAATGATAACTTAAGAAGAAATGATGTTGTCCCCAACAGAACTAAACAAGAATCGGAAACTAGTGACTCTTGGTCACGAGGAGATCGCCAAGGCGATTCTGAATGGTTATGCGTGGTGTCTTGGAAGAAATGAGGATCAACCATGATAAACTCACTACAAATTTTAACATGCTTGTGGATTCTACGGAGAGACCTAGGTCAACATACTTTGGGCAAAATTTCTCTACCTACAAAGGGAGTCTCTTCTCCTAATTATTTTATTGATTTAATTCGATGACGTTGTATATCTTGCTTGATATGTTTTAATTCATAATATCATGCTTGTGCCTTCGACGTACCACTAATACGTCAAAATGTCAATCAAGTAGGGAATAATGGTGATCAACGGAAAGTGCCAGAATACACCAGAGTGCTACAGAATAGGCTTGAAGCTATCATAGCAACAAATTCATTATATTGCAATCAAAGAAACAAGTCAACGGATAGGTCAGACAAGACAGAGAAGAGACGTCCTCAACCACTCCTGTTCTGGTGAGAAACTACTGGTAGGTGATGTACCGACCAGAATCAGGTATGACCTTGGTAGTTAACCTTTTTTACAGTCCAAAGTATCCTGTTCTGCGTGGACTCGCTTTGACAGGACTGGTATAAGTCATGTCCTGGTCTGATCGCCCACAAGTCTGACGTTGGCCGGTAGTTCAAGTCTGTACAGTGGAGGTGCAAGAGATTTCCTCTAGAAAGGAAATAATTAACGACGAGGTTCAAAAGTTTCTAGACATAAAATGGTAAGAGAGGTAATGTATCTTGATTGGTTAACCATCGTAGTAACCATCCGACAAAAACATGGTATGTTTCAAGTGTTGATTATGTTTATTTAAGATAAAGTTTGCACATAGATTCTTTTCATCTACCAATACTAATGTTGTGCTTGCCAAGATTTCAGGATACAAGTAGCTTACAATTGTGGATGCTTTTATCAAGTCCAATCGAATCAAGTGTATCCTACTCATCAAAAGATGAATTTTATTTTTTGCATAATATATTTTTAATTTGTTACGCCTTACGCTTTGAGAGATGTAGGGGCAACCTACCAAGGTGGTAATTAGCACAATGTTGGAGTATTTTTATTGGGGACACAACGAAGGTGTACACGTATGATTTGGTGATGAAGTCCAAGAGTGTCAAAATTCACGTTTGACGCGTGCAAGCATCCTTTGTATTCTTGGAGAGATATAACATGGAGTTCAATCATGTCAAGCACTCATTTGGCGTTTCACCAAGACAGTTCTAAGGGCACATTGTTGGCAAGAGTGGATCTGAAGTCAGTTCTGTGCGGATCATACTCTCTAGTGATGTGCTGATCATATTATCCATTGATGTGCAGGTCAGAACTGTTATCCAGTTCTGTGCAGATCATACCAATTTTTCAGTCTTGTACTCTTGTTCGATGAAGAGGATAATCTACAGTATCCCATATATTGTGCAAGTAAGAACCTCTTGGATGCCGGAATAAGGTACACTCTTCGAGAAATATACATTTTTACTTAATTAATGTATATTACAAAGTTTAATCTTATTTTTAGAATTATCATATGATTGTCTGGACTAACTTTTCAGTCAAGTCAGTCTTGAGAAAGTCTGAACTGTCCGGGAGAATGGTTAAATGGTTTTGTGCAGATTATTATGTATAACATCAGTTGCAGGCCAAGACTGCCATCAGGTCAGAATCCTTGGCAGATTTTGTGGCGAATTTCAGTTCTGGTCTGGAAGGAGACTTCGGCCTTGGGATTTTGGTCAAGAAAGAATAATGAAAGCTTAGACCTTCCACACTGGTAGAGTTGCTAATGTCAGAGGACCAGGATTGACATAGTCCTGAAATCGCCACAAAGGGGCAGAGTAGCCAAGGTTGTAAGTGTGAAACTTGCTACAGATCTGATTTTCAGTCTTGTCTTGATCTTGTGATTAATTTTCTCATGTGTTATTATTTTATTTCTATTATCTTTTTAAATTTTGTAAGTGATTAATTATTTTTACAAATCTGAGTTTTTCTAACGTTTGAAGATGATTGATTTTGCATGAGGTATTTTTTCAAATTTGCTTGCTAACGGCTTTGAGCAAGAATCAATCCTATAGTCTTGAGGACTCTACGGTTGGAAGAATTACAAACTTTACAGAAGTTTATCATTGTTACAATGAGCAGCCAGATCAGGTTTGAATTTTTACCAATTCTGGTCTGACGTCTATATATAAGTCTTGATGCTTATCTTTTGAATCTTGACCCTTTTTATTTCCTACCCGTTATATTTTCTGGTTGTTTATCTTCTGCTCGATGTGTTCTGTATTATCTTTTTCAGAATTGTTTCCTTGAGTTTACTAAACGTTTCCCTTGAGAAAACTAGGGGCATCTTTTGTGTCTTGAATTCTCTTCTTTCAAGACTATCAGCTCTGAGGTTTTAGCAAGTCACTAGTCCTGACAAAGTCAAGATTCGCAAGTCAGCGCTGGTCAAAGCAAGTCAACCCAACAAGTAGTATGAGGGTGATGGATTCATTGGTACGTGGTCGGCAAGACATTCACAGAAGTGATTGTCAGAACAGGTTTGAATTTTCGTTCAGTTCTGATCCCGAATTTTAATCCTGATCTGGTACGTGTCTGGCATGATTTTTTATGTTGTCTTTGTAGCCGTTGCTTTTTGAGTTTATTTTTGCAGGAATGTTTTCAACCTTATACCAACGTGATCGAACTTTCTGAACGGTCTCATATTCTTATTGCTCAAGGTTGACGAGTTGTTTTAAGAGAGGGTGAAGGTTATAATTTTTACGCGAGCTCACATGTTTTTTGAGAAGTATGTGGCAGGTGAAAATTCACGGTGTTAGAGATGACGAAATAATGTCAAGATAGAGCTTTTGTATAGAAGATTGTTGTCCTTGTTTTCTAAACTACAAAGTGGGGCACTGATGACACTAGAAAGTTGTCATTCGCTCCAGAACAGACGTCGTCGTTCGCTCCAGGACAGACGTTGTCGTTCGCTCCAGAGCAGACGTTGTCGTTCGCTCCAGAAGAGTCGCTGTCGTTCGCCCCAAGACAGACGCTGTTGTTCGCTCCAGAACAGACGTTGTCGTTTGCCCTAGAGCAGCAGTTGTCATTCGCCCTAGAACAGAAGAAGTCATCTGCTCCAAGACAGAAGATGTCGTTTGCTCCAGAATAGAAGCTGTACATATTTGAAACAGTGAAAGAGGTAATTTCGTTATTAAGGAGAGCAAAATCTAAAGGTACGCAATTCATCGCTTCTTGTTATTAATAACAAGTTGGACGTTAAGTTAGTTGCATCAACCTTTATAGTTTTATAGCTCATTATAGTTTTTATAAGACATTTTTCTTTCTTTCTTTCTAACTTGTTTATGTTTGTGAAAGAGTTATCCTTCCAGAATTGGTTATTCAAACACCAAGGTATGTCCTATGTATTCTAGATTCTAAAATTATTCTTTGTTCACTAACCTTGAAAACTTTGAACGAGTGTGAAATGCAGTAAAGATTATGTCGACCTCGTATCAAGGTGTTATATATGGTGAGAAGATTCAACAAGAATGTCAAAGTGAGAGCCCTTTGAGAAAGAGAATTATTTTAGAGAAATATATTCAAGAATGCAAGAGATGTAGTTCATACAAGTTTGCTCAAGTGTGGAGAGGTCCTTACCTCGGTGACTCCATCATCGGTCAAGGGGCACATGAATTGGTAACTCTTGAGGGAAAGTTGATTCCAAAGCTTGGAAATCAACCAAACTCAAGCTCTATTTATTTATTTTCAATTAATTTATTTTTCATTATCGCTTTACTTTATATTATTTTATTATGAGAAAAACCATTGAATACATCAATGGTTGTACTAACCAAGTTTTACATTTTACAAAGACTTTTCCAAATTCTCAAAGTATTCTCAATCTTGTTTATTATATGTCAAATGTTTCTTCATAATATTATACCAAGAGTCTTGGAGCATATTATCTCGTGTTTACGATCATGTTGCCGATCTTGGAGCATATATTATCTCGGAGCATATTATCTTATTTTTTCGGTCTTGCGCTACTGACCTTGAAGAATATTTTCTATTTATTACAGTCTTGCACTATGTGGCCAACCTTGGAGTTCATCCTAGCGCCCTTGCAACCTTATCTTGCTGCCCTTGGATTATATAAATACGGAAGCATCTTATTTCGATCCTAATTGCAACAAGTTCTACCATATATCTTATTCTACTATTTTTGGAGCTTATTCTATGCAATCTTAATATTGGAGTTTTACCCTTCAGTCTGGGCGGATCTTGAGCACTCTTGAAGCCGTTTTTCCATTCTTGAGTATAGTTCTCAATCTTGAGCATATCTATAGTTTTGAGCTCGTCCTCGGCATCTTTGGAGCTTGCCCTCCAAAGATTGAGCCTAGTCCTTGGTCTCGAGCATATCGTCAGTCTTGGAGCCTAGACCTCCAGTCTGTAAAAAGTAGAGCCAATGTCCAATGGTATAGTCTAATTTTTATTTCTTGTTTTGCGGATTGCAGTTTAATTACAAGAGTAAATATTTTTATTATCACAAATAATCCACTAAAAATCTAGTATGCCACATATTACAAATAAAGGAGTCTATCCTCCAGTCCTAGTCGAGTCTATCTTCCACATCTAATCAAGAGTTTATCCTTCAATTCTACTCAGGAGTTTATCCTCCGGTTCTGGTACGGAGCTTAACCTCGATTCTGAGCTTTGTCCTTAACATTTTGGAGTTACCCCTCGATTCTGTAAGAATGGAACTTGTCTTCCAGATTTGAGCTTAGTCCTCGGCCTTGAGCAGCAAATCTGCGGTGGAGATCTTCCTCCAGACCACGATGCGGCCAGATCCTGCAGGTGGAGATCTTCCTCCAGACCACGGTCACGGCCCGATCTGCAGAAGCGGCCGATCTCGTAGAGGATGCGTCCTCGGATTGACGGACCAGGGCTTAGCCGCCGTTAAGAGAGTCCTATAATATCCTCAAGGTTAGCCATGATCATGCGTACATAAGTCCTGGGTGTACACTGCGAGGTTAGTGCATTCACAGTAACAATAGAAGCAATAGAAGCAATAGCGACAATAGTGATTAAGTCCTTGGATCACCAAGGCTAATTACTTAGCAACCGAAGCCGTGTCAGAGCAGACTAGAAAAATGTCTTGCTCTGCAGACTAAGCAAAGGACCACGAGTAAATGAGTTAAGCCCTTTGGAAAGACATAAGGTACACATACGATGAAGCCCTTTGGAATGACATAAGGCACACATACTGAAGAAGCCCTTTGGAAAGACATAAGGCACACATACGAAGAAGCCCTTTGGAAAGACATAAGGCACACATACGAAGAAGCCCTTTGAAAGACAAGGCACAAAGTATTTAACCATCCTCGAGAAGGTTAAACAATAGTTCATACGATGCATTATCAAAAGACAAACGAAGTATTCTACGGATCAAGTCACCGCAAGTTTTGCACAATCTAATGGGTCTCAACTATCCCAGATTTCATAACATGTGACTAACCTTCCTTTTTAAGGTTAAGGAAAGTCCAAAGCTCATATATACTAAGGAAACATCTCTTGTCCAAATGAGCCATATCAAGGTTCAAACTCTAGTGTTTCAAAGCAAGGTATAAGCCCTAGGTAAGCCCCTCGATAATCTATTCGTTGTATGTTCAAGTTCAACTTATGATTTACTAGTCATCGCTACCGTGAAGCAAATAATCAGGTTTTAATTCTCTCCTACTTGATTTAAACGTTGTCTCTTTGAATGTGGTACACAAGTCTTGCGGATGCATAGTTGTTCAAAATTTTACTGGTAGTTTTCTACTCTAGTCTGTTCTGTATAGAAGTGTTTGTACAGGATTGTTTCCTCAAGATTCTTTGAACGTCGCACTTGAGAAAACAAGGGGCATTTGTTATGACCAGATTTTACACTACCCAGAATTGGCAGTTCTGGATAGACGTTGCGAATATGGTACAGAGCAGGACAGAAGAACAATAGCAGTTATAACCCAGAACAGGTCAGAAGAGGTATGGCAGTTATAGCCCAGAACAGGTCAGAAGAGGCATGGCAGTTGTGGTCAGCAGAGGTCAACTATAGCGGTTACAAAGATCATGGGATAATGGAAGATATCATAGCTGAGCAGAAGTGGAGTCAATGGAAGTTATTTAACTACCTAAGATCATGGGTAGTTATTGGCATGCAGTTCTGCGGATCAGAATAGAAGTCATAATGGGAAGTTACAAGTCATGCATAGTGGGTAGTTATCCAACTACCTAAGTTCATGAGATAGTGGCCCTAGATTTTAGGAGTTGTATTGTGAGCATTCTACCTATATATAGAGGCTCACTTAGTCATTTTTCGAGAGGTCTCTCATATGTTCTCTCATAGGTTTTTCTTATACTTTCACATAGAAGTACACATAAACGATGTATTAGCATTATTCGCTAGTTTCTCCTACGAAAATCATTCAATTGTAATCAAAAGCCTTGTAATCATCATGAGATTAATAAAAGAAGTCCTGGCTTGGTAGCCCGCAGTTTTCCCCATCTTCTTCTCGGGGTTTCTGCGTCATCAATCTCGTTGTCCCCTCAATTCTGTTCGGAGAAGGCTATGTTCTGCTTGGTTTCGTCAATCTCGTTGTCCCCTCAATTCTGTTCGGAGAAGGCTATGTTCTGCTTGGTTTCGTTAATCTAGTTGTCATCAGTTCTGTTCGGAGTAGACTATGTTCTGTTCTGTTTCACAAACAGTACTAGTTGGCCCATCTTAGCTCTTTTTCACCCTTGTAGAGTTTTTACCAAAACAATTATGATGGCTATAATTCGTAACAATAGACCAGTTGGATTGAATTCTACTAATTATCTTATTAGTATGACCAGGTTTTACCCTAGTCTCAAGGAGTCCAAATAGACAGGCCTTTTGATCTATCATGAAGCTCTGAATTTCTGCTTGTTTGGCCTGCCTATTGAACCCCCTAATGTTCCAAAATCCCAGACTATCCATGACCAGACTGGGTACTAGGTCCCAGGTTGGCCACAGATCGATTTATTGCTGAATTGAGAACCTCTAGGAAGGTGACAGGCTGTGAAGAAGGCCCAGCCTCATCCGCTCCTCCCATGTCTTCCAAAACAGCGTAGCTGTTGTGCACAGGTGTAGGTGTAGTTGCTGCTGCATTTAGTTGTTTCCCTTTGTCCTTCCCTTTGTCCTTCCAAGCCATTGGATCCACCTCCTTGGCCACAGGTTTCCACACTTTGCGAGGTGGCTGTGTGGTTTGCTTCCTACACCTCTCCTTGTCGTGTCCATACATGTTACATTTGTCACACTTAACAGGCTTCCACTTGTACTCCACTTTGATCTCCTGTAAGCAATCCACCTCATCATAGAATTGAACAGTCTGAGGCAAATCTGTCCCCACTTTCACCTCCACAAGATACCTGGCATATCCAATACGCTCCGTCAGAACCGTGTTCGCATCAGGTTGCAAAGGAGACCCAATAAGCTCCATGATCTTAGCCATACACCGTTCTCCCCAGAACTTGAGATCCAGACCATGTAGCCTGACCCATGTAGGGACGACCTTGACTTCATCTTTCTTCAGTGAACAATTCTCAGTCCAGGGCTTCACAATGAGGGGTTTTCCATCAAACATGTGATACCCCTTCCCCAACACTTCATTCAATTTTTCCACAGATTGAAAATGCACGAGAAAAGCACCATTTGCCATGAAAGTGAGGATACCGGATTAGGGGGATCCCTTCTCGACGCCCCGCTCACGCCCGCCCTCAAAAAATGTCATGGGGCGGAATGCACGGCGCGGGAAAAGTGTTGCAAGAAGCTCGCTCGCGGGGGCTTCGCTTTTAGTGCTTGGCTCGCTCGAGCGTTCTTTTGCTTATGGGGGAATGTCATTACATGTAATTATAACAAAAAAAGAAATATAAAAATCCTTTTTGAAATGTATTTTTGGAGCCGCCACCAAATATTAAAGGAATTTGGAACCTATTCCACGCATCTTAAAATCATAAGACGCGAGGGTCTCAGATTTCAAGGTGCGTCGATACCTATCCTTCTGAGGTTATTGTGAAACCAGAGAGGATTCAGAGTGAGGTTACTTTTCGAAAGTTTTGACAAAATGTATTATGAAAACTGTAATCAAAAAGCCTACGTAAAAGTAGTCTTTACTAATTTGAAAACAAATGCTTTAATTTCGATATTTGGGCTAATAGGACGCTACGTACAAATGCAAATATGTGACTCGACAAATATGTAAAATAAATGTAAGCCGTCATAGCTATGACGATTTACTATAGGAGATATACGTAAAATCACTAATTCATTGTATTTGAATTAATAAATAAACGTTATTCTCCGACTTGTATTCAATTCTAAGATTTTATAAAACCCTCGGTTTTGCATGTTTAAAAGACTATATGAAACGGTACAGTTAAATGTCGAATCCGTGTTTTAGTCGTAATTTAACGCATGAATTGAGAATTTGCATAATGTAAAAGTGGTGTTTAGTTTAGCGATTTTGAGTCGTTTGTTTATGCGATATTGGCGAGGTTTAGACGAACCTTTCGATTCGAATTACTACAATCGTATTGCGAATACGAGTTCGTTAATGCCAATGTCGGGGCGGGTTAAGGTAACCCTATAAGTCTCGAACGTCCAATCGGAAGGTAAAATTTCTTTACCTTGAAATGCAAAGACGGTTTTTAGAGTGGAGATTTATAAGTGCGAGAGGCTTTTTGTGAGTATGAGTATTGAAATGAATTGAGTATATGAGTTGTTGTTATGAATGTTGATGAGTTTTGAGTCGAATAAGGGCTGCTATTTATAGCAATTGCTTCGTGTTTTATGTGTAGTTGCTCAGAAAATCGCCAGAGAACTAACGATTAATCAGAAAATCGCCAGACTGTCAGAGGGGAGGGGGAAAATCGCCAGAGGACTGGCGATTTTCATGAAAATCGTCAGTATTCTGGCGATTTTCACCTTTATTTCTGACAAATTCGTAGCGCTGTATTTCGTATACACGTTATCGTAGGTGTGTAAGTATGTCTGCCCATTTGCTTGACTTTGAAGGGTCGAGGGAGGTCAACTTGTGCCAAGTTGATCAATTTGGTACGAGTTGACTTTCTCGGCTCCGTTTTCGTGTTTCGTGTTTCGGTTTTTCGTCGTGTTTTTCGATTTTGGCTCGAAATAAAATAATATTGTAATATATTATTTTACGACCTTGTGAGATTTTGTTTCGTAAGAATGTGACCCGGGACGCGTTTTGGTCCGTTTCGGGTGTTTGGGCCTTCTTGCGTATTTTGGGTCGTTCTTGTGTGTTTGGGTCGTTTTTGTGCTCTTGGGCCGTTTTCGTGAGGCGTCTTTGTGTCGTGCTTGTGTGTATTGAGTCGACTTACGATTAAAATGAATAAATTAATATTCATTTTTACGAAGTATGCAAATTCAAAATTAATACGTTAAAAAAATGACTAAAATGTTTTAGACACTTATGTACCGTTTCGTCTTATTTAAAACATGCATGAAAAATCCTTTTCGTCATCGGGTTTGCTTTTGGGGGGTACGGATACGGGTATCTACAGAGCCCCCAGTTTGGCTGAGCTTGGACTAAAGCATTAGTCAAACTTAGAAGATAGTATCCGGACCATTACAGTCTCGATACTACCTGGCGACGCTAAGTATGTGTCTCGGGGAGAGACGAGGACTTAGTGTCGGGAATGCGGGGAGGGACGGCATGTTTAAGGACATGACAGTCCTGCATGTTTAAGGGCTTGCCGGCCTGCTGTTGTTTGGGTGTCATTTGATGGCGTTTTGTAGCTTGGCTATCTCCTGCGTCTTGCATGTTTGCTGCGTGCTTGCTTGTGTATCTGTGATTTGTCTTTCTCTTTCGCAGAGAGCATGGGTGTCTGCGTTCTTAATATGCGGAAAAATTTGCGTTTCTGTGTTCTTGATTTGAATAAGAAATGCGTATTTTGTTTCTATAAAAAGTGTATGTATTTGAGAAATATACGTATTTGACTCGTCAGGGGTATACGTATTTTTGATTTTTAACCCGTAAAGAGTGTCTGTGTTTGAAAATTATTAAAGGTACCGGGAACCTCCTCGACGCCTCGCGCGGGCCCGCCCGATTAGGAGCAAGGCGCTACGCGAGAGAATTTGCGTAAGTGCAAATTTGCGAATTTGCTATGGGGGATATCATTGCTTGATTGCTTGAAAATCGTTTTTGCAAGTGCTTTTGGAGTCGCCACCAAATTTAAAGGAATTTGGAACCTTTTTAACGCGTCTTGAATTACAAGACACGAGTCTTAGAATTCAAGGTGCGTCGATACCTATCCTTCTAAGGTTATTGTGAAACCATAGAGGATTTGGGGCAAGATTACTTTTTGAAAGTTTATCAAAGTGTTTTATGAAAAACTGAAATAAAAAAGCCTACGTAAAGTAGTCTTTACTCGTTTGAAAACAAGTGCTTAATTTCGATGTTTGAGCAGATAAAACGCTACGTACAAGTGCGACTATGACTCGATAAAAATGCGTAATGCATGTGAGTCGTTAAAGTTAACGACGTTTTGCTTTAGGAAATATACGAGAAATAATAATTCATTGATTTGAATTAATATAAAACGTTATTTTCCGACTTTTGTCTAATTCTAGTATTTAGAAAATCCTCAGTTTTGCATGTTTAAAAGACTAGTTGAAATGGTACAAGTTAATGTCGAATCCGTGTTTTAGTCGTAATTTAATGCATGCATGAGAATTTGCATAGTGTAAAATGTAACGTCGGTTTGCTTTAGTGAGAGTGTGTCGTTTGTTTATGCAATATTGGCGAGGTTTAGACGGATTAGGAATCCGAATTACTACAATCAGTATACGAATACGGGTTCGTTAAACCAATATTGAGTTGGGTTAATGTAACCCTTGTCCGAGTCTAAAAAGTCTAGTCCGAAGGTAAAATGTTTACCTTAAAACGTAAAGACGGTTTTTAGAAACAATGCTAAGTGTGAGTGTAAGAGGGAGATAGAGAGTTATGAATTGTGTGTGTTATTGTGTTAGTTGTGTTGTGTATATATAGGAAACGAAAAGAAAGGGGCTGAACTCGCTTAAGCCAACGAAACCAACCTGCTAATGAGCAAATCTCAGCCCAAACCAATCGCCAAAGTGAAAAAAGCAGCCCAAATAAGTCGTCTGTCAACAGACGACTAGAAAACTAATCGTCTGTCAACAGACGATTAGTATGGGGGTGGGTTTCGTGGTTTGAAATGAAATTAGAAGGCGGCTGATGATGTATTGTGACTTGATGTTTGGGCTGTTGTTTTGTCGAGGCCCATGCTTATATCCAAGGGGTTTTTGTGTGTGTGCTTGAAACTTTGGTCCATTGGACCAAAGTTTGACGTTTTTGTTTCGCGTCTCGGTTTTTGTCGTGTTTTTCGATTTTGGTTTGAAATAAAATCGTCTCGTTTTGTATTATTTTGTAATATCGTAAAATTTGGTTTTACGAAAATGTGACTCGTGAGGTGAGTTGGCCCGTTTTGAGTGCGTGTTTTTGTAGTTGCAGGTTGGTTTTTGTGAGGCCGTTTTTGTGGGCTGCTTTTGTGGGCTTGAATAATCGTGTCGTATTTTAGCTTAAAATAGGCGACCAAATTAATGTTCAATTTCACGAAATATGCAAACTTAAATAAATACGTTAAAAACGACTAAAATGTTTTTGACACTTTGTACCGTTTCGTCTATTTATAAAACATGCATAAAAGTCCATTTTCATCATCGGGTTGCTTTAGGGGGTACGGATGCGGGTATCTACAGAGCCCCCAGTTTGACTGAGCTTGGACTAAAGCGCTAGTCAAACTTAAAAGATAGTATCCGGACCGCTACAGTCTCGATACTACCTTGCGGCGCTAAGTATGTGTCTCGGGGAGAGACGAGGACTTAGTCTTGGAAATCTTGAGGAGGGACGATGGGTACATGTTTAAGGACATGACGGTCCTGCATATTTAGGGGCATGCCAGCCTGCGTGTTGCTTGGATGCTTCTGGATGGTGCTTTGCTTGTGCTTTTGTGCTACTTGCTGGTGCTCTGCTTGAGACGGTTGCTGATGTTGAATGCTTCTTGATGGCGTTTCGTAGTCTTGAACTTTGTGTGTTGAATGCTTGCTGCGTATGATCTGGTGTTCGTGCTTCAATGTCATTCTCGTAAGAGGCTGTGTGTTTATGTATTTGACTCGTAGAAGAGGCTTAGTGCTTTTGTTGGGCTCGTAAAGAGGTTTGGGTGTTTTTGCGTGACTCGTAAAAAGGCTTAGTGCTTTTGTGGGACTCGTAAAGAGGTTTAGTGCTTTGCTTGACTCGTAAGAGAGGCTTAGTGTTTTGCTTGACTCGTAAAAGAGGCTTAGTGGTTTTGTTTGACTCGTAAAAGAGTGTACGTGTTTGGTTGTTTGACTTTTGCGGAAAAAGCAAAAATTGATCCTGATTTTTGTGAAAAAGCAAAAATTGATCCTGATTTTTGTGTATTATATGGTATAGCCCCCAGTTTGACTTAGTTTTTAGCGTAAAACGTTAGTCAAACTCGTTGTAGCTGCTTTTGATTTTAGCCCCCAGTTTGACTTAGTTTTTAGCGTAAAACGTTAGTCAAACTCGTTGTAGCTGCTTTTGATTTTAGCCCCCAGTTTGACTTAGTTTTTAGCGTAAAACGTTAGTCAAACTCGTTGTAGCTGCTTTTGATTTTAGCCCCCAGTTTGACTTAGTTTTTAGCGTAAAACGTTAGTCAAACTCGTTGTAGCTGCTTGATTTTAGCCCGATTTGACTTAGTTTTTAGCGTAAACCGTTAGTCAAACTTGTTGTAAACGCTTTTGATTTTAGCCCCCGCTTTGACTTAGTTTTTAGCGTAAAGCGTTAGTCAAACTCGTTAGTCGCTTTTGATTTTAGCCCCGCTTTGACTTAGTTTTTAGCGTAAACGTTAGTCAAACTCGTTGTAAGTCGCTTTTGATTTTAGCCCCGTTTGACTTAGTTTTTAGCGTAAAGCGTTAGTCAAGCTCGTTGTAGCTTTTGATTTTAGCCCCGGTTTGACTTAGTTTTTAGCGAAACGTTAGTCAAACTCGTTGTATCGCTTGATTTTAGCCCCGCTTGACTTAGTTTTTAGCGTAAAACGTTAGTCAAACTCGTTGTAGCTGCTTTTGATTTTAGCCCCCAGTTTGACTTAGTTTTTAGCGTAAAACGTTAGTCAAACTCGTTGTAGCTGCTTTTGATTTTAGCCCCAGTTTGACTTAGTTTTTAGCGTAAACCGTTAGTCAAACTTGTTGTAGCTGCTTTTGATTTTAGCCCCCAGTTTGACTTAGGTTTTAGTGTAAAACGTTAGTCAAACTTGTTGAAGCTGCTTTTTGCAAATGGCTTGCGTTGGTGTCGTTGAACGGACGCCGTTAGATGAATAGGGTCGTTGGCTGACCTTGCTTGTGGCTGTATTTTGAAACCTTAAATGTAATGTTAGTTGTGCGAGGATACGAGTCTCGATTGATACTACGTGTCTCGAAATACGTGAAAATGCAGTTGTAATAAAAATGCACATGGGTTTTATGAAAAACATGCGTAAAATGTTTTTTGAAAAATGAAGTACGCAAGTTGCAAAGGGTGCTTTGACGAAAACGTGATGTAAAAATTGTACTTTATAAGGGTTGCGAAGTGCGAGAAATGTGATTTGCGTGGAGTTGAAAATGTGTTTGAGGATGACGGGTTTTTTGAATGTGAAAAACAAAAAGGACGTAAAGCAAGGGTGTAAAACGGGGTGGCGTGATACACGGCTGCGTTCTGTTGAGTAGGGGAAGGTGTTTTAGGTGCAGAAAAGGGGTTGTAATTGCCGTGATGGCGAGGGTTTACGGTCAGGCAGTGCGTGCCTGAGAGGGTGATGGTTTGGGTGTCATAAAAGTCGTTGCCTCCTCCTGTGATCCGTGGTCCAAGGAATTGAAAGGATGCCGAGGGGTGTCGAGATTAACATGCGCAGCTGATGGATATGGCGTCGAAGGAACCTTGTTGTAGTTCGTCGTCAACTCTAAACCCTGAAGACATTGTAGTCTGCTTTGTCATTCCTAAGGCCTAAGAGGACATCGGAGATCGTAGTTTTGTCTTTTGTCCTAGAGACGGAAAATCCAAAATGTAACTACTTTGACTACCATTAATGAAATGAAAGTCTTCGTTTACGTTTGCCTCGTTTGTTGTTTTGTAAAAAGAGTTATATCCTCGACTTTTTTAAGCTTTGGATCATGATCTTGCGTTTGTGTTGACTGTGCCTTCGACCTTTTTAAGTTTCAGGCGTGTGATTTTGTGTTGAATGTCGTCTTTTGACCCTTTTGGGTTTTCAGATGGATGTTTTGTACTGACTATGCCCTCGACCTTTTTAAGCTTTGGGCGCGTCGTTTTTGTGTTGAATTTTGGTCGCGCTTTTCGCAAAGCTGCCTACGTATCCACGTGAGTAGAATTAGACCGGCGTAGTTAAGAGTTACATTTTGTGTTGAATGTGCACGTTTAGGGGCATGCCGGCCCAGAGAATTGTGTTTGTAGAGGGTGCATGTTTAAGGGCATGCCGGCCCGTGGAATGCTTTTGCTTTTTCGTGGAAGAGTGTATGTTTAAGGGCATGTCGGCCCGTGAAATGCTTTGGTGGGAAATGCACGTTTAGGGGCATGCCGGCCCGTGAAGTGTGTTTGTAAAAAGGTGCATGTTTAAAGACATGTCGGTCCGTGAATTGTGTTTTGTAGGAAGTGCACGTTTAAGGGCATGCCGGCCCGTGAAATGTGTTTCGGGAGGTGCACGTTTAAGGGCATGCCGGCCCGTGAAGTGCGATTTTTAACATTTTGTCTGTTTGCATCTTATAAATACATTGCAGAATGTTTCATGGGTGTTAGTTGTTTTGTAGTTGGGAATGGTTTGATACCGGGGTTTTGTATGTTCAGCCCCTAGTGTGGTTGGGAGCATGAGTATGTGTGGGTTTGTTGCGCTGTTTTGCGCCAATGGGCAGTATCTGGGTGTGTGGGGGTTTGTTTAGCAGGGATGGAAGGCTAGGTAACGTGTCTGTGAATCTTTGTGGGTCGTAGACATGTGCTTCGTATGCTTTGAAGTTTTGGTAGAGAGGGGTGCGTGGTTGTCTTTTGTGATTAGTAGGAGTATTCCTGTATTATGGTCGTGGTGGTTGGACACCTGACTGATTGTGGAGTCCTTAGTGATTGTGCTTTCTGCGGTGTTTTTAACGAGAATGTCGGTGTTTCTTGGATATGCTTTGTTTGGGTTGTGGCAGTCAGTGTATACTGGACCTTTGCCTTTTTTTCTTCGTAGCTGGGATTTGTGTTTGATATCCAGTCAGCGTTTTTGTTGGCTTGGATTACGCGTTGTGGCTTTTTGTTTAATGGGCTTGATGCCCTTCTTTGTTGTTGTGTGGTGTTTGGTCAAAGACGGGTGTGTCTTTGCGAGACCAAATGAGGGTGCCGTTGATTTTTGTATGTAGCTTGGAGGATGTATGTTTTTGGCTGTGCTTGGGGAAGGTCACAGTGGTAATTCTCTGGGTTCCTGAAGTGTTTTGGTGTCGACGGTTGTTACATGTTCAGGGATGGAAGGCTGTTTTGGTCTGGAAACAGTGCCTGCAATGTATTTATATGATGCAACGTCGTTTAATGCTATCGCAAATGTTAGAATATACGAAAGTGCAAATGTTAGAATGTGCAACAGAGAGTGTGTAAAAGTAAAAAGGAAAAACGAGGCAAAGTGTAACCGAAAACATCCTTGTCATTAATGTTGTTAAAAGCAGTTACATTTGAAAATTGCTCAGACTATAGAGCTTAGGACAACCCTACAAACTCTAAAATCCTAAACTAGGTCTACTATTTAGGAATGTAGTTGCGCATCCTGGTTGGCTTAGAAGACCTGGCGTCATGATGACGTGGGACCCTGAAGCCTAGGCGTAGATGCTTGAATTGAAACCACCTGCGTCATTGGTGGATTCGTTGATGCTTTCTTAATTGTAGGAGGGTTGCTCGGAAGTTCGAGGCTTTGACGGTGACGATTTTGTCGTCCAGAGGTAGTTTAACCTTCTGGTGCAGAGTTGACGAAACAGCCCTGGTTGCGTGAATCCAGGGTCTGCCCAACAACATGTTGTATGTTGGAGGAATGTCCATGATCTGGAATTCAGTTTTCGTCACGACCTGTTCTGTCATGACGGATAGTGAGACGATGCCTTTTACACAACGGAGTGTACCGTCGTATGCCGCCATGTTGTCTGAACAGGGTGTGAAGTCGTTTTCCTCCAACCCCAGTTTAAAGGCGGTCGCAAGAGGCAGGACGTTGACTGAAGAACCGTTATCGACGAGGGTAACGGGTAATGTCATGCCTTGACAATCTACGGTTATGTGGAGTGCCAGATTGTGTGCAGATCCGAAGGACGACAGGTCCGCGTTAGAGAAAGTTATAGCACCCGGTAGCCAGTCCCGGATGATGTGGCTAACAAACTGTGCCGGAGGTGTACGTATTGCCACTGGAGTGACCTGTAGGGCTCGGCGAAGGGCCTTGCGGTGCCTTGGCGAATCCTGCAAGAGTTGCCTGGCAGAAGTGCTTGATTTTGCTTCGGGGAGTTGTTTTGGAAGTATATCCTTGGCGCTAGGCCGGGTTGACGGAGCAGGGGGCGTAGTCTCGTCCATGAGTATACCCTCGTCCCTGTTGTTGTTTGTGAGTCTGGATGGGAACCCTGGCGGTTCAAGCGGAGCCAGGTACGGGTATTGGAGGCATGAAACCTCGTCGTCGCTGTCGGACAGCTTGATCGGGTGTTGATAAGGAATCTGTACAAAGACCCTTCTCTCGCCCGAGTGCCGTGCTTTTGTTTTTGTTTTTGTCTTGCGAATGTGCTTAGTCTTTGTCGTTCTGATCGTCGATGTCATCGCCGCGACATTGACCTCATGGTTGTTTGTGGTAATCGGATGAGAGCAGTCGAGAATGGGAAATGTTCCCACGAAGATAGCGCGAGCACGGGGTGTGCTATGCTGGTGTGATGACTTAGGTGTCGCGCTTGGTTTTTCGATCGTCTTGTTGTCGATCATGTCTTGGATTGCATTCCTCAGACGGGAGCACTCCTCGGTGTCATGTCCATTACCCCTGTGGAATTCACAGTAGGCGTTTTGGTTCCATGACTTTGTTTTCTTGTGCTTAGGTGGTATGTTGGTGGGGTTGGGAAGCCGCAGAATGTTCCTCTTCAGGAGCTTTTTCAATGCCTTGGAGTAAGGCATGTAGAGGGGGTCAAAGTGTCGTTGCTGTTTCGACGAGGATGACCTAGCAAATGCTGCCTTGGGTGTAGCGAGCGTAGGCTGTGTTGTGAACACAGGTGATGCCGCTAGTGCATCTAGGTTGACAGTGCTAGCTGGTTGAGCTGTTGCGACGGTGCGAGATGTGTTGCCTTTGTGACCACGGCTGGTAGTTTTGGCCGGCTTGTTTTTGCGAATTTTGTCTTCCAGGGACTGGATTCTTTCAGCATGTCGAGCAGACTCTTTGGCGAAGTGCCTAGCGTTTTTCTCGGTTTCGAACTTTTGCATGACGGCTAAATGTTCGAGCTGAGCTGTGAGATTGGTGACTTTGTCGTTGAGTAGCTTGATGTGTTCAGCGGTCACGTGTGGTTGTGGAGGCGATAGAGGGGCAACTTCGTTGGTTGGGAGGTTGAAATGGGGTTCCATGTTTCTTCTGCGAGTCGTGTATCCGGGGCTTTTAATGGGTAAACCTGCAAAGCGTTAGACTTTAGTGACTCGAAAATGAAAGAAAAGACTCAATCTCGCATTTGCAACCCAAAATAAAGTGTTTCTTAGCTGAAAAGACACGGGAGGCTTTTGAGGTAGAGATAGGTCAACATATCTCTAGTCTCGATGTAATAAAATGTTTTGTATGATCAAATCTGATTAGCCCAGATTAGCAGTATGTCGCTTAGGGGCTAATCGTTAGATTGTGATATGAAAAGGAGTCAAAATGAAATAGCGATAGGCTAGTCGATTTGAGGATGTTAAAACGAGTAAAAAGCAAATGCTGCTTGCCTTTTACGTGTGATACAGAAAGTCGAATCAAAATGACGATAAGTCAGCTGATTTGACATGTAAAGTGACGGTTTCGTGTCTGAACGACCCCGTATTTTGTTTGTTTTTGAAAAGTTGTTTGTTTAGGTCGAGATGACTAGGGAGTCATTCGGCCTAGAGTTGTTTCAAATGCATAGTGTAAAATGCGTAGTGTAAAAGTGGTTGTTTTAATGAAATATCCAACATGAGTTGACATTTTGGGTTTTGCCTTGTGAAATGTTTTGCAATAAATGAATTATGACGATACGTCAGTCGCATAGCTCGTTTATGTTTTGTAAGGGCTCGGAAATGTAGTGATTATTTCCGAGCGATTTTGAATGTAGTGGTGTGTTGTTTGTCTGGTTCGTTTGACGATAGGTCAATACACCTGACGTTAGTGTTTTTTGAAAGCATGACTTTTCAAAAATGTTTGAAAATGTATTTTGAAAAGACGTCTATGAATGCATATGCTTTGAAAATGTTTTGCATAAGTTTGTTAAGAAGACGACTATAGTGAGGGTACTATAGCTTCGCATTTGTACGTATATGACGCGGGTTTTTGGCTTTTGGGTAAGGTTCCCTTCGGTCATTCCCGCAACGTTTGTGTAGGGTTATCCGCAAGATTGCACACGTTTGAGTGTGAATTCAATACGGGTCCTAGAGCGTCCAAGTTTGACTGCTACGATCGTTTGTACGGATGCCGTACTTGTAATCGTGAACGGGTGAGAATTCGGTTTGTCCTGAATAATCTCGCTTATGAAGCGAACGCTATTAGGGGCCGATTCTCGAGGGTGTATGGCTCGTAAATCCCGGAGGATTTGACTTAACGTTAAATTGCTCAAACATCGAAAGCGTTGTTGTTCTCAAATTTTCAAGTTTTGCCTCTTGCTTTTTTAAATGAAATAAAAACAGCTAGTCCCCAGTAGAGTCGCCAACTGAAGGTACCGGGAACCTCCTCGACGCCTCGCGCGAGCCCGCCCGATTAGGAGCAAGGCGCTACGCGAGAGAATTTGCGTAAGTGCAAATTTGCGAATTTGCTATGGGGGATATCATTGCTTGATTGCTTGAAAATCGTTTTTGCAAGTGCTTTTGGAGTCGCCACCAAATTTAAAGGAATTTGGAACCTTTTTAACGCGTCTTGAATTACAAGACACGAGTCTTAGAATTCAAGGCGCGTCGATACCTATCCTTCTAAGGTTATTGTGAAACCAGAGAGGATTCGGGGCAATGTTACTTTTTGAAAGTTTATCAAAATGTTTTATGAAAAACTGAAATCAAAAAGCCTACGTAAAGTAGTCTTTACTCGTTTGAAAACAAGTGCTTAATTTCGATGTTTGAGCAGATAAAACGCTACGTACAAGTGCGAATATGACTCGATAAAAATGCAAAGTAATGCATGTGAGTCGTTAAAGTTAACGACGTTTTGCTTTAGGAAATATACGAGAAATAATAATTCATTGATTTGAATTAATATAAAACGTTATTTTCCGACTTTTGTCTAATTCTAGTATTTTGAAAACCCTCAGTTTTGCATGTTTAAAAGACTAGTTGAAATGGTACAAGTTAATGTCGAATCCGTGTTTTAGTCGTAATTTAATGCATGCATGAGAATTTGCATAGTGTAAAATGTAACGTCGGTTTGCTTTAGTGAGAGTGTGTCGTTTGTTTATGCAATATTGGCGAGGTTTAGACGGATTAGGAATCCGAATTACTACAACCGTATTACGAATACGGGTTCGTTAAACCAATATTGAGTTGGGTTAATGTAACCCTTGTCCGAGTCTAAAAAGTCTAGTCCGAAGGTAAAATGTTTACCTTAAAACGTAAATACGGTTTTTAGAAACAATGCTAAGTGTGAGTGTAAGAGGGAGATAGAGAGTTATGAATTGTGTGTGTTATTGTGTTAGTTGTGTTGTGTATATATAGGAAACGAAAAGAAAGGGGCTGAACTCGCTTAAGCCAACGAAACCAACCTGCTAATGAGCAAATCTCAGCCCAAACCAATCGCCAGAGTGAAAAAAGCAGCCCAAATAAGTCGTCTGTCAACAGACGACTAGAAAACTAATCGTCTGTCAACAGACGATTAGTATGGGGGTGGGTTTCGTGTTTTGGGCTGAAATTAGAAGGCGGCTGATGATGTATTGTGACTTGATGTTTGGGCTGTTGTTTTGTCGAGGCCCATGCTTATATCCAAGGGGTTTTTGTGTGTGTGCTTGAAACTTTGGTCCATTGGACCAAAGTTTGACGTTTTTGTTTCGCGTCTCGGTTTTTGTCGTGTTTTTCGATTTTGGTTTGAAATAAAATCGTCTCGTTTTGTATTATTTTGTAATATCGTAAAATTTGGTTTTACGAAAATGTGACTCGTGAGGTGAGTTGGCCCGTTTTGAGTGCGTGTTTTTGTAGTTGCGGGTTGGTTTTTGTGAGGCCGTTTTTGTGGGTTGCTTTTGTGGGCTTGAATAATCGTGTCGTATTTTAGCTTAAAATAGGCGACAAAATTAATGTTCAATTTCACGAAATATGCAAACTTAAATAAATACGTTAAAAACGACTAAAATGTTTTAGACACTTTGTACCGTTTCGTCTATTTATAAAACATGCATAAAAGTCCATTTTCATCATCGGGTTGCTTTAGGGGGTACGGATACGGGTATCTACAATTATACGTATTGAACTCGTGAGGAGTATACGTATTTTGATTTGCAACTCGTAAAGAGTGTATTTGTTTTGAAAAATACACGTATTTAACTCGTGAGGAGTATACGTATTTTGATTTTTGACTCGTAAAGAGCGTATTTGTTTGAAAAATATACGTATTTAACTCGTAAGGAGTATACGTGTTTGTGATTTTGAATTTGTAAAGAATGTATGTGTTTTGAAAAATATACGTATTGAACTCGTGAGGAGTATACGTATTTTGATTTGTAACTTGTAAAAAGTGTATTTGTTTTGAAAAATATACGTATTTAACTCGTGAGGAGTATACGTATTTTGATTTGTAACTTGTAAAAAGTGTATTTGTTTTTGAAAATTACACGTATTGAACTCGTGAGGAGTATACGTATTTTGATTTGTAACTCGTGAAGAGTGTATTTGTTTTGAAAAATATACGTATTTAACTCGTGTGGAGTATACGTATTTTGATTTGTAACTCGTAAAGAGTGTATTTGTTTTTGAAAATTATACGTATCGAACTCGTGAGGAGTATACGTATTTGTGATTTGTAACTCGTAAAGAGTGTATATGTGTTATTACTTTGTGAAATTGGACTCTCGACTTGTAACGAGCACGTGTATCCTTATGTTTTCCTCATAACAGGGCGTAAAAGAGCGGATTAATAGCGTAATGGACCATAGTGACCAGTTTAAACTAAAAATAGACCCATGCCTGACCATAAAATCGCAAGAGTTCTGGCGAATTAATGTGTGTGTGTGCAATTTTGTTCAAAAACACGGGAAGGGGAGGGTTTTGCAAACAGCCGAAAAACAACACACCAATACACTTTAATCAGAAAGCTCGTTCTTGGCGATTTTTCGACCAAAACTCGTGATTCCGCTTCCTATGATTCGCAATGGACCAAGGTATGCACTCAATCAAGTTGCTATTTCGTGTTTTGAAGTCGGTTTGAGTCGGTTTTAACTGAAAATTCGTTTTTTAGGGTTTATGTTAAACCGCTTTGCATGATTCGAATTTTTCCATTATTGTTGCTTGAGATCGATGCTTGAGAGTATTAAGAGGCTTGTCTTGCTATTGTTGATGATTGTATGTGAAAAACCCGTGTCTTGGGGCTGTCTTTCGTGTAGAGGGTCAAGAGCATTTTGGTCATTTTTTCGTTTTTGTCTCGAAACATGCTCCAAGTTTCAATGTAGGCTACCCATTAGTAGTATAATGCGCGGGTAAATTTGTTTTGTTGAAATAGGCGCGAAAAGCGGGTTTTTTGGGTTAAAAACCGTGTAAAGAGGGTGTTTTTGGTGGTTGTGCTCTGTTTTTGTCGTGCGAGACGATCTTGAGTGGCCTTGTTGTTTTTGAAACATCCTTGTATGCTAGTGACGAGGCTTTGGGTGACTTGTGTGTGAAAAACGGTTTGAAAATCCGTAATTTTCGTGTGTTTTTGTATGGAGACGGTCTTTGGGTCGAAATTTTCGGTTCCGAAACTTGTCGAAAACTTTCGTCTCGGGTCATGATGACTTGTATGGTGTATGACTTGCTTAGTTTTGCTGAGCATGCGTCATTTGGAGGTGTTTCGGGGTGTTTTGGAGTGTTTTTGTGTAGTTGAGCTAGGCTTCTTGAAGCCGCTTTTCTTGCTTCTCGTGCTTCGGGTTTTGGACATATTGTTGTGCAGGTTGTTTGGGTTGCCTAAGGTGTTGGTTTGTGGGAGGTTAGGGCTTCCTTGGTCAAGAAAAGGACATGGAAAGGCCGTTTTTGTAACTTGTGTGCGTTTTACAAAAGTTATTCAGTCGAGGTGTTCGGGACATGATTTTTGTACGAAACTCTTTGTGGGTGTTCAATATGACTTGTATGTCGTATACGTGTCATGAACTGGGTAATTCTGTGTCTCTGCGCCGTTTTAGGCTTATCTGTCAAAAATAAGCCTAAAGCGTATTTTCTGTTGTTTTGCTTGGTTTTTGTCGAAAAGAGCACTTTCTAGCTCCTAGCATGGGTTGTGTATGACGTATATATCGTATACGTGTCATAATACGTACATTTCTGCGCTCCCACATTGTTTTGGCCTTATCTATCAAAAATTGGCCTAAAGTCTGCTTTTTGCTGTTTCATTTGCTTCTTATTTGCTTTTGCATACCGTTGCTCTTTGGATTTGCTGTGGATGCCGCATACGTTGGATATATGTCACAAAGTATGCATTTTCGGGTCTCTGCTTTGTTTTAGCCCTTTCTGTCAAAGATAGGCCTGAAGCTTGCTTTTTGCTGCTTCCTTTGTTTTTTCTTTGCTTTCGCGTATCCTTGCTCTTTGGACTTAAACGTGCGTGACGCGTACATTGCATATGTGTCATAAAATATGCATTTTTGCGTCTCTGCTTTGTTTTAGCCTTTTCTCTCGAAGATAGGCCTGAAGCTTGCTTTTTGCTGTTCTGCTTGATTTTTCTTTGTCCTTGTGCATCCTTGTTCCTTGGATTAAATGTGTATTAACGTAGATATCGTATGTGTGTCATGAAATATGCATCTCTGTATTTCTGCTCCTTTTTAGCCTTTTCTGTCAAAGATAGGCCCGAAATTTGTTTTTCTGTTGTCTTTGTACATGTACATTCTTCTGTTGGTCGTGAACTTGCTTTGACTGAATTGCATCTTTGTATTATCACATCGCTGCGTTGCTTAAGAGTGTTTTTTGAATTCGTGCAGGTGACCCTGAGATCGTGATACCTACGACTAGTGCTATGAAGGATGTCATTGATAGTATTGATTTTGCTCCTACAGGGGAAGAGCATACCCCAATTTCCGAGCTCCGTCTTCACTTAGCGAGTTCTGAAGGTCCGTCTCAGTCTGATTTGTTCAAGACTCCTCCCGCTTTGACGCCAGGGAATGAGGTACAGGGACCTGTTTCGTAGTCTCCTATGCCTTCCGCTAGCGATCATAGTACTACTGTGGAGCCGACAGGGCCTTTTGTTGGCAATGCGGGGCGTACCGTAGAGGCGACTGGAGTTACCGTGTGGCCTGCTGTAGAGCCGCCTGTGTCCTCCGTTGGTGGGCGTGGGGTTACTGCTGAGCGGCCTAGGCCATCTGTTGGCGAGCGTGGAGTTGGTTCTGCACCTTTGCAAGGTGCTGGGCGTGGGCGTGGGGTTCCTGAGCCACTGGTGTCCGTCGGGAAAGGCCGAGGTAGAGGTCGTGGGGGTGGACGTAAGAATGATAGGCCTAGTAGGAAGCGTAAAGTAGCTGATGTTGCTAGTAGTGCTGAGGGTGGTATTCGGACGCGTAGTCGTCGTGCTGCTGAGGCTAGTGGTAGTTGTGAGCGAGGTGAGAGTAGTAGTGCTGGCGTTTCGGGCGAGGTGAGCTCCGATGAGGGTGAGGAGGGAGATGATCCTGCTGTTGATAAGCCGAGGCGGGCCCTCCTCGTCGACTTGAGGGTGCCTTTGAGAGTGATCCTGAGTCCGAGGAGGAGCAGGGTGACGAGGAGCCTGTGGTAGGTGATCCTGACGAGGAGGCCGCAGGTGGTGCGGCTGCGGGTGCTGTAGGTGGTGAGGCGGGCGTTGATGTTGGAACGGCTGCAGCGCAAGATATGTTTATGGGGGTGGTTGATGAGCTAGGCTTGAGACCATCGTTCCCTCATGGACCGCGATTGTGGGCGAATGTTGCCAGGGATTGGGATGGTGTGAGCGTAGGTTGGAACCCATTGGAGCACTTGTCTACTCGGGTGAAAGTTGGCTTCAAGTTAGGTATCATGAGGACCTTTTCTGGCTTCCGTACTGTCATGGATGCTTTTAACAAGAAATTGTCTCCCGAATCGCAGAAAATAGTCCTCGGCACGGTCTTTGGTTCGTTAGTGACGAAGTGGCAGGAGGTGCGTGAAAAGAATGTGAATTCGCACGTTTATGTACTTCGAGCGTTGCTAGACAGGTTCTGGGATATTACTAATACGTTCCATATGCCTGGATATGAGGTTGGTATCACTTTCTCGTCTCTTGCGATCGTCTCGGGGCTCCCTCACGGGGAGGAGGTGATTGAGTGGGACAGAGCGCGTCCTGCTATTTCTAGTGCAGCGGTTGTTCGCTTGATTGGAGGTGATATTAGATGTGCGAGGGAGAAGCGGAACACGTTTCAGCCTCGGACGTCGTGGATTGATGATTACTTCAAAGGTCGTGGGAAGAAGCGGGTGAGTGTTGCGAGTCATGAGCAGAATGCTCGATTGTGGTTATGGTGGTTTCTGTCGGCCACTCATTTTGGAGATAAAGGCGAGCGGGCGTCGACTGTTGTTTTAATGGCGCCGAAGGACTTGTCTAGATTGGGTGATTTTGACTGGGTTACTCCTGCCATCGGTCTCTTGATTCGGTTTTGTAGGGACGCGGTTCGTCCTGATCAGATCGATGATGGGTCTCGA
The DNA here is from genome assembly GCA_023091065.1 of Dianthus caryophyllus. Classification (NCBI taxonomy): domain Eukaryota; kingdom Viridiplantae; phylum Streptophyta; class Magnoliopsida; order Caryophyllales; family Caryophyllaceae; genus Dianthus; species Dianthus caryophyllus. Next base: position 12,847,647 of record CM041518.1, on the reverse strand, counting down.
CCGTCCTTGGTTGGCCCTGGTCTGCTGATGGAGGTATGATTGCTTTGCTCTCTCCTTTTGTAATGTTTTATTGCTTTGCTGCTGTTATTCCTTCCTTTGGTGATGTATTTTTGTTTTTTCGTAGTCCTGGTGTTATGCTCATTTCCCATCGCTGCTTCCTGACAACTTTGCCTTGACGGCGGAGTACCCTGCTTTTCATGCTTATGCGACGGCAAATAGGAATGGTATTCGCTTGACTTATGATGCTGCTCGAGTGCTGTTCAACGGGATGACCGCTGATAAGGTAAAAGGAGTCCGTATTCCTTTTATGTTTTGTGTTCATGCTTTGCTTGCGTTTGCAAATCTTGATTCATTTCTTGTTTTTGTAGTTTGTTCGTTATCCTTGGGCAGATTATGCGGATGTCCCTGCGTCGATTGCGACTTGCTTTGCTCTTCGCGATACACAGAGGTTATACATTGCGACTCAGTACGATTCGTATTGGTTCTTAGGCGAACGTCTGTCAGCGCAGACGACCAGGGGTGAGTTTGTTGTGCCTGTGTCCCCTCCTAAGGTCCTTTTTGTACAGACGTCGGATGCTGATATTCGTCGTGATGTACAACGGGAGGGTGAGTCAGAATCCTTGTTGAGGCAGGATGAGGACTATCCGTCGTGGGCGCGTCTTGCTTTGGCGCCTGCCGTGATTGAGGTGTGCTGCTGATTTTGCGTTAGCTTGTGCATATTGCTTGTTTAAAAAGCAAAAATTGACCCTGATTTTTGTGTTTCGTAGCCGCGTGATCCTGACCTTGAGGCTCAGCCTCCTCCGTTCTATGAGAGTCTAGTTTTCGAGCATGATGATGGCTGTCGGCATTCGATTGTACTGCCTCAGTGTTTGTCCGCAATGACTGATGCTGGTATGGATGGTTGGAGTTCTCAAGTGAAAAAGGTATGTCTTGTAGCTTATGCTTGCGTATGCTTGCGTATCATGTACTGTATAGCCCCCAGTTTGAGTAAGGGTTGTTGTAAAATCGTGACTCAAACTCTGTCGAAGCTGCTATTGAGTAGAGCCCCTAGTTTGAGTAGGATGTTGTTGTAGAATCGCGTAATCGCTTGAGTGAAGCTGTTTTCGATTATAGCCCCCAGTTTGAGTTAGATTTTGTCCTAAAATCGTTAGTCAAACTTGAATGAAGCTGTTTTTGATTTTAGCCCCCAGTTTGAGTTAGATTTTGTCCTAAAATCGTTAGTCAAACTTGAATGAAGCAGTTTTTGATTTTAGCCCCCAGTTTGAGTATATGAAGGCCGTATTTGTGTGCAGGTGACGCTGGATGTCCACAAGAATTTATGGAGGGTGGCGAATCGCTGGCGAGTAGCGTTTAATGATAAAGCAGTGGCACTTTGCAACGCTCAGAAGTACGCGACAGAGTTGCAGGCCGCACTTGCGCAGAGTCAGATAGAGCTAGGGCGGGCTAGGGCTGTGGAGACACAACGGGAGCAGGAGTTGGCTGCTTGTCGTGCTGAGATTGACTCATTGCGCGCAGAGCTTAGTCGCCGAGATCAAGCTAGTTGATTTGGGGTGTATGCTAGGACATTGGTTTATCTTATGGACTTGTTTTATTTTGTGGTCGTAGTTGTACGTATTTGTATGAGGTCAATTTTGTGACTGTGGCTTGACGCGAGTAGGCCCTGCGACCTCGTGTGCGTGCTTCGGTTATTTTGTATGGTTGCACTCGTAGGAGTCGTATGACGTTGATTTGTGGCCATGACTTGACGCGAGTATGTTCCGCGACCTTGTATGCGTGCCTTGGTCATGTAGCAGGTTTGCTTTGTTGACTATGGTAATTGCCCTTGTTGGCGTAGCTTTCATGACTGATGATCATGCGTGAGGTGCCCTAAGCCCCTGCCTCGTTTTGTAGGATGACGGCTTGTGTCGTTGTCTTGCATGTGAAGTCTTTGTGACCTGCTTATTCGATGTTCCAGCATTAAACGGTTAGTCGTGCAAAGAAAATATATCTCGATTGAGATAGTCTTACTCGTAGTAAGAGTATGTATGTTTGAAACATATGTATAAAATATGCAGTTTTGAGGGAAATATTTTGAGTCCGTAAAAGACGCTTTTGACGCTCGTAAAAATGTAAATTTAAGCACGTCGTGCTTTAATATAAGTTTGTGAAACGAGACGATTAAATTTTGTGTGACTGTAAAGGGTGTTTTCGACGTTCGTAAAAATGTGAATTAAGAACTTCGTGTTTTAACGTAAGCTCGCGAAATGCGACGGTTGAATTTTGTGAGACCGTAAAAGGTGTTCGACGTTCATAAAAAATGTGAATTAAGAACGTCGTGCTTTAACGTAAGCTGTGAAATGCGACGGTTGAATTTTGTGAAATGTATGTGCAACATAAGAGTCGAGAATCGACGGTAAAATGACACAATACCCGACAAAGTAATTGATAATACGCCGTAAAGAAAGTGTAAAAATAGCGGTGCGTAGGCTGTAAAAAAAACTTTCTGCAAATCGTAGGCTGCAAGACGGTGCGCAGTCGTCGCATCAATGTCAGAAAAGCGCAGAAAATAGCCTGTATGCCAACGATTTTCACAAAAATCGCCAGAAAACAGGCGATTTATGTGAAAATCGCCAGTCAACTGGCGATTTTTGTGTAAATCGCCAGTTTTCTGGCGATTTTTGTCTTGTTTTCTGCTTTTTGTTTTGGTTTTTTGGCTAATCGCTGGTTCACTAGCGATTATACTTCGTGTCGTCGTTAGTTGAAGACGTTGCCTATAAGAAGGATGCTCGTGTTAGTTCATTCATCCATCTCTCCATTCATACTTCATATCACGTTTTAACTTGTAACTTCATTACTCATATTATAATAGTATTCATAATATCCCGCTGAGCGTTTTCTTTTTTGTGAGTAATGGAGCATTTGGAGGGACTTGTAAGGATATGGTGTGCTACTTTGTCGGGTATTGAGAAAAGGAATCTCAGGGGCAGTGGCCTGGGCGTATTCCTAGGTTTAAGGCAGGTTCGGATGGAGCCTCAGTTCTTGGATGCTTGTCTGCACTATTGGGACCTGGCTTACCACGTATTTCGCTTCCCTGATGGGGAAGTTTGCCCTCTGGTTGAGGAATTTGCTGCCATCGGAGGTTGGACTCGCACTGTTACTCCAATGTGTGTTCGCCAGGAGCTCGGATACCAAAGGAACATGCAAAATTTCCTTAAGATGACGAGGCTCGAGACGGAGGACTTGTTCCTAGATGGGTGCTTGAATATCATCCGACTTTGCCAGAGGTTCATGAATTATGATGATGGGAGCATTGGCGTGGTGGCTCGTAGGAGGGCGTTGGCCCTTTGCCTTGTGTCTTCGCTTTCATGTTCCCGATTCGATGGATGGGATGGGGTTCGGCTGGCGGCAGGTCTACGGTCGTGCGGCCAGAGATAGAGATGGGTTACAACCCAGCGGCGCTGATTGTTGCCGAGACAATCCTTGGCCTAGATGATCGGGCGTGTAACAGAGTGCATGCTTATCGTGGTTGCCCCCTTATTTTGCAGGTGTGGCTTATGGAACGCTTGAGCGTGCTGGGCGCTATCCCCTATGGCGCATCCTACACGGCGGCAGGAGTAACCAGTCGGGGCTTGAGGTGGATGGGCCCCAATGGCCGTCCTCATGATTACTTTTCCACCTTTGTGAGGGCGTCAGCTATTCGTTGGGTTGTGCCATGGTGGGAGGTTACCTCTGTGACGGGCAGTATGGTCGGCGATGGTCCCTCTGGAGTCATGCTGTGCGGTTTTTACATTGGGGTGTTCATTCACCCTCTGAGGGTGAGGAGGCAAATGGGCTATGCCCGATTCATCCCGAGCGCAGACACCACGATCCAGGATTCGTTGTACTTAATAACCAAATCAGCGATGCATGGTCGCGAGGATGGGCTCTGCGTCCGGTGGCGGTGGCGAGGATATCGCCACGGTGAGAGTTTTGAGGTCGTATATCCGGTGGACTACGGCAACAACTACTCGCCAGAGGGCCCGCCTTCGTGCTATAGAGCAAAACGAGCCACCGCCGACGTCTGCCATTAATCCAGTGCGTTTTGGTCGTGGGAGTCGTGGGAGCTCGAGCTCTGGGAGTGCACCGTCCATGGAGGCGGAGCTCAGTCATCTTGGCTTCATCATGGTTAACGCTACGGGCCATGACGGTAGTGATTGTGCCCCCACATCTGGGTTGAGTCCTCCTTTCAGTCGTGAAACATGATGTCTACTTGTGCTGCTGCTTAGTTGCTGGTTGTATGCTTGTTGTTTTATTTCCTTTTTCGTTTTTAATTCCCTAAAACCCGAAGGTCATGCCGGGCTTTGCAATGTTGGTAGGGATTGTAGTGTTTGGTGATGCTCCCAACTAGAAAAATCCAAATTGCAATGTTCTTTTTTTTTTTTTTTTTTATAATAATAAAACGAAAGTTCTTTGTATATAACTTGCCTTGTCTCCTTTAGAATTAAAGATATGTGTATTTGAATTTTGTTGGTTATACCCTTAACCTTGGTTGTCTTGGGCATGTTATTTTGTGTTGAATGTCGGCTGTGCTTTTGAAAAGCTGCCTACGTATCCATGTAAATGGAATCAAGCCGGCGTAGTTCGGAGTTGTGTTTTTGCGAAGGCACGTTTAAGGGCATGCTGGCCCGTTATTTCCTTGTAGGAAATGCATGTTTAGGGGCGTGCCGGCCCATGGAATTGTGTTTTTGCTTTTTGTGGTGGGTGTGCACGTTTAGGGGCATGCCGGCCCGTGGAATTGTGTTTAATTACATGTTATAAATACATTGCAAGTGTTTCAAGGGTAGTACTTTTTCAGTTGATCGAGGTTGGTTGCTAGGTTAAACTCTTGACCGTCTAGGTCAGTTAGTTTGACCGCTCCGCCTGTGTAGATCTCTTTGACGAGGTAAGGTCCGGCCCTGTTAGGTTTGGACTTTCCTCGTGGGTCAACAGGAAGTGGCGCGCGTACTGACTTCAATACTAGATCTCCCACTTTTATGTTTCGTGGTCGAACTCGCTTGTTGAATGGTCTTTGTAGCCGTGCTTGGTACATTCGTACAATGCTCAAAGAATTTAGCCTACGTTCGTCTAGGAGCATGAGTTGCTCATAGCGCTTGCGGGCCCATTCTGGTTCTGGAATGCTACTTTCCATTAGTATTCGTAGGGATTGCATTTCTATCTCCACTGGCTGTACGGCTTCCATACCGTAAGTGAGGAAATAAGGCGTCATGCCTGTAGGTGTGCGGATGGTGGTACGATACCCCCAAAGTGCAAATGGGATTTTGTTGGGCCAATCCCGACAATTGTCGATCATTTTCTCCAGGATGGTGACTACAGTTTTGTTTGCGGCCTCCACGGCTCCGTTGGTTTGGGGTCGGTAAGGAGAGGATTTGTGATGTTGTATGTTGTATTTAACGAGTATAGCTTCTGCTTCGCCTTGGAAATGTGACCCTTGGTCGCATGAACTTCGTGTGGTATACCGCAATGCAGGCATATGATGTTTGTTTGTATGAATTTGGCGACCTCTTTTGGTAGGGTGCGAAAAAGACGCCGCTTCTACCCATTTTGTGAAATAGTCGATTGCTACTAGTACGAAGCAGTGTCCTCCTGCTCCGATGGGATGAATTTTTCCTATCATGTCAATGCCCCACGTTGAAAAGGGCCACGGAGACGTGAGGCTGTAGAGGGGTGAAGGGGGTACATGCTGTACGTTACTGAATATCTGACAATTATTGCAGTGTTTGACGTAGTGAATGCAGTCTGCTTCCATAGTCGTCCAATACCATCCTAATCGTAAGATTTGTTTTCATAGGGCCCTTGCGTTCATGTGTGGGCCGCATTCGCCATCGTGTACTTGGGCGATGATTTCTTGCCCTTTCTTGTAATCAACACACATGAGTAGGGTGCCTTGTGGTGTCTTTTTGAGTAATTGCCCCATCTCTAGTACGAATTGGGATACGAGAAGCCTGATGGCCCTCTTTCCTCGTTTGTCGGTGTCAGGTGGATAAGAGTTGCTTGTTTTGTAGTTGAGTATGGCTTGGTACCATGGTTCCGTGTGTTCAGCTTCGTCGATGTCGATGGTGTGAACGTATGCGGGTTCACCACGTCTTTCGACGACAATGGGTAGTGTGTCAACATTTGGTGGCATGTTGAGAAGGGATGAAAGCTTTGACAGTGCGTCGGCAAATTGTTTTTCTTCCCTTGGGAGGTGATAGAATTCTATGCAGTCAAATTCTGTAAGGAGTGTTTGTATCTTTGCTTGGTATTTCGCGAGGGTTTCGTTCATGATTTTCCATGCTCCTGTTACTTGATTTATGATGAGGAAGGAGTTTCCATGTACCCGTAGGTGCTTTATGTTGAGGGCCATGGCTGCTTGTAAGCCATAAATGCAGGCCTCGTATTCTACGGCATTGTTGGTGACGTTAAAGTCGAGCATGATTGAGATGGGTGTGTGATCGCCATTATGAGATATTAGGAGTATTCATACACTATAGCCACGGTAGTTCGAGGCTCCATCGAAGTAAAGTTGCCAGTATTCAGTTTCGACAGCTAAAATTCCATCATCAGGGAATGACGTTGTGTCGATTTTAGGCTGTTCAGTGATGGCGTTCTCTGCAAGGAAATCTGAAACAGCTCTTCCCTTAATGACTTTCAAAGGCAAGTATTTGAGCTCATACTCTGCTAGTAATAACGTCCATCTGGCCATGCGGCCGTTTAATACTGGCTTTTCAAACAAGTATTTGAGTGGATCCATTAAGGAATAAACCCTGGTTGTGTGCGCGAGGAGGTAATGCCTGAGCTTTTTGGTGGCCCAGACTAGAGCGAGGCAGCTCTTTTCCACAGGTTCGTAGCGAGTCTCATAATCTTGGAACTTCTTGCTAATGTAGTAGATTGCTCTTTCTTCGTTGTTAACCTCCTGGGCGAGCATGGCGCCCATGGCGTTTGGTTTAGTTGTTAGGTAGAGTGAAAGAGGTAAATCATTTCTGGGGTGGCACCAGAACAGGTGGATTGGTGAGTAGGGTTTTGACTTTGTCGAATGCTTGTTGACAGTTGTCGTCCCATTTTGTGTGTTCTTCCTTTTTTAGCTTCTTGAAAATTGGTTCGCAGACCATCGTGAGCTTGCTAATGAATCGAGAGATGTATTGGACTTGTCCCAAGAAACTCCTGATCTCATCAATGTTGCTTGCAGGTTTCATCTCCATTATGGCTTTGATTTTGACAGGGTCGATCTCGATTCCACGTTGGCTTACAATGTGACCCAATAACTTGCCTGATGTAACCCCAAAAGTGCATTTCTGTGGGTTGAGGCGCTTTTTGTATTGTCTGATTCTGGTGAAGAATTTACGAAGGTTGGCAATGTGATCCTGCCTCTCCTTTGATTTCACAATCATGTCGTCAACGTAGACCTCTACTTCTTTATGCATCATGTCGTGCAGTAGAGTAGTTGCGGTATGTTGATAAGTGGCGCCTGCGTTAATGAGCCCGAAAGGCATGACAGTGTAGCAGTATGTGCCCCAAGGCGTCACAAAGGTTGTCTTTGACATATCGTCTGTTGCCATTTTGATCTGGTTGTAACCCGCATACCCATCCATGAATGACAGTAGTGCGTGGTCGGCCGTGTTGTCCACAAGTATGTCCATGTGGGGTAATGGGAAGTCGTCTTTTGGGCATGCCTTGTTTAGGTCACGAAAGTCTGCGCATACTCGTATCTTTCCATTTTTCTTCATGACTGGGACCATGTTTGATACCCAATCTGAGTATTCGATGACTTGGATGAAGCCTGCTTGTAATTGCTTTTCGATCTCTTCTTTGACCATGAGAGACCATTCTGGCTTAATGCGTCGGAGCTTTTGTTTAACAGGCTTGGCACCTGGCTTGAGTGGAATGCGGTGCTCGGCTATTTCGCGGTCGATGCCAGGCATGTCCCTGTAGGACCAGGCGAAGACGTCTTTGAATTCTGTGAGTAGCTCGATGTATGCGGCTTTTTCTTCCATGCTTAAGGAAGCTCCTAGCTGTAGTTTTCGTGGTTCTTCAGGCGTTCCTATATCGATGATTGTTGTATCCTCGATAATGGGGCTTGCTCCGGTTTTGAAACGATGTTTGCAATGTATTTATATAATGCAATGTAGTTTTGTTTAATGTTATCGCAAGCATTAGAAAATGCAGATTTTAAAGGAAAACAAGGCAAGTAGTAACCAGAAACGTTGTTATTATTATTGTTTTCTAAAGCAGTTACATTTGAGGATAGCTCAGATAGGGGAGCTTTGGACAACCTTAGAGACTCTAGTTCTTTGTCTATGTCTATCACATCAGGAATATAGCCTGGAGGCTTAGTTGGGGTGAAAGACTTGAAGTGACGACGTGGGAGCCTGAGCTCTATGACAGATTTGCTGTTAGCACCCTTGTCCTCGCTTTCTTCAGAGTCAGAGTTTTCGAAGGTGTAGCCTTCTCCAGTAGTGATTTTGAAAGTGCGACCTTGCTCATCGGTCCACTGAAGAGTCTTTGACCATCCGTCGTGCGTCTTCTCCTCAAATGGGACAATCAGGTCGGTGGGGTTAAAGCTGTGGTTACGTAGGATGTCGGAGATGAGTTCGATCCCGGCGATAGTGCATGAGAAGAAGTCTCTGGGTGTTTTACCCACACCTTCCTTGACGAAGTATTTGTCAGTGAAGATGTGATATGGTTCCATGTGAAAGTCACGACATCTCTTACGGTCTTTGAATGCCTGTTCCCCACGGGTAACTTCGTAGGACCATGGTACATAACCTAGGCCCATGGTTGGCCATTTGTTATCGTTATCCTTCACATAGAGCGCTGCAATTTCCTCCTCGCGAGTCAATGTGCAGATGTCAAAGTCGAAATCAAAACCACAGCTGATGTCTGGGGTTTCGGTGTTTATTCTTGCAGTGTCATTATCGAGCTTCTGCTGCTGTAGGGAAGCTCGGAAGTTTGAAGCGTGGATGGTGACGACCTCGTCATCCAGGGGAAGCTTAACTTTTTGGTGTAAGCTTGAGGTGATTGCTTTGGTTGCATGGATCCAGGGTCTACCCAATAACATGTTGTAGGCGGGGGGTATGTCAATTATCTGGAATTCAGTTTCCCTTATGACAGGTCCTGTCATGATAGGAAAAGAGATGGTCCCTTTTATCTTTGCCGGGTAATGCAAATCGTAAGCCACCAGCCGTCTGCACAGGGGATGAAGTCATTTTCCTTGATCCCTAGCTTTTTAGCTGTTTCTAGGGGCAGGACGTTGACGGCAGATCCGTTGTCGATGAGGACAACAGGTAGTGTCATTCCATGGCATTCTACATTAATGTAGAGTGCTAGGTTGTGAGTGCCTCCGAATGGCAGGAGGTCTTTGTCGGAGAAAGTGATGGCGCTAGCTTGCCATTAACGGGTAATGTGGCTGATTGTTTTTTCAGGAAACATTTCCGCTGTAATTGGGGTGATTTGCAGGGCTCGATAAAGGACTCCGCGGTGTTCTAGCGATTCCCCTAGGAGCTGCCAGATTGAGATATCTGCTTTTGTCTTGAGGAGCTGTTTTTGAATTGAGTCTCCAATTTCAGGAATAGGCGCTGGAATGGCGCTTGACGATGCTATGTCAGTTTGTGGCTGAGCTGGCGTAGCAACTGCAGGTGTAGGTGTAGTGACTGGAGGAGGTGGCGTAGTCACCGGAGGCGGAGGTGTAGCCTCGTTAATGACTACCCCATTGCCCTTGTCTTGGCTAGTTGTTTTTGTTGGAAAACCTGGGGGTCAAGCAGACTCAGTGAGGCTTTGTACGGGCGACCGGAGCGTGTTAAGTAGGCTATCTCATCATCACTGTCGGATAGCCTGATTGGGTATTTGTGGGGCATTTTCCCATATATCCCTGTGGGTCGTTGATCCTCTTCTTCTTCTTCTTCAGGGGGGAATAGGTAGTTATTATTGTCTATGTGATTATCCTCCTCATCAGAACTATCCCAGATACCATTGATTTCGTGGTCGCTTGAGACAATCAGATGAGAACAGTCGATGATAGGGTCCCACAAAAATGGCGTGGGCATGCAGGGGGTTGAGTTGATTTGAGGGTTTAGGACCCGGAGAAGGTTTCTCGATGGTATTGTCATCGATCAGGTCTTGAACTATGTTCTTTAGGCGGAAGCATTGTTCAGTGTCATGGCCTTTTCCCCTGTGGAACTCGCAGTATGCATTCTGATCCCAAGATTTGGGCTTTTTTTTATCCTGAGGGGGCTCGCTAGTAGGTCCCAGGAGTTGAAGCACGTTTCGGCTTACAAGCCTCTGTAGCGCCTTGGAGTAAGTCATGTAGATTGGGTCAAAGTTTCGTCGTGGTTTTGACGAAGTCTGACCTGCAGATGAGTATGACGCCTTAGGAGGAGGTGCAGTGTATTTTGTTGGCGTTGGGGCGACAGCTAGTGCTTCCAGGGCGTTAATGCAGTGAACTGGCTCAGTTTTAGTGATGGCTCGCGATGAGCTGCCCTGGTAACCTCGACCTGTAGCCTTGGTTAGCTTTTCTTTGCGGAGTTCATCTTCGATTAATTCACCCACAGCGCTGAGCGAAGAGAAATTGTCAAAGTTGCCATAACGCAAATCTTTGCCGCGAGGGGTTAGGTTGTTGATGAACTTGGTGATTAGTTCTGTATCCTTAGGACGGTTGGGTATCTGGGCACTAAGCTTCTTCCAGCGGGTGAGGTATTCAGTGAAGCCTTCATTGTCTTTTTGCGCTAGAACTTCCAGAGTACGCAATGAGACTTGAGTATCGTTATTGTCATGATACTGATTGTCGAACTGGACCGTGATTTCTTTGAAGGTAGTAACCTTGTGTGGGTCCAAAGCATAGAACCAGGCTCTAGGTTGTGCATCCAGAGAATGTGGAAATAGAGTAGCCCAAGCTGAGGGGTCAACGCCCATGACGGCCATTTTGGCCTTGAAATCCTTGATATGCACAAGCGGGCTTTCATGACCTTTGAATATAGGGAGGTCACTGAGTGATAGTTTGGCAGGTAGCAAGGACTTGACGCTTTTTGAGACGTGTTCAGTTTCCTCATAAATGGAGTATCCCTTTGAATTAGTGAGGCGTTCTTCCATTGAACGAATTCTTTTGGCATTTTGTTCAACCTCTTCAGCAAGGTATTTGGCATTTTTCTCGGCCTCGAGTTTCTGCATTGTGGCCATCTGTTCGATTGCAACAGTGAGGCTAAGGATTTTGCTGTTGAGCTGTTGAACATGTTCTGCGGTGACTACTGACGGGGGAGGAGTTGTGGTTCCGCCGACATTTTCTTCACTGTTAAGTGCCATGGTAGTTTTTGGTTTCGATCTGTTGTAGGTACGTTTCTTTGGAGGTGGTGGAGGGTTCAGATGACGGTCTTTAGTACGTCGCGTATCCAGGACTTTTTAGGGAAATGAACCTGCCAGAGTTTCAAACCTTAGTGACCTCCAAAAGAAAAAGACTCAAAGAAAGGTCGCATTTGTAGTGAAGAAAAGGTAAAAAGTGTGAAAGCGTGTGCAGGACTCGACTCGTGTTTTTAGCTTAAAAGACACGGGAAGCTTTTGAGGTAAGGATGCGTTGGCGCGTCCCTAGCCTCGATGTAAATAAAAGTTTGTATGATCACAACCTGATTAACCCAAGTTAGCGGTATGTCGCCAGGGGTTTATCGTTAAATCGTTATGTAAAAGGAATCAAACCGAAGTAGCGATAGGCTAGTCGGCCTGAAGATGTTAAGTTGAGTAAAAAGCGGCTGTTGTTCGCCTTTTATGTGTGACACAGGGCGTCGAGCTGTAATGACAATAAGTCACCCAACCTGACATGTAAATTGACGGGTTCGTGTCTGAACGAGTCCGCGTTTTGCTTATTTTTGAGAGAGATAGTTTGTTTAAATCGGGGTGACTAGCAAGTCACTCGACCTAGAGCTATCTCAAAAGTGTTTGCTTAATTGAAATATCCTAAATGAATTGACATTTTCGGGTTTTGCTTTGCGAAATGTTTTTGCGATAAATGTATTATGACGATACGTCAGTCGCATAATCCATTTATGTTTTGTAAAGGATCGGAAATGTAGTGATTATTTCTGATCGGTTTTGAACATCGTGATGTGTTGTTTGTCAGGTTCAGTTGACTATAGGCCAATGATCCAACAGTATGTTTAAAAAGTATGTCTTTTTGGAAAATGTTTGAAAATGTATTTTCAAGACAGACGTAATGTCCCTTTGAAACGTTTTTGCATGCATTTTTTTAGAAGACGACCATAGCGAGGGTGCTATAGCTTTGGATTTGTATGTATAGGCGCGGGTTTTTGGCTTTCAGGGTAAGGTTCCTTCCGGTCATTCCCGCAACGTTTGTGTAGAGTTATCCGCAAGATCACACACATTAGTGTGGATTCAATCTGGGTCTCTGACGTTCGAGTTTGACTGCTACGATTCACTTGTACGGATGCCATACTTGTGATCGTGGAAGGGTGAGAGATCGACGTGTCCAGAGTATACTCGCTTAGGAAGCGAGTTCTTACTTGGGGCCGTCCCTCGATGGGTGTGGTTATGAATCAGGAGGATTCGACTCAAACGTACTATTGCCCAAATATCGAAAGCAGAAATGTTTTCAAAGTTTCAAGTTTCACTTCTTTATGTTTTTTTTTTTTAAAATAAAATGAAAAGTTAATTTTCAAAATAAAAAAATAAAAAAAACATGCTCGTCCCCAGCGGAGTCGCCAACTGAGGATACCGGATTAGGGGGATCCCTTCTCGACGCCCCGCTCGCGCCCGCCCTCGAAAAATGTCATGGGGCAGAACGCACGGCGCGGGAAAAGTGTTGCGAGAAGCTCGCTCGCGGGGGCTTCGCTTTTAGTGCTTGGCTCGCTCGAGCGTTCTTTTGCTTATGGGGGAATGTCATTACATGTAATTATAACAAAAAAGAAATATAAAAATCCTTTTTGAAATGTATTTTTGGAGCCGCCACCAAATATTAAAGGAATTTGGAACCTATTCCACGCATCTTAAAATCATAAGACGCGAGGGTCTCAGATTTCAAGGTGCGTCGATACCTATCCTTCTGAGGTTATTGTGAAACCCGAGAGGATTCGGAGTGAGGTTACTTTTCGAAATTTTTGACAAAATGTATTATGAAAACTGTAATCAAAAAGCCTACGTAAAAGTAGTCTTTACTAATTTGAAAACAAATGCTTTAATTTCGATATTTGGGCTAATAGGACGCTACGTACAAATGCAAATATGTGACTCGACAAATATGAAAAATAAATGTAAGCCGTCATAGCTATGACGATTTACTATAGGAGATATACGTAAAATCACTAATTCTTTGTATTTGAATTAATAAATAAACGTTATTCTCCGACTTGTATTCAATTCTAAGATTTTATAAAACCCTCGGTTTTGCATGTTTAAAAGACTATATGAAACGGTATAGTTAAATGTCGAATCCGTGTTTTAGTCGTAATTTAATGCATGAATCGAGAATTTGCATAATGTAAAAGTGGTGTTTAGTTTAGCGATTTTGAGTCGTTTGTTTATGCGATATTGGCGAGGTTTAGACGAACCTTTCGATTCGAATTACTACAATCGTATTGCGAATACGAGTTCGCTAATGCCAATATCGGGGCGGGTTAAGGTAACCCTATAAGTTCGAACGTCCAATCGGAAGGTAAAATTTCTTTACCTTGAAATGCAAAGACGGTTTCTAGAGTGGAGATTTATAAGTGCGAGAGGCTTTTTGTGAGTATGAGTATTGAATTGAATTGAGTATATGAGTTGTTGTTATGAATGTTGATGAGTTTTGAGTAGAATAAGGGCTGCTATTTCTAGCAAATGCTTCGTGTTTTATGCGTAGTTGCTCAGAAAATCGCCAGAGAACTAACGATTAATCAGAAAATCGCCAGACTGTCAGAGGGGAGGGGGAAAATCGCCAGAGGACTAGCGATTTTCATGAAAATCGCCAGTATTCTGGCGATTTTCACCTTTATTTCTGACAAATTCGTAGCGCCGTATTTCGTATACACGTTATCGTAGGTGTGTAAGTATGTCTGCCCATTTGCTTGACTTTGGAGGGTCGAGGGAGGTCAACTTGTGCCAAGTTGATCAATTTGGTACGAGTTGACTTTCTCGGCTCCGTTTTCGTGTTTCGTGTTTCGGTTTTTCGTCGTGTTTTTCGATTTTGGCTCGAAATAAAATAATATTGTAATATATTATTTTACGACCTTGTGAGATTTTGTTTCGTAAGAATGTGACCCGGGACGCGTTTTGGTCCGTTTCGGGTGTTTGGGCCTTCTTGCGTATTTTGGGCCGTTCTTGTGTGTTTGGGTCGTTTTTGTGCTCTTGGGCCGTTTTCGTGAGGCGTCTTTGTGTCGTGCTTGTGTGTATTGAGTCGACTTACGATTAAAATGACTAAATTAATATTCATTTTTACGAAGTATGCAAATTCAAAATTAATACGTTAAAAAAATGACTAAAATGTTTAAGACACTTATGTACCGTTTCGTCTTATTTAAAACATGCATGAAAAGTCCTTCTCGTCATCGGGTTTGCTTTTGGGGGGTACGGATACGGGTATCTACAGAAAGAGACTTTGTCATATTCATACCTGGACCACACTCGTTTCAGAAAACCTTTGATGACCTCCGGCGGTGGATTCGCCCCCAGAATGAAGCACACCAAGGAGTTCTTCCAATAGTTGATTTCATCGTCAACATCCTCTTTTCCAAGTCGCAATTTGACTGAGGTCCCCTCATCCCCCTCCAGTCGATTCAGGTCCAGCGGTATTGCCGATCTATCCCTGGTTTGGTTGACCTGAACTTCCCCCTCCTCTGTCGAGTTAGGCTGAAGATCAGATACCATCACCACATCTGTATGATTAGGTTGATTAATTTGATTTGAAGAAGATTTCGAGAGAGAAAGAGTTAGAGCTTGTAGTTGATTTAGGGTTTTTTTGTTTCCTCCCTTCTTCTTGGCCATGGCAGAAGAATTAGAGAGAGAGTTTTCAATTCAATGTTTATTGGGCATAAGATAATTGAAAAAAAAAATATTTCACTTTTTTACTCGTTGAAAATTAAAAAAAATTATAGGTTTTCTATGTGGTATCCCTATATTTTTTCGGAGTATACGTGGTACCCTTGGGTTTTAGAAAATATCACTAGTACTCCTAAACTTTGTAACATGTTCTCAAAATACCGAAACTACTTGATAAGGCTAAGTCGTATCGCCAATATCAAAATAAACCTAACAGACAACTAACAGCAGCTAGCGGTAAGCAGGATCGTATCCACAGAGAAACGGAGTAGTTTTAAGTTAAAGCAGGCGAAAACAGGTCTAACTCAGGGTGTGAAAATGGAGTTTGTTTAAGCTATAAACTAAAACAGATAATAAAGCAGATGAACTGAAATATATAAGAGGGAAGATTAGGGCATCGGGTTCAATGTGACAACGATTCAGGAACTCAAATTTATAAGAAGGAAGTGATAAACTGTGCAAATGACTAGGTTTATAAAACGCTCTCTCGAGTCAATTTTAGCCTTAAGCAAATTTAGCGGGCTCTCGCAACTTACTAAATTCGACTTATCAATCTCGCGTAAGTCTAGTCACTAGTGGAAAAAACCCCTATAGTGGCGGTTCAAAGGACCCTATAGTGGCGGTTATGGTATGACGTATATAGGGGGGACGTGTATGGTATTGGTGTCGGTTCGAAAACCGACACCATAAATAAACATATTGTGGCGGTTTTTGTTAGAACCGCCATCATAGGTGAGACCTATAGTGGCGATTCTTGTTAGAACCGCCATCATAGGTGAGACCTATAGTGGCGGTTTTTGTTAGAACCGCCATCATATGTATGACCTATAGTGGCGGTTTTTGTTAGAACCGCCATCATAGGTGAGACCTATAGTGGCGGTTCTTGTTAGAACCGCCATCATAGGTAAGACCTATAGTGGCGGTTGTTGCTAGAACCGCCACTATTTGTCTTACTTATAGTGGCGGTTGTTGCTAGAACCGCCACCATTGGTCTAACTTACAATGGCGGTTGTTGCTAGAACCGCCACAATAGGTTAAACTTTTTTTAAAAAAAAAAATATTTAAAATTTGCTACTTAAAGAGCCAATTTTAGCCAATACTTTTACAAATTTAATAATCCAAATAACACACTCCTCAAAATTATAAGTCCAAGGGCCAAAAACTCATCATCGAACAAGACAAAAATATGTATTTTCGTACAAATTATACTCGCAAGTCATAGGCACACTATGTTAAATACTCCAATAATTAAATAATTAAAGTAATTAACGTACAATATACCGCATACACGATCACTAAAATTTACGCTGTCTTTGAGTTCCTCTTAACCGTCACGACTCTCTTATTCTGCAATAAACATGAGTCATCCGGATAAACAACACAACCACTTGAGCCCTCAAATCTTAAAGACGTCTGAAACTCCCAGTAGGCGCCTCTGAAACTCCCGTAGTATTTTCATTTGCTTTTTGGGTGCCATTTGTCTGCCAAAAATGAAATTAAAACAAGTTTAAAACATGAAATGAACTAAAATCAACAGAAACACAATTCTTAGGAAACATTTTACACATACTTCTAAAGTTCACAGGATACATAGCTTCTAATCTCCGTATAACATTCATAGGACATTAGTTCTACACTTCCCTGCTCAAAGAACCCTCCAAAATCACACTTAAAACTCGACCGAAGCTAATGAAGATTAAAACTGATATAGTTAGGAATAAACCCATACAATCATACATTGATAGAAATGGCGCAATCATCAAACTGATAATTTTTTGACCGAACAACTGACACAATCAACGGCTACCACAGAATGTTATTAAAACAAGATTTAGTAGTAGCATTAGAAATAAGGGTCAACCTGCATAAACACGACTAAGCTATTTAACATTCTACTGTATCTATTTCATCTAATGCATTTCAGCAAATTGCAAATAGAACAAATAAACAATTGGCCAAACAACAGATAGAGAAGCAGTAGTCAACTTAAAGTCTTCTTTTTCGACACAACAGGAGCCTTCACACCTCTTTTGGGAGCCTGTTATTTAAAGAGGAACAAATTTGGAGAATGTCAGGACTGACTACCAAATTTAAAAACTTCTACAGCACACACAAGACAGTATACCAAATTATACAATTATTTACCACTGACAAACGAAAATCAAACTTCAAATACTACAGCACACACAAGACTGACTACCTAGTTGTATACAATCATTTACAGGTAACAAAATGAAAATCAAACTTCAAATAACAACAACATTTCCACTTCTACAGCGCGCACGCACAAACACAAGACAGTAAGCACTAACAAATAATACCGAGATCGGTAAACAAAAGATAAACAAATAAATCCATGTAGCAGTGCAAAGGTGGTGACTTTTAGATACTCAACCTGTTCTTGTCGCATGATTGATTGAATGAACCAACAAGCTCCTATAACCTGTAAAATGGTCAACGGTTATCAATAAATTTGATGTAATACTACTCATTGCCATCTATGTAATACTACTCATTGCCATCTATGTAATACTACTCATTACCCGTAAACAACTTTTTAGCTATTTCTTAAAATAGTTATAAGGTTGTGTCCATGGGCATGATTATACGAGATAGTGGCGAGGGGTTTTCAAACTGCAACCCCTTAATAAATACAAAACCATATTAGTTTTCGTAAATAATCAATATTGACAGCATCATATCCAAAGAAGCAGACGGAAATTTCTACACAGAGCCTTACATGGCTTGCTAGTATCGAGAGTATCAAGTTATATGCAGCACCTGCCCACACAGTCTTAGTAACCACTGTCGCAGAGTTCGCAATTCGAGAGGTCATAGGAAATACCAAGAAAAGCCTAGGAAAGTACTGGCATATCAGGATTAACAGACATGCGTATATTGTACTCGTCCTCGACCCACTCAAGTTTGGAAGGATACTCCATATCATCACCTACGCAGAAAATTACATAGATTTAACAAGTCAAATCCGTAGAATGAAACAGACACTCGACATAACTGACTGCACATCACAATATAACAAATGCAAACGGTATAGCGAGTTCTTGAGGTAATGTGCCGATTCTCAATCAATGAGTGGATTCGCTACTAATGAACTTAAGTAACTGCAGACAATTTTACAGCATACACATTACAAATTATGGAATTTGGCTTCGTAATACTTACCTGAGGAAAAGGTAGAGTAACAATAAGGTCTACGAAGAAGCCATTCTTGAGGTAGTTTACAGCAATCCTTGAAGGATCAGTTACAAGCATACCAGTCCAGTACGAAGAAGTAGTGGATAAAGGCAGAAATGCTGTATGAAACCGCTGATAAATGTTTACCACACAAACTACATCTGCAACTGATCTTATCATTGTAAGAAACAACTTAAGCTTCAGACTATCAATTTGGATATATCTAAGTAAGGATAAATGTTTACCACACAAACTACATCTGCAACTGATCTTCGTCTCTCATAGACGGTAGGAAGAAGAAGAGAGGATCTACAAAGAGCGACACGAAACATGCTACAAGGAAAGCTTTGTTCCATGTTAGGATATATCTAAGTAAGGATAAGCCTTACCGTTTCGAAGAGAAACCGCGAACTCATGCTCGACAACGCCATAACCGCTCCAAAACGAACAGAACTCTACAATTAACGATTTAATTATCAATTTCTATTAAAATACTCACTAATCGACACAAAGAATCATTAGAATAGACTACAATAAGAAAAACCCCCAAATATTAGGTCAAAACGACGAAAAAGAAATTTGAAAACTTGAACTCGAATTATACCTTAATTACTTTAATGATAAAGCTAAGAGTGGACAAAATCACGAATTAGGGTAGGAATGACTGAGGATGGTGAAGTTGTAGAGGAGAACACGAAGATGAGAACATAACAGTACGCAGAGCAGTTCGAGGTGGCCTGCTCCGACGACCGATGAGGCGTCTACGGTGGCCGGTGACTGCGTGCTATCGTCGATGTTGAAGTTTAAGTTATTGTTGATGAGTTTTGGGGGTTGTTACAGCAGAAAGAGAAAACACGAAGAGGGTAAGAAAGGTGGGAGAGAGAACGAGATATGAAAATGAAAAAGAGGGAGATGAGTTTTGTTTGTGTATGTTGTGACTATAGTGTCGGTTTTGTTAAAAACCGCCACCATATGTTAATTCACTTTGACATATAGTGTCGGTTTTGTTAAAAACCGCCACCATATGTTAATTCACTTTGACATATAGTGTCGGTTTTGTTAAAAACCGCCACCATATACGTTATATCTATAAATGGCTCGCTATATATAAAACCGCCACCATATGTTATTTCACTTTAGCAAATAATACGTCGGTTTCATTTAAAACCGCCACCAAATAAGCTATTGTGGCGGTTTTTCTAATAAACGCCACAAATACACAAACTTTTTGTGTCGTTTCTACCATAAACCGACACCATATATGTTCATTTCAACTTTTAGTGTCATTTCATTTAGAACCGACACTATTGCAGCGACACTATTGGGGTTTTTTCTAGTAGTGAGTTTCAATTAGGCTTTCGATCTTAAACTGAAACAACCTAAGTTCAATTCAATCAAGGCGTCCCTAAATTCAATTGATAATAAAACGCGCAGAAAGAAATCAAGTGCACAGAATATTCAACCAATTTAATCCTAAAACATGTTCCTGAACCAATTATCACAAATTCCCCTAAACCCTAATTAGGAAATTAGCTAGACATAATAACAATTAAAACAAGGCAATAATAAGAAAACATGTTAAAAGAAATAATTGCAATTGAAATAAAACCTGGAATTTTACTGAACCAAGCGATTCTGATTGAACTAATCTTGAAACTAAACTAAAGTTTTGAGTTTGGAAGAGAGAACTAAAAAGAGAATAAAGAACTAAAACTAGGAATATAAAGCCTGAGTCAAGCTTTCGACCTAAGGCCCCTATTTATAGTCTTCCCAAAACAATTTACCATAAAATAAAAATAAACCAGTCGAATAATACGCCAGAGTCGGCCACTAAGAATGGCCCAGCATCGCCGGCCGACTCACTGGGTCGCTCGCTTTGGTTCCATCCTTAGCCCATCCTTCATCTTGGGCCTTGTTTACTCTTCATTCTCGAGCCCAATACTTGCTTTGGGCCTTTATTCTCCTCGTATCTTTTTTTAGTCTTTTGGTCCTTGAGCTCGAGTTCTCGAGCTCCTGCGTGTGCTCGGGGTTGGTCTTCTCGGTTCGGTTCTCGTATTGCTCCAATGTCTCGGGTTTTGGCTCAAAACCACCAAAACCTGCAAAATGAAAATGAAAAGCAGCAGTAACGAGAAATATAGCAAATAGCTTATAAAACTGGTAATGAACACGAGTAAATGTAGCTAAATGCGACTGAACCGGGGGCATAAAACGTATATAAATAACATGTATCACTACTACTCCCTCTATTTCAATAGGAAAGCCCCATATGGAATTGGACCAAATTTTTAGAAAAGTAAAAAGTTGAGGGTAATGTTGGTATTTTAGGTTTTGGTGGACCCCATTTGAAATGATAAACGTGTGATATTTTAGTAAAATAAGTGGATTGGTAGGGATAAAAAAGTGATTTTTATTGTGAAAAATTACCATGAATAGAAATGAGGCTAATTGAATGAAATTGTCGAAAAAGAAAAGTGGGGCTAAATGAGTGAAATAAAGGAAGTAAAAGTCATATATTTAAACTATGAAATTTTGTAACGATAATATGTTTACGATTCACGAAATGATGTTTATGTTATGGGCATGGCGGATTATTGCCAAAAAAAATCAATCTAAAATGTATAAACTGGAAATTTAAAAGAGGCGGATGGGTGTACTTATGGCATTTTAAGAGTTTTTCATTAAGTTCATGGTACCACATAGAATAACCCATAAATTATTTACTCCCTCCATTTCACTCTTTTCTGCGCACTGTTCCTAAAAGGCTAAAAGTAAATACTACTCTTTTCTTTGCATTTTTATTTTTGGAAACATTTTGTTAAGAAAATTATCTACTATGTACCGAGTACTTATATTTGGTTTTGATTTTTTTCATCCGTTTTATTTACTAAATTACTTTTATGGCTTTCAAATTTAGTGTAAATGTATTATCTTAATTATATAATTTATTTGTATTTACTTTTTGAATTTTTTAAAAAGATTTCCTTAATCATTGTGTCAAATACAAATTGGAAGAACTAGTAAGATAGCGGGAGTATTTTTTATTTATTCTTAAAGTTTAGACTTTTAAGATTAATGAATGAATTAGTCTTATCATAACTTATAGTAAGACTGCCTTATTACACTATTTGTCTCTAATTGTATGTAAAAGACAAATTTAATAAAAAAAAAAAAAAAAAGAAAAAAAAATAGAAGAGAAAAATTTCATAACTCCAACTTACTATATACTCTTTCCGTTCCAAAATGTTAGTTCCACTTACCTTTTTTAAAGTCAAAGTTTCGTAACTTTGATGGACGATATCGTTAAATATATAAATAATTGTTATATGATAATAAGATACTCCAAATTTACATTTATTATCAAAATATCTTTCACAAAATATAATTTTCAACCAAAAACAATCGCATATAACTAGAGCTGTAAAAATCTGACACGACCCGATAAACTGCCCGAAACCGACCTGAAACGACCTGAAAAAATGGGTTAAAACTCGACCCATAACAGGTTAACCCGTTAACTGAAGAAATTTACGTTCCAAGATAGAAAATGTCAATACCAAATCTTTTTTCACATGAAACTTCTTATTTCAAATCAATTTCAAACATTTCACACCTACCAATACAAACTATTCATAATTGACAATTTTCACTTAAAATTTTTATAATTGTATAAACAATCATAGTAATGATGTTTGCTAGTTGCATTGGATGTAATGAATTTAAGACATCTTGAATCACTCTCTACTAAATTTTAAAATAAAAATACATGTCGAGAATAAGTGAAAAAAATGTGGAAAAAAATATGCTACATATAAGTCAATAATTCGGGGTAACATTTTAGAATTTGAAGACATAACTTGGATTCTACCAATATGGATCAAAATCTTCATTGTTATGTTATTGTTTTGCTTTGTAATTTAAAATCTTTAATATCTACATCAACCACTTATAGTTAATATGTTATATGTAAATATTGACTTAATAAACGTTTAATGTATCAAAAATAATAAAATCAAAAAATCGAATTCTCTCTAATTCCATAGCAAATGGCGAAGAATAAGAGGAATAAAAAACCTAATAAAAGTTTACTCAAATCAATTACTAAATCAGCTTCTCTTAATCAACAAACTTCTCTTATTTCTTCTAATTCTTAATCGGTTCTTTAGATGGCGGAGGACTCGACAGTAGTTGACATTAATTTGGAGGATGAAACTAAGGGGGGTCTTATTACTGGGATTGATCTGGAGAATGAGGTTGACTCTACCATGGATGAGGAGGACAAACGCCCTTGCGTTTCAGTTGGAAAAAGCGGGAGAAGGTTACTAGTGAGTCCTCACTGCTCAAACTCTCGATGGATGATGTGTCTTTTGAGATTGAGTTTTAGTATACTGATGTGTACTGCTATGTGCTTGGTGCTAACCCCCCTGGAGAGGTGCTTAGGGATTTTGTTAATAGGTTTTGGGGACAGTATAAAGTGGAGAAGGTATCTTTCTTGAACAATGGTGTATTTCTTGTCAAATTTTCTTCTAAGGATGAGGCGATGTCGGTGCTAAATGGAGGTTTTTACTTGTTTGACAATAAGTCTGTCATTGTGAAGGCTTGGACACCTGAGGCCAAGCTAGTAAAGGAGGCGGGGGATAAGGTGCCGGTTTGGGTTAGGCTCCACAAGCTTGAGCTTAAGTTTTGGGGTCTTAATTGTCTGAAGAAAATTGCTAGTTTGGTAGCTTTCTTTGTCAAGGTTGATGCTCCGACGGAATCAAAAACTCGACTAGGCTTTGCGAGAGCCATGGTTGAACTTAAATTGGGGCAGGAGTGCTCCCCTGTGATTAAATTACTGGATGAGAATGGAGTGTTGACTGAGGTTTTGGTTGAGTATGAATGGCTACTTGTCCAGTGTGCTGAGTGTAAGGGATTTGGACACAAGGTAGAGCATTGTAGAAAGAAGGCTGAGGTGAAGAAAGTGTGGAATCCTAAGGTGCAGATTGGTGATCCTAAGCCATCTGCTCCTAAAGTAGTTGAACCAAGTGGTGTTGTCACTCCGGCTAAGGTCCTTAGTGCTATGAATACTTTGAGTAGTGTGATGAGGTCCCCATCTAAGGGTACTTTCTTGGAGGTTCTCACATCTGTTGTGCAAGAAGTTGCAAGCAAGGGTGGAGGGGCTGCTTCTCCTATCTTGAATAATGGATAGATATGATTTTTGGAATATAAGAGGTCTTAATAGACGTAATAAACAAGTAGAGATGAAATGGTTTTTATAGCAAAATAAAATAAGTGTGTTTGGTCTTCTGGAAACTAAGATAGCTCCTAGTTCTCTGAATAAAGTTCTGCTAGTTTTTAGTACTTGGTCTATTTGCACTAACTCAAGCTTTCACAAAGAGGGGGGAGTCTGGTTGTTGTGAATCCTAATAAGGTTGATATGGATGTAAAATGGGTTGATGCTTATGCATTGTGGCTGGGTGTGGGACAAGCTTGCTCAAAAACGTATGCTATTGATTATGGTGTATGCTTTTAATAAGATTCAAGAGCGTACTCAGCTATGGGAGGTGATAAAAAGCTATAAAAATTACAATGGTTCTTGGTTAATATGTGTAACAACCTGATTTTTCGTGACTTTAATTAAACTAAGGCGGAAAGATTAATTAAGTCTATATATTACAAAACCAGCTGTCATCGTATTACAACTCCATATACATAATATGAGTTTAAAGATAAACAGAGTATTCGATTACAAATCTCTCAAAAAAGAGTACAAAAGAAGGTAAACACTGCCCAGCATGCATAAGTGTTAGTCTCGAGGTACCTGCATTAATTATCATTTTCTCGCATCACTCTTTCGACACATGAGTTTCTAAAACATATGCAATGGTAAGTAAATAAATAAACAAGTAAAAACAAATAGCAAGTAGGCAAGTAAAGCACATAAGGAAAGCATGATAATTCAAACACGAGTATAAATCAAAATCACATAACGCACAATACTCATAAACCATCATTCTCAAGTAGTCGTATCTCAACACTCAGGAAGCCAAGTCATTCAGACAATAATCAAATAAAACAAGGAAATGCATTCATCTTCCATTGACTAATGAGTCTTCGTTAGTAAGGCGGAAGCATGCAGACATAATCCGCGCAGTAGCCGACAGGCCAACATAACTTGGACATGACTGCCAGGCTAAAGATATCTAAGGTAATAAGGACGATTCAATCCCTTGTCTAATGTATGCATACACTACCTATCGAGGATCGTACGTATTCGCTATTCAAAAGGTATCACCGACGAAAAAGTTCGATTATCACCAAAGACGGGTACCCCCGGATGGGGCTGGTATTTTCCAATTACTATCTATGGGCCCACGGAAATATCAATGTTGCCTCATCCCTGAGGTTGTATATACCGTGTCAAATAGCAATCTTAAGATCGTTAAATAGCCATGGGCAACTCTGGGAGGGAGCCCAAGTCCCCATAGACAGCTACCTCATTAACTTCGAATTTCAAGAGTCGCAACATGGCGAACAATCCAAATATTTTATTCAGGTAGTTCGTTTTCTCAAATTCTTATTTCCTCGTTCAATCGTAACATATGTTATTTCTAGAACTTAAATATATCGTCGAACTTTGTATAATGGAATTTTAGTTCTAGCAGTTCTTCAGGTAAACAAAACACATAGAAAAACTTAAATATTAATTTTGAGTCCGTTCGTAAATTTTAAATATTTTCACTATTCATTATTTTACTATTCATCAGGTTACTATTCATCATTTTACTATTCATCGTATTTACTATTCATCGTATTTACTATTCATCGTATTTTTATACGTATCCGTATTTTCGTATTTCGTATTTGTACGTATTTTTATACGTATGCGTATTTTTATACTTCGTATCTATAGTATTTTTATACGTATGCGTATTCTTATACTTCGTATTTATACGTATGTGTATTCTTATACTTCGTATTTATACGTATTTTTATACTTGTATGTATTTTTATACTTGTACGTATTTTTATACTTTATACGTATTTTTATACTTAAGATATTTTATTTAAGTACAAAACCAAATTTTATTTTCTAAGTACAATATCTTAGTTTCAAAGTTGTTAAGTTCGTTTTGTACTTAGTGATTTAAAATAATATTTTGAAAGTAAAACTCGGTTAAATTTAGTCATATACTTAACTAAAATTTTAACGGTTTCAAATTTTAGCGACGTTGTCGTAGTTCATTTTAAATAGTCCGTATGTCCAAATCCAAATTTAAGCAAAGGTAGTAACACTCGAATTTGTTCATTTTAATACATGTAACGATTATTTTTATCGGTTTCGTTGATTCTTTTTATTAACGATTCATTATACAATCTAATATAATCCTAATTACAAATCAAATTTAGTGACTAAGTGACAAATTCATTTTGTTCAAAATTGACCCATTTTTAATAGTTAAAACCGTGGCCCCTTTTTAGTTTAGCTATTTATTTCTTTTTATGTTCCTTATTAATAAATCACTACTTTTACTAATTAAACTATTTAAGTGATAAAAATTAAAAGTGACAAATTCATTTTAGGTCCAATTTAGTCTCTAAAACCGTGGCCTAGCTTATACTTAGGTATTTTCTTTTCGTTTTATAATTTATCGGTTTTTGACTTAAAGTTTTTATATACTAATTATTTAGTTTATACAAAAGTGATTTAACTAGTTTACAATTTTCACTAAACATCTTATTTCATTTATGAATAGTATTTTTACTCACTTTAAATTTCTAACTTTTATATTTTAAAGATTTAGCTTATTTAACTTATATATTTAGTATTGTATTTATTTACTAGTGAACTAAAAAAAAACAATTAAATAAAAAATTATAAAAATTATGAATCAAACTAAACATATATATGAAGAACACATGAATATGTGAATAACACATATGATTTTCTAAAGAACACTTTTAACTCAAATTCTTATATTATCGTTTTATTTTCTCAATTTTTTGTGACAAGTCTAATTAATCTAAACTAACATCACATATTATTTTCAAAAATTAAAACTAAAAATTGGTCCAAAATTTTAATGAAAACCGGGTATATATATATGTATGCTCACAATTTTTATTTTTGATTTTTATACTTCTAATTCAATAATTAATTTCCTTTATATTATTTATGTATTTAACATAGGTGAAAATCATATACAAACATTAACACATAAAAGTAAATCATTTCATACAAAAATAACAACAATAGTTTCAAGCACATAAATACTTTAAAACACTTAAATTTCATAACAATTTCATTTTAAGTCCAAAACATAAACTAATTATATTTTCATATACATCTTATTCATAGTATTTCAAGCATGCAATTAACAAAAATTAAAACGAAAAATTAAGTGAAAAATTAAAGGAATGCCGTGTGGTTTTTATGTGTTACACCAATTTTATTTTTCGATTTTTATCTTCTAATTTATCATGCAATGCTTAGGTGACAAAATAACTCATGCACATGATCAAAACATCAATTAGGAAAATAACATATAATCAATTAAATTAGGTGCTTAGCAATTATAGTGTGCGAGAGCACCTTAATTTGGTTAGTGAACAAAAATCCTAGCAATTATCGGGATCGATAATATGGTCGAAAATACTAAGATCGATGGCTCCACCTTGCTCCTCTTCTTTGGATAGATTAGTACATACAAATGAAAAATAAACCAAGTTAGTAATTATTTAAAGCAAGCTAAACAAAAATTTAAAGTGTAGTATCATTTTTATTTTTATGTGGTGAGTAGATTTTAATTAATTGGTTTTATGTTCAAAAATAATTACAAGTAAAAAGAGGAAGTGATTTCTAAATGAAAATGGTGGAGAATTTATTTAAGTGCTTAAGGAAATTAAAAGACAAGAATTAAAAGTTTAGGGAAGAAATAAAGGAATGAAGATGATGAAGATCATATGTGATCTAGAAGGTTAAATATGAAGAATGCTCTTACTAAAGTTGAGAGTAGTTTTTATTAGAGAGAATTGCCTTAGTACTTTTTTTGATGTTTGTGTGGAAATGAAAGTAGTAGTAGTGAATGCTAGAAATGTGTAGTAATAAAATGAATGTAGTAGTAGTGGATGTAGTAGTAGTGAATACTAGAAAAGAGTTAGAACCTGTTCTTTCGGACTTTTTAAACGAATCGAATCGAATCAAATGAATGAATCGAATCGAATCGAATCGAATCGAATGAATCGAATCGAATGAATCGAATCGAAACGAATGAAATGAACAAAAAACTGAACAGTATTATTATTATTATTATTATTATTATTATTATTATTATTATTATTATTATTATTATTATTATTATTATTATTATTATTATTATTATTATTATTATTATTATTATTATTATTATTATTATTATTATTATTATCATTATTATTATTATTATTATTATATTTTATTATTATTATTAAATTTTATTATTATATTTTATTATTATTATTATTATTATTATTATTATTATTATATTTATTATAATTATTATTATATTTATTATTATTATTAGAAACCAACAAAGTTGCAACCAACAAATTTTTGTCTAAGAAACTCTAAGAATACGAATACGTACGGAGTATTGGGCGATTAGGGTTCTTGCGATATGGCGAGAAACTCTAAGAACTCGAAGATCCTCAAGAAAAATCGATCAAAACAAAAACTTTCCTTTTCTCATACTTCTGATCTACGTTTAGATATATCACAGAAGCGTCATATTCCTTCTTCGAGCACTGCCAAACAGAGAAACATGAATGAGATTGTTGGAGTGGCTCCGCTGGATTTGGACGACATTGTTAGTGGTGATGATTCTGAGCCCAAAAAGGAGTTGAATGCTTCGCAGGATGACGGTGGTTGGCAGGAGGTGAGTAAGAAATCTCCGATGTGTCCTTCCATGGTGAAATTGACTGCTGAGGATGTGCAAGGAGAACTTGAGTACTGGGCTTCTGCAGTTGTTTGCTATGTTTTGGGTGGCAATCCTCCATGGGAATTGCTTAAGGGGTTTGTAAAGCGAATTTGGGGACAGTATGAGTATACGAAGATATCCTTCTTACCTAATGGTGTCTTCCTGGTTCGATTTCCTTCCACTGATATTAGAGACAAGGTGATTGCTCGTGGGTATCCTCTTTTTGACAAGAAACCAGTGGTGGTCAAACCTCGGGAGGCCTCGATTCCGTTAACTAAGGAAGCAGTTAAGACTGTTCCTATCTGGGTTAGGCTATGCGGCTTGGGACTGAAATTTTAGGGTGAGAAAGCTTTGGGGAAGATTGTTTCTGTGCTTGGTAAATTTTTGAGAGCTGATCTGGCCACCATAGAGAAGACAAGGCTGGGATATGCTAGAATGTTGGTAGAAGTCAAAGTCGGACAGGTTTTCCCGTCTTCTATTTCTTTTTTGGATGAGAATGGTCGAGTGGAATCTGTCATGGTGGAATATGATTGGAAGCCTGAGATTTGCTCTGGTTGTAAGAATGTTGGTCACTTAGTGGCGGATTGTAGGAAAGGGATTGACAAGCCAAAGGTGGTGAAGACTTGGCAACCTAAACCAATGGTGAAGCCTGTGTCAGCACAGCCAATTGCACAACCGAAGCCTGTGACTGGAACTCAATCAAGTACAGCCAAAGAGAAGAGTACAGAATCAAAGGGTAAGGAACTTCAGGCTCAGGAGATGGCTAGTCCTATTGTTCAACTTATGCGACAGGAATATGCTACTCCGGTGCTTAACTCTTTTGCTCAACTTTTTGCTAGTAGTGATGTGTTTATTGGTGATGGGGCGTCTTCTTCTAAGGAGGTGGATGTCAATGGATAACATTGGTTGCTGGAATGTTAGGGGTTTGAATAAGGCCTCTAAGCATGCTGATATAAGGTCGTTTTTGCATAAGAATAAAATAGGTTTTTGTGGCTTAGTTGAGACGAAGGTTAAGAATCAGGATTTCGTAGGTTTTTTGAATAAGATTGGGAAACAATGGAAGGGTATTAATAATAATGACTATCATAATGGTGGTAGAGTGTGGTGTATCTGGTCCCCATACGTGTTTAACGTTCAGGTCCAATTTGCTTCAGCTCAACAGATTACGTGTCTTGTACAAGATATTGCAACCCAGGAACACTTTCTGGTTAGTGTGGTGTATGGTTACAATTCGCAGGAAGAGAGGAAATTGTTATGGACAGAGTTAAAGAATGTGAAAGATACTTGGATGTACCCTTGGATTATTTGTGGTGACTTTAATGCCTTGCTTCAATTGAATGAGAGATTGGGTAGTGTGGTAACTTTGAATGAAGTTCAGGATTTCAGGGATTGTGTTGCATATTGTGAAGTGGTGGATATACCAGCCAAGGGTGTTTTCTACACTTGGAACAACAAGCAACTAGGAAATGACAGAGTGTATTCAAGATTGGATAGATGTATGGCTAATGATGAGTGGTTGAGGCTGTATCCTGAGGCTTGTGCATATTTCCTTAATGAAGGATCTTTTGATCATTCTCCCATGGTGTGTTATAGTGATACACTCTATTTATATTCATTTTATGCCCCCGGTTCGGTCGCTTTTAGCTCGTATTTATTCGTATTTATTATGATCTTAGGAGCTATTTGTTATACTTCTCGGTACTGCTGCCTTTTATTTATATTTTGTAGGTTTTGGTGGTTTTGAGCCAAAACCCGAGACATAGGAGCATTTCGAGAACTGAGACGACGTGACCAAGCCCGAGCACGAACAGGAGCTCGAGAACACGAGCCAAGACCAAAGGCATAAGAAAAGGTACGAATGAATTTGAGCCCAATCGAAGAAGGGGCCAAAGAATGAAGAAGGGGCCACGAGCTACAAAGGCCCAAGTGAATAAAGAATGGACTTAGTGTCAAAGCAAGAGAGCCGGCCCAAGCTCAGGGGTCAGGCCGGTTGGCCAGGCCGGCTGCCGGCCGGCCGGCTGGTTCATGTTTTCTGTCGGTTTTTGATTTATTTCGAGATTTAATTCTTGGAACCTATAAATAAGACTTTAGGACGAAAGTTATAGGTTATGCTTTATTTTCCATTAGTTCTCTTAGTTTTAGTTTTACTTTTTCTCTCTTTTACAACATTCAAAGTTTAAGTTTAAGTTTAAGTTAAGTTTTCAAGATTGGTTTTCTTGTAATCGTCAGTACTCCGTATTTACTCCAGGTTTATTCTATTTACTTTATTTGTTCAATTATGTCTTCTATTATGATTATTGTTGTTATTGCCCTTATCATGAGTAGCTAAATTCCTTATTAGGGTTTAGGGTGATTTGTGACACATGATTTAGGAACATGTTTTAGGATTAAATTGGTTGATTAAATTGTGCACTTGATTTCTTTCTACGCGTTTTATGTCAATTGAATTAGGATTATTTCGCCTGATCAACGAGTTGTCTGAGTTTAATTGAACCTGAGTAAGTTTTAATTTAAGATCGATAGCCGAGTTAAAACTAGACTTATGCGAGTTAGATGAGTTGAATTTAGTAAGTTGCGAGAGCCCGCTAAATTTGCTTAAGGCTAAAATTGACTCGAGAGAGCGTTTTACAAACCTAGTCAAGTTGCATAATTTATCCCTTCCGTCTTATGAACTTGCGTTCCTGAATCATTGTCATATATGAACCCGATGCCCTAATCTCCCCCTTATTACATCTTACTTATCTGCTTTATTGTCTGCCTTAGTTATAGCTTATACTAAACACCTTTTTCACACCCTTGAGATTGACTTGTTATTGCCGACTTTAACTTTAAACTGCTCCGTTTCTCTGAGGATACGATCCTACTTGCCACTTGCTACTTGTTAGTGTTTTTGTAGGTTTATTTTGACAGGGTGATACGACTAGGCTGTGTCAATTTTGGCGCCGTTGCCGGGGAAACGGCTTAGTTAGTTTTAGTTTTTGTTAGTCTTACAGGTTTTTCTCCTTTGTCTCAAGGAACTTAGTTCCTTGAGACCGGTTCTTATCGTTTTCTTGTAGTTTTGTTTATGCACCGGTCACCTACAGGTTTAGTTCCATTCGAGCCTGAACCTGAACGCGCATTTCACAGACTACGTAAGGAAGCAAGAAAGTTAATTGATCTTGATTTCGAGGAAGCGTCGCATTCGGAGTCTAGTGCAGCGCAATCGTCCTACGAAGAGGACACACCTCCTATTACTCCAGTTTCATCACCTCCGCGTGTGACTATGCCTAAACTTTATAGTCATTCGCTACCCAAGCCCGAGGCGATCCCGCAAGGATTCACAATACCCAACACGGTCCAAGGGAATTTCGAGATTCGCCCTGCCTTTCTTACTTTGGTGGAGCGCAATCAATTTGGTGGAAATCCTACGGAGGATCCCGGGAAGCATATGCAAGTTTTCACGGATTACTGCTCTACGATTAAGCAGAATGGGATCACTCAGAACCAGATTAGGGAGATGCTCTTCCCTTTCTCTTTACGTGATCGAGCGCGGGACTGGATTACTGATCTAGACAAGATTGCTGCGGGTATCACGGATTGGCCAAGTCTCGCTCTTGCTTTTTATCGCAAGTTCTATCCTCCAGAGCGGACTAACCAACTCCGTAGTCAGATTCAGGGGTTCCAACAGAATTTTGATGAGACGTTTGCTGAGGCGTGGGACCGTTATAAACGGTTGATCCGAGAGTGTCCACATCACGGGTTGGGAGATTGGTTGATCATTATGACTTTTTATAATGGTCTTTATGCGGAGAGTAGGGCTATTCTTGACTCATTCTTTGGAGGTCGGTTCGCTAATAATACCGAAGCGATGATAAAGCGTGGCAAACGATCGAGGAGATGGTCGCTTCATTCGCCCGCCGAAGCCGAGGGGTAATTCACGGTCCGCACACAACGACCGTGGAAGTGAGAGTATAAGCGCGGTAATGAGTCAACTTTCTGAGCTGAATAGAAAGTTTGATGCTATGCAGGGGAGTTCGTCGAGTGCCCATGTAAATGCTGTTGCAGGGCACGGTTCAGGTTATACTACGGGGTATCTTTGCACCCACGAGCGAGTTTACGCTTATCAAAACCTGGCCGTACGGAATCAACCGGGTTACGACGCACATCATTTGTCTTACCGTAACAATAATGTACTTAACCCGACTCCCCCACCTCCACAAAATACCCCTTACCAACCTCCTTACAAAAATCAACCCCCACTTAACTACCAAAAACCCGTTTATACACCACCCCCTCCTACTCAAATACCCGATCCTATGGCCGAGATGAAGGCCATGATGTTGCAGATGTCGCAGGTGACTATGGCCGTGCAAAAGTCACAAGAGATGATGATGCAACAAATGCAAAAGGATGGGCAAGCTAAGGACGCTGCAATTAAGCTGTTGGAAAATCAAGTGGCTCAATTGGCCGCTTCGCAAGCGTCAAGGCAACCGGGTACCCTTCCTCCTCAAGGTAACCCGCCTAAACCTCCGCATGACACCGCGTGCGCGATTACACTGAGAAGTGGGGCTATGTACGGTGACCCCATGAATTTGGAGGAAGAAGAGAGGGATGAGGGTCAAGACACGGTGAAACCGTGTAATTACAGGCCACAATGGCCGATCGGCCAATGGCCGCCCAACCTACTGGACACATTCTTTGTCGCGGAAAGAATGATTCGGGTGTTACTTTTGATGCTGCTCCAACGCCCCCAGTTCAGATTCAGCTGCCATTTCCTGGTCGCCAGCGAGGTGCAGAGCCCGAGGCCAAGTTCAGGAAGTTCGTGGACGTCATAAAAGCTCTTCAGGTAAACGTCCCTTTTATTGACCTCGTTACTCAAATTCCTGCGTACGCTAAATTTTTGAAAGATGTTTTAGCTCGTAAGCGTACGCTTGATGATGTGTCGACTGTGGCTTTCGTGGGGGAAGCTAGTACTAGGCTGCAGGGTAGTAAGCCCCCTAAGCTTAGTGACCCTGGTACATTTTCCATTCCCTGCTCTATTGGTAGGTTTGTGGTTCGTAATGCTTTGTGCGACCTTGGAGCTAGCGTCAGTGTCCTCCCCTACCCTCTGTATCAGAAGATGAGCTTGTCAGCTTTAGAACCCACCAGCATTACCTTGCAGATGGCTGACCGCTCAGTTAAGCGCCCCTTGGGAATCCTACATGACGTCCCTGTACAGGTTGGAAAGTTCTTTATCCCTGTAGACTTCGTAGTAGTCGACATGCCCGAGGATGCCCACATTCCTATTATATTGGGGAGACCCTTCCTGCACACTGCTGGTGCAGTTATTGATGTGGGTAGCAAGACGATAGCCTTTAAGGTGGGGGGTGAAACGCTCACGTTTGCACATTCTGATACCCCGCGGTCCCCTATGCGTCTCGAGTCAGTTTGTTCTATTGACTCTGTACCTCCGTCTCACACTACTGGAGACACTTTGGAGGTTTTGCATGTCTCTTCTCTTTTTGCAGGTTCTTCACAGGTTAGCTGCAAGGATGGTTTGGGGGAGAGGAAGCTGCTTAAAGCTGACGTCTACGACGCTAGTGATGGGGATGGAGGGCCTACAGTTGAGCCATTTCATGATCGAGGGCCCACGCTAATGGAGTATGCTGCTTTACCTCGAGGAGGAGAAGTTTTATGGCGATCGTCTGCTATTTCGCCGAGTGAAGCTGTTGCTAATGGCTAAAGACCTTGGCCTGCTTATACTTGATCTGTGACGCTTTGAAGAGTCGTGCGGGACTATAAACCAGCGCTTCCGGGAGGCAACCCGATGACGTTGTATTTATGTTCGCGTTTGTACTTTTATTTGGTTTGATTTTATGATTTTTGGTTTGTTTTGAGCGCGCGAGACGAGGGTATTACTTTATGATTTTTAGCGCGCAGGTACTTACGGCCTTTTGGGTCCCTTTTATGTTGAAAACGCTCATGAGAAGGCCTTCCAGCCGGCCAACCGGCTGCCGGGCCAGGACAGGAGCCGTAGCTGAAATTTGGAAATTGAAGAAAAATCGAAAAAATCGCGTCAGGTGGTTTGGCCTAAGTCGGCACGGCCGCCGTCCGCACTCTACTGCTCACCCTGCTTCATTTTCTAGCTTCGTTTCTTGTTTCCTCGTGTTATCTGCCGAAGCACTTCGTCGTTGGACTGATTTGGACGCATATATGTGGATTTTAGCCGCACTCCACGCTTCGCTTCGGTTTGGGGGAGCTCCGAACTTATCATGTGAGCACTCTATACCCCACTTTTACCCTCCTTTCTAGCATTTACTTTCCTTACCCCTTTTGATTTGTGTCCTCCTCTGCTTTTGTGGTAATGCTGTTTTCCACATTGCGGACAATGTGTGATTTGGTTTGGGGGAGGGAAGCTCTGTCGCGCTTTGCATTTTATTTTTTGCATTTTATTCTTGTGTGCTTTTATTATAAAAACCCAAAAAAATCGAAAAATTGAAAAATTACAAAAATACGAGTCTTTTTGGTCTGCTTTGTCCTGCTTTGTCTAGTTTGGAGAATTGATTGGTACACTTACTTTGATCTTTAGTATCTCCGAGTCGACTTTCTATCGTCTTAACTTGCGCGATTGGTTTGTTTCCTGTTACTAGATTGCGAGCCTTAACACTAACCCACTTGTATTTGCTTAATTCTTTCTGCTTTTCGCTTGTTTACTTTCGACTTTGACATTCGAGCTTGGCGTTGGTTTGTTGGATTGTGGTTTGACTGGAATGATCTTTTATATGTTGGAGCAGTGCTTCGATGCTCTCGGAGGGGACTCATTGATTTGAGTAACCACAGTGGCCATGAATTTGGCTGCGACCGAGAGTATGAGCAATAATGTAACCCTTAAGGAAATATGTATACCCGAGCGCGATTTTTACCGTGTGAACGTCAAGCTAAACGGTATTACATACGAGGGATGCTCCACATTCGCAAGAAAGAAAAAAAGAAGAATACAGAAAAAGAAAAGAGAAAAAGGGAATGATTTGGAAAGATTGGTTGTATGGAAAGTGGTTCGAACGGTTTGGCCTTGCTTGAATTGATTTGTCGTTAGTTTTACTTTAGCGTAAGCGTTAGAGGCTAGTAGTACAATGTGGCGTGAACGGTTGAGACTTGTGCTCTATTTTCGGTGAAATGGTCTATGGTTGTATTGTTTATGTGCATAGGTCGTCCACTTCGAGATACTAGCGTGATTAGTTCGTGTCACTTTGATTTTCTCCGATGCTGTTTGCTTGAGGACAAGCAAAGGTTTGGTTTGGGGGAGTTTGATACACTCTATTTATATTCATTTTATGCCCCCGGTTCGGTCGCTTTTAGCTCGTATTTATTCGTATTTATTATGATCTTAGGAGCTATTTGTTATACTTCTCGGTACTGCTGCCTTTTATTTATATTTTGCAGGTTTTGGTGGTTTTGAGCCAAAACCCGAGACATAGGAGCATTTCGAGAACTGAGACGACGTGACCAAGCCCGAGCACGAACAGGAGCTCGAGAACACGAGCCAAGACCAAAGGCATAATAAAAGGTACAGTGAATTTGAGCCCAATCGAAGAAGGGGCCAAAGAATGAAGAAGGGGCCACGAGCTACAAAGGCCCAAGTGAATAAAGAATGGACTTAGTGTCAAAGCAAGAGAGCCGGCCCAAGCTCAGGGGTCAGGCCGGTTGGCCAGGCCGGCTGCCGGCCGGCCGGCTGGTTCATGTTTTCTGTCGGTTTTTGATTTATTTCGAGATTTAATTCTTGGAACCTATAAATAAGACTTTAGGACGAAAGTTATAGGTTATGCTTTATTTTCCATTAGTTCTCTTAGTTTTAGTTTTACTTTTTCTCTCTTTTACAACATTCAAAGTTTAAGTTTAAGTTTAAGTTAAGTTTTCAAGATTGGTTTTCTTGTAATCGTCAGTACTCCGTATTTACTCCAGGTTTATTCTATTTACTTTATTTGTTCAATTATGTCTTCTATTATGATTATTGTTGTTATTGCCCTTATCATGAGTAGCTAAATTCCTTATTAGGGTTTAGGGTGATTTGTGACACATGATTTAGGAACATGTTTTAGGATTAAATTGGTTGATTAAATTGTGCACTTGATTTCTTTCTACGCGTTTTATGTCAATTGAATTAGGATTATTTCGCCTGATCAACGAGTTATGCGAGTTTAATTGAACCTGAGTAAGTTTTAATTTAAGATCGATAGCCGAGTTAAAACTAGACTTATGCGAGTTAGATGAGTTGAATTTAGTAAGTTGCGAGAGCCCGCTAAATTTGCTTAAGGCTAAAATTGACTCGAGAGAGCGTTTTACAAACCTAGTCAAGTTGCATAATTTATCCCTTCCGTCTTATGAACTTGCGTTCCTGAATCATTGTCATATATGAACCCGATGCCCTAATCTCCCCCTTATTACATCTTACTTATCTGCTTTATTGTCTGCCTTAGTTATAGCTTATACTAAACACCTTTTTCACACCCTTGAGATTGACTTGTTATTGCCGACTTTAACTTTAAACTGCTCCGTTTCTCTGAGGATACGATCCTACTTGCCAGTTGCTACTTGTTAGTGTTTTTGTAGGTTTATTTTGACAGGGTGATACGACTAGGCTGTGTCATATAGGCGTGTTCAGTCTCAAAGGAGTAAAGTCTCCTTTAAGTATTACAATATGTGGGGTTATGACCCAGATTTTTCCAACCTAATTTCGTCAGTTTGGGAGCAGAATTTAGTTGGCACTCCTATGTTTTCTGTAGTCAAGAAGCTTAAATTGACCAAGGGAGTGTTGAAGTAGTTGAATAGGGTCAAATAAGCTGATGTTGAGCATGCTCATGAGGTGGCACAGATGGTTGTAATTTCTGTTCAACAGAAACTTCAGAATGATCCTTTGAATCACTCTTTTTTGAATGAGGAGAAAGAGGCAGTGAAACAGATGAATATCCTCAAGCAAGCCCGATGGAAGTTTCTTTGTCAAAAAGCAAAAATTGACTGGTTAAAGGAAGGGGATGAGAATTCAGCCTTTTTTCACAATCATATTAAAGAGAGACAATTCAGAAACAAGGTGTTTCAAGTTCGAGATATGACGGGCAAGATGTGTTCTGAAGTTAATGAGATTGAAGATGCGTTTATTGACTATTACAAATCTCTCTGGTACTCAACTGGTACATTTTCCACTGGTTCATACTGGAAAATGTGTTTCTCTGGTGCATAAAGAGAAGCTCTTGAGGCCGGTTTCTGATAAGGAGATTAAGGAGTGCTTATTTTCTATACCTCCTAATAAGGCTCCTGGCCCTGATGGTTTTAATTCACAATTTTTCAAGGATGCTTGGAATGTAGTGGGTGAGGAGGTATGTGCAGCTATCAAGGATTTCTTCATACATGGGCAGCTTCTTAAGCAGCTGAATGCTACTATAATTAGCCTCATACCTAAAGTTCAGTGTCCTAGCTCTGTCCTGGAGTTTCGGCCTATAGCTTGTTGCAACACTATCTACAAGTGTATATGGTGGCAGTTATTTACAATATATGGTGCACGAGGAACAAGGCTCGTTTTGATCGTGTTGTGTCGCAACCTATGTATCTGGTTAAGCGAGTCTTAGAGGATATAATTAATCGGTTCAAAGTGAAAAACAAGTCAGTTTTAACTTTGTATGATCGTTGTTGGCTGAGCAAAATGTAAGGAGTGTGATGTACACTCTAACTTTTACGTTGTAATCGGGTTTTATTATTAATATACTTACCTTTCCCAAAAAAAAAAAAAAAATTATCTAACAATAGCATGAGGAAATGTATTTAACCATAAAATATTGACAAATACCAATTCAATAGTTCCTACAAGTTTTAAGAGAAGATCAATTAATATATTCAATAAGCTAAGGTTACAATCCTATTGGTATTTATAATGACCATGATGATGACCATGATGATGAAACACATCAAGATGGTGTGGAAGTCGATAACGAATAAACATAGATGATATCTTTTGAGTTTATGATATCTTTGTTTTCAAGATTATGATTTTTAATTGTATTAACAATTATTATTATTATTTCAATGCTACCAAGTTTTTTTTCTTACGTACCTTTTTTTTCACTACTTTCACATGTTTTACTAGTAGTAGTACTAGTTATCGTAGTAGTAGTGGTGATAGTAGTAGTAGTAGTAGTAGTAGTAGTAGTAGTAGTACTATTACTACTACTAATAATAATAATAATAATAATAACAACAATAATAATAACAACAACAATAATAATAATAATAATAATAATAATAATAATAATAATAATAATAATAATAATAATAATAATAATAATAATAATAATTATAATAATAATTATAATAATAATTATAATTATAATTATAATAATTATAATAATTATAATAATAACAATAATAATAATCATAATAACGATAATAACGATAATAACGATAATAATAATAATAATTATAATAATAATAATAATAATAATAATAATAATAATAATAATAATAATAATAATAATAATAATAATAATAATAATAATAATAATAATAATAATAATAATAATAATAATAATAATAATCATAATAAGAATAATAATATTAATCATAATAATGATGATGTGAATCTAATCAATCGAAATGAATCGAATCGAATCGAATCGAATCGAATCAATCGAATGGAGTCAATCAATCGAATCGAAATGTCTTTGAAAATAAGTCCAAAAGAACAGGTTCTTAGTAGTAATGTATGTGTAAGTTAGAGTGGAAAATGAGAGTAGTAGTAATTGTATACTTAGTAATATATGGTGTGTGTGCTTAGTAGTTAGAATGTATTTAGGTTTGGACCAAGCTTTTACAATTGAAGGTAATTAACTAACTAAGTGATGATCAAAATTATAGATGTGTAAGGCATGCTTGTAAGAGAATTTGATGTGTGCAAGTAAAGTAGGAGCATGTGTGTAAGAATGGAAGAGACAATTACTTGTAGAGTGCAAGAGTAGCTCGGCCAAGCATGCAGCAAGTGGCCCGATTTTTCGTTTTTGAAATTTTCGATTTGCGCGCACGCGAAAAGTCTCGAAATAAAATATATGGTCTTAAAATAATGTTTCGAAATAAGATCGAAAATAAAAATGAAAATAATCTTCGAAAGGTGATCAAAACAAAAATTGGGCTCAAAATCCTCGAAATCTTGATTAAAAGTTTACTAACCCGAAATACATATTTTTTTGGTCGAAAGTTATCGATTTAAATAATTAAAATCAACCGTCAAAACGTTTATCAGTTTAAATTAAGTTTGACTTGAAATTTCGATAGTTTTCAAAAGTGTTAGTTAAATAGAATTGAAATAGTAGTTAGATAATAAGGAAATATGATTTATTAAATAATAATCAAAATGATTATGTTTTTAACCAAATTAGTTTATTTGAAGTTATTCTTTAACTAATTTAGTTTCATATTAAGTTTTTACATTATGTCTAATTGAATTTGGATGAGGATGGTTAGTGACTTAGTAACCATATAATTCGGCCTATGTGGGCCCCATTTGGCCTCGTTTTGCGCGCCGAAATTTGTCGTTGAAAAATTTGTCGTCGATGCGTCATTTTATTTATCGAGTTCAAATATATAAAAATAAAGTTAGAATTTGATATAAATAAAAATAGTTTTAGTTCAGTTGCGATAAAAATTGAAGTGTTTTGTGTTATGATAATTTGGATGAGATTGTCTAGTTAATGATTTCTTAATTAAATAGTTTAAATTAACACGGGGTGTTACAATCCTCCCCCCTTAAAGAAGTTTCGTCCCCGAAACTTAAATTATCTAGGTTGCTAAGGTTACCTGCGCTAAACAGCTCTGGGTATTTTTCCTTCATTGACGCCTCGGTCTCCCACGTTGCTTGTTCAGTCTTCTGTCCTCTCCAAAGGACCTTGACCAAAGGTATCGACTTGCGTCGTAAAAACTTGGTCTCTCTGGCGAGAATTTCCACTGGTTTCTCAGAGTAAAGCATGTTAGGCTCGATGGCGATCACATCGGGTGTAACAATGTGACTAGGGTTGCTTCTATATCTCCTGAGCTGTGATACATGAAATACATCGTGTACTTTGGACAAGTTTGGCGGTAAGGCGAGTCAGTATGCCACTTCGCCAATTCGTTCAAGTATTTCGTAGGGTCCGATGTACTTTGGACTGAGCTTTCCTTTTAGTCCGAAACGTCTCACCCTTTTCATGGGTGACACTTTCCAGAAGACTTTGTCTCCACTGTTGAACTCAATAGGTCGACGATGTTCGTTCGCATATTTCTTCTGTCGATCTTGAGCTGCTTGTAGTCGTTCTCGAATAATCTTGATGTGTTCAATCTGATCTTGTATAGCCTGGGGTCCAGTACCCACGTTGTCGCTAGCGTCGTCCCAGCAGACAGGACTGCGACATTTTCTCCCGTATAGTGCTTCGAAAGGAGCACACCCCAGGCTAGCGTGATAATTGTTGTTGTATGAGAATTCAATAAGGGGCAAACTCTTTTCCTAGTTTACGTTGAATTCCATCGTACAAGCCCTCAACATGTCCTCCAGCGTCTGGATAGTTCGCTCTGTCTGACCGTCAGTTGCTGGATGAAAAGCCGTACTCATCTTCAATTTACTACCCAAGGCCTCTTGTAGTTTCTTCCAGAAATGCGAGGTAAATCTTGCGTCTCTGTCTGATATGATGTCAAG
Organism: Dianthus caryophyllus; assembly: GCA_023091065.1. Taxonomy (NCBI): domain Eukaryota; kingdom Viridiplantae; phylum Streptophyta; class Magnoliopsida; order Caryophyllales; family Caryophyllaceae; genus Dianthus; species Dianthus caryophyllus. Next base: position 12,806,844 of record CM041518.1, on the reverse strand, counting down.
GGGGACGCCATGTAGTCGTATTACTTCTTTCTCATAAGCTTTGGTTAGTTCTTCCAATCCCCATGTCTCCTTGATTGGAACAAAATGGGCCGCTTTAGTTAGGCGGTCCACGATAACCCAAATTGCATCCTTACTGCTTGATGTCCTCGGTAATCCCATGATAAAATCCATCGATATGGAATCCCACTTTCCTTCGGGAATTTCCAAAGGTTGGAGCAGTCCTCCTGGCCTCTGGTGTTCAAATTTTACCTTCTGGCAAATCATACACCTTGCCACGTACTCGGCGATCTCTGCCTTCATCCTTATCCACCAGAAGCGTAATTTCAGGTCTTTGTACATCTTATCTGAGCCCGGATGTACTGAGTAGCGGGTGCTATGTGCTTCATCAAGAATTTTGCGTTTCAAATCTTCATTGTTTGGTATGCACCATCTGCCGTTGAAACGTAGACTTCCATCAGTGTAAATCTCAAACCCTTATGTTCCCTCTGACGGAATCTTTTCTCTGATTTCTAACAATGCCGGGTCTTCCCATTGTAGTACCCGGATGTCATGAAATAATTCTGGTTCAATCACCATTGCATTTAGATCAGCGTCATCCGATTGTACTAGATCTAAGCTCAGCCTTTTCAGATCCTGGACTATGTCTGAGGGAATCTCCCAAATGTTGTTCAGAGTGTGTGTTGTCTTACGACTCAGTGCGTCAGCAACTACATTAGCCTTTCCTTCGTGGTATAATAACTCGATCTTGTAATCCTTGATCAGTTCTAACCATCTTCGTTGTCTCATGTTCAATTCTCTCTGGTCGGTGTAGAATTTGATGCTGACCCTGTAGAGATAATGACGCCAAATCTTCAGTGCAAACACAACCGCAGCAAGTTCTAGGTCGTGAATTGGGTAATTCTTTTCATGAACCTTAAGTTCTACGGCGCCAGTTTTAACCTTTCCTTGTTGCATCAAAACGCAACCCAAACCATTCAGTGATACGTCACTGTACACTTCGTACTCATCACCATTAGTTGGCAAGGTTAAAATTGGCGCCGTAGTAAGCCTTGTCTTCAGCTCTTGAAACGCCTTCTCACAGTCATCACTCCATACAAACTTTGATTCCTTTTGTAGCAGCTTGGTCATCGGACGGGCTACTTTGGAGAAGTCAGGTACGAATCTCCTATAATAGCCAGCCAATCCTAGGAAGCTTCGGACTTCCGTTACTGTTTTTGGTGCTACCCATTCCTTGACAGCCTCAATCTTCGCTGGATCCACCATTACACCTTCCTTGGAGATTACGTGGCCTAGGAATGCCACTTGGTCTAGCCAAAATTCACACTTTGAAAATTTAGCATACCATTTATGATCTCTCAAGATGCTCAGGATAATGTGTAAATATTCCGCGTGTTCTTCTTTATTCTTGGAGTAGATCAGGATGTCGTCAATGAACACGACAACGCAAATGTCGAGATATTCGTGAAAAGTCCTGTTCATCTGGTCCATGAATACTGCTGGTGCATTAGTAAGACCGAACGGCATTACTTTGAACTCGTAATGTCCGTACCTCGATCTGAAAGCCGTCTTTTGTATATCTTCTTTGCGAACCGCAATCTGATGGTAACCTGACCTCAGGTCGATCTTTGAGAAAACCCCTGCTCCCTTGAGCTGGTCAAAGAGATCGTCTATCCTAGGCAAAGGATAACGATTCTTGATCGTCACTTTATTCAGTTCTCTGTAATCAATGCAGAGTCTCATGCTCCCGTCCTTCTTCTTTACGAAGAGTACCGGTGCACCCCAAGGTGAAACACTCGGTCTTATAAATCCTAACTCAATCATTTCTTCCAGTTGTTTCTTGAGTTCCTGGAGTTCGACAGGCGCCATCCTGTATGGTGCCTTTGATATAGGTGAAGTGCCGGGTATGAGGTCGATAGAGAATTCGACATCACGTGCAGGAGGCATACCCGGTAATATGTCCGGGAATACATCAGGGTACTCATTCACGATTGGGATGTCTTCGATGCGCAAGTCATCCTCGACTTTGGTAATGCTGCAAAAATACACCTGGTGCCCCTTTCTTTCCATATTCTGAAGTTTCAGTATAGATACTAGTTTCACTCCCCTTTTCCTCTTCAAACTCTGGTATGATACCTCCTTTCCTTGATTAGTTTTCAGTGTAATCTTCTGGTTTTGGCATTTGAACGTTGCATTATGGCGAGCTAGCCAATTCATTCCCAGAATTACATCGAACTCGGGAAGATCGAACAACACTAGGTCTGACAGGAAGTCTGTGTTGTGAATCGAAATTTTTACATTATTGTATTTTGAAGAACAAGGAATGTTTTTACCATCTGGTAGTGATATGTTAGTTCTGATTTGCTCAGGGTTTGTAAGTTTGGATTGTTTAATGAAATTTGAGGATATAAAAGATAAAGATGCTCCTGTGTCAAATAAAATAAAAGCCGGCACTGAGTTAACTAGGAAATTACCAGTGATGACGTCGACACCGATAATATCGTCAGCACCTTCCTCAGCTTCTGACAGGACGTAAACGCGTCCCTGAACTCTGACGGCTGGTGGTGGACCCGAGTTCGCCTTAGCACCAGCACCTCTCTTTGGCCATTCATTAGCCTTGTGCCCTACTATTTTGCACAGGAAACACACCACTGGCTCTCCATTACAGCGTTTCCCTGGATGATTCGGTTGTCGGCAAAAGCGACACTGGTTTGCCTGGTAAGCCGGAGGTCCGGGGATTTGTGGATTATTCTTTGCGACGTAAGGAGTGGTGTTGCGGTTGGGATAATGGGGTCTGTTCTGGTTCCTGTTACGATTGTCTTGATTCTGAAACCCAGGGCGGCCAAAAAGTGGCTTGCGGATAAAGCTAGCACTCGCCACAGGAGGCGTAAATGTTTTCTTCTTCTTCTTCTCCTCAGCTTCACCCTTCTGGATAGAGGCCCAGATACTTGTCGCTTTTTCGTAGGCCTCAGCAAAGTTCTTACAGTTGAACCCGCTCATGTTTATCCTCAGACTGTTGGCGCACTACAACAATTTCCTTACTTTTTCGACGCTTTTTTTGGCTATTTTCGACGCTTAAAAGCGTCGACATTTAATATCTCGACGCTTTTGGAAAGCGTGGTTATTTTAGGTGTCATAAACTTTCAACACAATTTTCCGTCAACCATGGTGTCACTTTTCGGTGTCATGAGTCACGACATTTTTTAGCGTCAGGCCTCGCGACGCTTCTTTCTGTCGGCAATTTAGAAATTTCTCGACGCTTTTTCATCTCTACCATGTAAAACATCGATATAGTTTTTGTTAGTATATCAATACGTACTCTTCATATATGATATCATAATTAATTTTCTCGAAGAATATACTCAAAAGAAAATTACAATACCATAAAATTTCTGCATTAACATAATTATATTAGTTAAATGGACAATTTCAATGAGTGCAATAAAATTAAATTCATCTGTGCTATTCTACGGAATACAATAAAAATATTGTTTTTTAATGTTCATAAAAAAAACGAAAAAATAAAAGTCTCCATAAAGATGAGTACTGCAGCCAAAAGATATGCATGCGATGATGTCGACCTTCAAATGAAATTTGAGAACTGCTCCTTCCATCTCGTTGCAACACCGAACATTATTGCTTCATTGAAAAACCATGAATGTGAAACCGGCCTGATAACGAACTTTAATTGGTCTATTTACCCTGGGCACGCAAAGAACATTACATCATCAACATTACGTCCACATCTAGCCACCAATACAGTACTATATATTGGCACCTTGAACCAATATCCACCACAATAAAATTTGTAAGAGAATGTTCACATGATATCTCAATAAATCAATTTTTAACTTTTATTGAAAGCGTCCTAAACAGGCTGAGTCATTACTCATTAGTCACCTCTTTCGCAAATTAAAGCTTGAGATAAGTCATGAAAGTTAGGACATGGACACCTTGGCCACCAATATTTCATCAATAGTATGCGCATAAAATGACTTCAAATATGCTGAAAAAAAAAAAAAGAAAGATAGGAGTACTTGTTCATGCCGGTTCCCTTTTCATCAAGCAGAGGATACAAAGAGGTCTTTGTAGAAAAATGTCATGTCAACGGTACCGGTCTTCTTGATGATGTAACTAGCTCTGTTTTACCATGAATCTGAACCAAAGCAAAGGATTCATATTAGGGGCATGCCAAGGACATATTAGGAAGCACATGCAAATATTGTCAATATTCTTGTTTTTCATAGAAGCAAACCTCAAAAATCCAACCAATTTAATTACACATTTAGTAGAAAATCACCAAAAAATTTGTATCGTTCATTTATCAGTCCTCATTTCTTAGAAATTAGATGATATGTATTTCAGATAACCTCTATGGTAGAGTAAAATTACCAGTTGTGTAGAAAATGAGAAAGTAATACAAGGTTCAAGTTTATAACCACAATGAATACGTAAATAATAACGGCCTAGGTCTACAGCAGCAATGACAAGTTGACAACAACAAGTATCAGTGATTCAGTGGTCTATATAACTCACCTGTTCAATCCAACCAGCTAACTCATCTGGATTTGCAACTGGCGCTGATAGACATATGAGCTGAACTTCTTTTGGGCAATAAATGACCTATGGAATACTTGAGATAGTGAGGGGTACAGTACAAAGTTAAGAGCAGATGAGAATTTAACGGCAATAGAGAACAAGGAGAAAAGGAAAAACTGCATCTGATCTCCTCCCAGACAGTGCCTCGAGACATGTCACTTAAATAATGTACTTCGTCCAAAACTATTACATCAACATCAAACAGCCCACTTCCGGAAGAAGCCACTCCAACACTGCATGAAAATGTCTCAATTGGTGAGGTCCAATGCAGGGGAATAGCAAAATAAGTTGCAATTAGACTTGACAAATTAACACATTAAAACCTCATTATCATTTTTATGTTCATACTTCAGAGATTGATCAAACGGTAAACATCCTAACAGGTCTAAGATTGCATTACAGGAATCAGCAGAAAACTGCATTAATATAAGAGTTAAATGACAAATGCCAGCGTTTTGTTAGAAGATCAATGATAGCAAGTAAGTGACTATAAATACATATGCTCGAGTTTCAAAGAAGAAAATCACCAACATCTAAATACTAGGGAAAAATATATCTATCATAATCTAGGTGGCACTTGAGCACTTCAAAAAATACACAAAACCGATAAAATCCCTGAACATTCTAAGCACTACATTTTCCATACATGAATGTGCCCAAACATCATCAAAAAGACTCAATTGAATAGAGAAACAAATGTGAGCTTAGAATAGAAGAAAGTATTAAGTAACCAACAGCACAGGTGAACTATGCATTGAGCAATTGACTACTTTGTCAGTTCACTGCCAAGGTGACAACTACAGTGTTTTTTACGACAATAAAAGTTTCAATGCAAGCAAATTTTTTCAGAAGTCCTTGAAATACCAAGCAATAGTCTTTGATAAACCTTTGCTTCCGTCTTCCTAATTTCCTATCACAAGCTCCCAACTATTTGATACTAAAACTATAATCCGTATATTTGAAGAACTAGGGATGACTACAGCTACTCACATACTACAACATGACTTAATACGTCAGTAATAATATCTGCAAAGTATGTCATTTGCGCCCCTAAAATGTTTAGCATAATACTTGTACATTCATACATTCACCCATATAAAGCTTAAAACTTGTCATTTGAACCTTTTGAAAATGAATTGTACCTTTGATAGAGCATGTTACGCAAAATCTCCGTTGTCATGATTAAAACTTGAGCATCTTGATTGACAGCAGAGTCTCCGGTCAGTAGGCCAACATTGCTATCTCCGAATGCATCTCTAGCATAATAATAAAGAATTTGCATGAAGATACGGAAAAACCAGATTTCAGAACCTATGTCAGTTCACTCGAGGTACATGCTCCTATGAATGTTAAATACCAAAAGTCTCTAAACTTATGATATCAATCCATATGATTGTAACCAATGTAAGAAGATACCGTATCACTATATCAGTCGTATAACACATAAACTTTGAGCATGTACTCTCGTGTGTACCTCATAAACTCGAAATCGAACGGAATGTGTCCAAAAACAGGAGCATTTTCAAATACAGAAGCGTAATGAGATAAAATACCGGAATTCGCGAAATTTTTGGTTTGACAATGCTTTAAGAGGAGTGGTATAAAACAACCGCTTTCCTCGTGCAACGGTAGCAACTGCTGCGGCTTCAGCAATTAACGACTTACCACTGCTTGTTGGAGCGGAAACCACCACTGACGAACCTCTCAAAAACGCCTGAATTGCAAGTCTCTGTACTAAAAAAAGCTTCACAACATCAATGTCATGCAACATCAGATATTTGTAATAAAATTAGCAAATTTGTCAAACTAAACCTAGGATTTGTCGATTCAGACAATCAATTGCTAATTAATTAAACAAGCAAATTCAACAAACTAAGCCATCGAAAACCTAGAATCTGTCGAAACAGAAAATCAATTTCAATTGAAACATCATGTAACACAAAAAAAACAATTCAGTTGAACAAGCAAAAATGTGAAATTAATCGAACGAAAACCTAAAATTTATCAATACGGAAATTGTAAATGGAAGCAAGTTCATCAGCATCAATAAGTCCAGCACCAAATGCTCGAACTTCACCACACAACTTTTGAATTCTCTGAAACTTCGTCGTCTCATCACTACTCCAAAACGACGAACTTATCATCTCCTCAGAATCATCATCACCTTCCTCATCCGAATCTCCGGCGAAAACATCGCCGTCAACGGCGCCGTACTCAACCGCAGTTCCGTCGTCATCGCCGTAGTAAACAATTCTGAAAATTAGAATGAAATTAAGACACAACTGATTAATGAATTGCCCAACTAGTAAACAACTGGAAAAGGTACGTGTAAACAATTCTGAAAGTATTGCCCAACCATCTTCTCATTCGACTAATTCTGAAAAGTATTGTTTCATTTTCTTATTTTTATTTTACCTATTGGTTTCTCTGATACTAGTAAACAACTGATTAATGAAATTAAGACACAATTGATTAATGAAAGTAAACAATAATCTACAAATTAGACACAATTGATCGATTAGACAATTAGACACAATTAACTAAATCATTTATGAAAGTAAACAATTAGACACAATTGATTAATGAATTAAACACAATAATCTACAAATTAGGGCTCATCTCATAATCAAACAACTAATTATTTCATTAATTCATGATGGAGACTTTACAAATTAGGGCTCATCAATCGATATGTGACGATGATGATGGAGACTTTACCTGATGACGATGATGATGGAGATGATAGACGATGATGATGGAGATGATAGACGATGATGAAGGAGACGATCGAGCGCAAAGTTGATGAATTAGGTTCTGGATTTATCAATTTATCAATTAGGGATTGGGATTGGGATGGGAGAGATTTAGCAGTTTGACTTTTTTTTTTTTTTGGAGGCGCGCAGTAAATTGGGGCAAAGAGGAAGAGTGCGCCTAAATTAGATTTAGTCAAGCGGGTTTTTTTTTTTTTAATTAAAAATCATTATTATTTTACAAAAATATGTCCACGCTTTTAAAAGCGTCGATTAAAAAGTGTCAAAAAAGTAAGGGAATTGTAGTAGTGGGCCATGCCCCATACGTAACGAGTTGCGAGTTCCTCCTCGTTGGATATTATTCTAGGAGCAAACTTTGATAGCTCCTGGTACTTCTCGGTGTATGCCTGCAGCGACATATCACCCTGGTTTAGGTTCCTGAATTCCTCTTCCTTTTCCCATCTCAATTCTTTCCCAAAGTACTTGTTCTCTAATAGGGTCTTGAACTCGGTCCAGTTATAGATCCTCAAGGGAAAAGTAGATTTGATCAAACGCCACCAACTGTTGGCTTCCCCTTTTAGGTAATATGCTACTACGTTCACCCTCTCATTAGCCGGAGTCTTGCTAAGTTCTAGTAGCTTCTCCATCTCCTCAATCCACTCTGTCAAGACTGTGGGGTTGACAGAGCCTGAGTACGTCTGGGGTCTATGTTTAGAGAACTTCTCAAATGCGGATTGGTTGTTTCCGCCACCCTGATGTTGGTACATATTTTGAGCAATCTTTGTGATTGCATCTTCGAACCCTTTTCTCCTTGCCTCTTCCTCGATAAATTGTTGGTCGAGGTCATTGTTGGGAACAAAGTTTGCACCCATTCTGAAAAATATTAAACTGTATGAATTTGAGTGGTTCCAAAAGAGACATACTATAACATATAAGGTAAAAGACATTTCATTGATAATGTAAAAAGGGATTACATCAAAGAGTTACAAAGCTTCTTAATACATTCTCTATGAAATGAACAAAGATGAAGACTTAGATATAAAGTTCAACAAAATAACATAGGAGTTCAGATACATTCTCAAAAGATATGAAATTGGATCGAGAATGCCAAAAAGTTAGCCCTCGGTACTAAGCAAAGCACGAATAGTGGTGCTCCTCCTCTGAGAAGTTGTACTTATACTTAACAGCATAAGACATGTCGCTCAAACCCAGCTTGAAATCCTCCCAACTCAGTTAGTAGTCACCCTCGAGAATAGCTGGGAAGCGTAGTCGTCTCCACCAAGCTTTGGCCTCTTCATCAAGGCAAGCAGCTGCTAGGGAGGTTTTCCATTCCTTTCTAACGGAGTGTTCCAGGAACTTCGCATTCATGCCCCTGATCCATGTGTAGAGTGTCTCACTATCTCCCTCAAAGGTATCGGGGTTGCTCTTCATGAACGCCTCAATCACCTCGGTCTTCTCTGAGGATCGGCGAAGGTGATCAGGAACTCGATGCTCCATGTAGGGAGTCTTGAGAGCCCTAGTCTTCCAGTCAATTCTCGAATTCTTCAAGTTTTGTTTTATCCTCCACGTCCTCATCTGTTGACGTCGCGCATATGCCTGGACAGCTCTCTTACGAGCCTTCTCCTCCAGGTCCACTCCACGTGTCTCCTGTCGCGAGGTGGTCATGTCTGAAATAAGTAGGGGAAGATAACTTGAGTGAGATTTCGAATTTACAGAAATGTACGTAGAATTTTAAAAGATGAGCTATGAAAACATACGACTAGGTTGTAACATAACGTCTCCATATATGTAAATACATATGGGTAAAATATTACATTCAGAAATATAATACATAAGTCCACACAACGTCACATTCGAAAATAAAACCCATATCCGTTAGGAAAAAGGGACGACATTAAGGTCGTTCTTAAGATAGTTAAAAGTCGATTACATATATTTTACAATTTGGAGTCGAATGACCCTAAATATGATTTGAGACCCTGAAAAGTCTCCCAGATAGGAGATCCCTCTCCCAGATTGGAAGTAAGGCGTCTGGCAGTGTAGGATAGTCACGTTCATATTCTTGATCCATCAAGTTCTCGAGTAGTACATCGTACTCCATCCACCCCGGTGGTTGCATCTCCCTCAGAAGTGGGTCTGGGTGATACATGCGATCCATATATAGATCGTAATCTAGGAGGAGTCGCCATCCTAGTGGTGTCCAAAACTCGTCGTACGGGTGGAAGCTCTCAATCAGCGTCAGGCTCATGCCAATGCCCCTTGTGTGGTAGGGTCTGCTCGTTGTGATCCCATTGGCTTCCACGTATCGCTCTATGACTAGGGACTGGCCATGTATATATACTTCTAGTGGCATCATCGGTGGACGTCGTGGTAAGTTGTCACGGGAGTAACGGAAAGAACTGGAGGACGTCATCCTAAGGGCCTTTGTCAGACTAGAGTTAGCCATAGAGCAAATAGCAAGTAAAAGAAGTATAAAAAGTAAGGATTCTAATGCTCATCTAACTCGTTTATAATTATTAGGTCGGTCCTTAAGATTCTACCATTTCTCACATTTTAAAATGATCTAAGTTATTATTTTAGCGGTCTAGAGATTTCTAATACATTATTTGATCCTATAAGTCTATGCCAGACACATATATTAATATGTACGTCATGGCCCAGGTGTCATCTCGCTATATGAGATAACCTTAAGTTATTCACGGTCGCAAGACAGCTTTGATACCAACTGTAACAACCTGGTTTTTCGTGACTTTATAAACTAAGGCGGAAAGATTAATTAAGTCTATTGATACATGTTATTTATATAGCTTTTATGCCCCCGATATTGTTGCATTTAGCTCGCATTTCGCTCGATTTCATTATTGATTTAATAGCTATATGCTTTATGTTGCGATACTGTCGTTCCTCGCGTGTATTTTGCAGGTTTTGGCGGTCCTGAGCTAAAACCTGAGGTTAGTGGAACATTACCGAGTATCGTGAAGTCAAGACGAGGCCCGAGACTTAATTCGGAGTCAATACGATGATTTGTGAAGTCAAACCTATAGGTTCAGAGCAAACCTATAGGTTCCGGATAGTTAAATCAAGGCTTAAAAGTGCTGGAAGTCCTTAGAACCGCACGGTTCTATGCAAACCGATCGGTTTACCCCCTAGAACCGCACGGTTTTATGAGCCAGAGATGCTGCCAATTTCTGACATGCTTAGAACCGCACGGTTTTACGAGAACCGATCGGTTCACCCCCCGAACCGATCGGTTCTGGCCCGAACCGCTCGGTTCACTTGCTCTTTTCTCCGGATTTTTCAAAGGCCTATAAATAGGCTCGAGTTAGGGTTTGCTAGTTATGCTTTTCATTATTGTTTTCTGCTTTAGTTTAGAACTTAGTTTTCTCTCCTTTAAAACTCAAAAACTCATAGGTTTAGATTTTAATTTCCTTGCAAGACACGATCTTTTACGTTGCGATTATCGAATTTCTCCAGGTTTAATCTATTGTTCTTGTTTTATCATGTCTTCTCTTTATTATTTTAATTGCTTTGTTCTAATTTCAATTATGCATAGCTAATTCTCAATTAGGGTTTAGGGTGATTGTGATATTGATTCAGAACATGTTTTAATCGTTTATATTGATTGAATTTGTGCAATTGATTTCTTCCTGCGCGTTTTAATTATCAATTGAATTTAGGGACGCCTTTATTGAATTGAATTTAGGTTGTTTCAGTTTAAGATCGAAAGCCTAATTGAAACTAGACTCACGCGTAATTGATAAGTTGAATTTAGTACGTAGCGAGAGCCCGCTAAATTTGCTTAAGGTTGAAATTGACTCGAGAGAGCGTTTTCCCAAAACCTAATCTTTTGCATGTCTTCAATTGATTGAATTTCCTTCTGAGTTGAGTTCTGAATCGATGTCACATGACCCCAATGCCCTAATCTCCCTCTTATTCATTTTTTATATCATTTTACCCTTCGTTCTTAGCTAGTTCTTCAAAAACACCGACTTTAGTTACTACGAGACTGACCTAGACTACTAAGCATTCCTTTGACTACTCCTTCTCTCTGTGGATCTCGACCCTACTGCCACTAACTACCCAGTTAGCTGACCTTAGGTTATTTTGATTGAGGAGACGCGACTTTACCCTCATCAATTTTGGCGCCGTTGCCGGGGAGACGGTTAGCTAGTTTTAGTTTTGCTTATTAGTTAGCTAGGTTTTTCTCTCTTGTCTCAAGGAACCTAGTTCCTTGAGACTGTTTCTTATCATTTGCTTGTAGTTTTGTTTATGCACAGGTCACCTCGGACTCTAGTGCCTTTTGAGCCCGAACCTGAACGAGCATTACATCGACTACGCAAGCAAGCAATTCAAATCGTTGATCTTAATACCGAGGAAGCGTCGTCTAGTGCAGCGCAATCGTCCTACGAAGAGGACACACCTCCAGATACTCCAGTCTCTACTTCACCGCCTGTGACTATGCCTAAACTTTCTAGTCACTCGGTGCCTAAGCCAGAATCCATTCCTAATGGATTCACGATGCCCGCTACGTTACAGGGCAATTTCGAGATCCGCCCCGCCTTCTTAAATTTGGTGGAGCGCAACCAGTTTGGTGGTTATCCCACCGAGGATCCTGGTCGCCATATGCAGGTTTTTACGGACTATTGTTCGACGATCAAGCAGGCCGGGATCACTCAGGAGCAGATAAGGGAAATGCTGTTCCCTTTTTCATTGAAAGACCGAGCGCGAGAATGGATCACAGACCTTGATAAGGAGGCCGCGGGTATTGCTGATTGGAATGGTCTAGCTCTTGCGTTCTACTCTAAGTTCTATCCTCCTGAACGCACTAATCAGATGAGAAGCCAAATTCAGGGCTTCAAGCAGACATTCGACGAGTCGTTGGCTGAAGCTTGGGAGCGATATAAGAAGCTCATCCGCGATTGTCCTCACCATGGGCTTAATACTTGGTTGGTGATCATGACATTCTACAATGGGTTGTATGCGGAGAGCCGTGCTATCCTTGATTCAGCTGTAGAGGGACGTTTTGCTAATAACGTCGATGACGACAAAGCTTGGGGTTTGATCGAGGAGATGGCGATCCATTCATCTCAATTTGGGAAGCCACGGGGAAACTCACGGTCCGCACATACCGACCGTGATAAGGAGAGTATGAGTGCGATCCATAGTCAGCTTGCTGCGCTGACTGCGAAAATTGACCAGCTGCACGGTGTTGGTTCTTCGGGTGCTCATGTAAATGCTATTGCAGGGCACGATGCTGGTTACTATTCTACGGGGTACGCTGCGCCCCACGAGCAGGTTCATGCTTATCAGTCTTATCCTCAGAATCTGCCTTACCAAAACCAACCCGGTTACGATCGCTCGCTTTTATCTTATCGTAACCAAAACATGCTAAACCCGACTCCCCCACCTTCACAAAACACGCCCTACATACCTCCCCACAAAAACTACCAACCACCTCCACCCAACTACCAAAAACCACCCTACACACCACCACCTACTACCCCGGGACCCGATCCTATGGCCGAGATGAAGGCCATGATGATGCAGATGCAGCAAGTGACAATGGCCGTGCAAAAGTCACAAGAGATGATGCTGCAGCAGATGCAGAAGGACGGGCAAGCTAAGGATGCCGCGATCAAAATGCTAGAGAATCAAGTGGCGCAGCTCGCCACTTCGCAAGCGTCACGTCAGCAAGGTACCCTGCCACCCCAAGGTAATCCTCCTAACCCTCCTCATGATACAGCATGTGCTATTACGCTGCGTAGTGGTACAGTTTATGATGGCCCGAAGCATCCGGAGGACGAGGAGAAGAGTGGGGCGAACAACACGGTCAAACCGTGTGATGTTGCTGTTAAGGATGGTTCGGGTGTTCATTCTGGTGCTCCTGTTGCTACTCCTTCGCCTCCGATACAGATCAAGCTCCCATTCCCGAGTCGTGTACGACCGGCTACCGTGGACCACAAGCTCGATAGGTTCTTTGAGATCCTCAAAGCGCTGCAGGTAAATATTCCATTTATCGATTTGGTTAAGCAAATTCCTGCGTATGCTAAGTTTCTTAAAGAGGTCATATCTAAGAAGCGGTCGATTAACGAGACTGAGACCGTGTCTTTTGTGGGGGAGGGTAGTGCTCTCTTGCAGGGTAGTTCGCCTCCTAAGCTGAGTGACCCCGGGACTTTTTCTATCCCTTGTTCTATAGGGAAGTATGTTGTGCAAAATGCCTTGTGTGACCTTGGGGCCAGTGTGAGTATCCTTCCCTATTCCATCTGTAAAAAACTGAATATGACTAAGCTAGGAGTTACCTCCATGACTTTACAGATGGCAGACCGTAGTGTCCAGAGACCTTTAGGTATCCTAGAGGACGTCCCGGTCAAAATAGGGAAGTTTTATATCCCGGTCGACTTTGTTGTCCTAGACATTCCCGAGGACCCCCACATCCCGATCATTCTAGGGAGACCTTTCCTGCATACTGCAGGTGCTGTCATCGATGTGGGGAACCAGACCCTGTCGTTCTCGGTGGGAGGTGAGAAGCTTACGTATACTAAGTCTAGTATCCCTCGCTCCCCTATGCAGCCTGAGTCTGTGGCTGCTATTGACCTTGCCCCTCCGTCTCACTCTACTGGAGACACTTTGGAGGTTGTTTCTTCTGTTTTTCCGTGTGCAGGTCCTACGCAGATTGGCTACGATCCTGGTTTGGGGGAGCGGAAGGCTACGAGGGCGAATGTTTATGCTCCTAGCGATGGAGGTGGAGACCCATGGTTGGCAATGCCCGGCGCCCGCAGCTGTTTTGGAGAGCCTTTTCGCGATGGCTTACCATGCGTGATGGATTATGCTGCTCTTCCGCGGGGAGATCGAGTTTTATGGCGAACGGATGGTATTTCGCCAAGTGAAGCTGCTGCTAGTGGCCAACGTCCTTGGCCTAATTGGACTTGATGACGAGCTTTGACGACGGTCGTGCGGGACCATTATAAACCAGCGCTTTCCGGGAGGCAACCCGTTGACATTTTGTAATTTGTTGTACATTGCTTTGGTTTGTTTGCTTTTGATGACATTTTAGACATTTATTGAGCGCGTGAGGACGAGGGTTTTATTACTGTTTTAGCACGCAGGTACTTCAGGACTTTTCGTCCTTAGTCATTTTGAGCACAGGCCTTGAAGAAGGGCCTTGCTCGGCCCCTGCTACTCGGCCTCCTTTTCTCACGTGCTATTCCGAAGTACTACATAGCTGGACTGAATTGGACGCATATTCGTGGATCATAAGCCGCACTCCACGCTTCACTTTGGTTTGGGGGAGCTCCGTCCTGATCATGTGAGCTTTCTTTACCCCTTTTCCCTTGTTTCCTCGTTTTCATTCTCCTACCCCCGTCTTTTATGTGTCCTTCTCTGCTTGTGGTTATGCTGTTTTCCACATTGAGGGCAATGTGTGATTCTGGTTTGGGGGAGGAAAGCACTTTCGCGCTTATTTATTTGCATTTTCCATTTTGTGTGCTTATTTTTAAAATTTTTTGCATTTCCAAACCTTTTTCGATTTGAATTGTCAAGTTTGGAAAATTGATTAGTGTCTTTATTTTGATCTTTGGCATCTCCGAGTTGAAAATCCATCGTCGTAGCTTGCACTATATGTTTGTTTCCTGTTAATAGATTGCGAGCCTCAAACACTAGCCCACTCATTTGCTCAATTCTTATCGCTTTTCGTTTACTTTCGATATTGGTATTCTTGCGAGGCATTTGGTTTGTGGAAAGTTGGAAAGATGGTATGTGGTTTGAATGGATGGATGCTAATAATGTTGGAGCAATGCTTCGATGCTCTCGGAGGGGACTCATTGAATTGAGTAACCATAATGGCCATGAATTTGGTTGTGACCGAGAGTATGAGCAATGATGTAACCCTTAAGGGAATTTGTGTACCCGAGCGCGATTTTTACCGAGTGAACGTCAAGCTAAACGGTATAACATACGAGGGATGCTCCACATTTGAAAAAAAAAAAAAAAAAAAAAAGAAACAGAAAAGAAGAGCAAAAGAATGAAATGATGTGGAAAGGAAGGTATGATGGAAAGTGGTATGCTCGGTTGGCCTTGCTCGAATCCAATTATCGTTAGTTTAATTTTTGCGAAAGCGTGAGAAGCTAGTAATGCGATGTTGGTGCGAATGGTTGAGACTTGTGCTCTATTCTCGGTGAATTAGACAATGGTTGTAAGTTCATGTGTATGGGTCGTCAACTTTGGGATGCCGGCGTGATTAATTTGGATACTTTGATTTTCTCCGACGCTGTTTGCTTGAGGACAAGCAAAGGTTTGGTTTGGGGGAGTTTGATACATGTTATTTATATAGCTTTTATGCCCCCGATATTGTTGCATTTAGCTCGCATTTCGCTTGATTTCATTATTGATTTAATAGCTATATGCTTTATGTTGCGATACTGTCGTTCCTCGCGTGTATTTTGCAGGTTTTGGCGGTCCTGAGCTAAAACCTGAGGTTAGTGGAACATTACCGAGTATCGTGAAGTCAAGACGAGGCCCGAGACTTAATTCGGAGTCAATACGATGATTTGTGAAGTCAAACCTATAGGTTCAGAGCAAACCTATAGGTTCCGGATAGTTAAATCAAGGCTTAAAAGTGCTGGAAGTCCTTAGAACCGCACGGTTCTATGCAAACCGATCGGTTTACCCCCTAGAACCGCACGGTTTTATGAGCCAGAGATGCTGCCAATTTCTGACATGCTTAGAACCGCACGGTTTTACGAGAACCGATCGGTTCACCCCCCGAACCGATCGGTTCTGGCCCGAACCGCTCGGTTCACTTGCTCTTTTCTCCGGATTTTTCAAAGGCCTATAAATAGGCTCGAGTTAGGGTTTGCTAGTTATGCTTTTCATTATTGTTTTCTGCTTTAGTTTAGAACTTAGTTTTCTCTCCTTTAAAACTCAAAAACTCATAGGTTTAGATTTTAATTTCCTTGCAAGACACGATCTTTTACGTTGCGATTATCGAATTTCTCCAGGTTTAATCTATTGTTCTTGTTTTATCATGTCTTCTCTTTATTATTTTAATTGCTTTGTTCTAATTTCAATTATGCATAGCTAATTCTCAATTAGGGTTTAGGGTGATTGTGATATTGATTCAGAACATGTTTTAATCGTTTATATTGATTGAATTTGTGCAATTGATTTCTTCCTGCGCGTTTTAATTATCAATTGAATTTAGGGACGCCTTTATTGAATTGAATTTAGGTTGTTTCAGTTTAAGATCGAAAGCCTAATTGAAACTAGACTCACGCGTAATTGATAAGTTGAATTTAGTACGTAGCGAGAGCCCGCTAAATTTGCTTAAGGTTGAAATTGACTCGAGAGAGCGTTTTCCCAAAACCTAATCTTTTGCATGTCTTCAATTGATTGAATTTCCTTCTGAGTTGAGTTCTGAATCGATGTCACATGACCCCAATGCCCTAATCTCCCTCTTATTCATTTTTTATATCATTTTACCCTTCGTTCTTAGCTAGTTCTTCAAAAACACCGACTTTAGTTACTACGAGACTGACCTAGACTACTAAGCATTCCTTTGACTACCCCTTCTCTCTGTGGATCTCGACCCTACTGCCACTAACTACCCAGTTAGCTGACCTTAGGTTATTTTGATTGAGGAGACGCGACTTTACCCTCATCATCTATATATTACAAAACCAGCTGTCATCGTATTACAACTCCATATACATAATATGCGTTTAAAGATGAACAGAGTATTCGATTACAAATCTCTCAAAAAGGAGTACTAAAGAAGGTAAACACTCCCCAGCATGCATAAGTGTTAGTCTCGGGGTACCTGCATTAATTATCATTTTCTCGCATCACTCTTTCGACACATGAGTTTCTAAAACATATGCAATGGTAAGTAAATAAATAAACAAGTAAAAACAAATAGCAAGTAGGCAAGTAAAGCACATAAGGAAAGCATGATGATTCAAACACGAGTATAAATCAAAATCACATAACGCACAATACTCATAAACCATCATTCTCAAGTAGTCGTATCTCAACACTCAGGAAGCCAAGTCATTCAGACAATAATCAAATAAAACAAGGAAATGCATTCATCATCCATTGACTAATGAGTCTTCGTTAGTAAAGTGAGCGTCACGCAGACATAATCCTGATGGCAAAGAGTCGGCCAACATAACTTGGACATGACTGCCAGGCTAAAGATATCTAAGGTAATAAGGACGATTCAATCCCTTGTCTAATGTATGCATACACTACCTATCGAGGATCATACGTATTCGCTATTCAAAAGGTATCACCGACGAAAAAGTTCGACTATCACCAGAGACGGGTACCCCCGGATGGGGCTGGTATTTTCCAATTACTATCTATGGGCCCACGGAAATATCAATGTTGCCCCATCCCTGAGGTTGTATATACCGTGTCAAATAGCAATCTTAAGATCGTTAAATAGCCTTGGGCAACTCTGGGAGGGAGCCCAAGTCCCCATAGACAGCTACCTCATTAACTTCGAATTTCAAGAGTCGCAACATGGCGAACAATCCAAGTATTTATTCAGGTAGTTCGTTTTCTCAAATTCTTATTTCCTCGTTCAATCGTAACATATGTTATTTCTAGAACTTAAATATATCGTCGAACTTTGTATAATGAAATTTTAGTTCTAGCAGTTCTTCAGGTAAACAAAACACATAGAAAAACTTAAATATTAATTTTGAGTCCGTTCGTAAATTTTAAATATTTTCACTATTCATTATTTTACTATTCATCAGGTTACTATTCATCATTTTACTATTCATCGTATTTACTATTCATCGTATTTACTATTCATCGTATTTTTATACGTATCCGTATTTTCGTATTTCGTATTTGTACGTATTTTTATACGTATGCGTATTTTTATACTTCATATTTATACGTATTTTTATACGTATGCGTATTCTTATACTTCGTATTTATACGTATTTTTATACGTATGTGTATTCTTATACTTCGTATTTATACGTATTTTTATACTTGTATGTATTTTTATACTTGTACGTATTTTTATACTTTATACGTATTTTTATACTTAAGATATTTTATTTAAGTACAAAACCAAATTTTATTTTCTAAGTACAAAATCTTAGTTTCAAAGTTGTTAAGTTCGTTTTGTACTTAGTGATTTAAAATAATATTTTGAAAGTAAAACTCGGTTAAATTTAGTCATATACTTAACTAAAATTTTAACGGTTTCAAATTTTAGCGACGTTGTCGTAGTTCATTTTAAATAGTCCGTATGTCCAAATCCAAATTTAAGCAAAGGTAGTAACACTCGAATTTGTTCATTTTAATACATGTAACGATTATTTTTATCGGTTTCGTTGATTCTTTTTATTAACGATTCATTATACAATCTAATATAATCCTAATTACAAATCAAATTTAGTGACTAAGTGACAAATTCATTTTGATCAAAATTGACCCATTTTTAATAGTTAAAACCGTGGCCCCTTTTTAGTTTAGCTATTTATTTCTTTTTATGTTCCTTATTAATAAATCACTACTTTAACTAATTAAACTATTTAAGTGATAAAAATTAAAAGTGACAAATTTATTTTAGGTCCAATTTAGTCTCTAAAACAGTGGCCTAGCTTATACTTAGGTATTTTATTTTCGTTTTCTAATTTATCGGTTTTCGACTTAAAGTTTTTATATACTAATTATTTAGTTTATACAAAAGTGATTTAACTAGTTTACAATTTTCACTAAACATCTTATTTCATTTATGATTAGTGTTTTTACTCACTTTAAATTTCTAACTTTTATATTTTAAAGATTTAGCTTATTTAACTTATATATTCTGTATTGTATTTATTTACTAGTGAACTAAAACAACAATTAAATAAAAACTTATAAAAATTATGAATCAAA
Organism: Dianthus caryophyllus; assembly: GCA_023091065.1. Lineage (NCBI taxonomy): Eukaryota > Viridiplantae > Streptophyta > Magnoliopsida > Caryophyllales > Caryophyllaceae > Dianthus > Dianthus caryophyllus. The sequence continues at coordinate 12,787,597 of CM041518.1, read as the reverse complement.
CTAAACATATATATGAAGAACACATGAATATGTGAAGAACACATGATTTTCTAAAGAACACTTTTAACTCAAATTCCTATATTATCGTTTTATTTTCTCAAATTTTTGTGACAAGTCTAATTAATCTAAACTAACATTACATATTATTTTCAAAAATTAAAACTAAAAATTGGTGCAAAATTTTAATGAAAACCGTGTATATATATATATATATGTATGTTCACAATTTTTATTTTTGATTTTTATACTTCTAATTCAATAACTAATTTTCTTTATATTATTTATGTATTTAACATAGGTGAAAATCATATACAAACATTAACACATAAAAGTAAATCATTTCATACAAAAATAACAACAATAGTTTCAAGCACATAAATACTTTAAAACACTTAAATTTCATAACAATTTCATTTTAAGTCCAAAACATAAACTAATTATATTTTCATATACATCTTATTCATAGTATTTCAAGCATGCAATTAACAAAAATTAAAACGAAAAATTAAGTGAAAAATTAAAGGAATGCCGTGTGGTTTTTACGTGTTACACCAATTTTATTTTTCGATTTTTATCTTCTAATTTATCATGCAATGCTTAGGTGACAAAATAACTCATGCACATACTCAAAACATCAATTAGGAAAATAACATATAATCAATTAAATTAGGTGCTTAGCAATTATAGTGTGCGAGAGCACCTTAATTTGGTTAGTGAACAAAAATCCTAGCAATTATCGGGATCGATAATATGGTCAAAAATACTAAGATCGATGGCTCCACCTTGCTCCTCTTCTTTGGATAGATTAGTACATACAAATGAAAAATAAACCAAGTTAGTAATTATTTAAAGCAAGCTAAACAAAAATTTAAAGTGTAGTATCATTTTTATTTTTATGTGGTGAGTAGATTTTAATTAATTGGTTTTATGTTCAAAAATAATTACAAGTAAAAAGAGGAAGTGATTTCTAAATGAAAATGGTGGAGAATTTATTTAAGTGCTTAAGGAAATTAAAAGACAAGAATTAAAAGTTTAGGGAAGAAATAAAGGAATGAAGATGATGAAGATCATATGTGATCTTGAAGGTTGAATATGAAGAATGCTCTTACTAAAGTTTAGAGTAGTTTTTATTAGAGAGAATTGCCTTAGTAATTTTTTTGATGTTTGTGTGGAAATGAAAGTAGTAGTAGTGAATGCTAGAAATGTGTAGTAATAAAATGAATGTAGTAGTAGTGGATGTAGTAGTAGTGAATACTAGAAAAGAGTTAGTAGTAATGTATGTGTAAGTTAGAGTGAAAAATGAGAGTAGTAGTAATTGTATACTTAGTAATATATGGTGTGTGTGCTTAGTAGTTAGAATGTATTTAGGTTTGGACCAAGCTTTTACAATTGAAGGTAATTAACTAACTAAGTGATGATCAAAATTATAGATGTGTAAGGCATGCTTGTAAGAGAATTTGATGTGTGCAAGTAAAGTAGGAGCATGTGTGTAAGAATGGAAGAGACAATTACTTGTAGAGTGCAAGAGTAGCTCGGCCAAGCATGCATCAAGTGGCCCGATTTTTCGTTTTTGAAATTTTCGATTTGCGCGCATGCGAAAAGTCTCGGAATAAAATATATGGTCTTAAAATAATGTTTCGAAATAAGATCGAAAATAAAAATGAAAATAATCTTCGAAAGGTGATCAAAACAAAAATTGGGCTCAAAATCCTCGAAATCTTGATTAAAAGTTTACTAACCCGAAATACATATTTTTTTGGTCGAAAGTTATCGATTTAAATAATTAAAATCAACCGTCAAAACGTTTATCAGTTTAAATTAAGTTTGACTTGAAATTTCGATAGTTTTCAAAAGTGTTAGTTAAATAGAATTGAAATAGTAGTTAGATAATAAGGAAATATGATTTATTAAATAATAATCAAAATGATTATGTTTTTAACCAAATTAGTTTATTTGAAGTTATTCTTTAACTAATTTAGTTTCATATTAAGTTTTTACATTATGTCTAATTGAATTTGGATGAGGATGGTTAGTGACTTAGTAACCATATAATTCGGCCTATGTGGGCCCCATTTGGCCTCGTTTTGCGCGCCGAAATTTGTCGTTGAAAAATTTGTCGTCGATGCGTCATTTTATTTATCGAGTTCAAATATATAAAAATAAAGTTCGAATTTGATATAAATAAAAATTGTTTTAGTTCAGTTGCGATAAAAATTGAAGTGTTTTGTGTTAGGATAATTTGGATGAGATTGTCTAGTTAATGATTTCTTAATTAAATAGTTTAAATTAACACGGGGTGTTACAATATGTGGATATTTCATTAATGTTTTATCCTTTAATGAAAGATTGGGCGCTGAGGTCACTATGAATGAGATTGCTCCTTTTTTAGATTATGTGAGAGATTGTGGTTTATATGAGCTACCTTCACATGTATGATGATTTTCTTCAGGAATTGACAGGGTATTGGTTAATGATGATTTTCTTCAGGAATCCCCTAATGTTGTTGCTCATTATTTACCAGAACGTTTGTATGATCACTGCCCATGTATCATAAGGATGATGATGGATGATGTGAAAAGGATTTCTTGTTATAGATATTTCAACATGTGGGGCTTGGCTCCTTCTTTCTTGAGGATTGTTAATGTAACACCCCGTGTTATTTTAACACAATATTATAAAAGAATTTAATTCCTTAAATTAAATTCATTTTTTTTTTCTTATAATAAAAATGCGTCTAAATTTTTTCGTCAAATAATACTAAATTTATTAAGTCCAGATTTAAAATTTTTGAAAAATAAAATAAAATATATTATCCTTAGAATTCAAAAAGAAACACATTTCAAACTTTTATGAAAATCAACCACCAGACTAATCTCGCCTTTCAAATTTTAAAAAAGGGTTAAGTCAAGTTAACTATTCATAAAAATAAAAGTAAAACTTTTTATCCATAAAATTCAATTTCGAACATTTTTGATTTTCGAATAAAAATGGACCCTTATATTTTTCTCGTCTTTGAAATTCAAGTCAACGATTCCAAACACGCAAATCAAGGCCAAAAGTGGCCGGTCCAAAGGTGGTGACTAAGTCATCTTATCCTCTTCCATTTTCTTCTTATTTTTCAAAGGTAAACTTAACATCAAAAAAATTTGATTGAAATGGTAATCATTATAATTATTTTAATAAATCATTTATATATTTTAATATCAAAATTACTATTTTATTTCTATTTAATCAATCAATCGAATCAATTGAATCAATCGAATCAATCGAATGAATCGAATCGAATCGAATCGAATGAATCGAATCGAATCGAATCGAATGAATCGAATCGAATCGAATCGAATGAAGTTCAAATTTATAACATAGTCAATGAATCGAATCGAATCGAAGTGAATGAATCGAATCGAATGGAATGAATCGAATCGAATCGAACTTAATCGAATGAATCGAATCGAAATGAAATTTGAAAATAAAATTGGAAAGAATGTCCTAACTCTTTTCTAAATTATCGAAAATATAAGTAACCCCTAATTTAAATTAAATAACTTTTTGACGATTAAATATAATTCTTTAAACCAAAAACATTCAACAAAAAAAATATGAATTTCGACTTAGGAAATTCTATTCGAAATTTCAAGAATTAAAACTCGATTTTGTTTTAATGCCCTTTCGAAAATTATTTTTATTTTTGTTTCCAATTTTATTTCAAAACACTATTTTAGGATTATATTTTTTATTTCGAAACTTTTCGCGATCGCGCAAATCGAAAATTTCGAAAACGAAAATCGAACCCGAAAAGGGGGCCCTTTAATTTGAACCGTGTATTTTGGTACATACAAGTCCAAGTTTTATCCTCTTCCATTTTTCTTACACAAGTCCACATTTTTACTTACACATCTAATTAGTCATCATCATCTATTTTAATTAAAGTTTAAAAACAAATACCTAATTAAATTTTCATGCATCTAATACTAACTTAACACAAGTCTTTTATTATTTATTTTCCACACAAACACTTACAAATAATTCATAAAATCATTTTTCAAATTCATATTTAAAACAAAATACAATTAAGTAGTATAACTCAATTCCTATACGATTAAACATTAATTGTACCTTTCGACCTATTAAAATCACTTTTAGCTAAAACTTTCGTTTTGAAAATTTAATCGACTTTCCTTAACTTTTAAAAAATTTCTTAAGTAGTAAACAAAATATTTTAGTCTTAGAATTCAAAAGAAGAGATATTACGAAAAATCGCCAAAAGCGCACACTTTAACTATACCGTCTTTCTTACCTAATTTATTTCATAACACGTTTTTCGAGAACGAGATATTTAAAAACATCGTGGGGACCATTTCTTAACCAAATAGTATTGTGGACTTTTTTGGCCAAAGGTGATGATTAAGTTTAATTTCTTTTTAATTAAACTTTATTTAATTAAATTAATTACTTAACACCTAAACTTTTCATACTTATCTTACAAGTCTTATTAGAGCAAAAATCACAATTTGCTCCCTCCAAAATGCCGTGAGTTTACATCCCATTTCTCCCACTATTCTTCCTAAAACACTTAAAATAAAAACTCTAATATTATTCTAATAATTCCTAAGTGTTCCTAGTTCTTTAGTAAGTCTTTGAAGCTAACTTTCTTGGATTATTTGGGTGAAGAACATGGGTTATGGGTGAAGACTTTTCGATCTAAAATTTATTTTAGATCCCCGACAGTTCACCATCTAATTTAAGATGCCCCCGCGCACTAGATTATTTTCATGTATTATGATATAGTTTGTGTGTGAAAAATAAATAAATTGTTATAATATATGTATATGGATTATATGCTAAGTTATTTTATTTGTGCTTGTGTGTTCATGTGAAGTATAATAAAACAATAATCGTTAATAATTTTATAAGTATATTAGTTGTAGTTATTATGAAAGCATGTTGTGTATCATTTTTATTTATACACTTCAAATTGTTGTTTATATGTTTTGTTTATGTTTTATGAGTTTTACATATATATAAGTTTATATGTAAAATTATGTTAAATATTAACAATGAGTTTAAAGTAAAGAAAAATTGAAAATAAAAATATGTTATGTGTAACTTTACCACGTCATTTCCTTTATTTTTAATCAATTTTTATTTTTAATTGTGGTAAATAATATGTTATGTTAGTTTAGATTAATTAGACTTATTAGTAATTTTTGCGAAATTTAAATGATAATATAAATTTTTGAGTTTTTGATGTTCATATGATACTCATGTGTGTTCTTGAGTGTTCTTCATGTTCTTCATGTGTTCTTCATTTTTATGCACACTTTGATTCATAATGTTTTTATGTTTGTTGTTATTTATTGTTTTAATTCACTAGTAAGTAATTATAATACTAAATATATAACTTAAACAATCTAAATCTTTAAGAAATTAAAGTTAGAAATTTAAAGTGTGTGAAAACACTAATCATAATTATAATAAAACTTTAATTGAAATTTTACAACTAAGCTTAAATCATTTTAGTTTAGTTAAAAAAATTAGAATAATTAGAATATAAAAACTTTAAGCTAAAAACCGATAAAAATCGAAAAATAAAAATTTGACCACCCACCATAGAAGGCCACGGCATTTTTGATTAATTTAGGGTGAAAATGATTTTTATCACTTTTTAGTTTATCACTAAAATAATTTAATTAGTAGTTAATAAGTTAGAATTGAAAGTTAAAAGAAATAAACAAATTATAATAAATATATAATTTCCCACGACATTACTAATAAAAATAGGTCAATTTTGATCAAAATGAATTTATCACTAAGTCACTAAATTTGAATAGTTAATAGGATTACGTTTAATTATAAAACGGATCGATAATAAAAAGAATTGACGAAACCGATTAAAATTTGTTAACGATATAAAAATGAATGAAATCGTGTGCTACTGCCTTTGCATAATATTGGACTGATGGACTTGGACATACGGACTAAAATGAACAAATCACGATACTATCACTAAATGGAAACCGTCATAGTTTTAAATAGATGACTAAATTTAAAACGATTCTCGCTTTAAATAAATATTTCATATCACTAAATATAAAACGAATCTAACAACTTTGAGATTAGAAATTTACTTAGCGATTAAGTTTACGATTTTAGACTTAGAAAATATCTAGATATTTAGTAACTTAGTGACTAAGCTCAATCATGAATAGCGACCGATGAATAGTGACCGATGAATAGTGACTGAAGTGAATAGTGACTGAGATGAATAGCGACCTAGGTGAATAGTGTCGATGAATAGTAACCCGGGACCAAACTTGTTAAACAAGTAACGTCCCAAAAGTTTAAGAACTTATTATAGGGAGAATTAGAGGTAACTTGTCGAACAAGTTATCTTTTAAAATCCCGAGACGTGAATAGTGAAAAATTCACGAAACTTGTTAAGCAAGTTACGTCTCAAAATTCAAAGATAATTCAAATTTCAAAATTTGAAATATTGTAAATAATTGAAAATTTACCTAAGTATAGAAAATTGAAAATGAATCATTTAAATAACTAAAGTGTTTCGAAAAACACTTAAATAAAATTTGACATATTAATAAACGTATCAACTTAGAAACTTAAAAGAGTTAATAATCAACAACACTTCAAATAATAAACGAACATGTTATATGATCATATGAAACTGAATATACAAAATTAAACGCTTGACGATACGATTAGGAGAGTCAAGTAACATGTGATATAAAATATCAAATAAAATAATAAATCATGAGTAAGTTAAATAACAGGTCAAAAGCTTGAGCCTCTGTTATGAAAACGTCAATCGTGAGTGAAGTGGGGTTAAGAAAGTCTTGTTATGGATGCCACTATCTCGGTATCTGACATTGGTCATCCCGAATAGTGTGGTTTTCAAGCCGGCGGCCTTATTGCTTTGTCATCCTGCCCATGCCTTTGCGCCTTAAGTCGCACTGCCTAAGCCGTACAAGATAATGAATATGCCAACTCTTTTTGGGTCAGTCTCTAAGAAGTAGTCCCTTTATTCAGAGTTAAGGTGCTCTATGAATAGCATAGTCCATTCTTAAAGTGAATATTAGAATATGCATATTAGACTAGGGTTAATTCCCCTATTTCGCTAAAGGTATCAGGGCCACCGCGACCTTATGGATTTGGGTCTTATATGCGTTTCTGTCTCCTTGCCGCGTTTCGTTCTTAGTGGGCGCGACGCTAGCATTCGTTCTTGCCACATATAAAGATCACTTGACGGGATTGTAATAGAAGTTCGAATCATTTCGAACACTAGAAAATGAGATGCAAGTACTATAGTATTCGGCGTGGTTTACGAGTCGAGTAAGTCGCTGCACTATTTTAGTGAGATGCAAACGATTAGAGTACAAAGGCCTACTCAGTGGTCAGGCTCGTAAGCAGTATGTGTTGTTTGAATTATGTGGAAGTGAGTCGGAACATCTTTAAAAATTAAAGACCACAAATTTCTGAAGTGAATCGAGTCAACATGATGTGAATGATATAATATGGCTAATAGTTTTGCGATCTGATATCGCCTCGTAATTCTTTTGAATGCTTGTGATATTGTTGTTATGAATTTACTTGTTAATTGCATTATAATTGTATATCATGTTTTAATTGTTTTCTAATTGTATATCATATTTTATATGATTTATCGCTTTAAATCGCATATTTATTGAAGACTTTTTAAGTCTTTAAATGCTATATGTTTACCGCTATGAGTTTATATGGCTTAGCGTGTGCGGGGTGAAATCGAATCTGACGGAAAGTTACCGTAGGTACCCCGAGGTTAATCGACGATGACCACTAGGGGATTGAAGGTCTACTTTTGTATTTCGAGAGATTGTAATTTAATGACCATGTTTATCTATAACTCTAATTATGTATTTTGAGTTGTAATACGATAACATCCGGTTTTGTTATATATATAAAGTACTTAATTACTATTTTCGCCTTGTTTAATTAAGTCACGAAAAGTCGGGTTGTTACAGTTAAGACAGCTTGAAGTGAGGTGATAAAAGGAACTCCTATTTACCAGGTGGTGAGTCAGCTGAAAAGTTTGAAGAAGTGCTTGAGGTCTCTAAACAAAGACTTGTTGTCTAACATAGAGGACACGGCTGAGGTGGCTATGAGAGCCTTAGTGGATTTTCAGATTGAGATTCAGAAAAAATCCATCTGATGCAAGATTAGTGGAGATGGAGGAACCTTGATGTGTCCTATATTTATACGTGCTTATAGCCCCCTGTTCGCTTGCGTTTCTTTGCGATTCTTGTGCTTTTGATTGCGTTTCAGATCCTATTTCTCTCCGATTTGGCACTGCTGCATTTTTGTGTCCATTTTGCAGGTACAAGCGCATATTTGGAGTTTAGGATGCTTGTCGAGAGGTTTCGTGAAGTTTCGTAAGGTTTCGTGAAGTTTCGAGTTGATTCGAGTTAGTTTCGTCGCGTTTCGCTTGCGTACGAGCCTCGTTTCAACAGAGGAAGGTGTCCCGGGACCTTGGGACGGGATTTGAAGCTCACATAATCATCCTAAGACTCGTCCCTAGTCATGAGCCTCGTCCCTTAGCCTTGGGACGCAAAACAATGCAAAGAAGCAAAAATAAACTAAGTTAGAAAAGTGCAAAATTGGAGCCTTGAACTGAACACTCCGGGATGACTTGGTCCCGTCCGGGATGGACTTGGTCCCGTCCGGGATGGACTTGGTCCCGTTCGGGATGGCTGAGAGGCAGGGGAGACTCTTCGTTGGCTTTAAATACTTGATCAGTTTGGAGGAGCAAATCATCTCTTTTTCGTCTGAAATTTTTAGAGCACTTCATAGACACTTAGAACTACTTTCCATCAAAAATTTAGGTCTTGAATAATTTTCCTTCTTGTATTTCAATTCCCATCTCGGTAATCGCTAGCTTGATCATCTATTTCGGTTTTGTTGCTTGAATTCATCCTTTTGCTATTGGATTTTCTGATTGGTATTGCTAATTCCTACTCTCCTTTGTTGTTCATTTCATTATATATTGTTCTTAATCATGTTTTCATTATTCTCCCTTGCTTTGATCGTCGTTATTATCATGTGTGAGTAGTTTATTCATCTAGGGAGAAGGGTGAAGTATGGGTTTTGGTTTTGGTTAGTTGTATTTGGTGATCATTAGAGTTAGGTTTTTGCTCTTGCTTTGATTGTCTTTGCTTGAATGTGTTTGTTGAATCCTTGATCACGTTTTAGCAAACCTTTAGCACCCTTGAACTTAAGATCGAGAGACTAGTTCTAGGAGAGGCGCGAGACAATCATTAGGACCCTCAATTGTAAGTAGCGAGAGCCCGCTTTTGAGACCTAAAGGTAGCTTAAGACCGAGAGGACGAGCTATATCCTTAGCATGCGCGATTACCTACTCTACCCGATCGTCATCCTTAGCCTAGACTTACCCTTACCTAGCCCGACTTCCTAGACTTTTTCTCATAAGTTTAATCCCTTATTTCCTCGCTCTAGTACTTAGTAATCAATCCATACTCGAACCGAGACTAGAATCATCCAAAATAACCAACATAAGCGACCTTCTCCCTGTGGATTTCGACCCCGACTTACCCTATCTACCCATAGGTTTGTCAGGTTTATCTTTGACTAGGCGAGTGCGACTGAGCCTATCTAATTTTGGCGCCGTTGCCAGGGAGACGGCTTTTGTTTTTGTTGTTATTTGGTTCTTTTCTCACTTGTTACTCTTTGTCTCAAGGAACCTCAATTCCTTGAGGCCGTTACTTATCGTTGCCTCTAGTGTTTTTGTATGCCCAGGCAAACGCGTACGTCTCAAAAAGGTTTGGCTATTCAGTTTGACCCGGAACCGGAGCGTACATTTTCAAGGCGCAAGAACTTGCTAAAGGATTTGGAAGCTACTTCCTCTTCTACTTCATCCGATAAAGAAGCTCAAGCTACACCCGAGCCAAAGAAAATGGTGAAGCTTTCGGATCATTCTAGGCCGACCGCCGCTCAAGTTCCAACGGGCAATGCTATGCCCACTATAGCGGCTAACAACTTTGAAGTTAAGCCGGCATTCATAAATCTTATAGAGCGCACTCAGTTTGGAGGGAGTCCCGGTGAGGACCCTAACCTTCACATTCAGAATTTTTGTGACTATTGCTCGACGATTAAACAAACGGGGGTCACTCAAGATCAAATTAGGGAGATGCTCTTCCCATTCTCCCTCCGAGACAAAGCCAAGCTGTGGCTTAATTCATTGAACCGGGTTGCGCTAGCCATCACCGATTGGAACTCTTTGGTCTTGGCCTTCTACCAAAAGTATTTCCCGCCCGAGAAGACCACCATGTTAAGAAGCCAAATCACTAGCTTCCGACAACGAGGAGATGAATCCTTGTTTGATGCGTGGGAGCGTTACAAGGACTTACAACGTCAATGCCCTCATCATGGCATGGACAAGTGGTTTATCGTTATGCAATTCTATAACGGTCTTTATAATGAGTCACGACAAGTGCTCGATTCGGCGGCGAATGGTAGGTTCGACAATATTGATGTGGAGGAGGCTATTGATACGATCGAGGCCATGGCTATCCACAACGCGCAATATGGGAGTTCTAGGAATGTCCCTCGAGTCGGTGGTAAGACTGATGGTGATGCGGTGGCCATGCTCAATGCCAAGATGGATGCTATGACCGCGATGATTATGAGTCAAATGCAAGCGGGTAGTAGTTCCTCGAGTGCTAGTGGACACACGGTAGCGGCTTTGCACACTTCTCACGATGTACCTTGCAATACATGTGACGTTTCCGGTCACACTTCAATGGAATGCCGAGGTATGAACACACAAACTCATCATGTGCATGCTCTACATACTCAAAACAGCCCCTACTCGAACTACTACAATGAAGGCTATAGGAATCATCCGAACCTTTCCTACAAAAGCCAAAACGTCTTGAATCCTCCACCACAACAACCACAATACAACACTCCACAAAATTTCAGCCCACAATACAACAACCAAAGACCTTACAACCCTCCGGGCTTTAATCGCCCCAATTTTCAACAACGAAATGTTCCACCACCCGTTGTTCCCGCTCCGGTCTCCGACCCGATGAGCGAAATGAGGGCCATGATGATGCAAATGGCCAAAACGCAAGAAACAATGATGGCTCAAATGCAAAAGAGCGATCAAGCGAAAGACGCCGCCATCAAAATGCTCGAGACACAAATGGCTCAACTTGCTTCTTCTAGCTCTCAAAGGAAGCCGGGTAACCTTCCATCGCAAGGCACTCAACCGCAACAACATGAGTCGATCAACGCCATTTCCTTGCGAAGTGGCACGAGCTACGATGGTCCTCCAATGCCTACGGTGGTAAGTGAGGTAGACCCTCCTCTTTCTCCTAATGATATGCATGCTTCTAGTGATGGTTTTGCAGGAGCAGGTACAAAGAGCAATGGAGCGAGCACGAGTGGAGCCGGAAAAGGAGATGCAGTCGTGGTCCCCAAGGGAAACCAGGCCGTGAGCCAAGGTGGTGGTGATGTGGCCGAGAAGAGCAAAGGAGGACAGGCCGTGGGTGTGCACGTGGAGGATGAAGTGAAGAAGCAAGCGCAGAGCAAGCCGGTCGAGCCGCCCATTCAAATTAAGTTGCCATTCCCGAGCCGAGTGGTAAAATCAAAACTTGACTCGCAATTTGGTAAGTTCATGGAGGTCGTCAAGGACCTAAAGGTAACGGTACCCTTTACTGAACTAGTCACGCAGGTCCCTGTTTACGCAAAATTTCTCAAAGACATACTCACCCGTAAACGATCTTTCAATGAGGTCGAGACTGTTGCTTTTACTGCTGAATGCAGCGCACTCTTACAAAACCAGTCTCCTCCTAAATTGAAAGATCCGGGTAGCTTCTCGATCCCTTGCACTATTGGGACTACTTTCATTGATAAAGCTTTGTGTGATTTAGGTGCAAGTGTGAGTGTCATGCCGTACTCGGTATGCGAGAAGCTCAACATGGGCGAGTTGAAAGTAACTAATATCACGCTCCAGATGGCGGACCGTTCTGTCAAACGCCCTCTCGGTGTCTTGGAGGGCGCTAAAGTCAAAGTGGGTAAGTTTTTCATTCCCGTCGATTTCATCGTCCTTGACATGGCCGAGGACTCCCAAATTCCAATTATATTGGGTCGGCCTTTCTTGCACACTGCTGGTGCTATTATAGACGTCAAGAACGGTAAATTGACGTTGGATATCGGAGGTGATAATGTTACTTTTAATCTTTCAAATGCTTTAAAACGCCCAATGTTGGAGGAGCATGTCTTTGCGGTTGATGTCCTTGATGATTGTGTAGCCGAGTACTTACCTCAAGTCCTCGAGAGGGACCCTCTTGAGGCCGTGCTTTGCTGTCGTGATTATGTCGCAGGTACTTTAGGGAGGACGGATGCGGGTCAAGCTGTGATCAAAGACGCAGCGTGCATCTTTATTGCGAGTATTGGTGGCGGAGCTGCTGTTGACAAGGATGGCCGCGCTGTTGATGATGATGGATATGACGACGATGAGGACGATGGTAGTGGGTTCGTCTACGACGAGACCCATGGTTGGTGGTACTTCTAGTACCGATGCTTAGCCCCCCGTTTGAAGCTGGTTTGGGGGAGCGTTTTTCATTGTAAATATAGCATGTATGTACTTTGTTTTCTCTTGAGACTTTTTATCGTTTTATCTCCCTTATTTTAAGGTCCCTGGTTGATGTGCTTTAGGACACATTGGGGACAATGTGTTGTCTGGTTTGGGGGGGAGAAACGCTTTGCTTTCCGTTTTGTTTTATTTTTGCGTTTTCTTTTTCGTTTTTCTTTTTCCAATCACAAAATCCAAAAAAATCTGAAAATTCACAAAAATCACTAAAAATCAGAAAAATTCTCAAAAAATACCAAAAATACGTATCACGAATCGTTGTTTGCGAGCTTGTTTTGATCTTATTCTTTCCCGACATCCCTTCCCTTGTTTGCTTTGAGCTTTGGCATGATTTATATTGTTGGATTAGCACTTTCGGGGATGTTTAGACGCGTTTGCAGATGATGGCGTGCTTTTACTGTTTGGCTTTATCATTTTACGGACTATAGCTACTTTTTTGTGAGGTTTTTAGCCTCCTGCGGCCGGTTCATCTATCCCGGTCCCCGTGCTTTATTGTGAGTAGTTCTCCTCGTGGGGTGCGTAATATCAACACGCATAGGTGTGGCCCCTATCCCGTGTTTCCCACGATTTTGTCACTTGTTTATGCATATGAGGCTTTAGTTGATTTCTTATGATTCACCTTGTCTTACTTTGATTTATCCTCTCATTTTTGATCCTATTACCCTTAACCATATGAGTTTGCTAGCTACATTGCCAAATAGCCTACCCTAGCCTTGCTAGTTACCGCTTTGCTTACTCTTGTGCTTGTCCTCGGGTTTTGATCATGCTACGACTTGCTAATGTCGTTTGCTTTGAGAGTGATGGTGAATTGGAGTCGGGATTGCTGTTTCCCCGACCTTTTATGAGGTTTTCCGCAACTGTGTGAGTGTGCTCTTTGCTCAAGAAAAAAAGAATCAAAAATCAGAATATACAAACACAACGCACAAAATACAAAAAGAAAAGAAAATGTGTGCAAAGTGATAAGTTGTTGTTGTTGTTACATGAGTGAGCACTCGTATTTGATTGTTATGTTGCGTTGACGTGTAAAGGAGACCGATATGCTGTTTTCGGTCCGTTTTTCATGAGAGTTGGGTTCTTTGTTGGTTGGACGAGCACTTGAGTAGTACGAGTGGTTTCTAGTGGCTTAGCTCCACGAATCCATAACTATTTGATCCACCTTATCACCCTTATCCGCTCTTTGGCCTTTACACCCTCATATCCTATGTAAGCCCTCATGCTTGCTTCGTTTTTGTGACATTATTTGTGTACGGGAATACGAGATTTGGTCCACATTAGATTGCGGGCGTGCTTCCACTAGTCGAGTAGGTGAGTGTCATCACATATATCACCTTGTTCATCATTTGTGCTAGAGTGGAAACCGCGAGAGGTCCGTGATTTGATTGCTAGAGAGCCTATGTTTAAGCCATGCTATTCATTCTGCGCCGTCTTGTAATTCTCATCCGTTAGCTTGCTATTTCCATACGTCCCATGTTGCTTCGGGATTGATTGCCATTTGCTCATGCTACTTGCGGTAAGGTGATTGTTTGGGGAAGTTTCCTTATGCTCGCTTTGTCCTCTGTTTTCTGTCATGCTTTGTTGCTTGAGGACAAGCAACGGTTCGGTTTGGGGGAGTTTGATGTGTCCTATATTTATACGTGCTTATAGCCCCCTGTCGCTTGCGATTCTTGTGCTTTTGATTGCGTTTCAGCTCCTATTTCTCTCCGATTTGGCACTGCTGCGTTTTTGTGTCCATTTTGCAGGTACAAGCGCATATTTGGAGTTTAGGATGCTTGTCGAGAGGTTTCGTGAAGTTTCGTAAGGTTTCGTGAAGTTTCGAGTTGATTCGAGTTGGTTTCGTCGCGTTTCGCTTGCGTACGAGCCTCGTTTCAACAGAGGAAGGTGTCCCGGGACCTTGGGACGGGATTTGAAGCTCACATAATCATCCTAAGACTCGTCCCTAGTCATGAGCCTCGTCCCTTAGCCTTGGGACGCAAAACAATGCAAAGAAGCAAAAATAAACTAAGTTAGAAAAGTGCAAAATTGGAGCCTTGAACTGAACACTCCGGGATGACTTGGTCCCGTCCGGGATGGACTTGGTCCCGTCCGGGATGGCCTTGGTCCCGTCCGGGATGGCTGAGAGGCAGGGGAGACTCTTCGTTGGCTTTAAATACTTGATCAGTTTGGAGGAGCAAATCATCTCTTTTTCATCTGAAATTTTTAGAGCACTTCATAGACACTTAGAACTACTTTCCATCAAAAATTTAGGTCTTGAATAATTTTCCTTCTTGTATTTCAATTCCCGTCTCGGTAATCGCTAGCTTGATCATCTATTTCGGTTTTGTTGCATGAATTCATCCTTTTGCTATTGGATTTTCTGATTGGTATTGCTAATTCCTACTCTCCTTTGTTGTTCATTTCATTATATATTGTTCTTAATCATGTTTTCATTATTCTCCCTTGCTTTGATCGTCGTTATTATCATGTGTGAGTAGTTTATTCATCTAGGGAGAAGGGTGAAGTATGGGTTTTGGTTTTGGTTAGTTGTATTTGGTGATCATTAGAGTTAGGTTTTTGCTCTTGCTTTGATTGTCTTTGCTTGAATGTGTTTGTTGAATCCTTGATCACGTTTTAGCAAACCTTTAGCACCCTTGAACTTAAGATCGAGAGACTAGTTCTAGGAGAGGCGCGAGACAATCATTAGGACCCTCAATTGTAAGTAGCGAGAGCCCGCTTTTGAGACCTAAAGGTAGCTTAAGACCGAGAGGACGAGCTATATCCTTAGCATGCGCGATTACCTACTCTACCCGATCGTCATCCTTAGCCTAGACTTACCCTTACCTAGCCCGACTTCCTAGACTTTTTCTCATAAGTTTAATCCCTTATTTCCTCGCTCTAGTACTTAGTAATCAATCCATACTCGAACCGAGACTAGAATCATCCAAAATAACCAACATAAGCGACCTTCTCCCTGTGGATTTCGACCCCGACTTACCGTATCTACCCATAGGTTTGTCAGGTTTATCTTTGACTAGGCGAGTGCGACTGAGCCTATCAAACCTCTTAGAGAATCAGCAAGACTGTTGAGTAGAGCCAAGGAGTCTTACCTGCAGTAGAAAGCAAAAGTGAATTGGGTTACTAATGGGGATAGTAATACTGCCTATTTCCATAGTCAAACTAAAGGCTAGAAGAGCTCATCATCGAATTTTGAGTATAAGGGTCCTGAATGGTGATGTGCAGGAAACTCAAGAAGGTATTCAGGATGCTTTCATTAAATACTACAAGCATATTCTTGCTAGTTCTCAAAAAGTTCAGGTTGTTCATGTGAAAACAGTGAGTCCAGGCCCTGTGGTGAAGATGGAGGATTGGCCTCAGCTTCTTTGAGTGCCTTCCAAGGAGGAATGTTTGGAATCCCGAATGATAAGGCTCCTGGCCCAGATGGATACACTAGTAGATTCTTTAAAGATGCATGGGAGGTTGTTGGTAATGATGTGTGTGATGCTATTTAGTCTTTTTTTCACGACTGGTAAACTTTTGAAGCAAATCAATGCTACCAATCTCACTCTTATACCTAAGGTGGTATGCCTAAAGTCTGTCTCTGAGTTTAGGCCCATAGCATGATGTAATACTATTTCTAATTGTATATCAAAGCTGATTTGTAACAGAGTGGGGATGGTATTGCCTGATAGAATTAGTCCCAATCAGAGTGCCTTTGTGAATGAGAGACAAATTTTGGAAAATATATTGATTTGTCAGGATCTTGTTAAGCTTTATACAAGGAAAGCATGCTCTCCTAGATGTCTATTGAAGATTGATCTAAGGAAGGCCTATGATTTTGTTGAATGGCATTTTGTGGGGCAAATGTTGAGGGCTTTATGCTTCCCTGAGCACTTGATTATGCTTATCATGGTCAGTGTTAGAAGCCCCTGGTATTTCTCTAGTTGTGAATGGTGTTTCTTTTGGTTTTTTTAAGAGGGAAATGGGGCTCAGACAAGGTGACCCTTTGTTTCATCTTCTTTTTACAATATGTATGAAGTACCTATCTAGAGTTTTGATGGTGGTGTTTGGTATGGCTGGTTTTCATCATCATCCCTTCTGTGGTAGGTTGAGGCTGACTCACCTATGCTTTGCTGATGACCTATTACTATTTTGTAGAGGTAAGGAGCATTCTGTGAGGTTGTTGCTCAGTGCTTTTACCACTTTTCTAAAGCTTCAGGTTTGTCTTTGAATCAGGAGAAATATGAATTGTATTGTAATGGTGTACCACAACAAGAGTTAGAGAGGATTTTGAGAGTCTTGGGTTTTAAAAGGGGTTCACTCCCTTTTAGATACCTTGGGGTGCCTATTTGCTGTAAGAGATTGACTAGTAAGGAGTTTTTTTATATTATGTGAACGTATATGTGCTAGAATCGGAGGTTGGGGAGCTAGGAAACTCTCCGTTGCAGGAAGGGTCACACTGGTCACCTTTGTTCTCAATACGCTCCATACCTACTGAGCCTCTATTTTCTTACTTCTTGTGGCGGTTTTAAATAGGATTATTGCTATATGTAGGAATTATTTGTGGGATGGTACTGAGGAGTATCATAAATCGCCTTTGATTTCATGGGAGACAGTCTGTTTGGATAAGGATCAAGGTGGTTTGGGTCTCATCCATTGTCAAAAGTGGAATATGGCTGCTTTAGGGAAGTATGTTTGGTGGATAATGGATAAAAAAGATCATTTATGGGTGAGATGGGTCAATCACATTTATATGAAAGGGGTGTCATGGTTGGATTATGAGCCTACTCAATTATCTAGTTGGGCTTGCCAATAGATTTGCAAGGTTAGAAGATTACTAAGTGGTGGTTATGTTGGGGATAAATGGTGCTTTGTTGATGGTGTATACACTGTCAAGAGGGGATATCAGTGGTTATGTGGCAACCAACCCAAGGTGTCCTAGGCTTGATGGGTTTGGAATAGGTACTCACTTCCAAAATGGTCGTTTTGTGCATAGCCAATAAGACATCAAAGGCTACTTACGCTGGATAGGTTGAAGAATTTTGGTGTTCATACTGATCTTTTATGTTTTCTTTGTGGCAGTGGGAATGAGTCTTGCACTCACATGTTCTTTGAATGTCAGTACAGTGCAAGATGTTTACAGGGCATTTTGGAGTGGTTGGGGATTAGAGTGAGTTTGGAGCATTGGCAACGCTTGTTTTTTAGAAGGAGCTTAACAAAATTCCAACGTGGTGTATGTAGTGCTGCTATTAATGGCATGGTGTATTTTGTTTGGTCTCAACGTAATTTGTGTCGTATGGAGTCTAAGTTGGTGCACCTGAATTTTGTTGTGGGTCAAGTGAAGTGTCTGTTTGTCATGCGTTTGAAGTTGTTGGAACTTCAGAAGCTATCTTAGTAAAATGCTTGATGTTTGTACAAAATTGGATGTACTGGTGAACTTGGTATCAATATAAGTATATATTACCTTTTACCAAGAAAAAAAAATATTGACTTAATAATTACACGCCTATATACTAATTTTGAAATATTATCGATTTTTAACTTAAAATTAAATTTTTTTTTTTTTTTATATTGTATCATCCATTAAAGTATTTTTTTTTTTCTTAGATAAAACTAAATCGTTATACAAAAAAAAAATAAAAAAAAATAAAAAAAATATTGATAATGGGGAGTTGATTAACCTGTATTTTGACCCTAACCCGACTTGGAACCCGTATACACCCCACCTGTATATTACCCGATCCCGAAATACACCCGACCCGTACATTAACCGATTTATGGTTATCCGAACCCGAAACTCGCTCGACCGACCTGTTTGACAGGTCTACATATAAGCGATGATAAACATGGTCGAAGATGCGCGTTAGGGACTGCGTAAAGTCAAAGCGAGACTAACATTGTGGCACAGAGGGAGTCACTTTTCAAAACTCTCGTTTAATATAATATGTTTTTTCAAAACTCTCACCTTAAAAAAAAAAAAGAAAAAACATAATTTTTAAAACTACCACCAAATGCAAGCATCCGTTAAATTGATTTTTTTTAAAATTTAACAGTAATTTTTGACCGACATTAGCATTTGGTAGTATATTTGAAGATTATGGTTTTATAAAGAGGGTGTTTTTGAAAAAAAAAAAATTATATTTAATTAAATGAGAGTTTTGAAAAAGTATTATATCTATATAATTGAAGGTTTTTTCGAGCGACGTGGTAATCTCCAACTTTTTTAGGACTCTTAGTTTATTTAATTTTTTTTTTTTAAATTATTAATTACAACTTTTAAATAATATAATAAATAAATATAAAATTATATATTTTTAAGAGATGATATTTGTGGTAAATTGTACTCCTACAATATTTTAGAAGATAGAATTTGTAAAACTAAGAAGAGTTTCAGCATAATTATATTAGTGAACAGGTTGATCACCAATTATATAAACTAAATCACGCTATACATTGAAATTTTGTCTTCAACTCTGTTCAATCTAACATTTACTAATTTACGTTGAAACTTTTGTTCTTTTGATTTTGTTTAAAGTTATTGATGTTTATATTCACATTCATTGATTAAGGATTTTTTTGTCTTCTGTTTTATAGGTTTATATTAATTGCGATGACTTCTAATTAAAACAAGGTACTCCGTATATTTTTATAATTTGTGTTATTGAAAGAACCTTAATATAAATTTTTCTCTTTTGTATTTAGATGTTCTATTATTAATTTATTATATGTATGTGATTAACTACTTCGTATATAATAATTTTTGTATTTCATATAATGAATCTTTGATATTCTATTATGATATATTTCATTTGTTGCCAAACAATTAATCTATGTAAGTTCGCACGATCTCCTCGAAAACCCTTTGACTATACTTTCATCCACTTTGTTTTTTATATACGTTGAGTATTATTTTTTGATTGAAATTATAATTTTTTGAGATTTTCGAATGATAAGTATGGTCCATTTTTATATTACCATTTTATACATACTCATCGTTTTTAATCTTTGATTATCATTTTATTTTGAAAAAGGATGCAAATTTATTTTTTTGGTGAATAAAAAGGATGCAAATTGATACTTCTACGAAATATTATACTGCAATACAAATTGATCAAAAGTAATCTCTAACTTTGTTGGGTAAATGCTTTATTGAATCAAATTTAGAGTAAATATAATAAGCCATTCGTTTACGTTAATTCATTGTTAGAATTTAGGAGGGAGATAATTCATGAATGAGAAATGTTTATTAATATTTGTTGCCATCTAACCAATACAATAGCAGCATATATATACTAATATGGCTACGACTTAATATTAGCAACAATATAACATATTATTCTCTACGATATATTTTCATATACCGCATTCCTTAAATATAATCAATCAATATATATATCTATATAATTGAAGGTTTTTTCGAGCGACGTGAGAGATTCCAAATTTTTTAAAACACCTACTTTTATATTTTTAGTTATTATGAAATTGTATATATTCAATTAAATATGAATATAAATTAATTAAATAAGAGATAAATTATGCAAAATATAAGAGTTTGAGCACTATTGAAAAACTAATAAATACAACATGTATATATAACCCACGAACAATAGAAATCAACTTTCCTCTCATAAGTTAAATAGATATATCTATTGAATATTGAACTTTTGATTTGTTTTATGTTATATTGAATGTTTTGCTCATAATCTAATGCTAATTTATGTTTTTGTTGTTTTCACAGGGAGAGGAAGAAATAATATCAATCACATATAATACAAGCTGATTACAAAGGTATACAAATTTACGAGTAATACAAGCTGATTATAAAGGCAAATTTATTATATTATATATATGTGATCTTATAATTTTTTTATATATTAAGTTTGATTTTATCGTTTTACGGTGGTGAGAATTAATCATCAATTTCAAATTCAAATAAGGTCCATGAGGAAAGTGAGCAACACAGATCGAGAAGTTGTATTAGAAAAATATAACTTGATGTATAATTTACATATTTTTGTTATATAGTACGAAATTTTTTCTATTTACATATTTGTTATTTTTGATGTATATTTTTGGTTATAAAACTTTCTATTTTTAGGAGATAAATTTTTTGGTATCGTATAGTATGAGTTTGAACATTAATGCAATACTTTGTATGTGCCTATTTATACATGTTCATTTTCCTTTCATTTGTTTTCCTTTCATTTGGTTATGTAGTGTTCCTCTTCATTAATTTCGTTATTCTAATACTCTAATTTATTTTATGTTTGTACAATTGTAGGATATTCTAATTGTTCAGCTAACTATTTTACTTATACATTAAATATAGTGCTAAAGTTGACTATCACAAAAGAAAAAATCGAAAAACAAAAGTGACTTGATAAGTCAAATAAATAGTAGTAAATGAAGTAGATTAGAGGCCTTTGAGTTTGCACAAATCAAGTGCATAGTGCACGATTGTAATATTTTTTGATAAATTTTCTTTTATGTGTATGTATTGTAATTAATTTTGATATATTTTTTTATGGAGCGACGTGGTAGTTTCTAAATTTTATAAAAAATTTAATTTATGAGATAATTCTAACATTATATAATTTTGAGTGATAAAAAAAACTTGTAAGTATTAGAAAAGTCTTGCCTTAAGATTAATTTATTTATTAATTAGAATATTATTTTTTGCGACAATATTTTACAAAGATAACATGTTTTAGTTATGTATTAATAGATGTTACATAAATATGAGATAAGGGTCATATTTAAGAAAGTAAATAAAATAATATTAGTTAGATATTACTTATTGTGATCTAGATTCTAGATATTTCAAATAATTACACGAAAGTGGCAATTAACCCCCTTAACTTTGACAAAAGGTGATATCCAACAATGTTAAGTTTAACATAAAGTACATCATTAAATAATTTAATATTTAGATTAATAATGTACATTAAATAAATTTTAATATGTAATAAGTATTTAAATAATTTATTAATTAGTCTATTATTTAGATAGAATATTTATAATGTTTTCAGTAGTTTCAATATAATCCTTCAATTTTTCATCTAATTAAATTCTATATGTAACACCCCGTGTTAATTTAAGCTAAATATAATTAGGAAATCAATAATTAATCATCCTCACTCATTTAATTCCTAAAATAATACACTACAAGTTATTCTCACACCTAAACTAAAACCATTTTGATATACTTCGATTTTGAACTTTATTTTTACATATTCGAACCCGATAAATCAAATGAAGAATCGACAACAATTTTCTCAACGACAAATTTTGGCACGCAAATCGAGGTCAAATGTTGACCAAATGGCCGAGCCACCTAAGGGTGGTTAAGTCACCTAATTCTTCCTCAATTATATACTAACTCATAATCCAAATCAAACAAAATTAGTTAAAGCCTAATCATTTTAGTTATTACTAACAAAACATATTATATTAATATCAATTTACTATTTCAATTTGATTTAACTAACACTTTCACTAAAAATCGAAATAATGAGTTACACTAAGCCTAAACTGATAAACTTTTTGACGTTTGAGTATAATTATTTAAATCGATAACATTCAACGAAAAAAATAAGTGTTTCGATCAAATAAGATTTTATTTCAAAGTTGCGAGGAACTAATACCCAATTTTTGTTTTGATTTCGTTTTGAGGTTTATTTTCATTTTTATTTTCGATCTTACTTCGAACCATTATTTTAAGACCATATATTCTATTTCGAGACTTTTCGCGTGCGCGTAAATCGAAAATTTCAAAAACGAAAAATCGGACCAACTTGTGCTCATTTTGGCCGAGATTTTCTTGAGCCTTGCACTAGCATGCTTTTGTCTTCTCTTTTCTTCCCTTCTCTTACACAACATACTCCTACATCACTTAGTAGTCTAAGACACTTACCATCATACACACTTTCATCATCACATGTATTTGCATTATTAAATTTAAAGATTATACATTCTTAATACACAACACAATACATACAACTTACAACTACTACTACACTACTACTACTACTACACGTACAAACACACACACAAACACAACAAATGCACTAAGTCTTTTCCTCTCTAAATAAACTCATTTTCAAGAGCAAAAGTAAGCATGTTTCATCTTCAACCTCAAGAACACATGATCTTCATCTTCTTCCTCTTTATTTTCCTTCTTAAACTTTTATTTTCTTGTTTTAAATTCACTAGAACACTTGTATTAATTCTCCACTAACTATTTTAGTAATCATCTCCTCTTTTAACTAAGTAAATAAACATGAACATAAATCAAAATCATTTAAAATATTTACATCACCTAAACCTAAAAAGAAAATATACTACACTTAAAAGTTTTATTATAGTTAGTCTAGTATGGAATAATTTACTAACTTGCTTATTTCATTCTTATGTACTCATCCTAACCAAAGACGAGGAGCAAGGTGGAGGTGTCGACTTGAGCCAATTCGACAACATCATAGACCCCGACAATTGCTAGGCTTCATTTTCACTAACCTAATTTAAGGTGCCCCCGCACACTAGTTTTAATTTTGGTAAATCGCATGCTATTAAGTGTTGTGTGTTATATTTATTGTGTTTATGATCACCTAGCATCACATGTTAAATTAGGAGACAAAAATCGAAAAATAACATTTGTGTAACACATGAAAGTCACACGGCATTCACCATTATTTTTGATAAATTTTTCGTTTTAATTTTTGTAAATTGCATGCTTCAAAATACTAAGAATAAGATGTATATGAAAATATAATTAGTTTATGTTTTTGACTTGAAATGAAATTATTATGAAATTTAAATGTTTTAAAGTGTTTATGTGTGTTCTTGAAGTATTGTTGTTATCCTTGTGAGAAATGATTTACTTTATGTGTTAATGTTTGTATATGATTTTCGCCTATGTTAAATACATAAAAGATATAAGGGAAATTAGTTATTGAATTAGAAGTATAAAAATCAAAAATAAAATTTTGAACATATATATATATATATATATATATATACGGCTTAATTAAATAAAATGGGCCAATTTTTAGTTTTAATTTTTCTAAATAACATATTATGATTAGTTTAGGTAAATTTGACATGCTATAAAAATTTGAGAAAATAAAACGATAATATAAAAATTTGACTTAAAAATGTTCATATGAAAAACATTAGGGTTCTTCACATATTCATGTGTTCTTCATTTAAATGACTAGTTTGATTCAAAATGATTATAAGTTTTATTTTATTGTTGTTTAAATTCATTAGTGAAAAATTTCTATAATGGATATATAAGTTAAATAAGCTAAATCCTTAAAATATAAAAGTTAGAAATATAAAGTGTCACAAATCACTATTCATAAAAGAAATAAAATATTTAGTGAAAATCGTAAACTAGTTAAACCGCTTTAGTATAATTTAAATAATTAGTATATAAAAACTTTAAGTCAAAAACCGATAAAATTTGAAAACGAAAAATAAATGGTGCATGTATAGAAGGCCACGGCCTTAGTGTCATTTTTGGACTAAAATTGATTTTGTCACTTTTTATTTTTATAACTTAAGTATTTTAATTAGTTAAAGTAATGAATTATTAATAAAAACAAAAAAAGAAATACATAGCCTAACCATATGCAACCTCACGGCATTCACCCTTAAAATGGGTCAATTTTGGTCAAAATGAATTTGTCACTTAGTCACTAAATTTGAATAGTAATTAGGATTATATTAGATTGTATAATGAATCATTAATAAAAAGAATCAACGAAACCGATAAAAATAAACGTTACACGTATTAAAAAGAATAATGTCGAGTGTTACTGCCTTTGCTTAAATTTGGATTGGACATACGGACTATTTAAAATGAACTACAACAACCTCGCTAAAAATGGGAACCGCTAAAATGTTAGTTAAGTATATGACTAAATTTAACCGAGTTTTACTTTTGAAATAGTATTTAAAATCACTAAGTACGAAATGAACTTAACAACTTTGAAACTAGAATCTTGTACTTAAATTTAAACCGAATTTTACTTCCGAAATAATTTTTCAAATGACTAAATACAAAACGAACTTAACGACTTTAAAACTAGAATTTTGTACTTAGAAAATAAAGGTTAGTTTTGTAACCTAAAAATATCCTAAGTATAAAAATACTAAGTATAAAGAAAATACTAAGTATAAAAATATAATAATAAATACTAAGTATAGAAAAAGATACTAAGTATAAGAATACATGTACGTATAAAAATACGTATAAATACGAAGTATAAAAAATACGCATACGTATAAAAATACGTATAAATACGAAGTATAAGAATACGCATAGTATAAAAATACGTATAAATACGAAGTATAAAAATACGTACAAATACGAAATACGAAAATACGAATACGTATAAGAATACGAGGAATAGTAAATACGATGAATAGTAAATACGATGAATAGTAAATACGATGAATAGTAAAATACGGTGAATAGTAAAATAATGAATAGTGAAAATATTTAAAATTCTGAACTGACTCAAAATAAATATTTAAGTATTTCTATGTGTTCTGTTTATCTGAAGAATTGCTAGAATTAAAATTTCATTATACAAAGTTCGACGATATGTTTAAGTTTCAGAATTGTCGTTTATTAAGATTGAACGAGGATATAAGAATTGAGAAAACGAGCTACTTGAATAGAATACTAGGATTGTTCGCCATGTTGCGACTCTTGAAATTCGAAGTTAACGAGGTAGCTGTCTATGGGGACTTGGGCTCCCTCCCTGAGTTGCCCAAGGCTATTTAACGATCTTGAGATTGTTATTTGACATGGTATATACAACCCCAGGGATGGGGCATAATTGATATTTCCGTGGGCCCATAGAATAGTAATTGGAAACGCCAGCCCCATCCGGGGGTACCCGTCTCTGGTGATAGTCGAACTTTTTCGTCGGTGATACCTTTTGAATAGCGAATACGTATGATCCTCGATAGGTAGTGTATGCATACATTAGACAAGGGATTGAATCGTCCTTATTACCTTAGGTATCTTTAGCATATCCAGACACGTCCGATTTCGTTCGGCCCTGGTACGCATCGCGGATTATGTCTCAGACGCTTCCGCCTTACTAACGAAGACTCATTTGTTATCACATGTTGAATGCATTTCCTGGTCTTGATTGATTATTGTCTGAGTGACTTGATTTCCTGAGTATTGGAGTACGACTTGTTGAGAATGATTATTTATGAGTGTTATACGTTATGTGATTGGATGTATACTCATGTTTTGATTTATCATGATTTCCTTGTGTGTTTTGCTTGCCTGCTTGCTATGTGTTTTATTTATTTGTTATGTACATCGAATATGTTTAAGTTTGTTGTACTACATGATCTATTGATGTTGCTTAGTATGTATGGGGGAGGAAACACTAATTATGGGATCAAATGCAGGTACCCCAAGGACTTATGTTATCAAATGCTGGGGATGGTTTACCTTATTTTGTACTCCGTTGTTTTGGAGAGACTTGTAATCAAACATACACTCTGGTTATCTTAAACTCATATTATGTATATGGAGTTTGTAATACGATAACAGCTGGTTTTGTAATAAATAGACTTAATTAATTTTCCGCCTTAGTTTAATTAAAGTCACGAAAAACCAGGTTGTTACACTATACATAATTATAAAGTCAAGAGCATTGCCGACATCACTGTATGACCTACGCATATATATATAATTAAGCATTCTTGATATCTTGATTTAGATATCTTTAATATATTTTCGTAAGTAATTATGATTACAACATAACTCAAAACGGTAACACATTTTATTTTTAAATTTTTTTTACATTATCGTTTTTAAGACCCGTGTATTGCACGGGCTTTATAACTAGTATCTAACATTCATAATAATTTTTTTTTTATATTTAGGTATCATTAAGATAATTTGATTCCATTTCGTTTTACACTTAAGAGTAGTTATATAGAGAACGCCAATATTTTACTAATGTTTAATTTTTTTTTCTTATTTATGTTTTAATTCATCTCAAATTTGAAAAAGTATATTCGTTTTAATATAATATGCAGGATCGTTTATTATCGGTCAAATAAAAAATTAACACTTTTATTTATTGATTTTTTTTAATACAATGTCATATTTAAAACCCGTGCATCGCACGGGCTTTTCAACTAGTAAATAATAAATCGGGGTTTTGAATGTTCAGGGGAAAAAAAAGTCGTTCAAATAATAAAATGTCCGGTTCTCAACATATACGGGTTGGGCTAACTAAAATCCAGTATGGTTATGCAACGGGCTTCAATGTTAATTTGAAATCTAAATTCTTGCATGGTTGTTTTATTGCTAAAAATGTGTTTAAAAGCCCAAATGTAATTTTAAAGGTTGCATTAATTGATAATTGAGGGTGTCTAGTTTAGATGAACCCAACTATTACAGAGGAGAGGTTATACCCGGGTAGTTTTCATTAAGTTTGCATTTATTTTGAGACCGTCTAACATATGAGAGTTTTGTGATTTGTCACTATTAGTTTATCTAATAGTTCTTGATGAAATACACTGATAAATAAAATATATAGTCACGCGAAATTTTGTACTTCCAATTTATCATCATTATTGCAACAAAATTACTGACTTTTATTTTTCGGTATTTAAGTATATAACTATATATACACTGTCGTCGTTTGAAAATTCTCATTGCTAATCGGCCCAAGCATGTACGGAGTACATTTTTTAGCTATGAAGTCGTTAAAAAGTATTTTCTTGGTTCTAACATCATCTTAATTTTCCGTTACTATCGCGGTCTCGACATCGTTTGCAGTATAACGATATCAAACTTTATTTGTTTGTTGAGACTTAAATCGTGATCATTATGGTCATAAATTAATTTAGATATTATATTTAAATATTGTTAATCTCATCCTATAATGCCTTCATATCGACTCATAACTGTTCATGCCGGACAATAACGGAGTTAGTCTCCTATAAAACGGATTATCCGTTACATATTTAAAACGGGTCAAATAGTTAGACATTTGAATAGAAAAGACAAATCTTTTGTTAATTTCAAGGATTTTAATTCACGTTCCTCCCTAATGCTTTACATGTGCAATTTCATATTAAAACCTTTACTTTTTAACCGTAATAAAACACAATAAAGGTTACTTTATTTTTTAAATTAGTTACTCCCTCCACTCAAATCTAAAAGCATTCTCCACTTTTTCATATTTGTCAAGACGCGTTTTGTAACGACAATATTTATAGTACAACATTGATATCAAATTTTTATTTTCACCTATGTGAATAGTGTCAAAAAGAGAAAAGATGTCATTGAATATAAATAAAGGGAGTACATCTCCATTTATCGTAATATAGTGGCTATTTTTTTTAGTTATGGGTTACGTTGTACGGAAACCTATAAAAGATGCATGTAATAAACGCGTAGGCCTTCAATTAAGTGTCATATTCATAATCATACATGTACTGTGTACGACATGTTGCATCATTTGAGTCTTGAAAAAAAAATTTAAAAAATAAAAATAAAATTAAAACGAGCTGAACCTGACCCGTCTTAAGCTTAAAACGGATCCTTTGGTCTTAAGTAAGAATTTGTGTAAAACCAATGGTTCAGATGCTTTACAACCAAATTCGTTCAGTTTGAAATCTTTTTTTGGCGATAAATATGTTTTCCACAAGTTTCCTGTAGTAACAAAATAAACTTTTTATTAACCAAAAACGTGCTTTGATAGCAAAAAATATATTTTACTCAAGTTGTATACATTTTTCATTATTATTTCCAAACCTACACGTTTTCTACTCAAAAAATATACACATTTTTTTTTAAATAACCATAAATCAAATTTATTCAATTGTCTAATTTTGCAATTATGAACTCCGATAATAAATTTAATGAGGTAATAATTTCAGTTTTGTGTTTAAATTATTGAATTCTATTAGTTTTGAATAGATTTAAATCCTAATTTTAAATTAAACATAAACCCCATTATAAATCTCATTACAAACCCTAATTTTAAATTAAGCTCAAATCCCATTACAAACCCTAATTTAAAATTAGACTTTAATTTATTGAAAATTAAAAATTCGATAATTTAAACACAAAAATTAAAATTAAAAATGATTAGAACTTATTATCAGAGTTAATGATCAAGAAATTGAAAATTTGAATGAATTTGATTAAAGATTAGATATTAAAAAAAAAAAAAAAAATTATGTATTTTTTTTGAGTAAAAAATGTAGTAGTGGTAATAATAATAAAAAAAAAAAGTACAATACTCCCTCCATTCATATCCACATGGTATATTTCCATTTTGGACACTATTCATACTTCGACATTCAACTTCAATTATCTCTCGATACATAAGTGTAGATATATTCATGTGTGATCTTGTTTAATTCGTCTTTACGAGTACATAATTAAAATCTAAATTTTACATTTTTTGAATAAACGTAGCTAAAGATATTTAACGCGCAAAACGCGCGTTGGCAAGTGTGAAAAAGCAAATGTGTAGTGTGGATATGAATGGAGGGAGTACATCTTAAGTAAATTCTGTATATAAAAAATCAATTACGAAAAATATGTTTTTCAAATACAATAATTTTAGATTTTTTTACTTAAAAGGTAGTAATTTTAAAAAACGTATTTCTGTAAGATATTTATTTACAATTGAATATTTATTTAATATAACTACAAAGTTTAGTCAAGAGGAATAAAATTAACCCGCACGGTAACCAAGAGCACGTATGTGAAAAACTGTGATAACGCTCTCTATAATTTAACCTAACTTATGGGAGAAATTTACTTGTCTTGTTCCTTTGAAAAATATGCTCAAAAATACCCAAGTACAAACACACACTATAATTTAGGATTAGGTTTAACCATATGCTACTGTACTAATTAGCAACCAATCAAATCAATTTATTCTGTTGGACCTAATTCTGTCTGCTAATAAATAAATAATACGGAGTATCCAATGAGGAAATAAAGTTGCATATGACAGGATTTGTGCAATATGAAACTGTTCTTTCGGACTTTAGAGTTGAACTGAACTGAACTGAACTGCATTGAATCGAACTAAACTGAACTTAAACTAGCTGAATCGAATCGAATCAATCGAGTTGAATCGAATCAATCGAGTTGAATCCGAATCGAAATTTGTGAATCAATCGAAATGAACAAAGTTCAAATAAATTTAATTTGTATTATTATTATTATTATTATTATTATTATTATTATTATTATTATTATTATTATTATTATTATTATTTTTTTAAACGCATTTATATTAAAGAATTATAAACATTGTTTACACAAAATTGGTGGGCAGCCGAGATACAATCTGGGCCCCCACCCCCTTAGCAATAGCAAAGCTAAGCCTAGAAATAGTTATTATTATTATTATTATTATTATTATTATTATTATTATTATTATTATTATTATTATTATTATTATTATTATTATTATTATTATTATTATGTCAAAAATTAACAAAAATTATTATGTCAATGATACCTTTTCAAGGTTATGATTTTGAATCGTATTAATACATATTATTATTTAAATATTATAAATTTTATGTGAGCTGAACTGAACTGAACTGAAATGAGTTGAAAATAAATTGGAAAGAACAGGTCCTAAGTACCACAATATTTATAACTTAATTTGATAAAATATACGAGTAGTTATTTGTTCGAAGATAATTTTATTACTACTAAATAATGATAGGAGAAACTGTTATATATAAAAATAAATCATGTTTTGTTCTAAATTGTTTGTTCTGTATATATTTTTCCAAGATTATTGTACTCATAAAAAAACCGCAGAATAAATCATGAAAATAATGTTCATTTGAGACCCTATGTAAAACAGTTCAAGTACTTTCAATTTAATTTACTTTTAGAAACTAAAACACTCCTTAGTAGATAAGAATGATAAGATTAAGTTGACTAAAAATATTATATCAAACCAATTCAATGGCTTAAATTTAGTCTTGCCAATATTGGTTTTCTTTTAATTTCCCATCTTCATTACCTAAGTAGATATATGAGCCACTAATTAATTAATATATCATCCATCTCTTCTAAAACAAATAGAGAGGATCCATGCATCCTTTGAAGTTAAAGTCTTTACTATCCACCTTGTCCTATACTAATTGAAGCATCAAATCTACTAATCATATTCATGATTTAGTCTTAATCACAAATGCACAAAAGTTGTTTCATAATGTACAACTAAATTATTGAACCCTAATTATTGTTACATAATTGAAGTCCTTAATTATTTTAGTCTTATGTGATTCGCATGCATGTGACCCTCACTTTTATACATGGAAAATGACTTTGCATTTGGTGATTTCACTTTGAGCATCTGTAGAGTATTTATGTAATTTTGTAGCATATTTTGGTTTCCCTCTTTAAATTTTGAAATTTCAAATGAATATTTTCTAAAGGGTAAAAAGGGAATTGACATTATTTATTGTTACTATTTTTTAATTAAAATATCAAATTATTTTATCTTTTTTTATTTATTATTTTCTGATTTCACTTGTGACGTTGTCTTAGAAAAAGTTTCGGAGTAGAGAATGCACTTACATTTGTGGTGTATAGTTGTACGTCTTTTTTTAATTTGTGACGTTGTCTTTTTTTTTATTTAATTTGTATACAGTGAGCTTTTCCATGTGCATTAAACTTCTAATCAAGTGAGAAATGCATTGATTAACTGAAAAAATTAAAAATACATTGATTAGCTAAAGTGAAAACAAAAGCAGCCAAACACGAGGTAGACGTCAAGAAAATACATTGATAATTAGGGTTCACTTAATGTTTTAAATCTTTGTTTTGGATTAAAATATAAATACAATTAAAATTAAAATTGGATGTGCTGATATGATTTGGTCAAGTGGTACCAACGTCATACGTAAAACTATCTACTTTGCCCAAGGTTAGGGGTTCGAACTCCATCTACGTTTTTTTGGGTTCACTTTTTTTTTTAAGTTCCGTTTTTTTGAATCAAATAATAACAAGTCGTTTATTAAACCATAAATAATGTGAACATTTCACTTATTATTAATTTTTGCCAAATTTCACCTAAACACTTAAGTCATACGTATTTAATTAACACTAAGCCGGTAACCATTACCACTTAAGTCATACGACTTAAGTCATACGTCTTTAACACTAACCCGATAATCCTAAATACTCAACCGATAAATATTAAATTTAACACTAACTCAATAACCCTAAACACTTGAGCGATACGTCCCCTTAACACTAAGTCGATCACCCTAAACCTAAGAGATACGTCTTTAAGCTTAGATCATATACGTAACTAGTTAATGTATGTCCATTTGAACTATAATTTTAAATTATATAATAAAGACATTTACTAACATTAAACGATATCGACTAAGTCATAACGTTATTACATTATACATTTATAACATTTCATAACATTAACACAGTATTACATTTATAACATTTTATAACATTAGAACATTATACTATAAAGTCATGACATTATAACATTCTATAATATTATAATCCATGGAACCTATTTGAAAAAAATAATACTATACATATTAAACAATAAATTAACCTAATTAAATCCAAATTTCGTAAAAACCCTATTTCCGTTATTAATTTACCCTAAATCCGTTAAAATCTACTAATGAAACCCTATTTCCGTTATTAATTTACCCTAAATCCGTTAATATCTACTAATGAAACCCTATTTCCGTTATCAATTTACCCTAAATCCGTTAATATATACTAATGAAACCCTATTTCCGTTATTAATTTACCCTAAATCCGTTAAAATCATCTAATGAAACCCTATTTCCGTTAATAAGTTACCCTAAATCCGTTAATATCAAGTGATCCGTTAGTATAATGTTATTACTATTTACTAATTTGTCAAATATATATGTAGACTCGGTATACATATTAAAAAATTCGTAATAATCATAATAATTCGATTATTTTTTTTGATAATTATGTCATTAAAAATTAATTTCGATTATTTTTAATAAAATTAGTTATATATAAACTTGGTTGGAATATTAATAATATTAATATAAGCAAATAAATATCTACTTCCTAGAATCTATTTTGGCGCAAAAATAAAAATTTCACCCTCAATTTTGGAGCCAAAATTACACTATATAACAACTTTCTTGGTAATTCTTAATTACAAAAAAAAAAAAAAAACATTCTAAAGTAAAAAAAAAAAATCAATTCTCCTAAACCCTAATTTTTGCAATCTTTCTTTTTCTTCAATCAAGAATGTCTTCCTTAATGAAAGAAAACATTCAAGCTAGCATTCTCCTACGATGCTTTATGCATGAAATGATGAAGGAAGTCGGTACCGATGCAGTTGGGAACGTGGTTACTAGGCTCACTCCCATCTCTAAAGTACTTCAAAATATGTATGAGGAAGAATATAATATGCATGATCCCGAACTTTCATTGGAAAAAAAATATTGGGTAACTATTGACGAGGATATTTCAATGGTTGCTACCCCAAAAGTGCACCGTGAAATCATCAAGGTCGAGGACTCGGATGAAGACGTTCAAATCATTGAGACTCCAACGTTGGCCTCATCCTCAAGACAACCTAAGCGCCAATTACGTCGTCGTCCGGCGAAGAAAAACTCCGTAGTTAAAAAAATTAGGTTCTAGATTAGGTGTTAAGTCAATTATCGTTAATTTTGCATTTTCCCTTCTTTTTAATTGTAGTGTTCTAAGTTCTAATAAAATTGTGTGTTTTTTTTTTTAAAGTTCTAATAAAACTGCTAAATTTTCTTTTTTATTTACATTAAATTACTAAACAATTCGCTTTTTTATTTACATTAAACTGCTAATAAAATAATAGAAAACAACTAAAAAAAATTACGTTAAATAAAAAAAAAATCAAGGAAATTATATTGATCTTTGCTCCAAGAGGCTTCACCATCACGTTAAACAAAAAAAAAAAATTAAAATAATTAAATCAAAAAAATTAAACTTAAATTACTAGAGAAAAAGATAAAAGAAAATCACTTTTATGGAAAATATAAATTTGTTAACAAATTTAATTTAGAAAATCTTCACAATAGAGAAAATTATTATGGAAATGATTTTGTTGAAAGATACGTTACTTTCTTCAAATTTGTAAATTATTTGCTACAATTACATACTTTCTTTAATTTAATTTCCTACTTTTACATAATTTCCTAAAATAAACTAATTGAAATAAATAACAACGAAATTATTTATGGATGTGCTGATATGACTTGGTCCAATGGTCCAACGTCATACATAAAACTACCTAGGTTCTTGGAGGTTAGGGGTTCGATTCTTGTCTAGGT